>JAZDUH010000536.1:12740000-13435000 GCA_036419115.1 Scarus forsteni
GAAAAACATTAACACTGAACTGACCAAAAAAATGAAGGAAATCAAAAAAGGGCACTTAACCAGTTAATCATGCATTGAACTATGGAACTATGTACAAAAATAATAAAAACAAGAACGGAAGCCCTTGAATAAATAATGTGTTGAGTTGTTATAAATAACAATACTAATATTAAAGAAAAAGGGAAAAAAATAAACTTAACTAATATTACACACTCAATGGAAGTATGTACAAAGCCTCACGATGAACAATAACAATTTAAGACACCAGGTAAACTCTTTACAGAAGGTGGGTGCACATTAACAGTGCGACAGGGGGTGATGAAGACTGTGAGTGAGTCGGAGGGCAGGCAGTTGTAACACACCACTGCATCCAGTACTTGTAGTGCCACCTTATTAAAATAGTAATAATAACAAGAATGCATACTAAATTACTGAAACACACACAATTAAACTATGTACAACATCAAGAAAGACAATAAAGGAAACTTAACCGATGATGGTCCCATTGGTCCTTTGTTTATTTATTTATTATTATTATTAGGAGTATTTTTTTTTTTGGACCCAGGATGAATAACGTGTTGACCCAGAAATGGAATCTTTTTCCACTGGTTGTTGGAGGGGTGGACTACTACTCCCTTTTTTTCTGTAGTAATTGTGGCAGTCTTTATGAAGCTGTTTTCTTAATTGTTTACTTCAAACCTAAAGTTTTACACTGGAATTGTTTCCTCTTTGTGTTCTCCAAAAGTGAAAGTAATAATAAGAGAGCTTGATATCTGTTTCTCTCGATCTTCCACAACACATGAGGCCTCATCTGAATTTGTTTGACTGGTGCTTGTGTATGTATGATTTGTATACTTCTTTTACTTTTTTTGGTACAGTATCAGAAGGTGAAGGTGAAGGATGTGTTGACCCAGAGTTGAACTCTCTTCTCATTGGCTGTTGGGGTGATGTACTAATTAAGAGTGGGGAAAGGCTTAACTTTCAGCTCACTTGCCTCTCTGCCTTATCTGTGGCAGCAGCTCTCCTCAGTTGGTGATTAACAGGTAATTACAATTATTTTCTTGTCTTTGATACAAAACCAAACAATAAATAGGTCAAAGTTTAAGGAAACTTTGGACATGATGGTAACTATGTACAGAGCATTAGTGGTGAGTGTGGTGTGAATCTTTACCTTCCTTTACTTTCAGTTACATTTAAACTAGACAAATAAGAAAAAGCAAGAGAAGGAAACTCAATTAATTAAATGCATGCAATTAAACTATTTACAAAGGCAAAGAAAACATCAAAATAAACTTACCAAGTATATTTCAAGCAATTAAACTGTAGAAAATCGAGGAACCGGAGAAGTAAAACTTAATAAATGAAAAATATATATATAATTAAAGCATATGCAAAGACAAGCCAACTATTTACATAAAGGCCATCCCCATAATTGTCATCTTTGTTTCATGTTTTCAGTGACTCAGGACCATGTTGGATGTCAGTGGCTTCAGTGTGGTATGCACAGAGGAGGCTGTGCTCAGACCATGTGTAAAATGTGTGATGCCCAAATACACTGCTTTGCTCACTTCTGATTAGAATATTTAATATGTATCTTTGTTTTTCCAATTCTGGTTTCCTCACAGGTATCATCTGGCATGCTCAGCAGGGCCCTCATTTATCAAACATGCGTACCACCAAAAAATAAGTGTACACTCATATCCACGCTTGTTTTTACACCCAAATCTGTGCCAACTCCTACGCAACATTGATAAATGAGGGCCCAGGAGTGTAAGTTTAGTGCACTTGTCTATGTGATATGACTGTCTTTAGACCGTGATTATCATAATTGAGGTTTGGATGGACATTTTGCAGGATAGTGACCATGGGATGATGGATGAGGGTGGGCCAGAAGACGTGCCTCATCCTCCTCCTCCCCATCTTCCTCAGCCACTGAGTGATCTTCCTCCACCACCTCCTCCACCTCCATCCCCCAACCCTCCTTCTGATGATGAGAAAGTAATGCATAACCAACAGTAAAATCCATAAAAAACAGGAGATTATATGCAGTTTAAGAATCATGAATTATAGTGTAATGAAAAAATCTCAAAGGAGTAAAATAAAACTGAAGTATAAGCTATCAATAGAAAGTACATGAGAGTAAAGATTGGCCACACTTACTGTGCAAAAAAATATTAAATTGACCAGATTCTGGGCTCACTGGCCATCCTCAGTCTGATCCTGAGCACAACTAAAAGTTTGGCTGTGATTCAACTTGTTAAATTCTGATTCACAGGCAGAGCTGCGGATAAATACTGATACTCCTCACCCATAACAGCCTCTATGAACAGTTCCAGTCTGGTTTCCGTCCCCTCCATAGCACAGAAACGGCGCTCCTCAAGATCACCAACGACCTCCTCATGGCAGCTGACTCCGGTTTAATCTCCATCCTCATTCTCCTCGATCTGAGTGCGGCCTTCGACACTATTTCTCACCCCATCCTCCTCCATAGACTCTCCTCCATAGGCATCACCCACACCCCTCTTCACTGGTTCCACTCCTACCTCACAGGCCGCACTCAGTTCATCCAACTCAAATCCTTCACCTCACAGCCCTCCCCAGTCACTTCAGGTGTGCCCCAGGGGTCCGTCCTGGGGCCCCTCCTCTTCATTGTATATCTACTTCCACTTGGCAATATTTTCCGTAAATTTGGTATCCACTTTCACTGCTTCGCGGATGACACCCAGCTCTACCTATCCAGTAAACCCGACGCCTCTCTTCCACCTTCCTCCCTCACCCACTGCCTCTCAGAAATCAAACGCTGGTTCACCTCCAACTTTCTCAAACTCAACTCAGATAAAACAGAACTCCTCCTGGTCGGTACTAAATCCAATCTATCCAAAGTTGACAGTTTCTCCCTCACCATAGACAACTCCACAGTGTCCCCCTCCCCTCAGGTTAAGAGTCTGGGTGCCATCCTCGACAGCTCTCCGTCTTTATACTCTCATATCAATAACATCACCCGGTCTGCATACTTCCATCTACGTAATATTAACCGTCTCCGCCCCTCCCTCACTCCTCACACCACGGCCATCCTGGTCCACAGCCTCGTCACCTCCCGGATAGACTATTGCAACTCACTCCTCTTTGGTGCCCCCCACAAATCCCTCCATAAACTTCAAATGGTTCAAAACTCTGCAGCCCGGATCATCACCAGAACCCCCTCCTTCCATCACATCACCCCCGTCCTCCAGCAGCTTCACTGGCTCCCCACGAAGTTCAGAATTCATTTCAAAATCCTGCTGTACACTTTCAAGGCCATCCACAACCTCGCCGCCCCCCTACCTGTCTGATCTCCTCCACATCACTACCCCCTCTCGCTCCCTCAGGTCGTCCTCCTCCCTCCATCTCTCTGTGCCCTCCGCCTGGCTCAGCACCATGGGTAGCAGAGCTTTCAGCCGCTCTGCTCCCAAACTCTGGAACTCTCTCACCCCGGACCTCAGAAACATCGACTCCCTTCCCCGCTTCAAATCAAAACTCAAAACCCACCTGTTTCAAACTGCCTATTCCCTTTAATTTTCCACCGTCATGTAACTGTGCCACTCTTGTATGTTGTTTCTATTTATTTTTATTGTGATTTTAATGCACTGTGTTTTTATGATGTATTTGTAAAGTGTCCTTGAGTGCTTAGAAAGGCGCTTTTAAATAAAATGTATTATTATTTACAGTGCAAACGATTAGCGGCTAACAGGCTAACCCGCTCCCCTACAAGTTATTAGCCCGTGCAGGCACAAACTAACCAGAGTTATTCAGCAGACATCTCCCACTGTAGTAAACAAAGCCATTACCTGATCAACCAGGGGCGAAACGGTCGATGCTGAAGGTCTGACGGCCGGCTGAGGCTATTCGTTAGCCGTTAGCCCGCTAACAGGCCTCAACCCGCGGGCAGAGCTCCGTTGGGCCCCGTGGGAGAGGGAGGCAGCTTCGGTCTCGGCGCTAGGCTTTTCTGGCTCCATGATAGTTCAGTAGCTAACGCTGCTAGCTGCTCACCGGAGGTAGAGGGGAGGAGGCGGGACCATGGGCATGACGCTGCGTAGCGAGGGAGACAGGGGATTGGATGGACTCAGACCAACTCACGGACCAATTAATAGTCACAGGTTCTTAGGTTTGATTGGTCAGCAAGGATGCAGCTTTTCAGCGGATATACTGAATGGATTTTTTTCGTTCTTTTTGGTCTTTATACTGTGTAGATAGGACCATAGGACCATAACAGCCTTATAAACGGTGTTATTAATATGTACAAAGCTTCCAAATCGTAGACCATAGCTTTAAGTTATAAGAAAAAGATTCAAGTTTTCTGCAGTGCGAGAGCTCTGTGTAGGGACTATGGACCCCAGAGTCCAGTAATTAAAATGTAAAACAAAAGAAAGAAAAAAGGTTCAGTGTTAAGTGGTTCCGAATAAAGTGAAGTGTTCACAAAAAGATTATTGTGGTTCTGAAGAAAGGGAGGTGTTCAAAAAAACAAAATCCTGGTTTGTTCATGTTTCTTCTGAGTGGGTTTTGGGTACCCTTTTGTGGCCATTGGCTATCCAATGGTGAGCCATATATATTATTAAAGCTTAGAGAGCATAAGCTTTGAATTAAATTTTTAAATTTAACATGTAGGACATTATAAATGACAAACTTTCTGAATGTCAACAGCACACTGTAGAGTTTCAGAATAAAATGTAGTGTCACCTGCCAGTTCCCACACATGAAATGTACTAATGTTTCATCCTTTGCTTTCTGTCCTTAAGCAACTCCAAATTTAACATGTAGGACATCAAATTGCAGCTTAGAACATCCTCTTTCAATCAAGTATAAGCTTTCCATCCCAGGACAATCAGGCCGCAAAGAATCAGGCATTTAGCAATCTGACTGCTTTGCAAAAAGTCAGCGGGATTGAACAGCATAGGTGCTGGAAAAATCTTGCTCCAAGCTGCTTAAAATTCAAAAATTGTTTAAAAATCAACGGTTGCTCCAAATTTGAGCTGGTGGGGGTCTGTGTGCTGGGTAGAGGCAAGCGCAACCCGTGGCGATGCTGGTTTCACTGCTGACCCCCCATGGACGGCGATCCAGAACGTTGGACCGGGAGTGAGCACATTCATGACCCGTTGAGCCCGTGTGAGTTTAAATTGCACAGGTGTGAGTGAGGTGCCGTTGCGCTCGTCTTGGCCCTGCCAATCAAGATCCCGAATGTACACACTCAGTTTCGGACCATTTTGTGACAGCAGCCCAGATCTACTCGGGCCCCTGCAACGCAAATGCTGAATTTTTAGGGTTAACACAAAAAAATAATTTCCATACAAAATTTTTATCGTCAACGCGTTGGGCTCGAAAAGTTATGTATAGATATGAAAAAATAATTTTTCGGGTAATCGTTTGCTTCAGCAATATTCACCGAAATCCTGGGGGACAATCTTTTTCAGTCCACAAGAGAACTACGGCTTGGGAGAAGATTTACTTTCCAGCAAGACAATGATTCAAAGCACAATGCAAAAGCTACACAGGAATGGTTAAAAAAGAACCAGGTAAATGTTCTGGAGTGGCCGAGTCAAAGCCCAGACCTCAATCCTATAGAGAATTTGTGGCTGGATTTGAAAAGGGCTGTTCATGCCCGATACTCGCAACCTGACAGAGCTTGAGCAGTTTTGCAAAGAGGAACCGAACAAAATTGCTGTGGGCAGATGTACAAGACTGATTGAGACTTATCCACACAGACTCACTGCTGTGATTGCATCCAAAGGTGCTTCTACAAAATACTGACTTGAAGGGGGTGAATAATTATTCAAACAATGATATTTCTTTATATATTTTTATTTCATCGACATTACTTTGTAGAAATCGGTTTTCACTTTGACATGAAAGAGTTTTTTCCAATAAATATTTGTGTTTATTAGTTATCATTTAGACGGCCTCCGCCAGGTTCAGGGAGCGCCTCTCCTCCTGTGAAGAAGGGGCAGAAGACGAAGGTGGACCAGGAGAGCTCCAGCGACGGGGTGAGCGAGACTCTTAGTTCGTGGCCGATGGTAACCATACTTACCGAGAGGAGAACCCTGTGGAAAAAAGGAAAGACTATTGAGCTATTTGTCTTTTAGGAGGGGGATCAGAAAGGGGTCAGCATCCGGGAGGCCATCGATGCAATACTTGAGTCCCAGGGGCTCGACCTGGTGGGTGACAGGAAGTTTTAAAGCTATGATGTGCAGCTCCCGTGAGCTGAGGAAACTCAACAGGGATGTGGGGAGGACCATCCTTGGCCACCAGAGCTTGGTAAAGCAGGCCAAGCAAAGCTGCCTGGTGGCCAAGGAGTCTCTGGCAGCCTGCCAGAGACTTAACCTGACAAGCCAGATCCACAGCTCCATATATCTACCACAGAAATATTTCACTAGTCCATCTGGGTAGGGGCACTTTTAATTTGTTTTCAGGGGCAGAATGTTTAAAAAAAAACACAAGCTTGTGATTGGATAATCGTTCTGCTCGTCACATTCATCACAGACCAATCCATATCAAGCAGGGTTGCCTCCTATAATGAAGCAATGTTTTCATTGATGAATTTGTCATTATATGTTCATTTTTTTTTATTATTTGGTTTATATTGACTGCTGATGCTGCTCAGTGATTTTTGAAGACTGTATGATGCAAAATGTGCCTGTTTGTTACTTGAAATGGCTGAATAAAGAATTAAAAAAATAGCATACTTTTTTCTTAGCTGTTGTTAGCTGTTAGCCGCTAACTTAGCCACTAACAGCTAACGACAGTAAATGACCGTTAGTCGTTAGCCACTAACTTAGCTGCTAACGGCCTTATACTATCGTCTTACACTAAATCGTACCACACATGATTCATTTGACACTTATATGTAACATGAACCTTGTCAAAGACAATCCCTACAAGTAAACCTTTGAGGAGGGCAGATTTCGCCAAGTTTTACTAAGTATCTATGAGGAAAATAGGCTAATCGGCACCTCCGTTCTCAACTTCCAGTTTCAACTTCCGGTTGTCGTCATGTCCGCATTCTACAGCTCCCGCCTCTCTTCCCTGATTGGGCTGTTAAAATTTAAGCCGAGACTGCCGAGTGAATCCATTGGTCAACGGAGCGCTACAAGATGGGATCTGCAGGATTTCAGGAACTGAATCAGGCAGGCCCATCTGCTATGCAAGGTTACCAGAGACTGGCCCGAGAAAAGATCCCCTACCTCCTGGGTAAGGCTGTGTTTGGTGACAATCCCACGTTCATCCATCACTGTCTGATGGAAATGGCTGACCTTCCCTCTCTCTCTCTTCCTTTCTGATGACATAGAGAGTGCGCCTCCACGGGATCCCGTTACCCGCTACAAGTTTTTTGGGTACCTGGCGGCGTACCTCATGTCCATCTTTGGACACAAGAGGGGGCTCCTCACATCCCTGCGGGTCCGGGAGTTAAAGGAGGCTGTGGGGGATGACCAGGCAGGGTACCTCATCAATGTAAGTTTAACTGCGATTGAGTAGAGACTGTCACTATGAATTTTCTGAACATCGGTTTTGATGTCATTTATTTTCTTTTCCTCAGGCCCTGGAGCACAAAACCACTCGTAATTTTGGAGTGGCCCAGATTTATCTGGAGCCCTCCGCATTCGGGTGGTTTCTGCGGTGGCTCCGGCTGAGGAACCGGACCGAACGATCTGTTTCTCAGCACCCTCGGCCGGGGCCCCCTGGACTTGGTGAGGTACTTCCGCCAAGCCTGGTCAGAGATGGGACTTCCAGGTTCCCCCAGCCTCCTTGATGTGAGGACGGCCGTGGCAACATACGTAAGTACCAAACCCTTGGAAAGTTTCGGGTAAAGCCAAGTCATGCTAACCAAAGGCCCATCTTCTCGTTTCAGAACTTTGAAACCAATGACCCTGCGGTCCGTAAGTCCTTGGCAACATTCATGTGCCACGATGTGGGGACCCAGGTTCCCCTGAATCAGGCAGGCCCATCTGCTATGCAAGGTTAGCAAAGAGCAGCATCACTGAGTTACTGACACAGTGTGGTGATCAAACACGATTTAACGGTAATTTTATTACGGCTCGGTAATGATTACTGTGGGAAATTTTACAGCACTTTGCCATTTTACCGCGAACCGTTACATCCATAGAGTGTATGCACAAAAACGTGGCATATGCTCTTTTTCACAGCAAAGTTCAGATGTGTCAAGAGTGACCGTGGAAATGTGCGGCGCCTCACGCCAACTTCATGGCTGGCATACACGTTTCTGCAGCGGTTGGTCATTTGGTGACACTTCGAGGTTATGCTGGGAAACTGCTTCTGCAGGATGGGCTGACATGGTAAATGGTTCAATACGAAGAGAGCGTGTGTTTAGACTGAGGATTTACTGCACATGATGACGACTTGATCATCAGCCACTTTAGCTTCATGAGGATAATCCTCCTGAAACTGTGGCCCACATTCAACATTAAAGCAGAATCTGCAGCCAGATCCAGTTTTCCTAAAGACATCTGGGGTCTAATTTATAAAGCTTGCATATGCACAAAACGGGGCCTGAAACTGGTGTACGCCTTTTCCCACGCAAAGTTTGTAATCTATAAAAACAAACCTGGCGGTAAAATGACTCTGAACCAGACGTACGTACATTTTGGAGGCATGGGAAACTGGCCACACAGACGGTGAAGTGGTGAACTGAAGCCTCCAGATACATGTTGATGTCTCGCCAACATTTTATTTCACTAAATATCAAACTTTACTGACAGATCCACGTCATCATAACCATTCAAGCTAACTGTTTTATTTGGGCTATAAATAACGCGTGTAATTGGCCATTTACTGTAAGTCATTTTCATTATGAAAATATATTAAAAAATAAATTACAAAAAAAAAAACTAAAAGTCCGCCACATACACATTTCTTCAGCGCTGTCTCGCCTTCATTATCCGGACGGACCTCACAGGTCCTGACACTAATGTTTTTGTTGATGTGGAGTTAAAAATTAGACTAACACAGAAACTTCAGAGTCACCAGTTTTCATTAATATCCGTACAATTTGCTCATTTATTACCAAGTGCGGTTTTTAGTTGTAATAAAGATGCCTGCGTCAAGACGCACAGAGCGCACGGAGACACAGTGGTGGCTTCACACAATTCTCCTCCTCCATCAGCACATCTTCATCAGCTGCACGTATTTATTCTGTAAATAATCTAAGTGTGGGGATTAAATCAGGGCATCTCTGACATGATCATTCAGACTTCATATCCTCATAAATAGAACAGACGGAGTTTCCCAGGAAAAAAAATGTGGCCAACAATTAACATTTTTTTGTTGGTCACCAAAACTTTGATTAATAATAATCCTGAGGTAGGGAGACTGCTGACTGACGCGTGCTCTCAGAAAGTATGTAAAGAAGTCAGTGTGGGTCCGTTAACATGGCAACATTGCAGATATACTTGTGCGTAATGAAGAAGGTGGGTGTTTTGGCACAATGGATGCATGAAGCAGTGACGTGGTGTCATTCTCTGATTTTTGTGAAGTCTGTGATCCACTGCTGCAGCAAACTACCGACATGTCCATTTTATCCATCACTTCATTCACAAAGTCCTCCGTTCATGGGTCACAAAGTTTACTTGATCTCCGACACTGTCCTCTCTGTTGCACTTGCTGCATTAACAGCAGCAGCGACGGACAGCCACTCGCTGCCCTTTCTTTTGTTGCAGATTCCTGTGCTGTGAATAGAAAACATTTCCAGCCATCCACCTCATCAATGAGGACTTCAATCTCAGTGTCCAAGAATTTCTTTTTTTGGTTTTCCTTTCGGTCGCCATTGTCACACGTAAAGCCTATGATCGAAAGGATTATTTATATACCCAAATATTCATGAGCTTTTCCACGTGTGCACTTCTCCAGGCGGATTCTGATTTGTAAATGAAAAACTGTGTGCAGGTGTGCGTGCGAACAGTTTTATTAATCTGAATTTTTTTGTGCTCACGCCGTTTCCGGGTACACTTTTAGTAAGGATTCCACGTACTCTTTTCTAAATGAGACCCCATTTTCATTCATCAGTGATCAGATGTTATTTTACTAATCAGTGGTTGAAGTTAGTGACATGCTGTTTTACTGATTAAAGGTATAATACGTGATATTTCACACATTTTCCTATCAGATTCACAGTAGACGGCATCATAATATCTCTCTCAGTCCATGCTCCACACAGTGAAAGCTAAGCCCTCCCCCCTCTGCCTGTGTTGATATCAGCTCTATGTAAACATTATCCGGTCCGGATTGGGGCGTAAACCTTCCCTCTAGCGCCCCCTACCTGTGGGTATAAAACACCAGAGGAGCTGACCAATCACAGAGGAGAGGCGGCGCCATGGCACGCGAAGCCTCCTTGTTTATCAGACTGATCGGCAATAAGTCTCTGTTACACAGGGGCACAAACAAATACAACTGAAAATATCAAACAGACATGAAATAACTCAAAGACAATAAAGACTGAACAGAGTTTATCACAACGGAGAATCCTGCGTGAGGAAGAGGCTCAAACAGGCCGGAGCTGGACCTGCGTCTGGACAGGTAAGTGTCTTTATATGTTTCTGCATAACGTGAACGTGTTTGTGACGTGTCACAGACAGAGGCATGGATAATAACAGACTAGGCTTTGTGTTGTGTAGTTAATGTTGTTCCCTTTTTACCTTTGTCATTTCTCCGAGTCTTTTGGGCTGACGTGAAAGCTAATATGTGCTAACGTTAGCCTGCGGCTAAACGAAGGAGCAGCAGGCTAACGCGGCTAACGCTAACATAAATGAACATAAACACACGTTCACCCTTTCGGCTGTTCTGTACCGACTGAATCCAGATCATTTTAGGTCATTTGTCTCACTGGGACACTGTTTAAAGTTTAGATGTCCGTCAAATAAAGGTAGCAGGCTACAGAAGCAGCACAGCTGGGGGCTGTTATCTAATGAACTTGCATATGAACGTAGTGTTGAGGTGATTTATAAAGTAACTTCACCACTACAGACACAGTCTGAAGTAAGAATGATTTTCTCTGTGGTATATTGGTACAGAAGCTGTGTTATGTCTCTGTGATGACCTTATTTACTAAAATACATCAGTGAATCAGCCATCTACTATAATATCTAAATATCTTACTTTTTAAAAATAATTATCATATAATGAGAAAGCTTCAACCACTGGCACCCACCACTCAGTCCTGCTGCACAGATGAAGAATTTTATCCTGATGTGTTGAACTTAGAATTAGGTCTTGGCATGGTTTTTTGTATATGTCTAATTATACTGCAATCATTTTCTTGCAGGTAGTATTACACCAAAAGAATAACATTTTCTGTCCATGTTCACAGGTCCAACACTGCCAGAATTACAACAGTGGAAGAGCTGATGTCCAAGCCCTCTGTCCTCTTTATTAGACATGACTACTCAGTTTTTACCTGGAAGTTCAGCGACTGTGAAGAGGCAGGCCAGAAGAGACGGCTACATGCTGTGCTGACAGTGACTCCTAAACACCACAGTGCTCTTTCTTACACTGACAGAGTTCATTCAGCCATCTGTAAAGCACGTGTTTAATCACTTCATAAATTACTCACACAAAATGTTTGTTTGCATTACCAGTGCTGTTCAGCATCACCTTTTGCTATCTTTCAGTCATGTTTAGTTGCATGCTGTCTCAGGACTGATTATCAAAATAAAAATAAGTGAAAATTACATTTCAATGAATTGTGTATTTTATGAGACATCCAAAAATCACTTTGAAATACTGTGGTTTATTTATAATTTGGGTAAACTGCAGATAGCTGTATTTGGCTGGATTTCCCATTGTTATGCCTTTAGTCCAGAGACAAACACTCAGTTATCAGTTCAGTATTTTTCTCAAGCTTATTTTGATAACCACTTCAGTTAGCTTTTTCCAAATGATTCTGACTTTTCATATTAGTTATTATTTGTTATTAATATCCTGCACACAAAGTGCCTTACTGCCATGGCTTTATGACACACAATAAATACATATCTGTAGATCTACTTTCTAGTGTTTCAAAATGCCAGCAAGCTTAAAATTGTACTTTCTGTACTTCAAACATGTGTACTAGAATAAGAAAGTTGAAGCCAAAAGTAATTATTAAAGTATATTTGTGCATTAATACAGGTTTAACTTACTTTTCTTGACAAAGTGTACAACTTTCCACTCTTTGTGAGCAAAAACATCCTTGTACTAAAAACACAAGGTGTGAAGAGACACAAGAGGCAAAATAGTTTCATAATGAAAAAGGAGCAAGTGGCTAAACAAAACATGGAAATCATTGGTCAGCAATAAAAAATCTGTATATTTCCTCAAATTATATTTATTTAAAAAAAAAAAAACATACAAAGCCTGTATGATGATAACTTTCTCAGATGTTTCATAGACAGACAATAAAAATACATTCTCTAATAAAACACTGTGGAATGAAGTAAAAGGTCATTTTAGCCAGTAGTCAAACTGTGAAAAACTTCTTAGCACTTGTTTTGTAATTCCTAAAAACATCATTTTACTGAGCAGCCCTCTCTTTGTATTTCTCTGCTGCTGCATCAGACTCCAGGCCGGGCTGTGGACTCAGAGCAGCTGCTGATGGCTCTCACGTCTTCAGTCAGCTTATGTAGCAGCACCTGAAAAACATGAACACAACACATGCTGTCTGATGGTTTGGTGAGGTATATTTATGAATATGAAATAAAAAAATTACTACATTAACTCAGGTTCATGTGATTGAGTAGCTCCTTTGTGTAAATGTGTTATTTGGACTGAGCAGTCATATATACATGAAGTAAATACAGCTTGGTAACAACAAATATTTACTCTTTATATTCATTTCAGGGGCAAATTTTACTTTTTAGGGAGGGAAGTAGAGATTGCATAGTAAAAAAAATTGTGGTTTAGAAAAGGTTGACATCTTTCTGCTGTAATTTCATAGGTAACAGAAAAACGTCACTTTTTGTTACATGATGTTATTTTTATGGAACATTATATATTCCAGCCTATAAATATGAAATACTTTAATTTAGATCTATAGCTACAGTTTTATCATACTTACTATATACATACATACTTACTTACATACAGTATGAAGTGTGATGTCCCCATAACACACTGATTACCTGTCTGTACTGAGGGTCTGCTCTGGCCCCCCCTTCCCGGCTTCATCCGCTGGTCACAGCCGCTCTCTGAGGGCCTGTCGTGTGCCAGGAAAGATAAGAAAGCAGGCGGATTAATAATGAAGATTCAAGACTGTAGAGATCTCTAACTTTACATCATTACAGACCTCAGACATGCCGTTGTTATTTACTTTCTCAGCTGACTTTAGCATTAGAGCCAAAAAGGAGGTGGACGTAGATCTGCTGACTGAGTGGGTCACAAACAAGCATATTTACTCTAAACAAACACTACTGAGACTAATCTTTACAGTCTATCACAGAGAAAACAACACTGATAGCAGCTATTAGCGATTAGCGGCTAGTTAGCTCGTCGTCTGTGTGTACTGTCACTCGGCGGACTCTACAGCCTTCAGCCTCGGCGTTAATTCAGGCAGATCTCGGTAAAGACTGCAGCTCTGTCTGCTCTCTGCTCTGCATCACCACCAGGGTTATAGCTTACTGAAGTGTGGGCTAACTAGCTGTAGCTGTTCGAGCAAAGTTATGAATCAACAACGAAGAGGACAAATGTTGCTCGTGACAAAAAGATAACCTTTTATCAGAGACACAACAGTCAGAGGATTTATCAGGATGTGCTCTGTAAACTTACCTCTCTGTTAAACATGTTCATGAACAGCATCATCCTTTAGCCAGTCATGTTTCTTCTTCTTGTTGACGTTCTGCGGGACATTTGAGGGGAGGGTGCAGTGAAGTGGAGGAGGTGTGGCTAACGGCCTCTCATTATTCACTGAACAGCCCCTTTGTTTTGATTTTCGCTCAGACGCTCTAGCGCGACACCTACAGGCCAAAAAGTCGCATAATATCCCTTTAAACTACACTTTAAGATCTTTAATAAGCCCCTGATTGTCTCTGTGTGTCGTGTAGTCATTTTAACAACCCCATGTGTAAAGTGTGAAATGTCTTGATCAGCCTCACCTTTTCCCCGACACACTTTTGTCACAACAGTCTTTAGGTTAGCAGTGTGTTACACTAACCAAGGGGAAATGTAAACCAGTTTACTGTGATGTCCTCTGATATGATTTTCAATGTAAAGTCTGAAGATTTTACAACCAAATAAAGCCACCTCAGTCTACAGCCCAGGGGAGGAGGGAAAAACAACGTCAACGCCATTTCACCTCATCAACATGGTCACTGAAGATTTCTGGAACTACATTCTTACTGACTGAGCTGTAATTACAGAGATCTCTCATTGAAATGTATTTAAAGATAAACGTATTTTGATCATGAAAACTTTCTGTGGGGGTCTACAGATGTGGTAAAGGCTACGATCACCTGTTCAGTAGCTATATTAACTTTTTAAAGTCAGATAGCCACCTTTACAGTGTTATATTACATTGTTTGACATAACATGTACTGTACAGTATTTTTGTAAATTTAAATCAACTTCATGTCTAAATTATTATAACTAGCCTCCTTGATCCACATGAAAAAAGAGAGTAAAGAGTTGATTGTCCCTGTTTGTTCCTGTTTTAGTCTTCATCTATTGTTTAATCAGCAGCCTGAATATCTCTGCCATGTCTCTGTTCAACCAGCAGCCCAATTCAGTCAGACTGAAAATCACTCTCATAGACTTACATGGGGAGACTCTTTTAACATTTTAGATAGGAACTGCTTCAGGAACTTATTGTCATTAAAAACACCTGGACATGGTTGAATAAAACTAACAAAAAAACATTTGCACATGGTCATTTACAATTTATTCCAAGAGCAACCTGTTAAAAATTGATTTTATTTTTCTTGTAATAACACACTTGTTTAAGCATTTTTAACATAATAATGTGAAATATTTGCCAGACCTGTTCGTTTATTACTCATGAACATAGGATGAATAAAATTTGTCAAAAGGACATTTCCTGACTCATTTTTTTTACAAAGAAAGACCAGGCTTCCTGTTATGATCAAGGAGTTATTTGGGATCACCCAATAAGTAAATGTTTTACTGTGGATCCAAATGTATTTTAAACATCAACTTCATTTAACTTAACAAAAATACTGTACAGTACATGTTAACTGGTGCTGCCATCAACAGGAAAAACATATTAAACAATGCAATATAATACTGTAAAGTAGGCTATCTGACTTTTTTAGATTATTAAAGGAAAAGTTCAGTTCCTGCAGCTTTTACATTGTTTATAGAATGAAGTAGAACAATATACTCACCCTGAAGGCTTTCCTGATGCAAACAGTGCCTCGGGAGATATTTAGATCCAAAATCGAGCAGCGGACATCCGTACAAACGTAGCACAATAGGGCATGCATAGCGCTGCTCCTAAAACTGCATTAATCGTCCAAAAACTCATTATTTCACCAATATTCCATCATGGTCCAGTCCCGCTACTCCTCCAAGACAGTCTGTGTCGCTCCAGACATATCTTTGAGCCTCTGCTGACCTCTGAGCTGACGAAGAAGACCGGGTGCCTCCGCACATGTGCAGTACGGCTTATTGTTCCAGGGGCGACCGCTGGCTACACAACAACTTTCTTCCTCCAGTTTTGTGCAAAATGGACGAATATCTATCGGATGAAGATGTTGTGGAGGAGAACTTTGAATATGATGGGTGTCCTTACAGTTTCGAGCCACAGTTTACAGATAAGGAACTTATAGACAGGAGGACGTGGAGGCAGCGCTCCAGAGAGTACTGCGCATGCGCAGAGGCACCCGGTCTTCTTCGTCAGCTCAGAGGTCAGCAGAGGCTCAAAGATATGTCTGGAGCGACACAGACTGTCTTGGAGGAGTAGCGGGACTGGACCATGATGGAATATTGGTGAAATAATGAGTTTTTGGACGATTAATGCAGTTTTAGGAGCAGCGCTATGCATGCCCTATTGTGCTACGTTTGTACGGATGTCCGCTGCTCGATTTTGGATCTAAATATCTCCCGAGGCACTGTTTGCATCAGGAAAGCCTTCAGGGTAAGTATATTGTTCTACTTCATTCTATAAACAACGTAAAAGCTGCAGGAACCGAAGTTTTCCTTTAATGTACTCATTGAGAAAAATATGACATATATACAGCAAAACACGGTAAAAACATGGCAAATATACGGCAAACACGGCAAATATACGGCAAAACACAGAAAGAATATGTCAAAAGAAAAACAAGGAAAGACTCCAGAGTTATACAAATGTTATTATTGACAATACTTGTACTCTAGTTACTCCTAAAATAAACCACAGATAAGTCACTCATGTTATCATCTGTCTTCTGCTCGCGTGCTGTGTGTCTCGTCCGAGCAGGCATCAGTGTGTATGACATAATCACGTTTAGCCCTCCTGAGCCCATAGAAATGCACTGTAAGGTCCAAAATGTTAAAAAGAGTCTCTCCATGTAAGTGTATGAGAGTGATTTCAGTCTGACTGAATTGGGCTGCTGGTTGGACAGAGACATGGCAGAGATATTCAGGCTGCTGATTAAACAATAAATGAAGACTAAAACAGGAACAATCAGGGACAAGAAACTCTTTCCTCTCTTTTTTCACCTGGATCAAGGAGGCTATCACCCACTATGGACCGTGACTACTCTGAAATAAACCGCAGATATCTGAATATGAAATTACTCAGTCATAATTAAGTTGCAGATGTCTCCAATTCATTTTATAGATATCTGTAACTGAATTGGAGATATCTATAAGAACCCCATACACATGACTGGCTTAAGTGTTATATGTCCCAGAAAGATCGTCTTTGTGGATATTGACATGACAGTTTTTGGATAGGAAAAAAGATTTCGCAGATATCTGAAAGGTTTTTTTTGACTCAGATGAACTTAATACATTGAAGGACAAGGGCCACGTTGAAACCTAAAAATAACAGGCACGTTACACAAATAAAGTCGTAAAGTAACGAGAATGATCTAATAAATGAAGAGAATAAAGTCATAAAATTACGAGAATAATGTTGAAAAGTTATGAGAATAATCTTAAATTTATGGAACAAAGTTGAAAATTATGAGAACAAAGTTGAAAAATTAGGACACAAAGTCAGAATCTGTGAATCTTTTTAAGTATACCCAAGTAGATGTTTCCTAGTTTAATCTTAAAGATGACTTTATTCTAGTTATTTTTCGACTTTATTCCTGTAAATTTATGAGATTATTTTCGTTACTTTACGACTTCATTCTCGTAATCTTCCTTTTTTTTTGTTTTCAACTTGGTCCTTATCCTCCGTCATAACTTACAGATATTAGATACAGATATCTAGTTTAGCCTTTAAATGTTAAAAAGAGCTTTCCATAAACACACAGCATTTACACATGAACCTCTGTCCAATTAAGTTTTAATTTTACAGAGTCACTTTATGTTGGTCCAGAACACAATCAGAGGTTAATATATAGAGATGATTATTGTTCAGTCCTCTTCTTATGAAGTTCGCCAAGGATTTATTTATTTATTTATTTATTTATTGAGCTTATGTTATTGCAGGCGCCTGTTTGTTAACAATATGACATAAAAAGTTATGAACAGATTTCATTAAAATTTTCAGGAAATGTTCGAATTGGGACAAGAAAAATATGGTTAGATTTTGGGAGTGATCCAGATAACCGTCTGGATCCAGGATTTTTTTAAAAATGTTTCTTCAACATTATGAGATAGGACCATTTTTGGCATTTGTGCATACCGAATATAGTCAGAATATTTGAAAAAAAAATAAATAAATACAGGACACGTTTCCAACAGGTTCTACAAGATATCAAACACTGATCTGGATCCCAGCAAAACTCCAGATTCTCTGATCCAGAACAAGAAAAATTAGATATCATTGGAATTTTCATCATAGAAAGGGAACAAATAAAGGCATAGACTTTAAACAGACGCCAGAATAAAGCCAAGATACTGAGGAATCTGAGTGATCAGATTTATTGTCTTCCAAAACTTTGGAGGTAGAAAAACGTCATGACGAAAAATGTGATTTTGGTAAATAACTACTGAACTAAAATTGATATTATGAATCCAGTCACTAATATTATGTTTTCTTGGTCAAGGAATTTAATTATTTAGATGAAATAAAGGTAGGATTAATATTTATGTGCTTTTTAGTAGAGTCTGTGACATTGGTGAACTGTGAACATTGTTTCAGTGGAAATGTTTCTAAAGAGGAGCTGTGAGCAGCATCTGAGGAGGACACACAGAGGAGCATCTGAAGGCTAGCAGCTAAATGAGATGGTCAGAGACAGCTGAGCCTGAGACCAGCTGAACATCATCAGCAGGAGAAGGAGCTGAAGCAGCAGGAGATGTTTCACAGTGGAAAGGCATCGGGGTCCAGTATTTCAAACATAATCCTGGTGGATTGGATTAAACCCAGATCTGATCCAAAATTTACTCTCTTTTTTCACCTGCATTAAGGAGGCTGATTATCTTAATTCAGACATTAAGTTGATTTAGCTTTACAAAAATACTGTACAGTACATGTTATGTCTGCTGTGGCCATCAACAGGAAAACAAATCAAACAATGTAATATAACACTGTAAAGGTGGCTATCTGACTTTTAAATAATTAATTTAGTTTTTTATTTAATTTGAGTTTTTATCCATCATCCACTGGAATTTGCTTTCACTTTCCATCCTTAGTCTGAGTGTGTGTTTATGTGTGCATGTAATGGCGAATACACGGCAAAAATAAGGCAAAGGAAAAACAAGGGAACACCCTAGAGTTATACTCAAGTCATTATTGTCAATACTTGTACAGTATTTACTCCTAAAATAGTAATAAACCACAGATAAATCACTCATGTTAACTTTAAATCATCTGTCTTCTGTTCGCGTGCTGTGTGTCTCGTCCGAGCAGGCATCAGTGTGTATGACATAATCACGTTTAGCCCTCCTGAGCCCATAGAAATGCACTGTAAGGTCCAAAATGTTAAAAGAGTCTCCCCATGTAAGTCTATGAGAGTGATTTTCAGTCTGACTGACTTGGGCTGCTGGTTGGACAGAGACATGGCAGAGATATTCAGGCTGCTGATTAAACAATAAATGAAGACTTAGACAGGAACAACCAGGGACAAGAAACTCTTTCCTCTCTTTTTTCACCTGGATCAAGGAGGCTGATTATCATAATTTAGACATTAAGTTGATTTAGCTTTACAAAAATATTGTACAGTACATGTTATGTCTGCTGTTGCCATCAACAGGAAAACAAATCAAACAATGTAATATAACACTGTAAAGTAAGTTATCTGACTTTTAAATAATTAATTTAGCTATTGAACAGGTGATCGTAGCCTTTTCCACATCTGTAGATCCCCAGAGAAAGTTTTCATGATCAAAATACGTTTATCTTTAAATACATTTCAATGAGAGATCTCTGTAATTACAGCTCAGTCAGTAAGAATGTAGTTCTAGAAATCTTCAGTGACCATGTTGATGAGGTGAAATGGCGTTGACGTTGTTATTCCCTCCTCCCTTGGGCTGTAGACTGAAGTGGCTTTATTTGGATTTAAATCTTCAGACTTTACATTGAAAATCATATCAGAGGACATCACAGTAAACTGGTTTACATTTCCCCTTGGTTAGTGTAACACACTGCTAACCTAAAGACTGTTGTGACAAAAGTGTGTCGGGGAAAAGGTGAGGCTGATCAAGACATTTCACACTTTACACATGGGGTTGTTAAAATGACTACACGACACACAGAGACAATCAGGGGCTTATTAAAGATCTTAAAGTGTAGTTTAATCAGTAAAACAGCATGTCACTAACTTCAACCACTGATTAGTAAAATAACATCTGATCACTGATGAATGAAAATGTTGACGTCCAAACTCATCATGTGATGGAGCTTTTAGAACAATGTGTGTGACGTCAACAGCTCTGGGGTCTCATTTAGAAAAGAGTACGTGGAATCCTTACTAAAAGTGTACCCAGAAACGGCATGAGCACAAAAAAATTCAGATTTATAAAACTGTTCGCACGCACACCTGCACACAGTTTTTCATTTATAAATCAGAATCCACCTGGAGACGTGGAAAAGCTGAAAATCCCGCCCCTCATAATTAACCATAAATAGTCACTGCCAAGCACCTCATGAATATTTGAGTATATAAATAAGTCTTTTTTTTTTTTTTTAATGTATTTTTTGGGCATTTTGTGCCTTTATTGATAGGAGAGAGACAGTGGATAGACTTGTGAAAGGGGGTGAGAGAGTAGGGGAAGACACTCTGCAAACTGGTCACAGGCGGGATTCGAACCCGGACCGGCAGAAGCAAGTACATGGGGTACCTGGTTGCTAACCACTCCGCCAAACCAGCACCCCTATAAATAAGTCTTTTGATCATACGCTTTTCGTGTGACAATGGCGACCGAAAGGAAAACCAAAAAAAGAATTTCTCAGAGACGGAGGCTGAAGTCCTCATTGATGAGGTGGATGGCTGGAAATGTTTTCTATTCACAGCACAGGAATCTGCAACAAAAGAAAGGGCAGCGAGTGGCTGTCTGTCGCTGCTGCTGTTAATGCAGCAAGTGCAACAGAGAGGACAGTGTCGGAGATCAAGTAAACTTTGTGACCCACGAACGGAGGAGTTTCTGAATGAAGTGATGGATAAAATGGACATGTCGGTAGTTTGCTGCAGCAGTGGATCACAGACTTCACAAAAATCAGAGAATGACACCACGTCACTGCTTCATGCATCCATTGTGCCAAAACACCCACCTTCTTCATTACGCACAAGTATATCTGCAATGTTGCCATGTTAACGGACCCACACTGACTTCTTAACACAAGAGCACGCGTCAGTCAGCAGACTCCCTACCTCAGTTTTATTCAGCAAAGTTTTGATGACCAACAAAAAAATGTTTATTGTTGGCCACATTTTTTTTCCTGGGAAACTCTGCCTGTTCAATTTATGAGGATATGTACTGAAGAAATATGTCAGAATGCCCTTTTAATACACTTAGATTTTTACAGAATATTTTCATAATGAAAGTG
Organism: Scarus forsteni; assembly: GCA_036419115.1. NCBI lineage: Eukaryota > Metazoa > Chordata > Actinopteri > Labriformes > Labridae > Scarus > Scarus forsteni. The sequence continues at coordinate 12,761,113 of JAZDUH010000536.1, forward strand.
CTGATGGAGGAAGGGCCAATTACACGCCGTGTCTCCTGTGTGCTCACCCCAAAAAACTAAAAAGCCCAGTATCAGATTTACTTGACGGTGTGAAAACTGGAAGTTTGGGTGTTAGTGAAATAATAAAATGTTGGCGGCCACAGTTTCCAGAGGCTTCCAGTTCACCACTTGTGCGCGTCTGTGCTCCATCTTCGCTTCATGCCTCCACCAAACCGTACGTGGATCCTGGTTCCTTTGTTTACCAGCGCGACATTGCATGGGCCCATCAGGTTGTTTTTATGAATGCATGAAGCGTGTGGGCTTGAGCACCAGTTTTTTAATGTTGAATGTGGGCCACAGTTTCAGGAGGATTATCCTCATGAAGCTAAAGCGACTGATGATCCAGTCTTCGTCATGTGCAGTAAATCCTCAGTCTAAACACTCACTCTCTTCCTATTGACCCATTGACAATAACAGCATTAGTATCATTCTAAAGTGAGTTCTTGCTGTTCTTTTGCCATTTTATTTGCTGTGTTTCATCAGAGTTAACTGTTCACATGTCTCAGGTGTGCACATCTCTCAGGTGATGGTTAGCAGTAAATTTGTAAAGCGCTGCAAAATTTCCCATGGAAGGAGACCAGTAGTCATGAAATAACTGCTTCATGGGACTGTCGCTAGTAAAACTAATAAAGTCCTGGACATGTGTCTAATATAACTAGCTGTTGACACTAATGGTGAGCAAACCACACTGTGTGAGTAACTGGATGAAGCAGCTAAATGTTTGGCCATGTGTCACAAACTTTGAACATGTTTGAGCTGTTTGGCCTCTGGAAAGTCGGGCAGCTGACCCCGCTCCAGACTCTCAAAACGCTGAAGTCTAACACACTGTGTCAGTAACTCAGTGATGTTTATGAAGAGAATCCTGTTAAAAGTTCAAATTCATTTTTTCTATTCTTGTGATTACACACTGATTAAACATTTATAACAAAATAACAAATACTTGCCAGAATTGCTTTTACTTTTATTTTCATGAAAAAACAGAGAGAGGATTCAGAGAGCCATACCTGAGTGAAGTATAGACAGTTTATCAGGATTTTCTGTTGAAATAATTTATAAAGGTTGTAAATAACAGCATTAGTATCATTCTAAAGTGAGTTCTTGCTGTTCTTTTGCCATTTTATTTGCTGTGTTTCACCATAATTGTCTTTTTCTGTCATAGTTTGTGTTTTATGGATTTAATCAATCATAATTTGTAAATATTACAGAAGGAGCTGTGGAGGAGATCTGCCATGGAAAGAGGAGACCAGAGGAGAGTCATGAAGGGGGCTAACTGCTTCATGGGACTGTCGCTAGTAAAACAAAAAATAATAAAGTCCTGGACATGGTCTAATATAACGAGCTGTAACATAGACACTAATGCTGCAGGCAAACTAAAATGTGTGAGTGTTTGTAAAACAGGTTAAATTAATTTTGGGTCATCTCAAAACTTTGAACATGTTCATTTACAATTGTTTATGAAGAGAATCCTGTTAAAAGTTCAAATTCATTTTTTCTATTCTTGTGATTACACACTGATTAAACATTTATAACAAAATAACAAATACTTGCCAGAATTGCTTTTACTTTTATTTCAAATGAAAAAGTAAAATCTTAATATTAAAGGGGTTAAATTATTTAAAGATTTTGTTAAAAAACTTTTTGAACATTTTAGCACATTTAAATAATACTCAATAATAATGATAACCGTGATATGAAATTTTCAGACTGTTACATCCTGAGTACACACTCTTTATACATGAGAGCCCAGGTTTTTCCATCAGTGGATTTTTTCTTCCCTAATGTCACAGGCATACTCAAAGATGACAATGTCAGGATTCACGGGGCTCAAACTGGGACAGATGGTTCAGGAGCAGAGACATCATTTTCACTCATGGACTGGCCTCCACAGAGTCCAGACCTGACCCCCATTGAGAGTCTTTGGGATGTGCTGGAGTAGGCTTTGTGCAGTGATCAGACTCTCCATCATCAATAAGATCCTGGAGAATAATTATTCCAACACTGGATGGAAATAAACCTGTGACCCTGCAGAAGGTTATCGTAACACCACCACGGCCAATGTGTACCGTAATCAGAGCTAAAGACCATCTAATGAATTATTGGAGTATGTGACCTTCTTTTGATGGGCACTGTGTTTTTTGGCCAGGCAGTGTTTTACAGATTTTATATTCAGCGCCTATCATAAGTATTCACCCCCTTGGATGTTTTACCGTTTTAGTGCTTTCATAAATCAATCATGGTCAATAAAATTGGACTTTTTTAACACAAATATTTATTGGAAAAAACTCTTAATGTCAAAGTGAAAACCGATTTCTACAAAGTAATGTCAATGAAATAAAAATATATAAAGAAATATCATTGTTTGAATAAGTATTCACCCCCTTCAAGTCAGCATTTTGTAGAAGCACCTTTGGATGCAATCACAGCAGTGAGTCTGTGTGGATAAGTCTCAATCAGTCTTGTACATCTGCCCACAGCAATTTTGTTCGGTTCCTCTTTGCAAAACTGCTCAAGCTCTGTCAGGTTGCGAGTATCGGGCATGAACAGCCCTTTTCAAATCCAGCCACAAATTCTCTATAGGATTGAGGTCTGGGCTTTGACTCGGCCACTCCAGAACATTTACCTGGTTCTTTTTTAACCATTCCTGTGTAGCTTTTGCATTGTGCTTTGAATCATTGTCTTGCTGGAAAGTAAATCTTCTCCCAAGCCGTAGTTCTCTTGTGGACTGAAAAAGATTGTCCCCCAGGATTTTGGTGAAATTTGCTGGAGCAAACGATTACCCGAAAAATTATTTTTTCATATCTATACATAACTTTTCGAGCCCAACGCGTTGACGATAAAATTTTTTGTATGGAAATTAATTTTTTATGTTAACTCTAAAAATTCAGCATATGCGCTGCAGGGGCCCGAGTAGATCTGGGCTGCTGTCACAAAATGGTCCGAAACTGAGTGTGTACATTCGGGATCTTGATTGGCAGGGGCAGAGGCCTCACACCTGTGCAATTGAAGAGGATGTTCTAAGCTGCAATTTGATGTCCTACATGTTAAACCAGCATCGCCACGGGTTGTGCTGGCCTCCACCCAGCACACAGACCCCCACCAGCTCAAATTTGGAGCAACCGTTGATTTTTAAACAATTTTTGAATTTTAAGCAGCTTGGAGCAAGATTTTTCCAGCACCTATGCTGTTCAATCCCGCTGACTTTTTGCAAAGCAGTCAGATTGCTAAATGCCTGATTCTTTGCGGCCTGATTGTCCTGGGATGGAAAGCTTATACTTGATTGAAAGAGGATGTTCTAAGCTGCAATTTGATGTCCTACATGTTAAATTTGGAGTTGCTTAAGGACAGAAAGCAAAGGATGAAACATTAGTACATTTCATGTGTGGGAACTGGCAGGTGACACTACATTTTATTCTGAAACTCTGCAGTGTGCTGTTGACATTCAGAAAGTTTGTCATTTATAATATCCTACATGTTAAATTTAAAAATTTAATTCAAAGCTTATTTTCTCTAAGCTTTAATAATATATATGGCTCACCACTGGATAGCCAATGGCCACAAAACCCACTCAGAAGAAACATGAACAAATCAGGATTTTTTTTTTTTGAACACTTCCCTTTATTCGGAACCACTTAACACTGAACCTTTTTTTTTCTTTTGTTTTACATTTTAATTACTGGACTCTGGGGTCCATAGTCCTTACACAGAGCTCTCGCACTGCAAAAAATCTTTTTCTTTTAACTTAATTAACCCTTTTCTTACAACAAAAACTCAAAGCACAAGAACACATTAATTAAAATAAAGAACAACAAGCAGTAAAAAGAAAAAGACATCACAGAACATAAATAAAATACAAAATTACAAAGAGCAAAGAGAAAAAACAAACAACGCAACAGGGATGGCAGGTATCCTCACACTAGAAGAAATGTAGGAAACAAAAAATAACTTTTCAGTCATTTTTGAGTAACTCACCTTCTGTTTCCACCGATATTAACGATAGTTGTACGTACCACTGGCTCCAGACACTTTGAGCGACGACATGGACGGGGAGGAGCACCAACCACAGGTCCAGGAGGTGGGGAGGAAGGGAGCAGAAGAGGAGGTGTGGGGCTGTGCAGGTCGGGGAAGGGGTCTGGACAGGTGGGAGGAGGAGTGCCTGCCCGCTCTTCATCATAGGACTAGTGATGGGAAAAACAGTTCCTTTCAGTGAATAGAATCATTAGAATCAGTTCAGTAAAATGATTTGTTCAAAGATTTGTTCACCAAATGGTTCAGTATTTATCCGCAGCTCTGCCTGTGAATCAGAATTTAACAAGTTGAATCACAGCCAAACTTTTAGTTGTGCTCAGGATCAGACTGAGGATGGCCAGTGAGCCCAGAATCTGGTCAATTTAATATTTTTTTGCACAGTAGGTGTGGCCAATCTTTACTCTCATGTACTTTCTATTGATAGCTCATACTTTAGTTTTATTTTACTCCTTTGAGATTTTTTCATTACACTATAATTCATGATTCTGAAACTGCATATAATCTCCAATTTTTAATGGATTTTACTATTGGTGATGCATTACTTTCTCATCATCAGAAGGAGGGTTGGGGGATGGAGGTGGAGGAGGTGGTGGAGGAAGATCACTCAGTGACTGAGGAAGATGGGGAGGAGGAGGATGAGGAGCTTGCACTTCTTCTGGCCCGCCCTCATCCATCATCCCATGGTCACTATCCTGCAAAATGTCCATCCAAACCTCAATTATGATAATCACGGTCTAAAGACAGTCATATCACATAGACAAGTGCACTAAACTTACACTCCTGGGCCCTCATTTATCAATGTTGCGTAGGAGTTGGCGCAGATTTGGGTGTAAAAACAAGCGTGGATATGAGTGTACACTTATTTTTTGGTGGTACGCATGTTTGATAAATGAGGGCCCTGCTGAGCATGCCAGATGATACCTGTGAGGAAACCAGAATTGGAAAAACAAAGATACATATTAAATATTCTAATCAGAAGTGAGCAAAGCAGTGTATTTGGGCATCACACATTTTACACATGGTCTGAGCACAGCCTCCTCTGTACATACCACACTGAAACCACTGACATCCAACATGGTCCTGAGTCACTGAAAACATGAAACAAAGATGACAATTATGGGGATGGCCTTTATGTAAATAGTTGGCTTGTCTTTGCATATGCTTTAATTATATATATATATTTTTCATTTATTAAGTTTTACTTCTCCGGTTCCTCGATTTTCTACAGTTTAATTGCTTGAAATATACTTGGTACGTTTATTTTGATGTTTTCTTTGCCTTTGTAAATAGTTTAATTGCATGCATTTAATTCATTGAGTTTCCTTCTCTTGCTTTTTCTTATTTGTCTAGTTTAAATGTAACTGAAAGTAAAGGAAGGTAAAGATTCACACCACACTCACCACTAATGCTCTGTACATAGTTACCATCATGTCCAAAGTTTCCTTAAAGTTTGACCTATTTATTGTTTGGTTTTGTATCAAAGACAAGAAAATAATTGTAATTACCTGTTAATCACCAACTGAGGAGAGTTAGTGTCATAGTGACAGTCTCTACTCGATGGCAGTTAAACTTACGTTGATGAGGTACCCCGCCTGGTCGTCCCCCACAGCCTCATTAACCTCCCGGACCCACAGGGACGTGAGGACCCCCCTCCTGTGTCCACAGATGGATATGAGGTACGCCGCCAGGTACCCAAAAAAACGGTAGTGGGTAACCGGATGCCGTGGCGGCGTACTCTCAATGTCATCTGAAAGGAAGAGAGTGAGAGGGAGAGAGAGACAGAGACAGAGAGAGGGAGACAGAGAAGGTCAGCCATTTCCATCAGACCTTGATGGATGAACGTGGGATTGTCACCAAACACAGCCTTACCCAGGAGGGAGGGGATCTTTTCCCGGGCCAGAGAGAGAGGCAAGCTGCCAGAGACTCCTTGGCCACCAGACAGCTTTGCTTGGCCTGCTTTACCAAGCTCTGGTGGCCAGGGATGGTCCTCCTCACGTCCCTGTGGAGTTTCTTTAACTCCCAGAACACCACCACCACTTTGGCTGATGACAGCCAGCAGTAGCGTGGTGGGGTGTCCCAGAGAAACTCAAGGAAGGCCAACACGTGCCCAATGTACAAACTGATGGTGGATGGGGACCACCCGAAAGCTCTCAGGACAGCTGGGAATCTGTGACAAAGAAAAAAAAAGAAACAAAGGGGTTAGGATTCAGTCTCCGTCATGGTGTCCAGTCACTGGTTAGAAAGTTCAACACTTACGCCTTCAGGTGGGGGAGGTTATAGAGAAACTCCCATGTCCAATAATTGGTTGCCTCCCACCCGACCATCATAAATTTGACAAAGGCTTTGGCATGGCTGGCCTTGCTCACGGCGTTCTCCTTCATGTGACAGCTGCCTTCTGGGCAGAAGACGAAGGTAGCGTACTCCTGCATGTAATTCTCTGTGAAGACACGACAAAGATGAGACAGACTGAGACTTAGCGTGACAGCGCTCACCTGCACACGTGTGCACACTGTGTTCTTCCTTACCGATCGAGGTGGGGAACCAGATGTTCAGCATCCGGGAGGCCTTGCTCCTCCCTCCAAAAATCTAAACCAGAACTCTGGAGAGGTTTTTGGAGGGAGGAGACTTGCCCTTAATGGGGCTCTGGTCCTTCAGGGAAAAGAAATCCAGACAGATTTGTGTTGAGTTGTTTTTGTATTATCAAATGTTGCACATCATAGCTTTAAAACTTCCTGTCACTCACCAGGTCAAGCCTCTCAAGCATCTCGCTCACCTCATCGCTGGAGCTTTCCTGGTCCGCTTTCGTCTTCTGCCCCTTCTTTACCAGAGGAGAGGCCCTCCACCTGAAGCAGCAGCTGGGCTGGCTGCTGCTGGGCTGGATGCAGCTGGGCTGGCTGCGGCTGGGCTGGCTGAGGCTGAGTTGGATGTGGCTCGGCTGGATGCTGCTGGGCTGGCTGCTGCTGGGCTGGATGAGGCTGGGCTGGATGCGGCTGGGCTGGCTCAACAGACCCTTAAACTTTTCATTTCATCATTAAAAATAAAATTAAAAAAATAATTTCTGTTAATATTTACAATCTTTAAAATGTTAAAAATGTTGAGATTTAGCAGATTAATCACAGTTTTAAGGCGTGTGTATCATCATTTAAACCACCGAAGGCGAACAGCTGCAGCACGTGCTCAACGGAGCTTTAACAGCACATTTTAGCTTCAAATAAAAAAAACACCACAGATTTCATCATAAAATAATAGTAGCCTCATTAAAAAAGCTTATACCTGTTAAAAATATAGAGATTTAGCAGATTAAACACCTTTTAAAGGTGTGTGGATCAAAATAAAATTCACCGAGAGCGCATGGATGCAGCACCTGATTAACGGACCTTTAAGCTTCACATTTTAGCTTCAAATAAAAAGAAAACACCACAGATTCCATCATAAAATAATAGTATCCTCATTAAAAAAGCTCATACCAGTTAAAAGTGTGGAGAATTAGCAGATTGAACTCCGTTTTCAGGAGTTCCAAACTTAATTGAAATCACCGTGAGCACGACCTCAGCACGTGCTCAACAGACCTTTAGAGCGTTTTCACACCAACCACATTTAGTGCGCACCAAAGAAGTTTTGGACCAGGTTTTGGTACGTTAGTGTCAATGTGAATGCAACCACCGCACTTTGGTGCACACCAAATCAGTCGGTCTGAGACCTTCATGAAGGGGTGGTCTCGATCCGCTCCATCTCCCTACATTTGGTGCAGTTTCACTGGTGTGAAACAAAGTGGTCCGAACCGATCTACTTTTGATGCATTACTTCCTGTTAATCCCGCGGTTGAATCTTTTGCTTACTCAATTTGTCGATTTGTTTATTCTGGCTGAGGATTACGATGATTTACGAGGGTCCAGCAGGTCGCTGATGCCATCTCAAACACGATAAAAAAAACACATTTGAAGGAAAATGTAGAAGAGAGCGAAACGTAAACATTGGTTGTTCGGTGTAGGAAATGGTTACCATGGAAGCCTCTTCTTCATTCTCCTCCACAGCAGGTTTGGTAACCAGTTACGTGCGTATCTCCCCCTGCTGTTTCAAACTGAGTAAATACACAAGTGGGTCTGGGCACAGTTCGATGTTGCCAGTGTGAATGCAAGCCAGCGGGGGAGAGGGAGGGGGGCGAACCCATGGTGAACCGTGCCGTGGCACGGTTCGAAACAAGTGGACCTAATGTGAAAACGCACTTAAACTTCACATTTTAGCTTCAAATAAAAAAACACCACAAATTTCGACATAAACTACTGCTATCCTCATTAAAGAAGCTTAAACCAGCGAAAAAAAATTAAAATTATGTAGAGGAATTCTTACTCACGTCTCAATGTCGATCACAGGCCAACTCTGCTGAAGATGCTCCTCTTTCTCTCCTCTCATTCAGAATGAACATGCAGACTGACGTCTCCGCTCTCATCGGTGCGCTGGCTCCGCCCCATGTGCATGCCTTGATCATTTGATCATCCCTTTTAATAAATACATTTAATTAAGAATCAACACTTACATAGGAGACAGAGATTTGAGTATGTTTACCCTGACTTGGTGTGAAACAAATGTGTGTAAGGCTCAGACCTGAAATACTTTTGCAAGCATGCCCCAGAATGTAGTTTCATTTTAGGGCCCTTTTTGATCATTGAAAGGATACCCAAATTGAAATAAGGCTTCTGAAGCCTAAGGTCAAGAAAAATCCCCTTTTAATTCTTTAAAAATTAATGCTTTGACCTAGGAGGCTGCTGTGAATCAAATGTGTATAAGGCTCATACCTCAAATACTTTTGCAAAGGTGCCCCAGACCCTTAATTCAATGTGGGGGCCTTTTTTTAACATTGAAAGGATACCCAAATTGAAATAAGACTTTCCCATCCTACGCTGAAGGCTGTGGGTGGGGGATGGGAGACAACCTCAGAAGACTGATTAGGAGTCTTTTGCTTAACTGCTCAACTGATGAAGACTTAACGAGTGGGGAATGGGTGAGATGGGGTCGATTTGGAGGACTTTTTTTTCACTTTGGGGGACTTTTACCAGAATTTTCTCCTGATTGTTCTGGATGACTCCTGGCCACGCCCCAAGTCAATTTGGGGGACCTTTTTCCCAAAACTTTCCAGAACGCTCCCAGATTGGAGGAGGGCTTGAGTGCAGGACCAACGGACACGACCTCGTGCTTTTTTTTCCACTTCGGAGCAATTTGGCCCAAAATGTCTCAGAGAGGTCTCGGAGCCCCCTGGTCACCTTCCTAAGGGTGGCTAAAGAAAAAAGTTTCCCATAGACTCTCTCCATCTCTCTGTCTTTCATAGTCTCTCTCTCCATCTCTCTGTCTCTCATAGTCTCTCTCCATCTCTCTGTCTCTCATAGTCTCTCCCTCCATCTCTCTGTCTCTCATAGTCTCTCTCTCTCCATCTCTCTGTCTCTCATAGTCTCTCTCTCCATCTCTCTGTCTCTCATAGTCTCTCTCCATCTCTCTGTCTCTCATAGTCTCTCTCTCCATCTCTCTGTCTCTCATAGTCTCTCTCTCCATCTCTCTGTCTCTCATAGTCTCTCTCCATCTCTCTCTCTCTCATAGTCTCTCTCTCCATCTCTCTGTCTCTCATAGTCTCTCTCTCCATCTCTCTGTCTCTCATAGTCTCTCTCTCTCCATCTCTCTGTCTCTCATAGTCTCTCTCTCTCCATCTCTCTGTCTCTCATAGTCTCTCTCTCCATCTCTCTCTCTCTCTTAGTCTCTCTCTCCATCTCTCTCTCTCTCTTAGTCTCTCTCTCCATCTCTCTCTCTCTCTCTCTCTCTCACTCTGAGATGGCGGAGTGAGTGTGTTGGGAGCTGAGAGCGGTTGTGTTTGGAGCGCGAGTGAGGTTTTTGATAAAAAACTAAACTTTAGCTTTTGTGTGTTTCATGTTTTAGTGTTGTGGTTTTGTTTGGTTTTGTCGGTGTGTTGAAGATAAGTCCGGTGTGTGTGTGTGTGTGTGATTGTTTGTGTGTGGCTGTGAGGTGTGTGTGCTAACGTTTTAGCACCATGCCGGTAGCTGAGGCTACAGCAGCCGAGCTGGAACGGCTGTCACGCCGTCACGGCATTAAGTTGGTGCACTCGGGGCAGTGCAGTGTGGAGGAAGCCGGGTTGTCTGTCGGCAAAGTGGTTGGATATGAATCCGTGAAGTCGGCGTCCAGGATGAATGGGTCTATAGTGATCTTCCTGGATGACACAGCTAAGGTGAGCGAGGTGGTGGAGAGGGGAGTGGTCATACAGGACACTTTTACTCCTGTTTCTCCCCTCTCCAGCCCTGCCACCAAAGTTATTATTTCTAGTGCCCCACCGTTTATAAAAAACGAACACTTGGTGAAGGAGTTTGTGAAGGGTTTTCAGAAGGCCTTCCTGAGTCTGTGGGGCAATCTTCTCAGAGCAGGATCAGGTGTGTTTGTGTGTGTGAGTGTGCCTGATTGCTCCTGATCTGGAGCACCTGTTGTGAGGTTATTTAGGTGCTGTGGTTGCAGCTCCCAGTGCTGACTCATTACCTGACCTTCACAGGTACTGAGAGGCTGCTCCTGAGCTGTTAGAGTTAGTGTGGTTTTTCAGGCATAACGCTGTTTCACAGATATTCCAAGAAGAAGCTTAAATTCAAGATAATTAATAACTTGGTGTTTTATAAACCAAGCTCCTTGTGTTCATCTTTTGGTTTTCACTTGAAAGTGATTCTGTTTGAGTTTCGATTCAGCTGCTTGGCAGTGGTGGTTTATTTCTTTGTTCTGTGAGCCTTGTCTTCTTGGCTCTTTTGTTTTTTCCCTGTCCCCTTGGTCAGTTTTGACTTTAGTGGTTATTCCTTCGGAATAACTTTCAGAACCCTCCCTCTTTCTTTGGTCCGCAATTGTGTCCCACTCCTCTACTCCTGACAGAGTTGTCCCGTTTCGGACAGATAGTGTCCCCTGTGAAGATGGTGTCTCTTGGCTGCAAATCACCAAAATTAAAACATGTAGTGTGTCACCGAAGACAGGTTTATATGGTCCTTAAAGACACCAGTCAAGATTTAAACCTGTCTTTCTCTTTTAAGGTAGATGGTTTCTCTTACGTTGTTTTTGCATCCTCTGAGAATATGAAATGTTTTGGATGTGGGGCGGAGGGACACCTGATCCGCTCCCGTCCAGAGAAGAGCGGAGCAGAGCGGCAAACCGCCGCCGCTGCTGCCGCCTCTTCACCCACCCCTGACGGGAAGCCTCCGCAGCCTTTTGGACCTACCGCTGGAGGGGAGCCTCCTCGGCCGGCCCGAGCTGTGGCTGCTGCTGCGGGGGAAGAGCCTCCGCAGCCTGCCGGGCCGGGATCTGCCGGTGGAGGGGAGCCTCCAAGGCCGACCCGGTCTGTGGCTGAAGCTGCTGCGGGGGGGAAGCCACCGCTGCCTGCCGGGCCGGGATCTGCCGGTGGAGGGGAGCCTCCACGGCCGACCCGGTCTGTGGCTGATGCAGCTGCTGCGGGGAGGAAGCCTCCGCAGCCTGCCAGGCCGAGATCTGCCGGTGGAGGGGCGCCTCCGTGGCCGACCCAGTCTGTGGCTGCTGCTGCTGCTGGGGGGTCAGAGCCGGGGGCAGAGCCTCCGCAGCCTGACCAATCGGAGTCCGCAGCTGGAGGGGAGCCTCCAGCTGCGTACCGATCTGAGGCTGCTGCCACTGGAGGGGAGCCTCCACGGCCCGACGCTGCTCCTTGCGTTAACATACTGTCTTGTGCGCAACCTGTAGTTGCTGCCAGCAGTGCTCTGCCCGCTGTTGATGTGTGTGACGGGTCTTTAATGCTGTTGCGGCTTGTACCTGGGGATACAGGTGTCCTCAGTGCTGCTTCCTCTTCCTCCTCTGATATGGTGGAGACAGACACTCAGAGAGGGGAGGAGGGTGGAGCTGCAGAGCTTATAGATGATGATGTGTTATGTGAGTTTGATGAAGAAGAAATGATCACTGATGATGATTTTAAACTTGTGCATAAAAGAAAAAACTCTGAAAATGAAAATGAGAACACAAAAATTTGTAAAATCCAAAATGAGGAACAAACGACTCAGGAAGAATCTCTCCTCGGCTCACAGGGGGGTTCCCAGAGTCTGTACTCAGACACAGACATTCATAGTTTTTTAGAGAGGACCAAAGGGCAGAGGCTGGTGATGGTGGAGGATTATTTCCCTGACCTCCGCATGTTCCTTCGGTCTGCCAGACCCCTGACCCTGAAAGCGAGCTCAGTACTGTCCAGTCAGGCGGTTTTTTAGGCTGAGGAAACATGTGAGCAGAGTCAGGGAACAACTCAGTGAGGAATCATGATGGTTTTTAACATGTGTTTTTCTTTTTTTCTGACCTGTGTCTGTGTGCTCTCCTTTTTATCCATGTGTGATTTTAATCTCAGCATTTTAAACCTGAATGGAGCCAAGGCTGATTTTAAAAGAGCTGCTCTTTTTCAACTCATGGAGTTAAAGAAGACTGATGTCCTGTTTGTGCAGGAGACACACAGCGCTGCAGACATTGAACCTGAGTGGAGGCAGGCTTTTAATGGGGAGGTCATTTTAAGCCAAAAGTCCAACGTAAGTGGGGGGGGGGGGGGGTTCTGCTTGCCAGAGGTTTCCTCCCAGTTTCTTTTAATTTAGAAGAGATCATCCCGGGGGTTTTAATAAAAGTTGTAGCAGTTTTTGAAAATGTTAAGCTAGTGTTTTTAAATGCCTATGCTCCCACCAACACCCTGGAGAGGATGGCTTTTTTAAACATTTTAAATAACACTGTTGGAAACTGTCATGATGGTGATTTTATGTTTTTAGGAGGTGATTTTAACTGCACTGAAGCACCTCTTTTAGACAGGAATCACCCAGAGCCTCACCCGCCATCCTCTAGCAGGATGGCAGAGATCATCCAAACCCACCAGCTGGCTGATGTGTGGAGGACGTTCAATGGTAATCAGAGACAATACACTTGGGGTCACTCAAAACATAAGTTTTTATCTTTAGCCAGACTGGATCGCATCTATTGTTTTAATCATCATTTTAATATCTTTAAAAAGTGTTGTATCCAGCCTGTAGGTTTTAGTGACCACTCTTTGGTATCCTGCTCTGTTTTTATTCAAAATATTTGTTTAAAAAGTGCTTATTGGCATTTTAACACATCTCTTTTAAACAACCAGGCTTTTAGAAATGCTTTTAAGTTTTTTTGGGTGACCCATAGAGAGAGCAGGCCTACCTTTGCCAACATTCAACAGTGGTGGGATTTTGGAAAGGCTCAGATTAAAGAGCTATGTCAACAGTTCACTTGCGGTGTCACTGGGGAGTTAACTCGATCTTTGAAAAATCTGGAGTTAGAGGCGGAAGAGCTGCAGTCTTTAGCAGAGTCCTCAGGAAATCGAGGGCTTTTAGACTCCCTCAAAAAGAAAAAGGCGGCCATAGCCAACCTGCTCGGGGTGTCAGCACAGGGGGCTCTGGTCAGGTCCAGGTTTATGAACGTCTCACAGATGGACGCCTCATCCAAGTTCTTCTTTGGGCTGGAGAGTAAAAATGGACAAAGGAAGATCATTCACTCTTTACGTACGGGTGGTGGCTCCAACATCTCAGACTCATCTGAGATTAGGAAGTTTGCTGCTGGTTTCTACAGAAACCTCTATAAGAGTGATTGGTCACATGATCCAGATGTGCTCAGCAGTTTTCTTGCAGGTCTCCCCTAAGTCAGCTCAGAGGAAAACTCGGAGCTGGAAGCTGAGGTGACCCTGGAAGAGCTGCACAGAGCCATGATGACTCTGCAGAGCGGCAGGGCACCTGGCATGGATGGCCTTCCTGTTGACTTCTACAAGTCGTTCTGGTCCGTCATAGGACAAGACCTAGCAGATGTGGTGACGGACAGTCTGCAGACAGGAAGGCTCCCTCTGAGCTGCAGGAGGGCTGTCATCACCCTCCTGCCTAAGAAAGGAGACCTGCAGCAGATCAAGAACTGGAGACCAGTGTCACTGCTGAGCACAGATTATAAAATCCTGTCCAAAGCTCTGGCCCTCAGACTGAGGGAGGTGATGACGTCCATAATCCACCCTAACCAGACCTACTGTGTCCCTGGCAGGTTCATAAGTGACAATGTCACTTTGACTCGGGACGTTCTGGCTGTTTCCAGTGAATTGGGCATAGAGACTGGTCTTATTTCCATAGACCAGGAAAAGGCTTTTGACCGGGTTGAACACCAGTACCTGTGGCAGACCTTAGCCGGGTTTGGGTTCAGCCCTGGTTTCACAGCCATGATCAGGACTCTCTACAGTGGCATCCAGAGCGTTCTGAAGATTAACGGGGGGCTGAGTGCACCTTTTAGCATTGGGAGGGGGGTGAGGCAGGGTTGCTCTCTCTCAGGCATGTTGTACTCAGTTGCCATTGAGCCTCTTCTCCATCAGCTAAGGCAGAAACTTAAAGGTGTGTCTTTCCCCAGTTGTCCTTTGCCTTTTAAGATTTCTGCATACACTGATGATCTCATTGTGTTTTTAGACTCACAGAGAGACCTGGAGATTTTAACTAACACTGTTCATTTATTTGGTTCTATCTCTTCTGCAAAGGTCAACTGGGGAAAGAGCGAGGCCGTGATGGTGGGAGAGGGGCTGGAGGACCGGCTCAGGCTGCCAGCCAAGCTCACCTGGACGAGAGGCAGCCTGAAATACCTGGGAGTCTTCTTGGGGGACGAGACCATGGAAAAGAAAAACTGGGACGACCTTATTCACAAGGTCAAAGGTCGGCTTAATAAATGGAAATGGCTCCTCCCAAAAATGTCTTACAGGGGGAGGAGCCTAATCGTAAACAACCTGGTCTCGTCCTCCCTGTGGCATAAACTGTCCTGTGTGGATCCTCCAGCCTCTCTCCTGTCTCAGGTACAGCGTCTTTTAGTGGATTTTATGTGGGATAAAATGCACTGGGTTCCACAGAGTGTCCTCTTCCTTCCCAAAGACGAGGGTGGACAGGGTCTGGTCCATTTAGCCAGTAGGGGTGCAGCTTTTCGCCTGTCCTTCATACAAAGATTGTTAACTGGCCCAAGAGACACTCTGTGGAAGATGCTGTCGTGCCGCATTTTAAAAGGTTTTAAAAATCTGAGTTTGGATTTCAGCCTTTTTTTAATGGACAGCACTTTTTTACACAAGTCCTCTCTGCCCTGTTTATAGAGGTGTTTTTAATGTGTGGGACCTGGTTAAAAAAGAACGACCAGAACAAGCAGAGTCCCTCTACTGGCTGCTGCAAGAGCCCATTCTCCATGGGACAAAGCTGGACTGTCCGGGGTGGGTTGGTCCTGCTCTGTTCTGTCGTTTCCAGGGTGCAGGGGTCACCCCTCTGGGCCAGGTGCTGGAGCTAGCTGGACCTTGACTGCAGGACTCTGCTGGTCTGGCTGCTGGTCTGGGGATGAGGTCAAGCAGAGTTGCCCGACAGCTGTTGGACCACTGGAGGATAAAACTGAGCAGGCGTGAATTCCAAATGTTGCAAGGGTTCTTCAATGGTGAAACCTCGGCCAGCCCACAGGACCCCTTCCCCTCCATCCAGCTGACAGCAGACATAAAAGTATGTGAAGGCCCTCTGTTGGCTCAGTGTCCTTGAGTGTCGCTTCAGGAAGCCTCGGGAAAGACCTTTTACCAGATCATGGTAAAAACACTGAACAGGAAGAAACTGGACGGGCGCGCTGACACCCCGTGGAGGAGTCACCTTGACATGGGGGTGTCAAAACCAGCCAGGAGGTCTCTCTACAAACCTCCACTGACGAAGAGACATGCAGACCTTCAGTGGAGGATCCTCCACGGGGCAGTAGCAGTGAACTCTCTGATCTCTATCCTCAACCCTGAACTGGAGGACAAGTGTCCCTTCTGCTCAGAGAGAGAGACAATTTTTCACTGTTTTTATGAATGTGCCCGTCTGTCTGAACTGTTCCTGTTTTTAAAACGTGTTTTTACTGCTTTTAATGAGGTTTTTACCAAAGAGGTTTTTATTTGTGCTTTTAAATACACTCGAAGGACCAAGGACAAGAGCCAACTTTTGAACTTCGTACTAGGTCAGGCCAAGATGGCCGTGTATGTAAGCTGGAGGAGGAGAGTGGAGGGTGGAGAGTCCATGTCCCTTGTCCCTGCGTGTGTAGGCCTAATCAGGTCCGGGATCCACCTGGACTTCACTTTTTATAAAAACTCTGAAGACCTGGATACTTTCAGAAAGACATGGTGTTGCCAGACTGTTTTGTGTAAAATCGTGGATCAAAGCCTGTGTTTCAGCGATTCATTGAAAATGTGATACGCATATATCTATTTATTTATTTATTTGTTTTTGTCTTATTATTATTGTTGTTAAAAGCGTAAAGTGATTATCTGTTAAAATTCTTTAAGAACGACCAAATAAAGTTGGTTTGAAAAATCAAAATCTTATAGTCTCTCTCTCTCCATCTCTCTGTCTCTCATAGTCTCTCTCTTCATCTCTCTGTCTCTCATAGTCTCTCTCTCCATCTCACTGTCTCTCATAGTCTCTCTCTCTCCATCTCTCTGTCTCTCATAGTCTCTCTCTCCATCTCTCTGTCTCTCTCTCTCCATCTCTCTGTCTCTCATAGTCTCTCTCTCTCTCTCTCTCTCTCTCCCTCTCTCCCTCTCTCTCTCTCTCTCTCTCTCTCTCTCTCTGAGTGGATGGTGAGTGGGGGGACGGAGTTTGGCAGCGTGAGTGAGTTCCAAACTTTTGTGTTTTTCTTCCTTTCTTTGCTCTTAATTGTTTATTCAACAGTAGGTAGTTGTTGTGTAGTTGTGTAACTGTGTGTAGAGAGGGCACCAGCCCCTCTGGGCGGTATGCCGGTCGTGGACTCGACGGCAGACTTTGAAAAGCTGACACGCCGACATGCAGTGAAGCTGGTGACGGCGGTCAGCTGCTCGGTGGAGGAGGCGGGTCTGGCCGTCGGAGAGGTGGTGGGTTACGGCAGCGTGGAGTCTGCCTCCCGCATGAAAGGGGCCGTGGTGATCTTCCTGGACAACACGGCTAAAGTCAGTGAAGTAGTGGAGAAAGGAGTGGTAATCAAAGACACTTTTACCCCTGTGCTCCCTCTGACCAACCCGGCTAAAAAGATCACTATTTCTAATGCCCCCCCATTTATCAAGAATGAAATGTTGGTGAAAGAACTCTCCAGGTACGGCCCAGTCGAGACACCTATCAAAATGGTGTCTTTGGGGTGTAAGTCTACCCTGCTGAAGCACGTCATTTGTCACAGGAGGCAAGTGTTCATGGTGGTGAAGGACAGCTCGTCCGAGCTCAACCTGTCTTTCAACTTCAGAGTGGATGGGTTTAATTACATAGTGTTTGCTACTTCAGACACAATGAAGTGTTTTGGTTGTGGTGCAGAGGGGCATTTAATCCGCTTCTGCCCAGAGAATATTCCCACAGAGCAGGATTCCCTGAAGGCAGCGCATGCTGTCGCGCGGGGCCGCGGACGCTGCTGTGGCTGTCGCGCGCGAAGCGGGCTGTCGTGGCTGCGCGTCAGCGGGAGCGCTGTTGTGGCTGCCGTGCGTCCTGGCGGGGGCGCGGGGCTGTCGTGACTGCCGCGCGTCCCGGTGGGGCCGCGGGGGCTGTCGTGGCTGCAGCGTCCAAGGCGAGGCGGAGCTGTCGTGGCTACCCGTGCGTCCCGGTGGGGCCGCGGGGGCTGTCGTGGCTGCCGCGCGTCCGGGCGGGAGCGCGGGGGCTGTCGTGGCTGCCGTGCGTCCTGGCGGGAGCGCGGGGGCTGTCGTGCCGGTTGGTACTGCTGCATTGTGCAGCGTGGCACAATGTTGCAGATTGTCACAGATGTTGCTGAGTCTCAGGGTGCTGGGGTCTCTGTGGTTTGTGGAGAGTGTGAGGATGAAGAATCCCGGATGAATGTGTGTGATGAAAAGTGTGATAACAGCAGACAGGCAGGTCAGGAAAGTCTAACCCCAGTGTGTGAGGATTATCCTGAAGATGAAAATATGGCTGATGAAGATGTCTCAGAAGAGAAAGATCATAGAGGCTAAGGGGTCAAAGGTTAAGAGAGACAGGGAAGCCACAGTCTCAGCAGACAGCAGACAGTGACCTCTTGTCCACGCAGGAGCAGCGCAGGTATTCCCTGACCCGGATCAAGAAGTTCTTGCAGGACACTAAAGGACTTAGACAGGTTCAGTTAGAAAACTTTTTTCCTGATTTGAAGATGTTTGTGAGTTCAGCCCAGCCTCTGACCAGAAGCTCAGGAGCTTTTGGGGATGAAGGCCTCACAAATCAGGATATATATCGTCTCAAAAAAATGATCCTGAAAGTCAAAGAGCTCATCAGTGAAGATGATGACTGAACAGTCCATGTTTTTCTCTCTCCTCTTGGTGTCTTTTTTTCTGACTTGTTTCCTCTTTTCTCTCTTCATGGGTGATTTTAAAATAGGCACTCTGAATCTAAACGGAGCCAGAGATGCAGCTAAAAGAGCAACCCTCTTCAAACTGATGGAGTTGAAGAGGTTAGATGTTTTAATGGTCCAGGAGACCCACAGCAGCTCTGATAATGAGACTGAATGGAGGTCCGAGTGGTCTGGGCAGGTGACTCTCAGCCATAAGAGCAGCTGTAGTGGAAGGGTAGGTCTGCTCTTCTCCAGAGAGTTTGTTCCTGCTTCATGTGAGGTAGAGGAGGTCATCGAGGGCTGCCTGCTGAAGGTCAGAGTCCAGTATGAGAACACTGCCTTCACTCTTATTAATATCTATGCTTCATGCCATCCTGTGGAGAGGATACAGGTGTTGGAGGTCCTCTGTGACTCTGTCAGGGCCTGCAGCTCAGAGGAGGTTTTATTCTTGGGGGGGGATTTCAACTGTACAGAGAACCCAGTTTTAGACAGGAACCATCAGGAGCCTCACAGAGCCTCTTCAGCCAGACTCAGACTGCTGTGTGAGACTCATGAGCTGGTAGATGTTTGGAGGTTTCACCATAGGGAGCACAGGCAGTACACATGGAGCCACTGTAAAGACAGCACTCTCTCTAGCCAGGTTAGACCGCCTATACAGTTTTAAACATCATGTGAGTGTTTTAAAGGCTGTGTCATTAACCCTGTGGGGTTCACTGATCACAGCCTGGTCTTCTCCTCAGTGTTTACTAAAAATGTCCGCCTGAACAGTGCCTACTGGCATTTTAACACTGCACTGCTGCAGGACAGAGCGTTCAGGTCCGCCCTGGAGTTTTTCTGGCTCCGGCACCAGGAGCAGAAAACTGGTTTTAGCTGTATTCAGCAGTGGTGGGACTTTGGCAAAAGCCAAATTAAACAGCTTTGCCAACAGTACACCCGCAATGTCACAAATAACATGACCAGATCTTTAAGGGACCTGGAGACTGAGGTGGTAGAGCTGCAAGGGTTGGCAGATGCCACAAGAGATCAGGGACTTTTAGATTCCCTAAAGTCAAAAAAGTTGGCCTTAGCCAGCCTGCTGGGCATCACAGCACAGGGGGCTCTGGTCCGGTCTCGGTTCCTGGATGTCACACAGATGGACGCTCCCTCCAAGTTCTTTTTCGGGCTGGAGAAGAAAAATGGACAGAGGAAGCTGATCCACTCTCTGCGCTCTGAGAGTGGAGGTTTTGTTTCAGAGCCCTCTGAGATAAGGAAGTATGCCTCCAGGTTTTACAAAGACTTGTACACCAGCGAGCTGTCAGACCTCCCGGAAGAGCACAAGTCCTTCTTCGCTGGTCTTCCTCAGGTCAGTGCTGAGGACAACGTGAGGCTGGAGGCTCAGCTGTCGCTGACTGAACTCTTCTCTGCCCTGATGAGTCTGCAGAACGGCAGAGCTCCGGGCATCGACGGCTTACCTGTGGACTTTTATAAGGGGTTCTGGCCCGTGATCGGAGAGGATCTGCTGGAGGTCCTCAGAGACAGTCTGGAGAACGGCCGTCTCCCTCTGAACTGCAGGAGGGCAGTCATCACTCTGCTGCCAAAGAAGGGAGACCTGCAGGACTTAAAGAACTGGAGACCAGTGTCCTTACTGTGCTCGGACTACAGGATCCTGTCTAAGGCCCTGGCGTCCAGACTCAGGCAGGTGATGGGGTCCATTATCCACATCGATCAGACCTACTGTGTGCCCGGCAGGCTCA
Organism: Scarus forsteni; assembly: GCA_036419115.1. Classification (NCBI taxonomy): domain Eukaryota; kingdom Metazoa; phylum Chordata; class Actinopteri; order Labriformes; family Labridae; genus Scarus; species Scarus forsteni. The sequence continues at coordinate 12,781,254 of JAZDUH010000536.1, forward strand.
TCAGTGATAACATCACTCTGATTCGAGATGTTTTGGAAGTCTCCATCTCATTGGCGGTTGATACTGGTCTGATTTCCATGGCCAAGATCCAGGTCTTGTATTGTGACATTGCGAGTGTTCTGAAGATCAATGGAGGCCTGAGTGCTCCTTTTGGTGTGCAGAGAGGCGTCCGACAGGGCTGCTCCCTCTCTGGCATGCTTTACAGCGTAGCCATCGAACCCCTGCTCCACAGACTAAGGTCTCGCGCTCTCTGGAGTCTGCTTCCCTGGTTCAAGCCCAGCTCCGGGCGACACATGGGGATGTGTCCACTTAACCCCAAGTTGCTCCCACTGCTGCATCAGTGGCGTGTAAATGGTCATGAAAGGGCATGAATGTGTTAGAGATACTGATGGATAACTAACATAGAAACTCAAAACCATCATTGAATGTGAGAGTGAATGGGTGTGAATGGGTAGGTGTGACCTGCGGTGTAAAGGAGCTTTGAGTTGTCAAAGACTAGAAAAAGAGCTATATAAGCTCAAGTCCATTTACCATTAACATGAGCGTGTGAAGCAGTGATTGTGAACTCTTGGTCATTTGTAGTTAACGTTAGTGATAGCTTCTTGTGGGTAACGTTGGGTTATTTGAACAACTGATCGAGTAAAAAGAACCCAACAGTGTAGTCAAATTGAGCCTGTGGTTGGGTTATTTGAACAACCCAACTGACTGAGTAAAAAGAACCCAACAGTGTAGTCAAATTGAGCCTGTTGGTTAAAGGAAACCAACCCAACTTTTTGGGTCAAAATAACCCAGCATGTGTTCTGTCCAATATTTAACAAGTGTTGGGTCAAAAAATTACCCATATTGGGTTGTTTTTAACCCAACATTTTTAAGTGTGCACTCCCTCTCTGAATCCGATAACAAAGCAATCACATTCTTAACTTGTTTTATGTACTCCCTCATTATGTATTCTTTTTATTTTATTTAAGTCTTTATTGTTTGCTATTATCATTATTTGTATTTGTACTTTATTTTATTGTATTCTCTTATGCATTCTGTGCAACTTAGATCTTACATACAGTACAGGCCAAAAGTTTGGACACACCTTCTCATTCAATGTGTTCAATGTGTTCTTTATTTTCATCTCTATTTACATTGTAGATTCTCACTGAAGGTATCAAAACTATGAATGAACATGTGTGGAATTATTTACTTAACAAAAAGTGTGAAATAAATGAAAACATGTTTTTATTCTAGTTTCTTCAAAGTATCCACCCTTTGCTCTGATTACTGCTTTGCACACTCTTCATTCTCTTTATGAGCTTCAACAGGTAGTCACCTGAAATGGTTTTCTCTTCTCAGGTGTGCCTTTCCAGGGTTAATTATTGGAATTTCTTGCCTTATTAATGGGGTTCGACCATCATTTGTGTTGTTCAGAAGTCATGCTGATGCACAGTCCACAGACCTATATTAGACAACTGTCAGAATTAAACATGTGGGTTGTTTGGTCTGTAAGACAGCAGGAAAGACGAAATGTACCAAAACAATGATAATGAATGTTGTTTGGTCTGTAAGACAGCAGGAAAAACGAAATGTACCAAAACAATGATAATGAATGAACTGATGGTGTAGGTCAAGTGAGGCAGCAGAACAGTGCAGGAGCACGCCTGGGTGAAGAGGAGAGTGACGACGAGTCACACGTTTAACAAATGTTCAAAATCTGGAAATAACAAAAGCAACACGGACACACCACCCCAACATCACTAACCGGGACTAACAACAACAACAAAAAAAGACAGTCATGAATTACGCCTTCCGTGGAACAAGGGATTGGACTCTGCCTTACTTGGAACAAAGGATTGGTCATAATAGGTCAAATATGGACACTAAAAGACAGATAAAAATGTATAATAATTTGATGATATGTGGAAAAGAGGAGAGTAAATATTGAGAAAATGGGGACGGGACTAGATAAGCTTTGCTTCTCCCGTTTTCCCTTTCGGACATGTACAATGTGATCAACTATTGACAATGTGTGATGCTGTATAAGTGTGATGACGTGACCGAAATAAATAAATAAATCAAATCAAATCAAATCAAATCAAATCAAAAATCTTATGGCAAAAACCAATCAGCTAAGTTAAGAGAAACAAGTGACCATCATTACTTTAAGAAATGAAGGTCAGCCAATCCGAAAAATTGCAGAAACTTTGAATGTGTCCCCAAGGGCAGTCGCAAAAACCATCAAGGGCTACAACGAAAACGGGCTCACATGAGGACCGCTTGAGGAAAGTAAGACCAAGAGTCACCTCTGCTGCTGAGAAAGAGTTCATCTGAGTCACCAGCCTCAGAAATTGCAAGTTAACAGCAGCTCAGATTAGAGACCAGATGAATACCACACAGAGCCCCAGCAGCAGACACATCTCTACTACAACTGTTAAGAGGAGACTGTGTGAATCAGGCCTTCATGGTCAAATTGTTGCTAGGAAACCACTGCTGAGGAGAGGCAACAAGCATGAGAGATGTGTTTGGGTCAAGAAACACAAGGAATGGACATTAGACCAGTGGAAATCTGTGCTTTGGTCTGATGAGTCCAAATTTGAGATCTTTGGTTCCAACCGCCGTGTATTTGTGTCATGCAGAAAAGGTGAGCAGATGGATTTTGCATGCCTAGTTCCCATTGTGAAGCATGGAGTCTATGGTGTGATGGTGTGGGGCTGCTTTGCTGGTGATACTGTTGGGGATTTATTCAAAATTGAAGGCATACTGAACCAGCATGGCTACCACAGCAGCCTGCAGCGACATGCTATCCCATCTGGTTTGCATGTAGTTGGACCATCATTTATTTTTCAACAGGACAATGACCCCAAACACACCTCCAGGCTGTGTAAGGGCTATTTGACCAAGAAGGAGTGTGATGGAGTGCTACTCCAGATGACTGGCCTCCACAGTCACCGGACCTGAGCCCAATCAGGATGGCAACAAGTGCTCAGCATCTCTGGGAACTCCTTTAAGACTGTTGAAAACCATTTCAGGTGACTACCTGTTGAAGCTCGTCAAAAGAATGTCAGGAGTGTGCAAAGCAGTAATCAGAGCAAAGGGTGGATACTTTGAAGAAACTAGAATAAAAACATGTTTTCATTTATTTCACACTTTTTTGTATAGTACATAATTCCACATGTGTTCATTCATAGTTTTGATGCCTTCAGTGAGAATCTACAATGTAAATAGTGATGAAATGAAGAAAACACATTGAATGAGAAGGTGTGTCCAAACTTTTGGCCTGTACTGTATAAGACAAAATGTATGAAAACCTCATACTTTGAATTAAAAAGACTTCATTTCTAAACCCACCATCTATTTCACTGGTCTCATCTGCCTCATTTCCTGAATTTAAGGAGTCAAGTTCAGATAACTCTCCATTTACGAGATGTTCAAGTCTTCGACTTTATACTAGACAAGAGCATTATGTACAAAAATATATACATTAAACATTTTGGAAACATGATTAACAACACTGTGATAAAAAACTTTACCTTTGAAAAGCTTACAGTTATTTTGTTTCTTTCCATACTGACACTAAACATGTGACTGTTAGCTAACGTCAATTTAGTCCTGTTGTCCATTGCAATGGACATCAAACTTTAAAAAAATCCTGTTAATTAATTTTAAGAGTTGCAGTCAAAATGACTTGAAATACTATCACTTTTAACAGTTAAGATTAGTCTCAGAGCAATTTTGTTTGACTTGCATGAACATAAATTTATATTTTTAATTGTAAATGGGGACTTACTTACTTAAAGTGGGCAGTTCAACTAATTATAGAGCCATTGCACTTGCCAATATATTGTCCAAAGTTGTGGAACGTATCTTCTTGACTAGGATTCAAAAATTTATCACTGCTACAGACAATCAATTTGGCTTTAAAGCTAACCATGGCACTGATATGTGTATTTGCTCCTTGAAAGAATTGCTGAGTACTTATGGAAAGAAAAACTCAACAGTCTTTATGTGCTTTCTGGATGCCTCTAAGGCTTTTGATCGTGTAAATCACAGAAAACTGTTTAAAAAATTGTATCAGGCAGATGTGCCTAAGTATCTCATCAGATGCCTTTCTAACTGGTATGCCCATCAGACCATGCAGGTTAAATGGGACACCTGTGTATCTGCTCCCTTTAATGTCTGTAATGGTGTAAGACAGGGCAGTATTTTATCTCCTGCTCGTTTTAATTTTTATATGAATGACCTGTCTAAACAGTTGAGTATGTGCACAACTGGTTGGACGGTTGGAGGTGCCTTAATTAATCACCTCATGTACGCTGATGACCTGGCGGACTCCAGCAGTTGTTGAATATGTGTTCTGTGTATGGTGAACAACATGATATACAATACAACCCTGCTAAAAGTGTCATCATGATTTGTCGAACTAAGGAGGACAAGACTTTAAAGTTTCCTGTTTTTACATTGTCTGGGGCTACTGTAAAAGTATGTGATACTGTCAAATACCTCGGACACATCATAACTGATTGTCTATCGGATGATGAGGACATGTATCACCAGTGCAGGCTGTTATATGCTCAAGCAAACATTCTGGTGCGAAAATTCTCCTGTTGCTCTGTAGAGGTGAAACTGACTCTGTTTAGAGTATATTGTTCCTCTCTGTACACGGCACATCTGTGGGTGAGCTATAAAAAGGCTAGCTACAAAAGACTTATGGTGGCATATAATGATGCACTCAGGCTTCTTCTAAAAAAGCCGAGATGGACCAGTGCTAGCGACCTTTTTGTGTCTAGACTTGTCTTGTGTGATGTCTGTTACTTTTTTGGAGCATGTTCAAAGTCATGATTTGTTTCTGATTGGACAATCAGGATCCAATTAGCAACCAGGAATGCTGGCATGACTCAATCACAGTGTTTTTATTGGTTTAGAGCAACAAATATGTCATGTCCATTCAAATGGACGAGGGTCTGAAGGGGTATGATTAGTTGATGCCTATAAAACTGCAATAACTCTACTTCTGTTAAATAGGCTATACCAAACTCAACCCAGTTATCAATGGGCACGTGCCCATTGATCCTAAACAATACTTGAAATGATTCACAAGCACAACTGAAGATTTACAAATGATAAGTCACGATAAATGCTCTTACAAACTTTAGAAATACATGTGAAAAACATGGATATATTTGTGAACCTTAAAAACACATGTGAAAATCACGCATGTGTTTGCCGATTGGTGAAACATATGAAAATTGTAAAAATATTTGTGAATCCCAAAAACACATGAGAAAATTATGTTTATATTTGTGGATCTGCAAAACACATGTGAAATTCATGGATATTTGTCTGCATATTAATGAGATAAATCCCTCCAAATATGTGTGTGCATTTCTTGGAAACTGCGTTACGTTTGTCTCAAAAATGAATGCAGGTGTCAGTTGATCCACTTCCAACAGTTCACAAGCAGAATTGAAGTTTTACAAATGATAAGTCATGATAAATGCACTCACAAAATTTGAAAACACATGTGAAAATCAAATATATATTTGTGAATCTGAAAAACACATGTGAATATTATGGATATATTTGTGGATCTGATAAACACATGTGAATATTATGGATATATTTGTGGATCTGATAAACACATGTGAATATTATGGATATATTTGTGGATCTGATAAACACATGTGAATATTATGGATATATTTGTGGATCTAAAAAACACATGTGAATATTATGGATATATTTGTGGATCTAAAAAACACGTGAATATTATGGATATATTTGTGGATCTAAAAAACACATGTGAATATTATGGATATAGTTGTGGATCTAAAAAACACATGTGAATATTATGGATATATTTGTGGATCTGATAAACACATGTGAATATTATGGATATATTTGTGGATCTGAACAACACGTGAATATTATGGATATATTTGTGGATCTGAACAACACACGTGAATATTATGGATATATTTGTGGATCTGATAAACACATGTGAATATTATGGATATATTTGTGGATCTGAACAACACGTGAATATTATGGATATATTTGTGGATCTGATAAACACATGTGAATATTATGGATATATTTGTGGATCTAAAAAACACGTGAATATTATGGATATATTTGTGGATCTGAACAACACATGTGAATATTATGGATATATTTGTGGATCTAAAAAACACGTGAATATTATGGATATATTTGTGGATCTGAACAACACATGTGAATATTATGGATATATTTGTGGATCTAAAAAACACATGTGAATATTATGGATATATTTGTGGATCTAAAAAACACGTGAAAATTATGGATATATTTGTGGATCTGATAAACACATGTGAATATTATGGATATATTTGTGGATCTGATAAACACATGTGAATATTATGGATATATTTGTGGATCTAAAAAACACATGTGAATATTATGGATATATTTGTGGATCTAAAAAACACATGTGAATATTATGGATATATTTGTGGATCTGAACAACACATGTGAATATTATGGATATATTTGTGGATCTAAAAAACACATGTGAATATTATGGATATATTTGTGGATCTAAAAAACACATGTGAATATTATGGATATATTTGTGGATCTGATAAACACGTGAATATTATGGATATATTTGTGGATCTGATAAACACGTGAATATTATGGATATATTTGTGGATCTAAAAAACACGTGAATATTATGGATATATTTGTGGATCTGAACAACACATGTGAATATTATGGATATATTTGTGGATCTAAAAAACACATGTGAATATTATGGATATATTTGTGGATCTGATAAACACGTGAATATTATGGATATATTTGTGGATCTGAACAACACATGAATATTATGGATATATTTGTGGATCTGAACAACACATGTGAATATTATGGATATATTTGTGGATCTGAACAACACATGTGAAAATCAAGAAAAGATTTGTGCGCATCATTTTCAGACAAATGTCTCCCCATATTCTTCAACAGGACAATGCTGCAGCTCACAACAAGCCTCCTGCAAATAATCACTTCAAACAGTCTGAAGGAATTTTTGAAGATATCAACGAGATCGATGGAGCTGTTCATTACTGAGTCCTTTTTTGATACATTTTTGTCTGTTTTGGGGTGTTTTCAGGGTTTTTTAAGCTGAAGTCTTAAGCTTTTGATCAGTTTGCTGCACAGCCTGTTATGGTCCACTGGTTTTTAATAAATTTCTTACTCAGAATTTGTATCTCTTACTCCCATGTCTTCTTTTTATATTTTGAAGCTCTACTTAGAACCTTCTTAAGATCAAACAGTTCAAAATACAAATTTTCACAAGTTTTAGACAGGTCTTAAGATTTGGCTGGGAAATGTGACAAATTATTATTATATTTCTGAGTATGAATAGCTTTCATGATCTCCTGAATTCTGATTGTTGTCCCCTTGTCTCTGAAAACACCTCTTTGCTCCCTGCTGTTTAAAAGTGTTTTTTTCTTGTTAATGGAACTTTTGCCAATAGTGGCAAAGTGCAAAATGTTGAATAAAATTATATTTACTTGTATTAAAAAAACATACATGAATATGTGAGTATGGCATTGACTCTTCTTTTATTTTTTCTGAACTATTTGCCAAGATTTGTTTCTCTACAAATAAAGATTGATTAACTGAATGATTATTTGAGTCACAGAGATTACATGATCAAATTTTGGCTTTTACTGTTCAAGTTTAAACTGTTTTTTGTTGGATTTTCTGGTCACAAATACGATACCTTATTTTAAAGTTTTTTTGTAAATCCTTTCAATCTGATTTTAGTTTTTATCTAAGCAGACGTATACTTTTTATTATTTAAAAAACTCCTGTTATAATCAGCTCATGAGTTTTCTTTGTGCATTGTAATAGAGGCAGAGTGGTATTTCAGTAGTAATTAAATAAATAATGGCAAATCAGGGTGTCTCTTAACTTTAACAGTCCTCCAAAAAAAGTTTTCCAAAAAATGAGAAAATAAACAAATAAAACAAAACAAAACAAACAACCACTACTTAGCTTTTGAAATATGCAGTTGAAATCAGCTCCATATCTATGGTCCTATTATTTGTTTTTAGCCTTTAAAAATGTTTTTCAGTGATGTCAGGATGGCAGAAAGAAACAGAGAAGCTGCAAAATCAGCCGTGAACACAAGAGGGTGACAGATCCCTGATTTGAATTTAACAGCAGCCTGTGAGACTTGACCAAGCAGAAGTGTGTGACCTAATGAAATGGCCCTTTTTTAAATTAAACCCAATTTTCTCCATAAATGTAGGAGAAAACAGAAAAATTTAACAACTGTTTTATTTGATTCATCATGAGTTTCAATGAGGATTAATTCACAGACCAAGGGTAGCTGTAGATTGCAGGTACATATTTTTTTCAAATCATTAGTGAACTTACTTTGCTTTGAGTGTGTCTCAAAATATCTTTTATGAGGCATTTAAATATAACATATAGTATTAGTTAAAACTATATTTGGGAACAAAGTAGAGGTTATATGTTTGTGCTTTAAAAATAGTAAAGACATTTTTATGGCATTATAAAGAAGCTTAAATTGCCTTTAGTTATGTCATTAAAATATGAATTTTAATTGTGTTTGACTTAAAATATTTATATTTGATGTTTGGCTCAGGGCTGGAGCCTATCCCAGCTGTCATTGGGCGAGAGGCAGGTTACACTGAACTGGTCGCCAGTCAATCGCAGCAAATTACAAAGATAATACAAATTTTCCTATTTAGAGGGATAATACCAAATGTTACTAGACTTACTTTTAATGCATTGCTCTATCCAATAAAAAACAAATAACTTATTTGGTCAGGTATCTAATATAAGGAAACAAACTACATCTGTCCTAAAATTTGAGGGATACTGGAGCTTGATTGGGGTTGTGGGACGGCTCACAGCAGACTTCCCTTATTTTCAAAGACTAAACTTGAAAGGTCAGCATTCTCCCGCGGAGTCTGTTCCCTACATGCACTGAGTCTGTGCACGCTGTGAAAATGCACGCGCAGCAGGCGGGCAGAATGGTGACGGGATTTGATTGGTTTAAAAACAGGTGTCCCTGCATGTTTATTGGTTGGGGTTTTCCCTGTTTTACTCCTGCTGTAGATAGCGGATATTTTTCACTCTGTTTTAAGAACACATTATGAGTTGATTACCATCAGGTCATGAAGACCATTTTAACGAGAATTACAAAAAGTGTATCTAAATCAGATTACCAACCCCAGCTTTAAGCCTGAACCCTCTTGTTTTGGATTAGGGAAGCCTGGCTAGGTCATTTATCCTGGATGTCTGAATCTTTCTTTAGTGCAACAGACCTCAGCTCACCAAAAGCTCCATAAAACCTGTTTTATGCTGGATGCATCTGTGAGGCAGCAGGTATCCACGCTGCAGTGTGATGACAAACATTCGGCCTCAAACCTTCATGGAGGCTCCACACAGCCAGTTCTTTCCCGGCCAAGCAAGTTCTCAAAAGGCCTGATGAAGGTGGATTATTAACTTCATCTCTATAAAGGAAAAGAGGAGGGGAGACTCTGAGGAGGTGAAACAGGTTTGAGTGAAAACACAATAAAACAATAAAGGTGATACCACTCAGAGCTCAGAGGACTAACTGAAGCAGAGGGACAAACACTGATCTGAGACAGGGTGAGTGTTCATGCAGTCTGAATATTTCTCTGCTGTTTTAATGTGTGGATGATCAGTTCAGTGAAGAGAGTGAATGCTGAGTGATGCTCTTTAAAATGAAACACAGACACTGATATAACAGACATGCTGTTCAGTCAATGTGAGGCTCTTTTCTCCACTTTATTTCTGCTATTTGTTTTTGTGAAGCTTCAGATTAAAAATCAAGTCTGTACCGTGGTTGTATCACTGTAGCAGACTCCTCTCTCTGTCAGCCATGTGATTTGTGCAGATATACAGTCCTGCTCAGTATTATTGGCACCCCTTCTGTAGGAGCCATATTTGTGTTTCATTTACATAGTTAAGATTTTATTTTTGTTGACCTTTAATCTTGTCTGCACCCTCCGCAGGTGATGAGGGCGCTCGCCTATTAGTAGGGGCAGCTGACACACACCCAGATGACGGCTCACAGGACGAAACTAACATTGACCGCAGGCTCTTAAGCTGTGATTTATTATTTTGTAAGACCTTGTTTCCTTTTTATTTATTTATTGCCTATCTTTGCAATAAAAACGCATCTTTAACCCGCTCTCAAAGGATTCATTTTTGGAAGCTTGCGCGTATTATGATGATGCTGTGAAGACGTTCTTGTGGAGGATTTAAAACAAATAAGAGGGAAGGTTAGAGGACAAACCTTTTTTAAGGACTTTGGGACAATACACCTTCATTATTGTCATTACTTTAACAATATCTTCAGAAATAAATTGAAATGTACCATATTTATATCATCAGGATCTTTTAATTGAAGGTCCAAAACACTTTAACTACAAAAAAAACCAGTTTTACAAGTTACAACTTGTAATTTCAAAGAGGAACTGAAAAAAGCATGTGCAGCAGTAATGGCACTCCTCTTCAGTATTTTCCTCCCTGTGGCACTGATGACAGCCTCCAAATGTTTCTTGTAGCCATCTATAGACAGGTTTCTTGTGTACAAACAATAGGAGCTGCGCGCGCAGCCAGGGGGCAAAACACTGCTTCGATATAAACTGAGATCTATTGTAGATGCTCTATTGTTCGTAGGTTTCCCCTGACGCAATGTCATTTAATTGAAATTCTCTTTCTCTTTCATTGTAGCACAAATTAGAAAAAACACGTTCTCAAAGGTCCATAAATATCACAAAATTTACCAGATTGTGATGGTTATTTTAGCTGGTAACATCAGTGACAGCTAAGAAAGTTAACAGCTAATCAAAGTAACATGTTTACGGCAATGCTTTACTTTACGGCCTGCCAAAAAAATGAAATTATTATTATTATTATTATGATTATGATGACTACAGTTATGTGTGCGAGCTTGTTCGCACAACACATCTATGGTTAGCACAGACATGGCTCAGGCTACTTACATCAACAGCTTAAACAGATCAGACTTTATAGATTATCAAAACAAACTCTTTCTCAGTGATGGTGGGAAATTACCAGACCCTTATGGTATCCCCAGCGACGAGTGGATCTCTGATATGTCCAAATGGCCTGTTATTACTTTGCCCGACATCTATAGTTACCTTATAGAGAAACCCAGTGTGTACACAAAAGAAAATCTGCGTGCATATAAATCTTTGGACACGTATAATTATGTACTTTGTGGTCACGTACAAAACCTCAAGGTTTATGATACAGGGTCGGGTTTTTGCGCATTGAGGGCAGGTGTCCTGCCTAGCCATAGACTGGGACTAAAGGTAAAACCATGTGATGCCTGGGTGTTCGTGCACAGGGATCTAGGGTACATCCTAACCGCCAACTGCACATGTATGGCAGGGTAAGTGTCACAAAACAGATATTGTGAGCTCCTGATTTCACTTACTTTTGCTAAGAGATCTATCCATCGCACCAGTCTAGCTTCTTGTTGCAGTCACGCTGCTTCCATCTTGTGCCAAGTCGAGCTGTCAGGACGCAGACGCACCGAGGAGGAGGTCGCCTGCACGTCCCAAGCAAACGCTTGGAAAGACATGTCCCGAAAAAAGGTGGAGGCACAAAATCTGAAAGATATTAACTTCAGTTGACCAGAGTGGCACCTGACAGAGTTGCCTCAGGTCCATCAAACACCAACACCTCAAAATATACCAGGTACATGAGAGTGTATTGCTCTATGAATGAATGAAAGTTTATTCAACATGGAATAAAAGAAGAAAAAAGACAAAACAAAAAAACAAGACTACATTAGGCCTAAATATAATTCTAAATATCAAGAAAATCACAAGTTAACTCCCTCTAATGTGATCCTTACATTTCCTCCTTTTTCAGCAATTACAGCAGAAGATCTCCAGGCACTCAAAAACATGAATCCAGATGCTGCTATTTTCACTTCAATTAACATAACTAAAGACTGAGACACAGACACAGCATCAGAATTTGGGTCAGAACTACCTGAGCTTCTGACAGCAATGTACGACCCATCAGCTAGGGACCTTATGTCAGCTGACCTGCAGGAGAAGTGCAACAAAAACTATGGAAAGATGAGAGAGCAATACACAATTGACAGACTGGAATATCTGCAGGTGCTAACAACAGCTAACAATAGCCTGGTAGATCGGCATGTTTTTTTTTTTTACTTCAACTGGAACGCCGATAAGTCAGAGATGATGTCACTCCCAGTTCCGAGGTTACTGAAACGCAGCATTACAACAGTCGGCGTGCTCATGGGTAGCAGAGTCTTTGCATCGCAGGTAATCGATTCTCCTCATAGCACCTTTAAATATTTAATTTATCAGCTTTGAAAGCAGTTTATTCTAAATGTTCCCATGACTTTGGTTCTAAAATGGCTATTACCATAAATAAAATAGCTCTGTTGTGTGGTCTCAAAATTTCTCTAATCTTTATTAATCCTTTTGATCTCATAAGATTAAGTTATATATAATTGTTCTTCTTACATTTTACAATTAGGGTATGGAGAGGCAGAGAGGAAGAGGTGAGTGGTCAATGTCAATGTCCTCATTAGCCCTTAAAAGCCTGACACAATCATGGAATGGAATGTCCATGTTTTTTCAAACAGTTATCGCCGGGCCACAACAGTACCCCTGAGGTTTGTAAGACCAGCACAAAGGGTTAAAATGTCATCTAGCATGTCAACTTGGCTGATGGGTATGACAGTGTTCAGTATCTGAAAGGTTTTAAGCTGATATAACTTGTTCCACATGTATGCAGACTCTTGACAACTGCCGTGAAGTGTCAACACCAGAACCAGGCAGCTCAGATTTCCCCTTTGTGAAACTTGGGATTCTTAATGTTGCTCCAACACTGGCCAATTCCTCTCTAACAAGGAAGCCTCTATCTGCAAGGATCTCATCCCCATGTTCAAGTTTACCCAAAAAGCCAGAATCTGAAGTTATTACCTTGTCAGAGGCACGACCACCCCACCCACTGGATAAAAAAGATATAGCTCCTGCTGGTGTGATTCCAATAAGATATTTGTGTTTTGGTGCTTATAATTTGACCAGTTTTCAGCCCTTGCTTTAAGATTGTATGTTCTTTCTATATAGATCTCAGTACAGTCAATAATACAACGACAATTCTTAAATTTGGTTTTAAAACACTTCGGCATGTTTGCTCTCACTGCATCCTTACTAGGCCACATTATTAGAGGTTTCAGTATTGAGGATAACATAGGTATCCAGTCTCTTAATATTTTTGATACAGTTGAGAATGGAAGCCCAAATCTGTAGGACAGGTCCCTGTTAGTGAGTCCAAGTCTGACCTTCATTAAAACCAAAAAGAGATGGTTCTCCCAACTTAACCCACCCATAAGCACAAGTGTACTTCTTTTGACAATATCCAGCAGCCACATAAACATCTGGACTGATTGTAAACCAGTAAAAAAAATAATTTTGGAATTTTTTTCTTTTACTGATTCAAATCCAAACTGTGACTTCTTAAGTTGCTCTTTCAGTTGACAATTTTCTTCCTGTGTGGCATGCAGTTCTGCTTTCAGAGCTTCATGGTCATCTCTCAGCTGGCTATACTGCAGTTGGAGTTGATGCATGTTTTTGCTGGACACAAACTCAAAATTATCTACAACAAAAAAAAGATAAATTATTATACAACACACAGAAAAGTTGTCTGATTCCCTATCACTCTACTCACACAACCACCAAGCAAGCAAGCAACACTAAAACACACTCAGTTGGGTGACTTGTCTATACCTTCAGAACAATCGAGAAGATCTGCCTCAGGCTCGCTTCTGGGACAGGTTGCTGCTCTAGCCTTATCTTCATCCCGTTTTTTCTTTCTTTCATATCTAGCATAAACAATAGAGTACAGTTAAGTAATAAAAAATAAACATTATTATTTAATATTATTACCACAATATTAGGAATATGTAATAACACAATAAAGATGACCAAACAAATAAATCTTATTTGCTCAGATAGTCAACAAGCTACTCATAAAGTAGAAAATACATGACATGATACTTACCTTGCCACCTTTCCTGGTGTGTCTCCAGTGCTGCTGGTGTGGGAAAACACTGATGGCACAAAATCTGGACTATCACAATCCATAGGCGGTGCTCCTGATAATAGAAAGCAATAAGATTATTTTAACTTATTGCATGGTTTAACCTTTTTAATGAAGTCAGCCAAAAGGAATACCAATAGCACAAGCAAATGTTTCTTTGGAGTTAAAGAAAGTCCTGCACTACATACACCATGTACCTTCGCCACAGGTCGTTGTTGGCGTTAATACAGACAGCTAATATGAGGTTAGTTTAGCTATGACCTACTGAATCAAAATTAATATTGTTTCATCAACTGAGATAAAATCACACGTAGTCCTAGCTCATATTGGCAAACAATAAGATAGCGTTCATTTACCGGACACGAAGTGCGCGCTGCATATGCTCTCGCCGCCTTTTGGACCTCCGGGACCCCAATCTGCCCTTTTCATAGCCAGAAGCCACAACCTCCTCTGGTTCTTCGCAAAAGGATGAGATCCTCTTGGAATATTGTACAATTTCCACCCATCCTTTTGCTGGTTGGTGCAGTTAACCGCAGCAACTCCTTGTCATTTTTGCTCCTCTAATGCTACTGTCAACGAAGTGCCCCGCTTTCTGCCCCCTGGCTGCGGCGCCTACATCGGTGATGACGTTGCACAGAAACCGATCTATAAGCTTCTTGCACTTCTCAGCTGGTATTTTTCCCACTCTTTCGACGCAAATTGTTCAAGCTCTTGAACATTTGCAGGTTTCTTTTTCCCCAATGGCAGATTTCAGCCATACCAAAGATTTTCAATCAGACTGAGATCAGGACTCATTGCTGGCCATTTTAAAACAGGCCATTTTTTCCTTTTCAATTATTCCTACACTGGATAGGATATTTGGCCCTAAAATTTCTTGATAATTCTCAGATTTTATGATTTCTGTGATACAGTCAAAGCCTCCAGCACCAGATGCAGCAAAGCAGCACCATGCTTAATTGTTGGTAGGGTGTTCTTTTTGCTTGTAGGCTTCATTGCGCGCCAGTAAACAAACTGTTGGTGTGCATTGCCAAACAGCTCTGTTTTTGTTTCGTCTGTCCACATAACATTTTCCCAGAAAGATAGTGGTTTGTCCAGGTTCTCTTTGGCAAATATTAGTCTTTTCTTTTTGTGGTTTTTCTTCAGCAGTGGTGTCTTCCTTGGCCTTCGCCCATAAGGCCCTGTTTGGTTTTGTGCATTGTATGGCACTCGTTGAGACCATGACCCCAGACTGTTCCAGGTTGGTCTTTAGGTCTTTGGAAGTTAGACGTGGTGTTTTTTCCACCATTCGCACCAACCTTCAAGACTTCTGTTATCACTTTTTCTCTTCCCTCCACGTCCAGGGAGGTTTTTGACAGTTCCATGCTTGGCAAACTTCTTAATAACATTATGCACTGTTGATACAGGAATACCAAGGTCTTTGGAGATGGCCTTGTATCCTTTGAAGGTCTTGTGTTTGCTGATAATCACACTCGATATTGTATCATATCATCATGAAACTGGTGATTTACACCCATAGTGGGAGCTGAAACAATAACCAGTGGGGATTCACACAGACAGAAAATGAAAAACAGAAAAATCAGTCAATCTTTATTTGTATAGCGCCAATTCATAACAAGTGTTATCTCAAGACACTTTACAATAGAGCATAAAGCTCCTTATTTTATGGATACACATATATGTAAATATATACATATAAAATACACATATACATATATATACAAATATATACATCCAACCCTCAACATGAATCCATATAACCAATCATGAATCCCTCCATCATGGCTCAAGAAAACCTTCTGTTAAGCAGCAGGAAATCTTGAATGTGGATCCCAGTCTCATGATGAACAGCAAATCCACACCATGCTGTGTTGGTGTGAGGGCAAAAGAAGGGAGGTAAGAGGAGACAAGTGGACTAAGATAAGAACTAATGTTAGTGACAGATCCATGAACCATAGACCTGTCGTCTGATTTATTAGAGGTTAGCCTCTTGAGATGCTACATCTCATTTTCAGGAGGGTCCTCATGTCTGAATGGTTGTGGTGATCATTTTATAGAAGTATAATCTTAGATATTCTTACTGAAAATAAGAACTTATGGTAGTGACGAACTCATGGGTGCCCAGACCACAAGTGCATCCCTACCATATTTGTCTCCATTAAATATAAATGTGTTAAAGGCCTCTTGAGATGTGACATCCCATTTTCAAGAGGGACCTCATGCCTATGTGTAGTAAAAAATAGATACTGTAGATGTATCGATCATGGATATGGAGATCATGCTAATATCTACATGAACAGCTATAATGATAATGGAAATGGAGTGTTCCTAATAAAATGGCCAACTATGTGTCATGTTTATAATTGTAGTTTTTGAGGCTTTGTGAATCCACAGCAGCAGGCAGACTCCACCAAGGATCCCAGGCCACCTACAAGACAAGAGCCAGAGACGAGTACAGGAGCAAAAAAAAAAAAAAGGGGGGGGGCTTGATGAAGACCTGTCAGGAGGAAGAAGAAGAGCGGCTGAGACTTTAGAAGGCCTCAGATTTCAAAAAGCAAATGTGAGACTCTGTCAGACTGTTTGAGGATCTGCAGGGACCTGAACAGAGTCTGTGTGGACACGTCTGCAGAAGGACACAGCAGCAGGACGTCCCAGTCTCTGAGTTACTGACTGTTGATGAGCTCACACATGGTTAGACCTCCATGTGGCAGAGAGTCCTCTGAGGGTTTCTGCTCCAACACAGAATCATCTGCTGAACATGTACCAGTTCAAGATCCTGGATGACATCGTTGAAACTTCAGCCCTGTCAAAAAAACAAACAAACAGAGCCAGTGTTTAGAGCAGAGAGCTGTGAGTTGTGGTCAGAGCAGAAGAATGAATCAGGAGCCCTCCAATAACTGAGCTCCATCAGTCTGAGAGCAGACAAAGCTCTGAGGACTCTCTTCAGTTCAGGCTGAAGCTGCAGCTATCAGTGTTTGTCATGTTTTAGTTTGTTTCCTGTTTTATTTTACTAACACTTATCTCCGTCTCTTTCAGTTCCTGTCTCGCTGATTCCCTCACCTGTGATCACTGGGTCCCTCCCTAATGTGTTGCACCTGTGTCTTGTTAGATTCACTCCCGTTTTCCTTCTTAAGCCCTGGTGATCCCTCACTTCCCTGCCAGATTATCACTACCCTGTTAGTCGATTCTCCAGCCATTACTTCAGCCTGTTTAATCTTATTACCTCTCGTGTTTGACCCTGCCTGTTCCCGTTAACGATTCTGCCTTTTGGACTTATTACCTCTGCCTGATTGCCGAGTGCCTGCCTGTGTACCAAACCGATTGAAAATTGAACTTACCTGAGAACGCCTGAACTGTCTCTGCTCTCTGAATCCAAATCCTGTGCCTGATAGCAGCTTTGTTGGATCTTCATCTGTTTGCTGAGTTTTCCCTCTGCTCTGTGTCCAGCACACCAAAGCCTGTCACATGTTGTTCTGTAGTGGTCCAGCTCTAGGGATGGGCCCAGGAGGAATTTGGGGCCACAGTTCAGTCAAAGAAATAATCTGCTCTTCATATATGACACAAATATCACACTATGTCAGAATTCTCTTTAAACATTTATTTACTTGACTTCTAATCCAGATTTATTTATTTAAAAGAAAGAAGTTATAACTTGGACTCAGATGTTCACTTGAACACACCCAGTTTCTGATTCTGACTGTTCATTTCACTCCTTATATTTCCAATTAAACACTTGTTAAATTCTTTTTAAGTCAGTTGATTTTACACTGGATATTTAAAATATAGAGATGTGGACTTGCAGCCTGTCACACTGAGGTCAAAACATTTTCCACTGATTGATCTGATCTGTTGTGTACTGTGCTCATTTATGCTTGTTGCTGCTTTAACCCTGTTAAATTTAACCATTGTGGGGTAAAGGATTATCTTATCTATATGATATGGACCAACAAGGAACAATGACTTAAAGTTATTGTTTATTATAATTAAGCAAGACTTTTAAGAAAGGATCAAAACAGCACAGCAAAAATATAGAACTTATTTTAATGTCCCCCCCAAAAAATTCCTCTCTGAAAATTTCTTGTTTATTGTCCCCTCAACATGGAAGAGGGATTTTCCCCCCTGTCTGTGTCTAAAGATGGCAGATGAAGCTGCGGCTCCTGATGTCTCTTTGTTTCTGGTCCCTGAAGGTCTCACAGCTCTGGACTCAAGGTTCATGTCTGTGTCATAAGTGTGGGAGAAACAAATGCTGTTGAAGAGCCTGAAGGATTCATGAAACAGGACTTTTTAAACTGCAGCAGACTATGACACCGTCTCATCGTCCCAGCCCTATCCACCACCAGCTGGAGCTGCAGCTACCGTAATATAAGAAGCAAAGGCTCAGCAGGTCACAGCAGGTGGACTAAAGAGCAACAGGTTCACACAAACTGAACATTGTAGGTTTTGTTAAACACCACAGAAATCATCAGGCAGGAAGAGAGAAATTCATTTTCCCTCTGACTCAAAAAACAGAGAAGAGCTGAGAAACAGGAGAGATTTATATTCTGGGATTTAAAGTAAAATCAATTCTCTACTTACCACAGAGTCTCCAGTCTGTAGTTTGGATTCTCCTGAAGATCACACAGCAGCTTCACTCCTGAATCATTAAGATTGTTCTTGCTCAGGTTCAGCTCTCTCAGATGGGAGGGGTTGGACTTCAGAGCTGAGGCTAAAGAAGAACAGTTGATCTCTGACAAACTGCAGCTCCTCAATCTGAATAAAGAAGAGAGAATGAAGAGAAAAACTCTTTAGGATCCAATCAGATGTGTCCACATCACACAGTCTGCTCAGCAGAGCCAATCAGCTGCTGCTCTGCCTCCTGTACTTCACTTTGTCTCAGCTGCTTTCACACACGTCTTGATCCGTTCCTCCTGTTTCTCTAAAGTGTAAACAGCAGAGCTCAGATTTTTCTGTCAGGATCAAACATTCACATCTAAACACTTCAGTCTGAACTCACAGTCAAAGTCTGCTGTCACATGGTCCACACTGCAGTCCACATGAACTTCATTAGAATTCATGATCAGAAAATGTTCAACAAGAAAAACTTGATCCCACCTGGACAGGTGAGAGAAGTCAACAAGTCAAACACAGAGAGACTCCTACACACTGTGGTCTACATGTGCATCTCCAGAACCTTCTTGGTCCCTTCAAACATGTTGGAGCTTAGACCTTCATCAGGGTCCAGCTGATGCCCCTGGATGTGGTCTCTGGTGGTTCTGGTTCTGTGGGTTGAGGGCCCTTTGTGTTTTGGACCATGTGTGGCCCCTGGGCCTGGATTCTTCTGCCCACTTCTGCAGGCTTTGGGTTTCTTTTTTTTTTCCACTTTTTTATTTTGTGCAACACATTACAAAAAGGTTGTGACACAATAGTGATGAAGAAATACAAAAAGTCATAGTACGGAAAAAAGACATGTTACAGTTAAGGCAGGTAAGGCAGAATATCATGTTCTGGGGTGTTTTTTGGAAGGGTGTGTGTGTGTGTGTGGGTGCGGGTGTGTGCATGTGTGGTGAGGAGGGTAAATTGGTTTAAGGGTTAAAGCTGTGGTCTACGATTTGAAACCGCAGCCTGCCCCTCCTTCCCTCACCTCTCCCCCTCCCGTGTTCCAAGATCCCGCCCCCAGCTCGTGTCGCCTCATAAAGCCCCCTCGGACAGAGCTACGAGCGACTAGCACAATATATCAGCAGCAAACTCAATCAAAAACAGCTCAGCTCAACTGAAAGTATCAAACACGACAGACATCCCCCTTGTAACACACAGCAGTAGCCATTTCAATTGGACCGGCGGCAATGCGGGTCTGGCGCCGCCAGAGCGGAGCCGAGTGTGGGGGAGGATTTATCTTTCTCAGCCTGTCCTCCCCAGCTCAGCTTACAGTGCAAACGATTAGCGGCTAACAGGCTAACCCGCTCCCCTACAAGTTATTAGCCCGTGCAGGCACAAACTAACCAGAGTTATTCAGCAGACATCTCCCACTGTAGTAAACAAAGCCATTACCTGATCAACCAGGGGCGAAACGGTCGATGCTGAAGGTCTGACGGCCGGCTGAGGCTATTCGTTAGCCGTTAGCCCGCTAACAGGCCTCAACCCGCGGGCAGAGCTCCGTTGGGCCCCGCGGAAGAGGGAGGCGGCCGGTCTCGGCGCTAGGCTTTTCCAGCTCCATGATAGTTCAGTAGCTAACGCTGCTAGCTGCTCACCGGAGGTAGAGGGAGGAGACGGACATGACGCACTACGCATGACGCTGCGTAGTGAGAGAGACAGGGGATTGGATGGACTCACGGACCAACTCACGGACCAATTAATAGTCGCAGGTTCTTAGGTTTGATTGGTCAGCTAGTATGCAGCTTTTCAGCAGATATACTGAATGGATTTTTTTCGTTCTTTTTGGTCTTTATACTGTGTAGATAGGACCATAGGACCAAAACAGCCTTATAAACGGTGTTATTAATATGTACAAAGCTTCCAAATCGTAGACCATAGCTTTAAGAGGAGCCAAAATTATACAGACACAACATACAAAAGAGAAACCGTATCCTGAATGCATCAACCAGGAAATAATAATAATAATAATAATAATAATAATAATAATATAACAATGACAATAACAACAACAACAATAACAATAATAATAATAAAATAATAATAATAATAAAATACAGCAGTAACTTACTAAACAATGATAATATTAGTGTCTTCATGACATCATATTTGTACAACCTATAATATGGTAGAGTATTTATATAAATAGGATTATGTAGCCTCAAAGGAAAAAAGAGAGAAGAAATAATTTTAAAAAATAAATAAATAAAAGAAAGACATTTGTTTTGCTTTACTATACTTATGTGGTGTAAAAAAAACAGGATAGTTTACACAGAGTTCAAAACTTTAATGAATGGTGAACAGAAAAGAAGTATTTGTATGTATGTATTTGAGTATGGGGAGTGCTGACTGTGAGCAAAGAGGATCAAAATATAAATCACTGGTATTATGTATTATATATCATATATTATGGTATTATATAGTATTATGATGAGTTAATGGAACTTATGAATGGTTGCCATGTTGAATCTTTAGATTTGGAATTCTGTTTGGTGGAGCTGGATAGTTTATCTAGTGAGATGTAGTCAAGCAGAAGATTTTTCCAGTGTGAAAAAGTTATGGTATGTTTTGATTTCCTGTTCATTGTTTTCTTGGCGATAGTCAGCGCCACGAGGAGTGATTTACTTTTTTTCTGGATTTAAGTTGACTATTGTTAGGTCTCCTAAGAGGCACAGAGAGGGGGAGAGAGGGATGAGGCAGTCCACGATATTGGTGTATATAAAGGTGTTGATTTCAGCCCAGAAGTGTTGAACAGCTGTGCAGTTCCAGAGGGCGTGAAGGTAAGTGTCTTGTGTGTTTTGGGAGCAGTGTGTACAAGTGCTAGATTGTGTGAAACCCATTTTAAACATCCTGTGACCTGTGAAGTGAACTCTGTGTATAATTTTGTATTGTATTAGTTGAGTGTTGTTATTGTTACTCATGTAGAAGACGTTTTTGAGAATTTGGTTCCAGAAGTCAGCATTGGGAGTGAGGAACAGGTCCTGTTCCCATTTTTGAGCTGGTAGTGACAATGTTTCATCAGAATCAGTTATAATTTTATATATTTTTGATTGTATTTTCTTTGTGGTTGTAATTGTGATTATATCTGAAACTGGAGGAGGTAAATCTAGATCAATGCATGTTATTTTCAATTTTGATTTAAGAGCTGATTTAAGTTGTAGGTATTCTAGTTATTGATTCCTCCCAATGCTGAACTTCTAGACCAAATCAGAGAATGACAGAATAGTGTTGTTAGTGAGGATGTGTCCCAAGTGAGTGATGCCTTTTTGAATCCATGAGGGAAAACCAATTGTTTTTTAGTTGATAAGAAAATCGGGGTTATTCCAAATTGGGGTGTTTTGTGATGGACTGAGATTGGAGTTTGTGATGTCATGAAACTTCCACCAGGCCGTCAGAGCTGTTGATATGGATAGTGACTTAAAGCATGGGTGATGTTTGATTGATTGACCGAGAAAAGGTAGATCTGAGATATTGAGGTCTGAACAGAGGGTCTTTTCGATGTCGATAACTGGATTGTTTGGTTGACTGTTACAGGTCCATTTGTGCATGTGCTGAAGTTGATTAGCTATGAAATAGTTAAAGAAATGTGAAGCATCTAATCTGCCGAGTTGTTTGGGTTTTTGTAATGTAGTTAATTTGATTCTTGCAGTCTTATTGTTCCAGTAGTATTTTGATATAGTGGAGTCCAGTGACTTGAACCAGGAGAGGGGAGGTTGAATTGGGATCATTGGGAAGAGATAGTTGATTTTTGGAAGTACTGACATTTTTATGGTTGATATTCTGCCTGTGAGTGACAGTTGTAAATGTGTCCAGCGTTGAAGATCATCAGATATTGTTTTTTGCAGTGGTATAAAATTTAGGTTTAACAGCTCTGACAGCCTAGGGGAGACATGAATTCCTAAGTATGTGATGTGGGTGGTGCATAAGGGGATCGGTGATGAATGGACTGCCACATCCCAGTGGTTGGTTTTGAGAGGAAGGATCGTGGATTTGGACCAGTTTATGGAATAGTCAGATATTTCTGAGAAGGTTTTAACTGAGCTGATGGTTTCCTTGAGGGATGTGAGGGATTTTTTAAGTACCATAATATGCCGTCTGTGTAAAGACTGATTTTATGATCCATTGTGGGTGTTTTGATTCCTGTTATGTTCTTGTTTTGTCTTATGGCTGCTGCTAGTGGCTCGATAAAGATAGTGAATAAGAAAGGGGGGAGTGGGCATCCTTGCCTAGTCCCCTGTGCAGTGTGAAACTCTGTGATGTTTGCCCATTGGTTGTGACGGTGGCTGAAGGTGATGTGCATAGAATTCTGACCCACTGAATGAATGATTCTCCAAAGCCAAACCTCTCCAATGTGGGAAACAAGAAATCCCAGCTCACCCTATCAAATGCTTTCTGTGCATCAAGTGATACTATTATTGTGTCTGTTGGTTGTTGTGATGAATACTGTATCAAATTGAATAACCTGTGTGTATTACTGGATGCCTTTAATGAAACCAGTTTGATCCGGGTGAATAAAAGAACAGATGACCTTTTCTAGTCTGTGAGCTAGAGCCTTGTTTATGATTTTTAAATCTGTGTTGATTAATGAAATGGGGTGGTAGCTGGATGTTAAAGTTGGGTCTTTACTGTGTTTCAAGAGAAGAGATATTGTGGCTGTATTCATGTGGAATGGTATTTTTGAATTCCTTTCAATATCAAGAATCAGTTTATTGAAAATGGGTGATAAAATGGAGCAGTGTTTATAAAACTCGGTTGGAAAACCATCAGGGCCGGGTGCTTTATTGTTTTGCATGTGATTTAGTAAATAAAATAATTCTTCCATAGTTATTGGAGAGTCAAGTAGTTCCTTTTGTTCTGTAGTGAGTTGTGGAAGGTTGATATTATTTAGGAAGGAATTTATCTCTTGTTTTTTTTCATTTTCTGCTGAATAAAGATTTACATAAAATTGTCGAAAAATTTCATTTATCTCAGTAAGATTATGTGATGGTTTTCCTGTTGAATCTTTAATAACTGATATTGTTTTTTCCTGATTCTGTTTAATTTGATTTGCAAGGAATTTACTCGACTTATTTGAGTATTCAAATTTTTCATGTCTTAGTCTTTGAATCAAAAACATGTTTTTCTTGTTTGTCATTTCATTAAGCTGTGATTTGTACTTTCTAAGTTCAACTTGTATTGTTTCTGATGGATTGCTGCAGTTTTTATCATCCAGTTCCTTAATTTTCTGTACCAGTTTTGTTTCTTGTTCTTGTTCTGTTTTCTTTTTGTTGACACAGAAGGAGATGATTAGACCCCGCAGAACTGCCTTCCCTGTTTCCCACAAAAGAGAGGCTGAGGTCTCTGGAGAGTCATTCATCTCTAGGAAGGATACCCACTCTCTTTTGATAAAACTGTCAAATTCAGGGTCTTGTAGGAGAGAAGTGTTAAAACGCCATCTTGAACTGTTTGTGAATCTGATCTGTTTTCCATGTTATCGATACAGGGGCATGGTCACTGATAAAGATGGGGTGTATCTGTGAGTTTGAGATATTTGTAATTATCGAGTGACTGGTGAGGAAGAAATCTATTCTTGAATATGAGTTATGGACTGGTGAATAGAAAGAGTATTGTTTTTCATATGGGTGCTGTAGGCTCCAGCTATCGCCAAGACCACAATCCCTCATGAACCGGATTATTGTTGCTGTAGACTATCAGGTAGGAGTGTTTGTTGCATGGTTTGTTTTGTCTATGGCTGGATCAATAACTGTGTTAAAATCACCTCCAATTATTACTGGACAATGAGACACGTGTGATAGTGAGGAAATGTGAGGACTGCTCGCCAGTCCTCCTGTTTTGCTCCACTCTCCCTCCCCTCTCGGGTTGTCTCCTCTTTTTTCCTGTCCTGCACTTCCCCCGTTCACCTGTGTGGAGTTGGCGCTGTGGAGCTCCCCTCACATCCCTATGGACTACCGGAATGGGCGGCGCCCTTGGAACGGTTCTCCCCTACCTGTACCACCTGTTCCTGATCTCCTGATGAGGGATCCCTCTATTTAAGCCAGCGTTGGACTCCTCTCGTCGCCGGCTGATTGCCTTTCACTTTGTGGTTCGTACCCATGGTCTGTGCTGGCTTCAGTTTCGCCTCTCACTTTTATTACTGAACCTTTTTCTAGTTTTTGCTTGGGATGTGTGTGGGACACGTTCGTTTCTACCTGAAGACTAATCAGTGCTCTCTCCTCTGTTTTTCTTCCAGGTCTCCACGAGCTCCTGCCACTGCCACCTTTGTACATATCACCTTTTTTGAATATAGTGTAAATAAACCCTGGTGTTTTTTCAACTCTGATCTGATCTCTGCCTCTGCTCTGGGTCCACCTCACATTCTGATACCAACACCTAACAGAATCAGCCGGCCTCTTTTTGGAGTCCGCAAGGATGGATCAGATCAAGGAAGCTCTGGTGTCTCATGGAACACTTCTGGGTCAGCATGATTCTCTGCTCAAGGGAGTTACAGGCAAGCTGGAGGAAGTCGCTCGCCAGGTGCAGCTGATTGGCACTCAGCTCAGTGAGAACTCATCTCCCCCGTCTGCAGCGGTGAGTGCTTCGTCTGCTCCTCCTCCTGTTGCTGATCTCTCTCAAAGTCCAGTTCACATTAAAGAGCCTTTTGTTACTCCACCAGAGCCCTTTTTTGGGGATTTTGGCGCCTGTAGTCGCTTTTTATTTAATTGTAGTTTGGTTTTTAGACTCCAACCCCATAGTTACGCTTCAGATGAGGCCAAAGTTGCTTATACCATCAACCTCCTTAGAGGGAAGGCAGCTAAATGGGCTACAGCGTTATGGGAGGGGGGTTCCAGCATACTTTCCTCTTTTGATGAGTTTTCTACCCAATTACGCAGGGTTTTTGATCACCCCGTTTCTGGCCAAGATGCAGCTAAACGCCTTTTAGCCTTATCTCAGGGTTCTCAGTCTGCGGCAAGTTATGCTGTTGATTTTCAAATTTTGGCTGGGAAGTGTGGTTGGGACGAGGGTGCGTTAAAGGCACTGTTTGTTAAGGGGTTGTCCGAGGATTTAAAGGACGAATTAGCAACTCGAGATGAGCCCAACACTCTCCAAGATCTTTTCGATCTCACTATTTAAATTGATGGTAGAATGAGAGAGAGAAGCAGGGAGAGGGCTGCGGGTACTCACCGAAATACTCCCCCTGTTGGTCATCCTGTTTCTTCATCACACTCTGCTTCAGCCTGTCCGTTGCCCACAGCATCGCCGACACGGAGGAGCCCATGCAGCTGGGAAGCACTCGATTAAGTGCCCGTGAACGGAAAAGACGCAAGGCGGAGCATCTGTGCTTGTATTGTGGTAAAGCAGAGCACTTTCTTCAGTCCTGTCCCTTGCTGCCAAAAGACAGGACTCACCATTAAAGAAGGGCGTAATGGTGAGTCGCACGTCCACTTTCTCCAGCCCTTCCCCCAGATCCACGTTCTCAGCTGTACTCAGTTTACCCTCTTCCAAACTCAGAACGGCAGTTTTCTTGGATTCAGGAGCAGATGATAATTTCATTGATGAGGACTTTGTAAAGGCCAATAACATCCCAACTGTGTCACTTTCTCAGGCTAAACAGGTTTTGGCGTTGGATGGACAAGTTATTTCGGTGGTCAAATTTGAGACAGTCCCTCTTAATATGCTGCTTTCTGGTAATCACTCCGAGAAAATTAAATTTTTTGTTATTTCGTCCCCCAGCTCTCCAGTTATTCTCGGGTTACCCTGGTTTAAAATCCACAATCCGCGCATTAATTGGGCCACCTCTTCCATAGTCAGTTGGAGCATTCATTGTCATGCCTTTTGCCTTCAATCGGCGGCAGTTAACTCATTCGCCTCCTGACCTCACTTCGGTTCCCTCGTGCTACCATGATTTAGCGCAGGTATTTAGTAAGGACTTAGCCAAGACTTTGCCTCCTCACCGTCCTTACGATTGCGCTATAAATCTGCTCCCTGGCGCCCCTTTGCCTTCTAGTCGCTTATACAACCTCTCTCGCCCTGAAAAGGAGTCCATGCAGGACTACATTTCGGAGTCTTTAGCTTCCCGGCTAATTCGGCCCTCCTCGTCTCCGGTAGGGGCAGGGTTTTTCTTTGTTGGTAAGAAAGACTCATCCCTTAGACCCTGCATTGATTTTCGTGGTCTAAACGATATCACGATTAAGGACAAGTCCCCCATTCCTCTTATTGATCCGTCGTTCGAGCCACTCTGTAACGCTAAGGTGTTTTCCAAGCTTGATCTCCGCAACGCATATACCACCTTATCCGCATTAGAGAGGGTGATGAATGGAAAACTGCTTTTAATACACCGATGGGCCATTTTGAGTATTTGGTCATGCCATTCGGCCTCACAAACGCACCAGCAGTTTTTCAATCGTTCATGAACGATATTTTCCGGGACGTCCTTAATAAATTCGTGTTCGTTTATCTGGACGATATTCTCATTTTCTCTCACAACATCACTGAACACCAACAACACATTCGTCTTGTACTCCAATGCCTGTCGGAGAATAAGCTGTATGTTAAGCCTGAGAAATGTGAATTTCACTCCACTCAAGTCAACTTCCTCGGCTACGTCATTGAGGCTGGTCAGCTGCGCCCAGACCCAAATAAAATCAAGGCTGTCACCAGTTGGCCCATCCCTACCTCCCGTAAGGAGCTCCAGCGTTTTCTTGGTTTTGCCAATTTTTATAGGAGGTTCATACGTAGTTACAGTGTGGTAGCCAGACCTCTCACCCAACTCACCTCCACCAAGATCCCTTTCATCTGGTCGTTGGAAGCTAGCAAAGCTTTTCAGAGGCTTAAAGAACTGTTCACAACCGCTCCTGTTCTTCTTCATCCCAACCCTTCTCTTCAGTTTGTGGTCGAGGTTGGCGCCTCTGAGTCCGGGCTAGGTGCTATCCTGTCTCAACGGGACCCTGCTACTGACAAGTTGCACCCTTGTGCTTTTTTCTCTCGTCGTCTTTCCCCAGAAGAGCGCAACTACGACGTGGGCAATCCAGAGCTTTTGGCAGTGGTGGGGGCTCTACAAGAGTGGAGACACTGGTTAGAGGGTGTGGAGAAGCCCTTTATTATTTGGACAGATCACAAGAACCTGGCTTGTCTTCAGTCTGCTAAACGGCTCAACCCACGGCAGGCCAGGTGGTCCCTTTTCCTTAGCAGGTTTAACTTCACCATTTCTTATCGGCCTGGTTCCAAAAACGTTAAGCCAGACGCCCTCTCCCGTATTCCCCTCCTACGGAATCTGAAGAACCCTCAACAATTCTTCCTCCCTCCTGCATCATCGGAGCAGCGCAGTGGGAGATAGAGAGGGTGGTCAGAGACGCGCAGGCACGACACCCTGACCCAGGAACGGGCCCACCGGACAAGTTATTCATTCCCGACCCTGTCAGATCTAAGGTTCTCCAGTGGGGGCACTCATCCAAACTCGCCTGTCATCCTGGCATTAACCGCTCTCTCTCCTTTATCCGGCAGAAGTTCTGGTGGCCCTCTATGGCTAAGGACACCCGGGAGTTCATTGCTGCCTGCTCAGTCTGTGCCCGGGGTAAAGCCTCCCACCAACCTCCTGCTGGTCTGCTGCGCCCCCTGCCGGTCCCTAGTCGGCCTTGGTCACATATTGCGGTTGACTTCATTACTGGTCTCCCTCCTTCTCAAGGTAACTCAGTAATTCTCACTATTGTCGACCGATTCTCCAAGATGGTACATTATGTCCCTTTACCCAAGCTGCCTACTGCCCTGGAAATGGCAAACCTACTGGTCAACCATGTCTTTAAACTTCACGGCATCCCCCAGGACATCGTTTCCGACAGAGGTCCCCAGCTTTCATCTCGAGTTTGGAGGGACTTTTGCCAAACTCTGGGCGCAGCAGTCAGCCTTTCATCTGGTTTTCACCCACAGACCAACGGCCAGACTGAGCGGGCCAACCAGGACTTGGAAAGCACCCTGCGCTGTGTAGCAGCTCACCACCCAGTGTCATGGTGTGAGCATCTGCCCTGGGTGGAGTATGCCCACAACGCCCTCTCCTGTTCGGCTACGGGTATGTCACCATTTCAAGCCTGTTTTGGTTATCAACCCCCTTTATTCCCTGAGCAGGAGAGGGAGGCCTCTGTTCCGTCTGTGGGTGCTCACATCCGACGAATAAAGGAGGTTTTAAAGGAGGGCTCGGTCCGCTTTAACGGATTCGTCGGAGAGGAACAAGCGCAGTGCGGATCTCCACCGACAGCCTGCTCCAGACTACCAACCTGGCCAGATGGTGTGGCTCTCATCTCGGGACCTTCCCCTACAGGTAGAGGCTAACAAACTTGCTCCTTGCTACATTGGTCCATTCCCCATTGAGAAAATTATTAACCAGTGTGCTGTGAGACTCAGGCTACCTGCATCACTAAAGGTTCATCCCACATTCCACGTCTCACTACTCAAACCTGTGGCTACCAGCAAGCTCTGCCCTCCGGCCGAGCCCCCTCCACCCCCCCGACTCATTGACGACCATCCAGCATTCACGGTGTCCCGCATTCTGGATGTCAGACCGCGGGGGCGGGGGTTCCAGTACCTGGTCGACTGAGAGGGTTATGGACCAGAGGAGAGGTCCTGGATCCCCCGCGGTCTCATCCTAGATGGAGACCTGCTTCGGGACTTCTACCTGGAGCATCCGGACAAGCCCGGTCGGACGTCAGGAGACGCCCGTTGAGGGGGGGGCACTGTGAGGACTGCTCGCTAGTCCTCCTGTTTTGCTCCTCTCTCCCTCCCCTCTCGGGTTGTCTCCTCTTTTTTCCTGTCCTGCACTTCCCCCGTTCACCTGTGTGGAGTTGGCGCTGTGGAGCTCCCCTCACATCCCTATGGACTACCGGAATGGGCGGCGCCCTTGGAGCGGTTCTCCCCTACCTGCACCACCTGTTCCTGATCTCCTGATGAGGGATCCCTCTATTTAAGCCAGCGTTGGACTCCTCTCGTCGCCGGCTGATTGCCTTTCACTTTGTGGTTCGTACCCATAGTCTGTGCTGGCTTCAGTTTCGCCTCTCACTTTTATTACTGAACCTTTTTCTAGTTTTTGCTTGGGATGTGTGTGGGACATGTTCATTTCTACCTGAAGACTAATCAGTGCTCTCTCCTCTGTTTTTCTTCCAGGTCTCCACGAGCTCCTGCCACTGCCACATATCACCTTTTTTGAATATAGTGTAAATAAACCCTGGTGTTTTTTCAACTCTGATCTGATCTCTGCCTCTGCTCTGGGTCCACCTCACATTCTCATATCAGCACCTAACAAAAAAGCTATTAAAAAAAGTGGAATTATCTATATTTGTTCCATATATGTTTGCAATGGTGATGGGTTTGTCTTTAATGGAAATATTTATGATGATGAATCTTCCCTCTGGGTCTTCAGTTGTGGAGTTATGAACAAAAGTAATATTTTTATGAATAAGAATAGTCACACCTCTTTGTCTTGTATTATAGTGTGCTGAAAAAATATGGGTGTAGTGCTGAGATTTTAAGTTATTGTATGTTGATGATGATAGATGAGTTTCCTGAAGAAGACAAATGTCTGCTGATTAAATATTTTTGTCCTCTTTGCTTGAGAGCCTGCTCCATGAATATTCCAGGACACAAATTTCAATGAAGCCATACTAATAAAGACGGTGCGTTGTTCCTGATTTTGTAT
Organism: Scarus forsteni; assembly: GCA_036419115.1. NCBI lineage: Eukaryota > Metazoa > Chordata > Actinopteri > Labriformes > Labridae > Scarus > Scarus forsteni. The sequence goes on from JAZDUH010000536.1 coordinate 12,811,687, forward strand.
TTGTATATGAGTGTGTGTTAGGGGTGGGAGGTATGTTTGAGTGGGTTCCAGTGTGGGGGTTGATGTCTGTGTATTCGTGCCTATTTTTTTGTATGCGTGTAAATATATTCCTGAATGCATTGATTTACATTCTGCCTCACAAAGTGTTACACTGGCATGCATTAGTGAAACCATACAAAAAAAACTGAGATGGCACAAGACCAAACGGGGTGCAAAACCAATAAAAATGGGAAAATAAGAAAAAAGTAGAGGTAGAAAGAAAAAAGGAAAGGAATACAGCATTTGAAAGATAAAAGAAAATCAAAACAGAGCAGGGAAAACGTGGATTACCAGCCATTCCCTGACCGCACCTTATTGACTCAAAAACAAATAAAATAAAATAAATTTCATAGTTAGAGGGAAAAAAAAGAATAAGAGAAGTTGATTTTTTTTGTGCCGAAACTGCAGTTCAGAGATTAAAGTTCGGGTGTTGTGAATGTTTACTTGTGTTGTGCTTTAGGATCAGTGGACAACTATTCATTGTTTAACTTAATAATATTGGCTATCAGAAATAATTACTTAAATTAAGTAATGGGATTTAATTTACATTAAACCTCGAGGAACCACCTATAAAAGGGGAAATGATAGTCAATTCATTAAGTCTGTCTCATTAAGGTTACTGACTATTAATTTGGAACCATGATTTATAATTAACTTAATAAAAATGACCAAAGTTACCTGATGAATTGTCAGTCAGCGTTAAAGGATTTTGGTAGTTCTGCAGAGAAGAGGTTGGCAAGATTCACTCTTAAACAACATTAACAGACCAGGAACTGACTTTATGTTCAAAATCATTTATTAACAAACAAAACACAAAAACATTAAAACCTAAGCTAACAAAATCCTATCTCTAAGTGTCTATGTGTGTGTGTGTGTGTGTGTGTGTGTGTGTGTGTGTGTGTGTGTGTGTGTGTGTAAAACAAACAGAGGCAAGATGGCTGCCTCTAAAGGTGTCAACGCCGCATGGCTCAAAGGCATTTATGACCAGGACCACATTGGGAGTGTGGAGGTCAGAAATGGTCTCTTTGTTAGATTGATGCATCTACCTGAAACAGTAATGTAACTACGCAGAAGTTAGCTACAGCTTAAAGCTCTAAGAACATATCCATAAAGCAATGCCAAGATTGTTAAACTGAATAGTCCTGTGCTTAGCCGTGCTATGCTAAAGTCTGTAAGGCCCAGTTGCATTACCAAGTCCATGGGAGGAAAAGTGTCCGTTCGGGTTCTGCTCTGCAAAGTCCAGTACTGCAAGTTGATGGTTTCCTAGTGGATCCTGGGCCGGTCTGTCCCTTCAGCTCCTGCCTCTGAAGTCCACTGGTTGCTCCTTTGTCCTTTGAGTTAGCAGCTTGATGCTAACTCTGTGGTGTTGTTTCTGGTTTTGAATCAGGAACTCCTGTTCCTTAAGGCTCTTGTGTCACCTATGGTGCTACAGTCTGCATTGAGCAGGACTGTGGAAAAGTCTTGAGTTGTTTCCTGAGAAAGAGCTGTGAGAGAGGAGCTTGGTCCCCTTCATTCCATGGTTCAGACAGGAAGACTGAGAGAAAGGACCCGTGTCCTCTTCAGAAGGGACTGAAAACTCAAAAACTGCCGAGCAGGGCAGGGTCTTTTGTTCTTATCAGAGGGTTCACACCTACGTGTGAAACCTCGGGGGAGCCAAACTTTGGTGCAGGCTTCTACAGGGACATATGGATCCCAACACTTGTTTCCATGACGACCGTAGCTCTGATGACGTCATGGGCTTGCACCTTTGTTTGGGTCGGCGAGACACATGCGAGTGACTTCACTGTCATAAGTTTTCGTCTCCTCCATTCAACCAATAAGTTATTTCTGGATTTCTGTAAAGTTTTCCATCGATGAAGAGTTTGTCAATAGAGAGCCTGGCCCTTCTATTGCTTTTCCTGGCGTCTGTCATGATGGGATGAAGCAGCTTTCGTCTCCTCAGGATCTCCGGTGGGAACTGGTCATTCATGGAGAAGTTGGATCCCTTCAGCTCTCTACCTTTCCCCATGATGGCCAGCTTCATCTTCGTGTCCAGGACTTTAGCCACCACCGTCCGGTGGTGGCTAACGCATAACAAGTTCAACTGATTAATGGAAAAGATTCCAACATTTTTCTTCTCTTGCAATTAAAACCAAGACAATCTAAGTCATGTACACATATTGGGCTCTAATTTCATAGACCAGGCGCAAGCGCAGGCACGCCGGCCTTCGCCACACGGTCAGGGTGTGACCAGCGCACTTTACAAGTTTCCTGCAGTGCCAAGTGTCAAGGTATTGGATAATATGGACACACTGTCCTGCCAATCAGAATCAGAGTAGGCGTTACCTAAGAGTAATGACGTGATGGTTGTAATCAAGTTTGTTGGAGAACACACCGATAGAACGTAGATGTTCTGAAAGTTGCTTGAGAGCTGAATAAAGCTGACAGTTCAACACAAATAAGCTGTGTGACCCAGCAGTTTATAGCGTGGACGCTAAAGGTGTGATAGCAGATCCAGGTAAAGTGAACACTATCCGAGAGCTACAGGATCCTAGAAACATTCACGAACTAAAGCGTGCTCTAGGCATGATAAACTACATGAGTAAATACATACCTGACTTTGCAACAACAGCTGCACCTCTGTATGATCTGCTGAAAGGAACAATGGCTTGGACGTGGGATTCGCCACAACGACAAGCATTTCAGAGCTTTAAAGAAGCTCTAAGCACATCTCCAGTCCTGGCTCACTATGATCCTCAAAGACAGACAGCGGTTTCTGCAGATGCCAGCAGCTACGGATTAGGAGCTGTCCTTATGCAGTTGCATGGTGAAAGCTGGAAACCAGTTGCATATTGCTCACGGAGGCTGACGGACACCGAAACCAGGTATGCTCAGATTGAGAAAGAATGCTTAGCAGGAGTGTGGGCATGTGAAAGGTTCCAAAAATACCTCATAGGAATGGACAGATTTAAACTGATCACAGATCACAAACCTTTGGTGCCACTGATAAACAGCAAGGACTTAGATGCAGTGCCAGTGAGGTGTCAGAGACTTTTGATGCGGTTGATGCACTTTAATGCCAGAGCTGAGTATGCACCAGGAAAAACGCAGATGCATTGTCATGCAGTCCCATAAACGACAGGGAAAGCTCCACTGAGACAGATGTTGAGTGTCATGTCAACACTGTCACCCTCAGCTGGCCAGTGACACAACATAAACTGGACGAGATGAAGTCTGCCACACTGAAGGACGAGCAGCTACAGAATGTGTGGAAGCTGATCAAAGAAGGATGGCCGACACAAATCAACAGTGCACCCCTAAGTGTAAAGGATTACTACACAGTGAAAGACTCATTATCAACAAGTGAGGGTCTCATCACACTTGGTTGTCGCATCGTCATTCCCCGGTCAATGAGACAAGAAATACTGGAGCGGATACATGATGGACATCAGAGCCTGTCAAAATGCAGAGAATGTGCTAAAGAGACTGTATGGTGGCCTGGAATATCAGCGGATATTAAACGGACTGTGGAAACATGCTCGTTCTGCCAGATGAACAGACGCACTCAGCGAAAGGAGCCTCTGCAGCCAATACCTCTGCCAGAACGTCCTTGGCAGAAGATCGCCACAGATATATGTGAGTATAAAGGCAAACATATCATCGTAATATCAGACTATTACTCACGTTACCTAGAAATCCTCCACCTACCAGAAATCACAACAAATCAGGTTGTGAGGTCCCTAAAGTCCACATTCGCTAGATTTGGCATTCCTGATCAGATAATCAGCGACAACGGTACACAGTACACTAGTGAAACCTGGAGAGACTTTTGCAGACAGTATGACATCGCTCACGTCACATCCAGCCCCCACAACCCGCAAGGAAATGGGCATGCAGAGCGGGCTGTTCAAATTGCAAAACGCATTCTTAAGCAAGAGGATCCGCTTTTAGCTTTGATGTGTTACAGAGCGACACCCTCAACGCCTACAGGAGTTAGTCCAGCAGAACTACTCATGTGACGTAAAATCAGAACCACTCTTCCTTCTCTCAAGACGAACTTGACCCCTAAATGGCCAGATGAAGCCCTCAACAGACGCAGAGATGCTGAGGCTAAACATCAACAGGCTTTCTACTTCAACAAAAAAAAAAAACGATTGAAATAGCGGATCACTTAAATGATTACTTTATTGATAAATTAGATAATCTAAAAGAAAGTATGACTAGTTTAAGTAATGATATATCTCATGTATTAATTAGAAATAAAATTATGAATAACAGGGATTTGAAGTTCAAACTAGTAGATATAAACATTGATAAGGTAAAAGAATTTATAAAAAATAGTAAAGAAAAACCACCTGGTCTTGATGGTCTAGACAACAGACTTCTCAACTAGTTGCTAATGAAATTGCTCCTGCTCTAGCTCACATTATGAACTTGAGTTTTAAATGTGGTTTATGTCCACAAGCTTGGAAGCAAGCAAAAATAATTCCACTATCTAAAAATAAAAAACTGCCCTTTTCTTGCGCTAACAATCGTCCAATAAGTCTGTTACCTGTGCTCGGAAAAATGATTGAAACTATTGTATATGAACAAATTAATAATTATTTATTAGACAATAACATAATCTGCAGTTCACAACATGCATATAGGAAAGACCATTCGACTGCAACAGCACTGACGGTTATGTCTGAGGACTGGCTTAGACAAATTGAAATCAAAAACATGGTTGGTACTGTATTCTTACACTTTTCAGCAGCGTTCGACATTATTGATCATAACTTGTTAATACAAAAACTGTCCTGTTATGGCTTTGAGCAGTCTGGCGCTGAACTGGTTGTACAGTTATCTGTCTGACAGAACACAAAGTGTGTTTTTTAATGGAAGCTACTCAGAAAGTAAAACCATAACATGTGGAGTTCTGCAAGGGAGCCGTCTGGGACCTTTACTGTTTTCAATTTTTACAAATGATTTACCTTATGCTTTACATAAAGTTAAAACAGTAATGTATGCAGACGACACAACTATATATGCTTCTGCACAAGCAAGTAATGAACTGGAAACTACTATAAACATGGAATTAATTAATTTAGCAAAATGGGTCAGAGAAAATAAGCTCGCTCTGAATACAATGAAGACCAACTGTATGATTATTGGGTCAAATTATAATGTTGCTCGAAATCCTGCACTTAATATCAAATTAAATGACATCTCTATAAAACAAGTGCATGAAACCAAACTTCTGGGAGTAACAGTGGACAATACACTTTCGTGGAAGAAACACATATGTCATATTATTGCAAAAATGGGAAGAGGCACATCAGTTATAAGGAGACACGCCTCCTATATGGACCAAAGAACTTTAAAAATAGTAACCCAATCAGTCATATTATCACATCTTCACTATTGCCCAGCAGTTTGGTCCAATGCCAATAATGAATTGTTAAACAAATTACAATGTATGCAAAACAGAGCGGCTCGTACAGTTCTGAAGTGTGGCAATAGAACAAATATTGTATCTATGCACAAAAAGCTCAACTGGCTAATGGTCAGAGACAGACTTCTTTATTCACTGCTGATTGTGATTAGAAATTTATCGGTCTCAAGAACACCGTATGATTTGTTTGAAAAGCTCACTTTTAGTGCAGAAAGTCAGAATCACAACACCAGACATGCCAGTGTTGGGAATTTCTCAATACCTAAGACAACATCTAACTCAATCAAGCGAACAGTTCTGTACCGAGGAATGAGAGAATGGAATTTTTTACCTGCACATGTAAAACTGGACATTAATTTAAAGCAATTCAAGAGACTACTAAAATGCCATTTTCTTCCATGTATATGATTTCTTTACATCTGGAAGGAAAATTGGCTTTGTTTGATGTTTTTCTGCTGTTTACTTTTGTTTTCTGTTTTTTCTTTTTAATTTTATTGCTTTTATAATGTATGTATAGTTTGCTTGGACCCCAGGAAGAATAGCTGTAGCTGTGCTGCAGCTAATGGGGCTCAGAATAAACAATAAACAATGAATGCGCTATGCCGAGGCGCAGCGTCTGATTGGTCTGAATGATCCCCGCCACTGCGGAAACAGTGTACTGAAAAGACCCAGCAGTGGAGATGGTCACAGCCGCTGTCCCTTCAGCAGGAGAATGGACAGCGGGGCACGTCACCGTGTGGGGCAGCTCCCGGGACAGATGTAATCTGTTCCTTTGTCATTAATAGGAGTAAAAAAAATAAGAGACAGTTTCACACCCGCTGGCTTATCCATTCATAATACTTGTGATCCACCTGCACTCCTGGTTTGTCATCGCCAAATAGCAGAGCCTTTAGTGATATACTGTATACTCTCCCGGTGTCTCCTCCTCATCCTCCTTACAATAATGTACTCCATCTTTTAAGATCACATTAAAAATAAAGACTAAAATAGAGGAATATGGGAAATAACAGGTAAATCCAGATTTACATGCATTTATTTTACCTCTCTTTTCTCCGTCTTTTTTCTCCTTTTTTCTTTGAATTTAATGAAATGAGAGAAGCCAGATATATACTCAGTATCAGATGTTAAAGCTGTTTATTGTTGACTTGTGAGATGTGCATCAAACTTCCAGCTGCTGTCAGGTTAAGTTTCCATGATGACAAACGGCTTTAATCCGACATCAGATGTGACAGGACAGTTAATATAGATACAAATGTATATGCTGGTTCAGACGGTTACATTAAATAGTGATTGCTGTGATGGTTTATTGCATTAAAATGTGCCTGACACTTTGGAAACCTGCCTCTGAGGCATGCGCACATGTGTGCTTGTCACCAAATTACAGCTGTGGAGGGTGCACTCCGCCCTGGGCCAAGAATAAACCAGGTTGGAGCTGGCGAGCTTTCAGCGCTCCTTCTGCACTGTTTTTGGCACGAAATTGTCACTGCGCCAACATGAATCTGCCAACACCTCCCCCTGGTGTGCCATCACCTCCCTTTGGTGCGCCGTCACACCCACCTCAGCGCAGACGGTCTACCAAACTGGCCGCACATGGCGGTGCGCCGGACAAAATTAACACTGCGCGAGGTGCGCCAGGCTTGCGCCCCCTGCGCTGCGCCACGAAATTAGGACCCATTGGGTACATGACCCCCCAAAAAGGGAAAAAACTGAATGAATGAAATTGTTATATAAATGTTGGTCATTTTATCTGTGGATGCACTCACGGCTCACTGACAAGTTTCTTTACAGACTTATAAAAATAAATTATGTTGATATTATTAGTCTGTGCTTGATCTTGCAAACAAACAAAAACACAAACAAACAAACATATGCGAGCAAAGACATAATCTCCTCAGCAGAGGAAGCAATAAAACACTAAATCAGAACTAAATATTCCATAAAAACAGTTGAAGCTGTTTGCAAGCAGAAACAAGAAAATGGAGCAGAGGAACATTGATTATTGTTTTATTGAATTGTTTTCAAAGATACACAGCTTTAATCAGTTATAAGTACATCCGCATTTATTAGAAACAGGAAACAACTAAAGAAGAAGGTTATATGGTTCCTTCCACACTATATAAAAATCATTTCTTAACAGTATCATGATCATTTATAAAGTTAGAAAAATAAATGTAACAGAATAAGAAGAGTTGATTATCATAATGGTATGTTTCTGTATGAATCATATTAACTGTAACAGCATTGTTGAATATATCTTGTCTGTCATCTTATGTTGCAGACTGAAGCTTGGAACAGAAGATGGGTCCGTCTGAGTTGACATGTTAATCATGCAGGTCAAGCTGGTCACTGGACTCTGAACAAAAAAATATCAAAACATCAGCAAAATCAAAAACTGTGCATCCCTAATTCTTGTGAAAAGAGCTCCACAGACAGAAAGTTGTTAATGTGTTTTCAAAGCTCATTGTGTGTGTGGTACAGAAAATAATCGTCTGTCCTCCTTGGACGTCTTCTCTTGGTCCTGTTGGCCAACCTCATGACCTCTGACCCCTCTGTTTGACCTGACTCTCTATAAAAGGGATACAGGAATACTGTCCACTTCTCTTAACTATTCTGTTCTATATTTGGCTATTCTTTTCTATTCTGTAATACATGGAAACTAAATGTAAATAAGCTCAAAGCTGACAGAACACCCTGTTCACAGCAGATGCAAATTGTTGGCAAAATAAAAAAAAATACTTTCAAACTGAAGCAGTGAAACAAAATTTGTGTCTTTTCCGTGATCTGAGACAGTTAGCTGTGAAACTGTCATGGGAACATAAATTGTGTCTCATAGCCCCACTTGAAAATATCCAACTTTGATAACTAATTTGCATGGAGCTGTAGCACGACAGCCAATCAGCATCGAGAGGAAATGGTGACATCACACAGGAGAAAGAATTGCAGTTAGCACTAATGCTAACTGACTACTGGTTTGTTTTTCTGGCTTACTAGCACTGATTTAATGTGTTTTTTTCACCAGAGAAAATATGATGTACCTCACAGGGGAACTACCAGAGTGAGAGAAAAAATAGACTGGGACGAGACTGGGTCTGTAGCTGTATCAGACAAATAAGTCCTCACCCAGACATCAGGGGAAACTTTCTATGGCTGGGTTTGACTCAAATATTCCTGTCGTTTATGGCCGACTGTTGGCTAATAAAGGCCAACAGGTGGATTTTTTTTTGTAGTACAGATCTGACATAAGTAGATCTGTTCTAGACTTGAGTAAGTTAATAATTGTAAAAATTAACAAATAGTTATCCTTAAAACTAAAATATTTCTTACTTCTCATATTTTCTGAAAATCTTCTTGTATATTTTTTTGAACAGGGTCATTATGAATTAAAAGAATGTTGCTGCCTCTATAGCATTTACAGCCTGAGTTAGTTTGCAATGACCGTCGCTTGTTGGTCATATTAGGACATTTGATATTGAGATTTTAGTATTTAGATCTGAATAATTCTCACCAGAATCCAACAAGCTCTTCATCGTTGAAAAAGTCCAGAAGGTCCTTGGACCGCCCTCTCTTCCTGTATGGACCTCTGAGTTCAGGGAAGTCCTCCCCCGGCTTTTTCATCCTGATACAAACAAATTCCAGTTATTAGATATCCCATATACAGGTCACATGGGCCCATGTCTATTAAGAGGAGATGTGCAGACAGTCTTTTTTGAGGGGCCAAGCAGATAGAGCCAAAACAGGAAAACAGCGTTCAACATCCTGGGTAAATTCTGAATGCAGCAGCATCTGACAGTAAAACTGACTGAAATTAACATCAGGCCACCTGTTGTCTACATACTGCTCTTCCTGTTAATTTGTGATCTAACACAGCACGCAATATCAAGAAGCTCAAAAAAGCGTACCGTACCGTACCGTACCGTACCGTTCTGTCTACCGCTCAGAAAAGCTGCAAATACATTTAAGTAAAGAGAAAAAGGCTCAAGACCGGCCTGAAGATCAAAGAGACTCAAAACACTGAACAAAGAGTCTTGAAGACAAAGGAAGGAAAGCTAAGAAACATGTCACACAGGCTGACTGATGATGAAGACAGACTGTGGGGGGATGAAGATGATGGAGTGATGATGAAGAAAGTTGGTGGAGAGGTGATGACTGTCAATACCTTTCATTTTGCTAATTCTCACCTTTTTTTGGCTCCCTGTCTAATTTTGAAGACATCGTCCTCAACCCCAACATCCTCCAGTGAACTCCAGCTATACAGATTGAAGGGAGGTGGATCTGCTGTTCCCATCCTGGTACAAACAAACTCCAGTTATTAGTTTATGGATGTAAATGTCACATAGAACCTAATGTAGACTAGTAGTTCTCTGTGGATTTTGCTAACACTAGTTGTTTCCATTTGTCTCATATAAACCAAAGAAAAATCAGTAATTATTCATCAGGTAATCATGAAACTACAGGCTGACAGATAGATGCCAAATGATGTTGATGGTGTGTCAGTGGTTGAGTGTTGAAGGGAAGCTGATGATGAAGATGATGGAGTGATGAAGATTGTTGGAGAGGTGATGACTTTCAATACTATTCATTTAGCAAATTCTCACCCTTTTTTGGCTCCTTGTCTCATTTTGAAGACCTCGTCCTCAACCCCAACATCCTCCAGTGAACTCCAGCGATACAGATTGAAGGGTGGTGGATCTGCTGTTCCCATCCTGATACAAACAAACTTCAGTTATTAGTTTACTGATGTAAATGTCACAAAGGACTTAATGCAGACTAGTAGTTCTCTGTGGATTTTACAAACACTTCCCCTAGTTGTTTCCATTTGTCTTAAAACAAAACAAGAAAATCAGGAATAATTCATCAAGTAAACATGAAACTACAGGCTGACAGATAGATGCCAAATGATGTTGATGGTGTGTCAGTGGTTGAGTGTTGAAGGGAAGCTGATGATGAAGATGATGGAGTGATGATGAAGATACTGTATCTAATTGAGTCTTACCTGCTGAATCCCATCCTTGAGCTGAAAAAAATAAAAATTAGTAATTATTGATCAAGTAAACATGAAACTACAGGCTGACAGATAGATGCCAAATGATGCTGATGGTGTGTCAGTGGTTGAGTGTTGAAGGGAAGCTGATGATGAAGATAATGGAGTGATGAAGATGATGGAGGGATGAAGATTGTTGGAGAGGTGATGACTTTCAATACTATTCATTTAGCAAATTCTCACCCTTTTTTTGCTCCTTGTCTCATTTTGAAGACCTCGTCCTCCATCCCAACATCCTCCAGTGAACTCCAGCGATACAGATTGAAGGGTGGTGGAACTGCTGTTCCCATCCTGATACCAACAAACTTCAGTTATTAGTTTACTGATGTAAATGTCACATAACACTTAATGTAGACTAGTAGTTCTCTGTGGATTTTGCTAACACTTCCCCTAGTTGTTTCCATTTGTCTTAAAACAAAACAAGAAAATCAGTAATTATTCATCAAGTAAACATGAAACTACAGGCTGACAGATAGATGCCAAATGATGTTGATGGTGTGTCAGTGGTTGAGTGTTGAAGGGAAGCTGATGATGAAGATGATGGAGTGATGAAGATTGTTGGAGAGGTGATGACTTTCAATACTATTCATTTAGCAAATTCTCACCCTTTTTTGGCTCCTTGTCTCATTTTGAAGACCTCGTCCTCCATCCCAACGTCCTCCAGTGAACTCCAGCGATACAGATTGGAGCGTGGTTTACCTGCTGCTCCCATCCTGATACCAACAAACTTCAGTTATTAGTTTACTGATGTAAATGTCACATAAAACCTACTGCATGATGACCAGCAGTTGTCTATTAGTTTCTCTCACAGTGCCCCCTAGTTGTTTTCATTTGTCTTAAACAAACAAAGAAAAATCAGTAATTATTCATCAAGTAAACATGAAGCTACAGGCTGACAGATAGATGCCAAATGATGTTGATGGTGTGTCAGTGGTTGAGTGTTGAAGGGAAGCTGATGATGAAGATGATGGAGTAATGAAGATTGTTGGTGGAGAGGTGATGACTTTTAATAACTTTCATTTTGCTAATTCTCACCCTTTTTTGGCTCCCTTTCTCATTTTGAAGACATCTTCCTTAACCCACTCATACTTTGGAAAATTCCTGCCATACAGATTGAAGGGTGGTGGACTTGCTGCTTCCATCCTGGTACAAACAAACTCCAGTTATTAGTTTACTCATGTAAATGTCACATCAGATATTATGTACACTAATAGTGCTCTGTGGATTTTTCACAGCGACACTTAGAGTTTTCATTTGTCTTAAACAAACAAAGAAAAATCAGTAATTATTGATCATATAAACATGAAGCTACAGGCTGACAGATAGATGCCAAATGATGTTGATGGTGTGTCAGTGGTTGAGTGTTGAAGAGAAGCTGATGATGAAGATGATGGAGTGATGATGAAGATCCTGATTCTAGAGCACAGATGGTCAAACTTAGAGAGAAACATGTGAACGATTGTCTTTGACAGAGAGACAAATTCAACATGACATCTGAATCATCCCACAAATAACAAAATGAGGAAGTATGAAGCTTTTTAAGACACAAAATATAAGTATCTATGGGATTTTCTTAGTCTTAAGGAATCAAATTTGAGGATAAAATCTTTTCAAGTTCGTTTTTCATGCATTACACAGAAGACTATTTGGATAAAGATGACTGTGAAAAAAGGCAGAATTCTCTTAAATTTTTAGTTTAAGTGTCAGAACTATGAGTCTCATTTCATCATGAATAAAACTAACAATATCAACTTCAGAGAACCAGCTGAAAGATCAGGGGATGAATTTAAAAACTAGAACAAGAACAAAAAAAAGAAGCACTGAAGAAGCAAGAAATCAAGAAGCTCAGAAAAGCTGCAAATAAAACTAAGTGAAGAAAAAAAGTCTTAAGACCGGCCTGAAGACCAAACAGAGTCAAAACACTGAACAAAGAGTCTTGAAGACAAAGGAAGGAAAGCTAAGAAACATGTCAAACAGGCTGACTGATGATGAAGATAGACTGTGGAGTGAGGAAGATGATGGAGTGATGAAGATGATGGAGTGATGAAGATGATGGACTGATGAAGATACTTTAATCTGATTCTTACCTTTGAAGTTCCTCAATTTCCCTGAAACAAAGAAAAATCAGTAATTATTCATCAGGTAAACATGAAACTACAGGCTGACAGATAGATGCCAAATGATGTTGATGGTGTGTCAGTGGTTGAGTGTTGAAGGGAAGCTGATGATGAAGATGATGAAGTGAGGAATTTGAGCTGGTCTCTTCAAATCTTTTTAAATGCAGGTCAAAGGCTTTAGAGGAAGATGAAATAGGCTGTTAATGCATCAACTGAAAATCGCCTGCTTTGTGACTCTGACATAACTGGTTGATTTGTTTGTAACATGTCTGAAATTGTTTTATATCTGCATTTTGTAAATTTGCTGTTGCCTGTCCTGGTCAAGACACTCATGCAAATGAGATTTTTTTAATCCCAACGAGGTTCTTCAGTTACATAAAGGTGAAACAAAAAATGGAGCGATGAAGATCCTGATTCTAGAGCAGAGATGGTCAAACTTAGAGAGGAACATGTGAACGATCGTCTTCGACAGAGACAAATTCAACAAGACATCTGAATCATTCCAGAAATAACAAAATGAGGGAATATCAAGCTTTTTAAGACACAAAATATCAAAATCTACGAGAGTTTTGCAGTCTTAATGGACAAAGCATGAGGATAAAATCTATTTAAACTTCATTTTTAGTGCATAAAACCTGTTTCCTTCCAGGTCACAGAAGAGGATCTGGATTAAGACTGAGGAATTAGGACTTTTTCTCTAAGTGGTGATAGATATTACGTTAAAAGGGCTAGAATTTAAGAATAAATTAACTTAAATGTTACATCAGAAAGGCTAAGAAGTTAGTTTGAATATATGTATATAAAACATTAAAGATGCTAAAGCAGGGGTGCTGGTTTGGCGTAGTGGTTAGCACCCCATGTACTTGCTTCTGCCTGTCCAGGTTCGAATCCCGCCTGTGACGAGTCTGCAGAGTGTCTTCCCCTACTCTCTCATCCCCTTTCACAAGCCTATCCACTGTCTCTATCAATAAACGCCCAAAAATATACATAAAAAAAAAAAAGATGCTAAAGCATAAGTATATAGGAAAAAATTTAATAATGTTAGAAGAACTGCATAAATATGTTAACACATGAAAAACAACATTAAAAAGGATAAGATGTAAGAACAAGACAGACCAAATCTTCTAAACAAAAACATTCTATAAAGGCAAAACAGCAAAAGATAAAAAAATATAAAAAGAACCCATCCAATGTACATTTTGTTGGAGCGGCCCAGCCCAGATGAATAACAGAGCTATGTTTGAATGTCCAGTTTGATTCAGAGCAGTGAAGGAGCAACAGCTCCAAAACACAACAGCTACAGCTAGGAAGAAAGAAAGAGGACAGAGAAAGACAGAAAGATAAAGGGCTGCCATTAAGAACAACAACAAGAACAGAAACAAATAAATAAAGTGAAGAAGCAAGAAATCAAGAAGCTCAGAAAAGCTGCAAATAAAACTAAGTGAAGAAAAAAAGGCTCAAGACCGGCCTGAAGACCAAACAGAGTCAAAACACTGAACAAAGAGTCTTGAAGACAAAGGAAGGAAAGCTAAGAAACATGTCACACAGACTGACTGATGATGAAGATAGACTGTGGAGTGATGAAGATGATGGAGAGATGAATATACTTCAATCTGAATCATTGTTACCTTTTGAGTTCTTCAATTTCCCTGAAACAAATAAAAATCAGTACTTATTCATCAGGTAAACATGAAACTACAGGCTGACAGATAGATGCCAAATGATGTTGATGGTGTGTCAGTGGTTGAGTGTTGAAGGGAAGCTGATGATGAAGATGATGGACTGATGATGAAGATCCTGGGCAAACTAAGAGTGGAATATGTGTCTTTGACAGATTGACAAATTTATTAAGCCATCTAAATCATTTCGAATATAACATAATAAAGGAATATGAAGCATATAAGACAAATATCAAATATACAGAAGATTTTCAGTCTTCAGGCATAAACTTGGGCATAACATCTGTTTAAACTTTGCTTTAGTGCAATGAAACTGTTTCTTTTAAGGCCCCAAAGGGAGAATTTGGATTAAGATTAACATAAATATTTGACAGACTCAACTTTCCTTTTTCAAGTTTGTGACACAACGGTTGGCATCCTTCATTTTGGAGCATTACTGCCCCCTTCAGGCTAGAGACAGAGTTCAGTTTGGAGGGGCAGAGGAATGTTTTTATTATTATATCATCACACGAGAGATTTACAGGAGAATACTGATACAGGAGGACGTCAGGATAAGAGGATAAAATATGTAAAATATGTTAGTTTCATGGCCAAAACGGGAAACTTGACAGCTATGTGGAGAATGGCAGAGGAACATCAGACTGTGAGCACTAACTAAATTTACATGTTTGTTTTTGAACTTTACTATGATAATGCTTTGGTGTTTTCTTAACGCTGACTGAGACATGACTTGGTGTAGTGTGAAACATAAACGTGCTGAGGGTTTGGAGTTGAATCAGTCTTCTGGATATACCAGCTGCTTGCGTGCAAGGGGGGGTCATTTTGGAGTAGGGGCCGGAGGGGCTAGATGGAGCCCTGAGGAGATGCTACATTCAAATTCATGCTAATTTTCCAAAATTACCGACCCCAGCTTTATATATGTTTTGGCCACATATTTTTCAGGCACTTTAAAGCTACACAAAATTACTCAACTCAACTTTATTTATAAAGCACTTTAAAAACAACCACAGTTGAAACAAAGTGCTGTACACAAATAGAATGGATAAAATAAAGAAGACACAAATAAAACATACAACATACAACATACTTATAAAAATTTAATATGTTGCATTAAACTTTATATGTTACATATAAAAAACTTAATTGAAAGATATGCTTTCTTTATATAGTCCATATATGTTATTTAGTAATTACCTACATATTTTTACTATGTCAAAGTATTAAAATTATATCCATTATATATGTATTTTTTGTATAATAATTATATATATATATATATATATATATATATATATATATATATATATATATATATATATATATATATATATATATATAAAATTATCGCTAAGAATATAATCAATTTAGAATTAGTGCCGTTATCTTTTCTTCTTCTGTCTCTGTCTCTGTCTCTCTCTCTCTGCTAATGTCTCTCTCTCTTTACATCTCTCTTACCACTTAGCAGTGACGCGCAGTGAGCAGAGCGGATGCATGCGGGGAATGTAAACATGGAGGAAGAGCAGGTTGGCCCTCTGGATGGGGAATTTCAGTTTAAGAAGAATACGGATGGAACAATAAATAAGCAGATAGTAATTTGCAGTCACTGCAGGAAGGACTTCCAGTTCCACCGGAGCTATTCTAGCCTGAAATACCATCTCGAGCATAAACATCCGGGGGCTTCAGTTCCAAAGCTACAGCTAGCTTGCGACAGACCACACTAACTGAACGCCGCCAATGACCAACTCCACCAAGGAGAAATTAACCAACACAATGGCTGAATGGGTTGCAAAGGACTGTAGACCGATTAGCATTGTTGAAGACAAGGGCCTCGCTAAAACGGTAAGAGAAGGCGTCCCTCGACGCCCGTCCTACAAGCCACCATGCAGAGCCACAATAATGACTAGGATCCACAGCCTGTATGAGACCGAGAAAAAGAAAAAAGAAGAGGCTTTATCTCAAGCGGAATATGTCGCCTGACAGGTGACCACTGGACCTCAGTGAGTATCTCTATTTTCCTGGGAGTGACTGCACATCACATCACTAAAAATGGGAACTGGTCTCATTCACACTAACTGTAATGAAAACAGAAGAACGCCACTTTGCATCGGCATGCGCTGAACAGTTCCAAACTGTTGCACGCAAGTGGGATATCGAGGGGAAAATTACAATCTTAGTGACGGACAGCGCACGTAATATGATCGCCGCGGCTCGCATCCTACCATACGAGCACATGCCATGTATCGCCCACATCATACAGAGAAGCATCACTGTGAGTCTGACCGACAGTAGGTTTGACACTGTGTTGGCCAAGTGTCGCAAAATCGTGGGTCATTTCAAGCATAGCCCAGCGAACCTGGCGGAGCTGAACGCAGTGCAAAAGTCACAAAAAGAAACAGAGGAGCCACTGACCCAGGACGTTACAACGCGCTGGAATTCCACGTTGGAAATGGTGCAGCGCCTGTCACGCAATCAAGCTGCAATAAAAGCCACCCTGAGCCAACAGCAGCATAAACTTGTTATGCTGGCGCCAGCGAATGGGGACAAAATCCACAAACTTGAGACCCTACTACAGCCCTGTCGGTAAGCATGACATTTAATGCTGTGATTCTCAAACTGTCAAATTTCAAGGTCTCCTCTTAACTCTGATAGTGTAGCCTACAAAATGTACCCTTTAGACAATTTAGACCATAAATCCACTTTGAGAACCACTGATATAAAGTGATTACATATTGTAGATTGTAGGCTGACATCAAATTGATAAAATGAATAGGCTATATAATGTGACCATTCATTGCAGGCTGAAATTAAATGAAAGAAATGAATAATCTATCTAAGTTGTGTTCAAGTAACTTACTTATCTTTCCTTCTCTCTGTCTCTGTCTCTCTCTCTCTCTCTCTCTCTCTGTCTCTCTCTCTCTCCGTCTCTCTCTCTCTCTCTCTGTCTCTCTCTCTGTCTCTGTCTCTGTGTGTGTGTGTGTGTGTGTGTGTGTGTGTGTGTGTGTGTGTGTGTGTGTGTGTTCCACTGCAGGTATGTAACTGAGCTCCTGGGTGGAGAGGCCTACGTCTCCTGCTCCATGGTACTGCCTGCCCTCCGCCACTTGCAGAATACAATGGAAGTGTCTGAAGAGGACCCTGCATATGTGGTGAAATTCAAAGAGAAGATCAAGGACGACCTAACCTCTCGCCAAGAGAACATCAACCTCGATTGGCTCAAGATTGCAACGGCGTTGGATCCACGTTTTAAAGACTTAAAGAGCCTGCCCAAGACACAGAGAGAGAAGGTGTGTGGACCACACTTGGAGGAATGTTGCAGACGAATCACCCAGAAGATCTCAACAGACTGAAGATGGGCCACCCAAGAAGAAAATGAACCTTCTGCTACAGCTGGGGTCAGATTCTGAATCTGAGGAGGAGGTACAGCCTGACAGAGCCATACACAGGTACAGAGCAGAGCCCACCATTGATATGGAGGACTCTCCCTTGCGGTGGTGGTCATCTCATGCAGGAGCCCACGAGAAGCTGGCCCCACTGGCTCGTAGAATATCTATCTGCTCCTGCAACCTCTGTTCCGTGTGAAAGACTCTTCTCAGTAGCTGGTCATGTTGTGAACAAGAAGAGGGCAGCTTTACTGTCAGAAAATGTGAATAAGTTGGTTTGCCTCAGCGACTGGCTAGAGGATGAGTAGAGAAGAGGGCCACATTTACATGTACACAAAAAAAAAAAAAAAAAAAAAAAAAAAAAATTGGAGTTTTACTACTTAAAATAAGCAAAATTATCTGCCAACAGAACAGGAAAATTTGGCTTGACAAGACTTTCAAAAACAAGTAAAAATATCTAGCCTCAATGAATCCAGAAAAACCTTAAAATTAGTGTTTTTACACTCAAAATAAGTGTATTTTTCTATACTCTGCAAAAAGGGTAGCCCAAATATAAGATATAAATACTAAATTTGAGACAAATTTTACTTAAAACTAGTGAAATTATCTGTCCATGCAGCAAGTAAATTTGACTTGTAATCTTGAAATAAGATTTTTAATCTAGAAATAAGTTCTCCCTGGAAGCGTCCAAAACATTGAAATAAGCTGAAAATGCCTATTTTTAGTTCAAAATACTTTAAATCAAGCTTAATACTGTCCAATTATAAGTAAAAATTACTTAATCTAAGCAAATAATTCTTTTCAATATAAACATTTTCTTATTTGTAGCAAATAAAGGTTTAAAATCAAGAAAAATAGAACAAATTTAGGTAAATATCACTCAGTATTAGTGCAGTATAATTACAAGAAATCTTGATATAGGTTAATTTATCTTGAAATAAGCCTAAATCTATATTAAATCTACATTATTAAAAACCCATAAACTTAAAAACAAATCTTACTCTAAGACAATACATCTTGACAGACTCTACTGAAATCACAACACTTTTTGATTTGCATCAACATTTATTAAACTTCCAGGAGTAATAACTACACCATCACTGTGTCAGGGTTGTTCCACAATATTAAAATCAAAATTGAAACATTTTAAGGTAATTTATGCCCAAACAAAGAAAAAACTAATTTGGCACAGAAATCACACACATTGTTAGTGCCTAAATAAGATGATCTTCCAAAAACAAATAGTAGAAATCATTTTTTTATCCTGACTCAGGTAAAGTGCCATATAGAATTTGAGAACTTTAGAAAGTAAAAGTATACCCTTTTAAAGATGTGCGGACCTCTGGTATTTAAGTAATCAACCATAAGACACAGTAAGACAAGAAGAGCAGCTGGTCATGTCAGGAAACTACTGAAAAGGTGCTACAACCAAAACAATCAAAGCACAACTGTCCTAACAATGATGTCTCTATCTATTTTTCAATGAATAATTTCTAATCAGCTATTGCTTACTTATATGCTCTCGTGGCATCTTGGTCATGGATGGCATCACCAACACCTCAGTCTGAATGACAGAGAGGAGTGTTGCAACACATTTTGGGTATGTCAAGTGCAAAGTGTAGAAGTATGCCATTAACACCAACATTCCTTCCCAAAAATCCTCCTGGGGAGGGTGCTCACGCAGACGCTTTCCCACGGCGACAATGCCGACTGTTCCATCAAAGAGCAGCACTGGTGAGGAGAGAGGCCGCTTTTCCAGGTATTGCACAGGGTCCTCACCTGGCTGGAATACATGGAAGGACAATATGGTGAAGGGTTTGAGCATTAGTAGTGTTGATGTCTTGAATGACATCAAGAGCACTATCAACAGTTTACAATGGTCCAACAAATTTACTATAGAAACAGAAGAAATGAACATGAACTGATTCACAAAAAGAAAAAATGGAAAGTGCTGCACCAAGTCACAAAAAGTGTCAAGTGGAAAAAAAATGTCAAGGATAAAAAGGAAAGACGGGTCTGAGGCACCAATTTTGTACAAAAAAAATCTGTTTTTGAACAAGGACTGGCTAAGATAAAAGAACTGAGGAGCCCTTATCTGGGCATCAGAAAGATACTGCAGGTGAACTGATTATCAGTAGATGGTTCATGTGATCAGGTAGCATGATCAATAGACATAACATGACATACTAATATGAAAATAATAGAAGGCAAAATTAACCATATCAGTCAAAAGAAATAAGAATAAATTATATCGTGCAAAGAAGTACGAAACTTGTACATCAAAATCACAAACAAAATATGAACAGCTAAAACAGAACAAATAAAGAAAAAATGGAAAATTCATAATTGTAGGCCTAGGAAATTAAAGGAAAAAGCTTTGATGAAATATCTAGACAAGAGCGAGCTGGACATGATCAAAATAACTGTTTTAATTCCAAATAGTTTGATGAAACACTAACAGCATCACAGAGGTTTAATATGAGAATAGCATCACAGAACAGAAATTGACATCAGGGATGCACAATAAACACACGGCAAAGGTGGTTCAAAACACAATGGATGAATGACTGATGTAGTTAATATTGTGTTCTATTAGTTTTATATTAGTATAAGATGTCCTTTGGATCAAGTTACTCGGTTCTGTGACTGAACTACTAATATCTGCCTGATGTCCTCATGAAGGCTCCTCTGTGAGTTGAAATGTGTTGGCTCTTTATTTTAGCCAGTCCATGTTTAAGTAATGGATTTTTATAGTTTTTCATAAAATCAAAGTGCCCCTGACATTTCTTCCAATTTTGGTCTTCATTAATCAGTTTACATTGACAACTGAACTTCAAATTTTTTTCATTTAAGAACAGTGAAAATGAATAATTTAATTGAACCTCTTGCTCTTGTCAGGTGTGAACAAGCAAAACAATGTGAGAAATTGAGGGGCACATCTCAATAGCTGGTTAAGGACCAGCATAACATTCCTCACCTTAAGGATATGAAGGAGAGCATCACTGGCATTTCTAAGCTGCTTTGGTGGTGGAGTTGGTGAGGGGAAAAGTGCTGAGAGAGCATTGAAGAGGGCAATGGTGAAATCCACTATGGAAAAGAGAAATACACTTAATAGGATAGTTTGAACATGGTTGATAAAACAACAGATTTAGTATATGGACCAGCAACCTACCTCCACGTACATCCATGGCAAAAGGAGGTTTCAGGGTTTTCTTCCACACGCCATAGAACTGCACCTTAGCACAAAAGTCTGCCCTTCTTCCTTTCATCTCCTCAACAAATTTGCAGTTGGTGCCATCAATACGATGCAGCTCATCCACTGCCTGGAAAAAAAAATGTGTTCAGTTATTCTCCCACAGATCAGGAAAAGAACGAGGCAGCCTGCACAGACAGAGGCAAATAATTCAAGCAAAAGTAGTTAATTAAGAACCTATATTTTGAAAGTCTTTAAAGCATGGGTATGCCTCAAAGGTTTTTGCAGGACGGTCTTCTTCCTTTGCAACATCTGCCACAATGAAAGCCTGTCTGGCCTCAAACTCAAGATCCAAAAGCTGAGCGACATCTCTTTGGTTTGGTCTTGCATTTGGCTTCTTGTACATGTTGCTCAAAGTTCTTTAGTGCCTCCTGCATCTTTCGACTGTCCTTACCTGTTAAAATTGATAAAGCAGGGCAGAGAAGAGCCAGGAAAAGATGTCAAGATAACCACTTTGACACAGTCAAGAAATCAGAGTTCTTTCATATGTTTAAATGACAAGACATCCATTTAAAAAGTAATTGTCGTCAGTATAGACATAATATTAAAAGACTGCATCACTACTACTCTCACTAGTCTTGAAAAAAGAATGCAAAGTAAACCTATCAGAAGTTTTATTTCATCAACCCTCAAGTCTGACAGGCAATAAAGTTCAGTAGAGCAGTAATTTCTTTATGAGCTTTTAAATTTTTTTTTTTTTAAAGCTTGTTACTCTATCCATTTCATCATTACATTTTTAATAAAAATGCATTATAATACATAACTTTTCTTAAATGTATGTTTGAGATGTTTCACTTTAACATAATGGGTCAAATCAAATTAGGTTACTGGTAATATAGTAATTTGTGTAATGCTGCTCACAACAGGTGGATGAATAACAGTCTCTCAAGTAATTTAACAAACAAAAAAACAAAAAAGCAGAATTTTCACCAAGACTGTGGTCCACTAGCTCAATAGAGAATTAAATTAAAGCAAACACAGTTTTGGTCACAGACCATCACATCTCATGCTGTTTTTGTAAATTATATTTTTTATTGAGCAAGTGGACGACAGTGTTTGGGTGATTCCCTCTTTTACATTTGTGTAGTTGCGTTGTCTCCTGCTGTACACAACAAGTCTTCTTTTTGGGTGTGCTAGAGATTTCTTGATTTGTGTAATTTGACTAAAAAAATCAAAATTTAGTAGACTGAGAGGTAGCGAAGAGTGAAGGCAGGCTTACCAACAACATCTTCTGCAGGTGCAGTTGGTGGAGCTTTCACAGTCCTGGGCGAGGAGCCTGCAGCTTAGGTGGGTAGTAGTGGCGGAGCCTGGCTGCTGTTTGACTTCTTAGGCACACTGAAGGGTGGCTGTGGCTGGGACGCTTTTCCTGGGGAAAATAATTCGAAATTTTCTAAACTTTGGCAAAGAAAAATTACATGAAAGCACAACCAAATATACAGACAATACGGCATCTGTCTTGCAATCATTAATAAAATGGAGGCATGTACCCTCATTAGAGGTTTACATTTACAGAAACTAGCATACTTTCATTTTTTTCCACTTTAAGCACACACCTGCACTGGAGTTGTCCTCGCTGATGTCATCATTACTCTCAAGAAGAGTTGTATTAGCACTTGAGCTGCTTGTATCACCACTGGTGTCAACATCTGACCCATCATCCGTGTTGTCTGAACCTAATAGAGCCTTCTTGGCCCCTTCCTGGTTGTGGCATGGAACCCTGTGTCTTCCTTGGGGACCGTGATGTTTTGGAGTCGCCAGCGTTTTGGTGTAGACGGTCAGCTGTGGTAAAAGAATATCTATAAGTTCTGTGTCTTGTTGATGTCCCTCGATACATATTTTTCAAGAAAAATAATTAAATAAATAAAAACACTACTTACATAAGGCATAAATGTGTCACCATCATGTAGGGCAATAGTACACAGTCTTCTGTGCCATTGCTTTCATTTTGAGTTTGGAGGGCATTTTACTTCTTTTTCCCATGGGACTAGCACGCAGGATAGCAACCATGCTGGTGATAGTGTTCCATATGAGTCTGCAACAGAGCTCTTTGGACATCTGACAGTCTTTTCCTTTCCATTGCGAAGCAATGTAAAGTACTGACTGCATCATTTCCAACTCTGTATCTGTGTGCACCACATACTCTGGGGGGTCAGGCATCTTCATTGTTTTGTCAGCATTTTGAGATATGGGAGTGGAAGCTTGAGGCTGACATGATGACATGGCACTAGGTGAAGGAATAATCTCACAAGCGTTGGCATCTTGGTCTGTAGCACTTTCACACTATTGCAATCGTTAAGGATAAAAAGTTAAATACAAATAATGGCATTGATCATGTGAGACAATATGGATTGTAATAATTCCATCAGTTGGATGTGTATTACCTTTTGACTGATAAAATCCCAAAGCTTCTTTCTCCTGAGAAAATTTTCAGGGCCAGGGAAAAGATCCTTCAGGTCATCCAGGCTTTTCAGAGCCTCCTCATCAACATTTGCGGCTGTGAATTGATAAAACATATATGATTTCAAATTAGACATTTTTTTAGCTCCACTGGATGTAGCTGTATGCTAGAAGAACATAGACATACATTTGTTGGTTTGTCTGTGTAGTGAAGCACTGCCTTTTGCTCAATTGCTAAGTGTCGCAATTATCTCTAACAAACCAAAAATGTCTGAAAGTCTGTCATTTTGACATGTGTTGGAAGATGAAGCTAGATTATAGACTGAAAAAATACACACATCTTAAACTTTTACCTTGTTTTATGTAAATTAAAACAGTTTTTTATTTCCTACGTGTGGGTTCTATCTCACAATATTTGGGATTATGTTATATTATTGTTTTCACATAATTAAACATTTATTCTTGGGCTGTCAAAGACCAATATAATTAATTCCAATTAATCTCATGACTATTCATCGTTAACATTTATCGATTTATAGATATGTGTGTTTATTTAATCTGTTCTAAATGTACCTTATATGGATATTTTAAGTATTTGATATTCTTGTCTACATGATCGGACAAATATGCTCTATTTTGGAGGATGTTTGTTAACTGTACTGCAACAATCCAAAACAAGTACAAATACTGTCCACAATGTATTTTACATATTTAAAATTACGCTGAAAAGCAAACTCCAGGGTGGCCGCATGTATGTAAAATACATGACTTACCTTCCAGTACCGACTGTATAGTTCTATCAATGTCCTCCATGCTGGGTTATCAGCCTTAACCTGCAGAACCTGATAAACATCAATAGTTAGCTTCAGGAGGAGCTAACAACGGCTAATGATAGTGTTAGCTAGCTTACTGACGAGCAGCTCTCTAGTAGACAACTGAAAAGCAGTTTTATGTCTTAGTAACACCATCGTCCTACAGTGTTATTTTTTACACATTTAAGTCACCAGTTTAGAAAATCTCACCTACCTTGAATGCTTTCCTTATTTACATAAAACGTCTCTCTGGTCTCCTTCAGAGCGGAAATCGCCTCAGCTCAAAAATCTGACGTCACCGTATAACGGACATGAACTGCGCAGGCGCAGAGCATACCGAAATAAAAAAACATACTTTTATATTACATATTTAACTTTGTTTTTGTCCTCCAAATATTTGTATGAAGATGTTGTTTTCAATAGAGTGTTTTAGTATAAAAACAGATAATATAAAATAATCACTTAACTTAACCCATAATGCCTCTGGCTTAAGAGGAAGAGCCAAGAACGAGCCTAAACAGTGCGCAATGGCGGCGTGGAGGTGCATGATTTGTCTGGTTTTTGTTGCATTAAGTCTAAAGGTGCTCCTCAGTCACATCAATGCAGTTCATGGTCGTAGTCCGGACTTTTGGGTTTACTGTGGAATCGATGGCTGTGAGCTGAACTTCAGAGTTTTTAACTCATTCTTCCGCCACATTAAACGGACTCACCCTCTGTATCTGACGGCCGGATGCCCACCAAACGGATGGAGAACGACCCCCACATCCCACTCTTTTGGACAGGAAAACTTGGTGTGTCGGTATTTGCCAGCTGTGTCATCCCTGCCACATCCAGCCCCGTGGAGCATCCTCCACCTGGAGCATCAGGTCCCGCAGCGCAGCGTCCTGTCGTCGGCCCGGTCTGTGTAAGTGTCAGTCTAACTTCTATCATATTTAAATGTGTTCTGACCTGTGATGGCAAAGTAAGGTTACTCTTACTCTTTTTATTTTGAACCATCTGTATGTGTTTTTTTCTTACAACGTACAGATAAAGGCAACGCGAAATGAACAGTGTAATTTTTTATATGTAAAATTTCAAAGTTTTAATTCATGTGCAGAGTATTGTTTGTGTCAGAGCCTGTGATGGAGAGGGTGATAGATGATAGTTTTTACCCAGCATCACACAGCTGTGCGTGCATCACACCGCGCTCTCTATCAGCTGATCGGTTTTGGGAATGCAAATAAATCCTCTAGTTATAATTCTTTAAACACCTTGCAGTCAAACACCAGGCGGAAACAACAGCACAATATGAAGGGAAAAGGAGAGGAAACGACAGAGAGGAGTCAGATATAGACCTCAAGGTTTGCTTCTTTAGGTTCAGTCCAGTAACAGTAACTATGTACACATCTGTAACGATCTGTGCATTTATTTAACTGAAATCTTTCTGCTACTGTGTGTAGAGGAGAGGCAGAGCCTCTGACAGCTGGATGAGAGTGATGGAGAACACATAGTACAGCTGTCCTGCTGTGATACATCTCATTGTGAAGATTAAAATTAACACTAAAAAGCCGTCACAAATAATAACCAGCCGTAAATAGTACACGTAGTTTGACAAAAAGATCTGCAGGGAGACATCATGGTTTATTATGTATATTTTTATTTCCATAAATCATTTTATAGACCTTGTGGTTTATCGTTATAATATTAAGTTGATAAATATACCGAGATAGGCTATGAAACATGATTTATTTGTATAAAATGAGAAATGTTTTTAATATAAGACATTTAAAACCCTCCTGGGCTAGAATGGAGTGGTCCTTGTTTTAAACCAGATATTTTACTATCAGGTGGGCAAAGGAATTAGGCTTTTATCATTGAATATTCAAAATTTGGAGTCACCCCTAGCCATTTACTTTTTAAAAATTGAGTAGTAATCACAAGTCTTTGAGTTACTTGCTTATTTGGAGATGATTTTACATTTGCACCTCTCTGGATACATTTCTTTCCTCTTTTTTGCAAATGGTGTTTGTGTCTATTTATTTTTTAAAAATTACTATAACCGTAGCTTTTTTATAAGTCAAACACAACCATACCAGTCCCCAAGATCATGTGAAATAAAAGAAAAAAAATCCTATTTTTCTCTAAAGGAAGAAGCTGTTGCTGTAGCATCCACCACCAGACCTGATGTTGCCAGATCTGCTGCTGCTTTTGCCATCAGCGTCCGGGAGCAGTGCCACTTGTCACAGGTAATTATGTAACAATGGACCAACACATTATGCAGTTAATATATTAATATTTTTGTTTATAATGACAATTTCATTTGATTTGTTAGTTCTTGTTGTAGGTTTGGATTAAAAATGTTAGAAAAAAAATAATACAAATTTCAAATATTTCCAGAGAACGGTCAACAATGTCATCTCAGGGGTGCAACAATACCAAGATGTTCTCCTGGATACTCTGCGAGAGAGAATGAGAAGCGTCTTTGAAGACTACCCTGAGACAGACACTCACCTTCAAGATGCGGCTTTGGCTACATTTGACACTTTCATAGATCTTTTCTGCAGCACTGCATATGGACAGAACAGAGCCATTTGGGAACTATTTAATCCAGTTGACCCAGAGGAAGTATGGTGTCCCAGAAGATTTGTTGAGTAAAACGAGGTCTTTCAAGGGTTATGGCGATAAGAAATAAAAGTTTTTACTTTGTACCGCTAATTCAAAGTCTAAAGCAGTTACTGTCCACTTCTAGAATCTTCACCATGTTGACCACTGCACCACAAAGCAGCAGAGAGGGATTCATTTATGATTTTATTGACGGCACTGTCTTTATATCACACCCTTTATTTTCCCAAAAAAACATATGCACTTGAAATAATACTTTACACAGATGAAATTGAATTATGTAACCCCTTAGGGTCCCATTCTTCTGAAAATAAATTGCTTATGTTTTATTATATTTTAGGTAATATTGATCCAAAATTTAGGTTAAAGTTGTCTGCAATACGACTCCTTGCTATTGCTAAGGCAAATGATATTTCTCAATGGGGTGTTGATGTTGTACTAAAAAGAATTATTCAAGATCTGACACTGCTTTACAATGGTGTAAGGATTGAAATGCCAAATGGGGAAATTGAGTTGTTTGGTGCTGTGATAGCTGTATGTGGGGACACACTTGCCCAGCATGAGCTTGCTGGCTTTAAAGAAGGAATTGGTTTTTCTCGTAGCAAAGGTCGACACTGTGAATGTGACTTTGAGGATCTGCAAAGTATTTTTGAAGAGAACAAGTTTGTTAAAAGAACTCTGGAAAAGCACATCAGGCAGTGTCTTCAAATAGAAAAAGCAAGAACAGATTTCTTGAAAGCATCCCTTAAGCCCACTTATGGAATTAATAGAAGAAGCAGTCTAGTGGATGTTCCTGCATTTGACCTGATCACACAAAGTACACAGGATATAACACATGTTATTTTTGAAGGCGTTGCACCAATGGAAATAAAGCTTGTATTGAAACACCTTATTCTGTCAGGACAAATGGAATTAGACATGTTTAATTCAGCCATTCAAAACTTTCCGTACTCACCTATTGATATAAGGAATAAACCTTCTCCCATATTGAAGGTGCACATGAATAGAAAAAAACTCTGAACTGCACCAAATGTACTGAAATATAGGTGCATATTTGCTATTGTTTCATCTAAAATAAAACAGTGGATTCAAATTTGCATTTGTCATTTGTTTTATTATGTGAAAAGACTTAGTTGTGTTCAAGTCAAGATTTCTCATTTCATGCTTGAAATAAGTAATTTTACTTTGAAAAGTGGTTTTATACTTGTGTGTGTAGATGAGACAGCTTTGTAATAGTTGATATTCTTGTTTCAAGCTTGTATTACTCAATATTAGTCAAAAAATCTCAGTAACAAGCTTTAATATCTTACTGAGATAATTAAGGAGCAATACACTTAAAACAAGCAAAATACGCTGACATAAGAACTGCTTAAGGAGAAGAATTATCTTATCAGACAAAAAACAAGCAAATTTCACCCTGATATAAGATATTTAATCTTACTTAGATTTCAGTTTTTGCAGTGTAGACTTTAAAGCAGCTCTGCTCGTGTACAAGTCTCTCCATGGCCTGGCACCAAAGTACATCTCCGACATGTTAGTGCCATATGAACCATCTCGGACTCTGAGGACCTCAGGGGCCGGCCTCCTGCTGGTGCCTAGAGTCAGGACTAAACATGGAGAATCAGGGTTTCAGTTTTATGCA
This sequence comes from Scarus forsteni, assembly GCA_036419115.1. Lineage (NCBI taxonomy): Eukaryota > Metazoa > Chordata > Actinopteri > Labriformes > Labridae > Scarus > Scarus forsteni. The sequence goes on from JAZDUH010000536.1 coordinate 12,840,058, forward strand.
GCTAAAATCTGGAACAGTCTTTCTGAAGATGTGAGACAGGCCTCCGCTCTGACAATGTTCAAATCTAGGCTTAAAACAGCTCTATTTAACTGTGCATATGACTGAAAGGATCTGATCTGCACTCTTCTTTTTAAATTTATTTTATAAAGATTAATGTTGATTTTATTTTGTATTGTGATTTTTTTTAAAGTCATTTTATAATGATTAATGTTGATTCCATTTTGTATTGTGATTTTAATGCATTTTCTTGTTCTGTAAAGCACTTTGAATTGCCTGGTGTATGAATTGTGCTCTACAAATAAACTTGCCTTGCCTTGCCTTGCAACAACATCAGAGTTTAAAAACATAAAACACAGAATCAAAAAACACCAAACACAAAAAAGGAAGAGAAGAGCACACTGGAAAGAAAAGTCAGTTATCCAACTATTACAGCTAGGATCTAGCTTAAAATGACGGAGGTGCCTATCAGCAAGCAGAAAGGGTTGAATAGTATTGAGTCTGGGGAAAAAGTCTTTAAACAAATGTCTGGCATGTGTCTTCTGCCCCACAAGATGCATGAACAAAAAGAGCAATAATGCAACCACTGCATCCTCCACACCTCTGCCAGCTCTGTATGAACCCTGCAATGGATCCAGGTGTTGTCCAACATGCAATAAAATGGAAGTCCTTATAATCTTCTCAACATCTTCATTTCTAGAGATGTCAGATCTACAGGCCTAATGTCACTGAGTGCTTTGTGGGAGCCACTCTTTGCGATGGGAACGAGAACTGAATGATTCCAAAGCTTAGGTACTTGCTGCAGCTCAAGAGACATTGAAAAGATGCACTGGAAAATGCTGCTCAGGTGATCTCCTGATTATTTTAGCGTTCAGAGTCTGAACCACGGGGAGAAAGTCCTGTGAAGTCAGCCAGAACAACAGTTAGCACTAATGCTAACTGGCTACTGCTGTGTTTTTCTTGCTGACAAGCAGTGATTTAATTTTTCTCACCAGAGAAAATATGATGAACCTCACAGGGGAACTACCAGAGTGAGAGAAAAAATAATCTGAGAAGAGAGGGTCTGCAGCTGAATTAGACAAAACAGGAGACATCACAGAGACATCATGGGAAAACTCTCCATGTATGACCCTGCAACAAGGGATGAAAGTGGTACAGATAGTGGATGGATATTTTGGATTCATTAAAATATTATTTAATCATCTAATTTTTTCTTTTCTTTAACAGTGACTTCAGTCCCTATCTCTGTTTAGTAGACATCTTGTCTCCTTCTTTCAGCTGTTTTCATGCTTCCATCATGGCTGGGTTTGACTCAAATATTCCTGTCTTCATGGCTAATTGTTGACTAATAAAGGCCCGCAGATGTATTTCTGTAAATCATATCCAACAAGAATTCATTCCTGATAAAACACAGTCTTGGGTCAGTTAATAGTTGTCAAAGTTTAACTACCAAGTTATCCTTAAGACCACCACATTTATTACTCCTCATTTTCTGAATGTCTTCTTGCATGTTTATTTGTACAGGGACAGAATAAAGTAAGAAAACGTTGCTTCTCCCGTATTTGAAGTCTGATCTAGTTTGTAATGGCTGTCTCTTGTTGGTTATTTAAAGACATTTGATATCACTCAGGGGGCAGATGAGTAGCTCTGAAGGGCCTGATGTGGCCCCCGAGCCACCAGGTGATGATCACTGATGAAGGCACTCTCTGGTGGAGTGCTGAAGATGCTTTTAGTATTCAGATCTGAATAATTCTCACCGTTCTCAATCAGAGCCCCCACAGCCGCCTGAGTCGCCACAGCCGCCTGAGTCGCCACAGCCGCCTGAGTCGCCACAGCCGCCTGAGTCGCCAAAGTCGTTGTTGTCCGCATGAAATCCGGATCCAGAGTGTGTGACTCCAGTGGAGATTTTTCCTGGCCTGTTCATCCTGATACAAACAAACTCCAGTTATTTAGTTTACTGATGTAAATGTCACATATGGCACACATCATGATTAGACCAGCAGTGCTCAGCTCATCTGTCTCTTCACCTTCCCTGTTGTCCCTTTAAGAGATGAGCCCTCTGCTGTTTTCATGGATAAACTCTGGGTAAATGTGCCTCCACACATTCTAGAACAAATATCTATAAAGAGAGCGTGTTACTGTGTTATCACTGTTTTAGACTTCAGACCACAGCCTGATGACCTCAGAGCTGACAGAGCCATGTGCCCCCCGTTGACCTCTAACACAGTCGACCTGTAGGTCAGTCTGTACATGCTGCTTCCTCCTCTGTCAACCCCACTCCCATTAGCCCATCAATACATCAATGGTAAACTTATTCTTTGATGAAAATAAAACTGCAGCAATGATAGAGACACAATTACTTGTCATTGCACTAGAGGGCAGGCACTTAGTCTCACATAACCACTCACTTTCTCTGATTTAAGATTATTTTTCATTTTATGAAGAGTTTCAGGAACAAAACAAGCAAACATAAACAGCAGAGCATTTGATGAATTTCATGAAATGTGAGCTCTGAGCTCACATAACAAAAAATAAACATAAAATAATCATAAATGAACTGAACTACAACATTAAGAAGGCTAAAACATAAGAAAACAGTGGTAAAATTCCTAATGTTAAAAGCAAAATTACTCAAAAACATGAACAGAGGCAAGTTAAAACATGACGAAAGAAAGTAAAAAGAAGGCAAGTCCTTGAAATATTCAAAAAATCTTTTTTATCAAGGCAAAAGAGCCAAAATTATTATATTTAAAAAGGACCCATCTTTTCCTTTTCTTTAATGGTGCAGCCCAGCCCGGTTGAATAACTGAGCTGTGACTGAATGTCCAGTTTGATTCAAAGCAGTGAAGGAGCAACAGCTTCAAAACACAACAGCTACAGCTAGGAAGAAAGAAAGAGGACAGAGAAAGAAAGAAAGATAAAGGGCTGCCATCAAGAAACAAGTACAGAAACAGGGAAAGGAAAGAAACACAGAAATTAAGGAAAGAAATCAAGAAGCTCAGAAAGCTGCAAAATAAAACTAGTGAAGAAAAAAGGCTCAAGACTGCCTGAAGACAAACAGAGTCAAAACACTGAACAAAGAGTCTTGAAGACAAAGGAAGGAAAGCTAAGAAACTCTCACACAGGCTGACTGATGATGAAGATAGACTGTGGAGTGATGAAGATGATGGAGTGATGAAGATGATGGAGTGACAAAGATCATGGAGGAATGAAGATGATGTTTAGATACTTTCACAATCCAACTACACACGCAGCATGACTAGCATGTGGCCTGAAACACACCAACCATCAGTAAACATTCATCAGGTAAACATGCAAGCTACAGGCTGACAGATAGATGCCAAATGATGTTGATGGTGTGTCAGTGTTTGAGTGTTGAAGGAAGCTGATGATGAAGATGATGGAGTAATGACGGAGATCCTGCTGTAGAGCAGAGATGGTCAAACTCAGAGAGGAACATGTGAATGATTGTCTTTGACAGAGAGACATAATCAACAAGACATCTGAATCATTCCCAAAATAACAAAACAAAAAAAAAAACAGTATCAATATGGGATGTTTTCAGTCCTTTAGGCAACAAGCTTGATGATGAAATCTATTTAAACTTATCTTAAGTGTAATGAACCTGTTACTTTCAAGGCCACTAAAGAAGGATCTAGAGTAAGATTGATGTCAAAAACATTTTAAAGGTTGAGTTTTGCTTTTTAAAGTCTGTGAAGAAAAAAATCAGAACCTGGTTATTAAATTCAGAATTCTGAGATTAAAGTACAAAAATCGGTAAATAAGTCACAATTAATACAAGACAGAACAGCATAAATAAATCAACAGAATTCTAACTTGAATCAAAGAATTTTGAATTTAATTCCAGAAATGTGACTTTTATATGATCTTGACTTCAAACTCAGAACTCCTACTTTCCACATCTCTAATATTATTTTAAGAATTATAATCTTTTATGACTCATCTGAGTGGTGATGATGGTGGAGTGCTGACGAAAAATGACTTGACAATGGTGTAAACAAAACATAACTTAAATTAAACATTAAAAAGGCTTAAACATATGAGACAAATAATCATATTGTTAACAAGACATCTGAATCATTGCAAAAATAAACAAACAAATTAAGAAGAAAAACAGAAAGTCTAAAATGTAAGTACAAGAAAGGCAAACTCATCAAAAGATTCATAAAATCATTTTATATATGAAAGAAAGAGGGATCTAGATTAAGAAAGAAAGAAAGACAGACAAAGGGCTGCCTTTTAAGAACAAGAACAAGTAAAGAAAGAAATAAAGCTAAGCAGGCTCAAGACTGACATGAAGACCAAACAGAGTCAAAACACTGAACAAAGAGTCACAATTGAAGACAAAGGAAGGAAAGCTAAGAAACATGTCACACAGGCTGACTGCATGATGAAGATAGACTGTGGTCTATCCCTCCCATCCTTTCCCCAACATCCAAATGTTTTATCTGATTGTGTAACCAACAACTCTCTTGCCACAGCAGCTCTAACCAGCTTCAGCACTCTATTCTCCCACATCATGGCAGCAAATCCTCACTGGTAATTGTGTAGATCTAGCCCAACTCCTTCAGCCATCCATCATGGTGATACCAGTCAGCCCAGAGAGCACATTCTCGGTCCAAAGACTTCACTCCTACTGAATCTGCCCTCGCTTTCATGGTACAGAGATGTCATCTGCTCGACCTCCCTGCACGGAGACCTGAGCTAGACGACTACCTGTCCATAGTGCTGGATATGGCATTAAGGTTCGGAGGGACAGGGTTTTACTCTTATCATGTTCACTTTGCTAATCAAGCAGCTGGCCGCATACAACAGTTCAATCAGGAACATACTGGGGCAATCTCAACTCCTGAGTTAACTGCTGCATCTTTGCTGCTGGCACATCCCTTGTCCTGGGAGTTCAGCACCTTCTCACCCCGCCACTCAAATTACAGTCAGTGTCCCACCAGCTTGATCATGTCCTTCTTCCTCATGCGACACCTCCGTTTTCAACCGCTTATCAGTAGTAGCACCTCCACCTTCCATCGTTTCCAAGCCCGCGGACTTACGCCCTCAGTCAATGTTCCAGTGCCCATGCTACACGAGGCGCTTATTTGGGACCGGACGATTAATTGGAACTGAGTGTTTATTTGGTATTTTACGTAAATTAAATTAAACATTAAAAAGGCTTAAGCATATGAATAATAATCATATTGTTAAAAGCTAAAATTATGCAACAAGATACACACAAACAAAATTAAGAAGAAAAACAGAAAGTCTAAAATGTAAGTACAAGAAAGGCAAATTCATCAAAAGATTTATAAAATCATTTTAAAATGTAAAAAGGCACAGTTAAATATAAAAAAGCACAAATCTTGGAAGAAAGAAAGAGGGAAAAGAAAGACAGACAAATGGCTGCTGTTAATAACAAGAACAAGTAAAGAAAGAAAGAAAGAAAGAAAGAAAGAAAGAAAGAAAGAAAGAAAGAAAGAAAGAAAGAAAGAAAGAAAGAAAGAAACTAAGAAGCTAAAGAGGATCTGGATTAAGATTGATGTCATCATTTTACAGATTAAGGCTTTTTCAAGTCTGTGAAAAAACCAGAGTCAGATTTCTGAACAAAGAGTCTTGAAGACAAAGGAAGGAAAGCTAAGAAACATGTCACACAGGCTGACTGATGATGAAGATAGACTGTGGAGTGATGAAGATGATGGAGAGATGAAGATACTTTCATCTAACTCATTCATACCTTTTTGTTTTTCCTTGCTTTGACCTGAAACAAAGTAAATCAGTAATTATTCATCAAGTAAACATGAAGCTACAGGCTGACAGATAGATGCCAAATGATGTTGATGGTGTGTCAGTGTTTGAGTGTTGAAGGAAGCTGATGATGAAGATGATGGAGTGATGATGAAGATCCTGATTCTGTACATCAGAGATGGTCAAACTAGAGAGGAACATGTGAACAATGATTGTCTTTTACAGACATATTCAACAAGACATCTGAATCATTCCCAAAATAACAAAATGAGAGAAAATGAAGCTTTCTAGACATGAAATATAAATATCTTAAGAGTTTTTAAGTCCTTCGGCAACAAGCTTGATGATATTTTAGTGCAATGAGCCTGTTACTTTCCACAGAGAAGGATCTAGATTAAGACTGACAAAAACATGTTAAAGGTTGACTTTTGCTTTTTAAAGTCTGTGAAGAAAAAATCAGAACCTGGTTATTAAATTCAGAATTCTGAGATTAAAGTAAAATATCAGTAAATAGTCACAATTAATACAAGACAGAACAGCGTAAATAAATCAACAGAATTCTAACTTGAATCTAAAAAAATTGAATTTAATTCCAGAAATGTGACTTTTATATGATCTTGACTTCAAACTCAGAACTCCTGCTTTCCACATCTCTAATATTATTTTAAGAATTATAATCTTTTATGACTCATCTGAGTGGTGATGATGGTGGAGTGCTGACGAAAAATGACTTGACAATGGTGTAAACAAAACATACCCGTAAAATACCAAATAAAAGCCGGGGCGTTTATTTGCTTTAATCACTGAGCAGACCAGGCGTTTATTTGGGACCGGGCAACTATTTGGGGCAGGCGTTTAATTCCTTTTGCACAGATAGCAAGTAATTAAAAAATATGGTAAATGTAATCAAATTATTTATTTACACATATGAATAACACCTGTACATTTTCAGATCATGTTTCTTTTCAAGTGTGAACTGTCAGTTGTGAGTTCAGTGTTTGGATGTGTGTTCTGTAAACTTCGACCATATCTCCAAGGCAGTGCCGAATAAATTACACCGGGCGTTTATTTGGAACGGGCGTCTATTTGTCAAAATGTACTGCTACACGAGGCGTTTATTTGGGACCGGACGATTAATTGGAACTGAGTGTTTATTTGGTATTTTACGGTAAATTAAATTAAACATTAAAAAGGCTTAAGCATATGAATAATAATCATATTGTTAAAAGCTAAAATTATGCAACAAGATACACACAAACAAAATTAAGAAGAAAAACAGAAAGTCTAAAATGTAAGTACAAGAAAGGCAAATTCATCAAAAGATTTATAAAATCATTTTAAAATGTAAAAAGGCACAGTTAAATATAAAAAAGCACAAATCTTGGAAGAAAGAAAGAGGGAAAAGAAAGACAGACAAATGGCTGCTGTTAATAACAAGAACAAGTAAAGAAAGAAAGAAAGAAAGAAAGAAAGAAAGAAAGAAAGAAAGCTAAGAAATCAAGAAGCTCAGAAAAACTGCAAATAAACAAAGTGAAGAAAAAAGGCTCAAGACTGCCTGAAGACCAGAGTCAAGACACTGAACAAAGAGTCTTGAAGACAAAGGAAGGAAAGCTAAGAAACATGTCACACAGGCTGACTGATGATGAAGATAGACTGTGGAGTGATGAAGATGATGGAGAGATGAAGATACTTTCATCTAAATAATTCCCACCTTTCTTGGCTTCCCTGCTTTGACCTGAAACAAATAAAAATCAGTAATTATTCATCAAGTAAAAATGAAGCTACAGGCTGACAGATAGATGCCAAATGATGTTGATGGTGTGTCAGTGTTTGAGTGTTGAAGGGAAGCTGATGATGAAGATGATGGAGTGATGATGAAGATCCTGATTCTACATCAGAGATGGTCAAATTTAGAGAGGAACATGTGAACAATGTGTCTTTTACAGACATATTCAACAAGACATCTGGAACATTCCCAAATTTACGTTTGGATTAAGACAACGAAAAAAAAAAAATCAGAGACTGAGTTTTCTGTATTTTTAAGTATGTGAAAAATGACAGATTCTGTGATTTAATTCAGGATTCCAAGTCATAATTCTATTTCTAACAAAATTAAAACAGCCAGAATATTATTGTTGCCATATTTTTTTTGTTGCTGGTAGTGTCAAGAACAATGGCACAAAAACTCTTAGAAGCAGAAGATTGAGTCTGTAAAGCACAAGCAGGATCTTCATTACTGTCCAGGATCAAAAATAAAAAGGAGGGTTCTCAGGCAAGCAAGGTTCAGTACACAAAGGAGGTTATCAGACGAAGCTAGTTTGGTACACAGAGAGGTAGAAGGTAGTAAGGTATCCAGAAGGGAAGAGACAAAGACGAGGTCAGACAAAAACAGGTTTGTTATCAAAGAGACTGTGACTATGAGAGCAGAGAGTGAACTGGATTCTTAACAATCCAGCAACAACACAAAGGAAGACAGGAGGTTAAATACTAGAGGAAATGAGGGGTAATGAGACACAGCTGGGGAGGAACAATCAGGACAGGAAGTGAGCAAAAACACATAACAGGACAAACAGACGAGGTGTAATCATGACAGGTAGATAGCACTCTCACTTTATTTGGGTTGTCTGCAGTAAATGATCGTTCTTCTTTCTCTCTCATCATCATTGGAGAAAACTGTGTGCTCTTTGGCAGAGAATGGACTCTTATCAAGAAACAGGTTGGTACAAGTTATGCCTGTCTCACTGCTCATGTACGAATAGTGAATATAGTGCCATGGAGACCTTGCATTAAATGGTCTTTGTGAATAGCTGCAGAATAAAGTACCGTGTGGAAATCCCCATCTAACCTGCTACCCCAGGTCTTCTGTGATACCTGCTTCACATCACCGGCTCAGCCCATTACAACCTGTACGATTGTTTTTGCCAGAGAGACAAAGTTGTTGAAAACATTCAACAAGCCCTTTTAACCATTCCCAAAATAACAAAATGAGGAAATATGAAACTTCTTGAAACATAAATTATCAATATCTGTAGTCAAAAAGTCACAATTCATAAATGACAGACATGGGCCAGATTATTATCAGTAAGTATTACTCATGCTTACTTAAAAATGGTGGAATGATCGCAGAGACGACCACAGTCGGCTAAATTACTCTCATTCTTGATGTCTTCTAATAGGATCATGCGGCCTGGTAACCACTATCTGCAGATGATTTCATTGTCACTTAAATCAAATGCTACTCTCCTCTGATAAATCCTCTTTTGTGCACGCCTGCTATTTTTCGTGCCTTGGTGCCTATGCCTGGCTACAAACACTGCTGCAATGATTAGTGAAGAGTCCTGTCATGACAGCGCCTATAAAGGCTCTGCTCCACAGTTACCACCAAATCAGTGCCATTTGGAGTCACTTTGGGCATGTGGGAGCCATAGGTGTGTATAATGTGGGACATGTTGGTAAGTGCTGCATATTAATGTGAAGGGGGTGTACACACTCTGCTAGCACTTGAGTGGTGCGTATGTCACCTAGGATGTGTACTCCATGAGTTACAAGTAATCCTGCTCACCAATAGTCTGGGTTGGTTTGTTAACCAGAGAGGGTGAGTTGGGAGTGAAATACACCACTACATTAGGCTTAAAACCACATTAGTTTTGCTATTTCTGCACATTATCTTGTACTCTTTGATGTATATAAATTGTGCATTGTTAGAAATAAAGAGCAGTAATGAGCATTCCTGCTCTTTTTTTTTTTTCTCTGCTGTGCCGGTCAGCCACAATAGAGCAAGAGAGAGTGAGAGAGGGAGAAAGAGAAATTGTGTGGATTAAATACACAGGTCTCACTGGTCTTACTGACTGTGGCATTTAGCACTGGTCTTTTGTGAGCAATGAGGCTTATTTGCATAGGAAGGGGGCAATTTTGGGCTAAATTTATGAATATATCCTCATTTACATGCATGCAAACTGGACCAGGTTGGCACAGGTTTAGGCAATGCAATCCTTTTAAGGATTTGGCCCAGGATCTTTAAATTTTGACTTTAGTTTCAGAAATCTGACTTTCATTTATCATGATTGTAAACTCATTATTCCATTTTCCAGAACTTTGATATTCTAAGACTTATATATTTATATATTTCTCTGTGAGCTGTAAATGGTGGGTGAATGCATGACGATGATAATGATGTTAAGTTGGTGTAGTGACAAAGGTATTGTTAGATTGTGGACAGATGTCTTCAACTTACTTTCCAGAACCCATCTTCCCCAAATGGACAAATGGTGGAGCGCCCTCTGCTGGATTTGAGCTGTTACAGAGGAATCAGACAGAAGAATAAACAAGAACTCTGTATCTGATTCACAGCAAAAAAATAACCATAAACACGTTTTCATCAGGTATCCACAGACCATAGCCTGATGCAGCTCAAAAATCACTCCATATTAAATTTAACAGTTTGAGTGATTTGGCTTTAACTCTAAATGGCATTATTAAGATATAAATCCATTCATATATTTTTATTTGAGAATATTTGGTAGAAATTAAGTTATTTATTTAATTATTGTAGAAATCTGCAGGCCACATCTGTTTGTTTTTTTTATGTTTCATGTTACGTGCTGGCAGAGTGAAAAGTGTGTTCACAAGAGGAGCATGTGTAACGAAGTAAAAGGTGTAAAAGTTATTGCTCCTGGCTGATAAGAGCACAAGATTTGTAATTGTTTTTGTGTCACGTTTTTTTTAGTGTAAGGTTGAGGTGCGGTTCATTTCTTGATTTAGTGGGTCTTTATTGCGTTGTGTTTGGTTAGCGGAATGCTACCTAGTGTTGTTATCGTCGAGATAAAAGCTGCACATTGATTTATAAAAAATAATTTATCAATAATTTCATTTCAAGCTAAATATGATAAATATGTAGCACTCGGAAAATGTAATTTTCATAAGAAACAATAGAGAGTGATAATTCATGTAATGTCTGATATTAGCAGCTAAAAGGATATACTTTAACTTTGTGTGGAAAAAATGTTGAACATTGTAAATAGATAGTCATTTTTTTATTTTGACTCTTTTCTTTAGCTCTTACGGTGTTCAAGGGGTTCAGAGTGTGTACGACAGTATGAAGGTTTCAAAATTAAAACTTTATGAAATATCAGTTTGAGAGTCTGACCATCAATCAGCCAGGGATGCTACAGTTACTTTGATTAGAAACATATATTCTTTAAAACTCTGCATTTTATTTCTTGATTTCCTGACTGTAGCTCATTAATGTTCAGACTTTAATGTTCAAAAAATAAAATGGGGTCAAATAAAACAAACAGCAAAGACAATGTCAGCCTGTTGATAACTCAGCAGGACATCACTTACATTTCTACCTGAGGGAAAGTTCAAGACACACAGCCACACTATACTGATCTCTGCGCATTTTGTTGTTGTTACAAGATATTTCAGGGCGTTTTCAGGGCACCACGTATGCTACACTCCTGCGGCCCCCATGGGATTTGTACCTATAAACCCAGCGTAAAAAATCGGAGGTGTGGCGCGCGCGAGAGCGCGTGAAACCAGTCAAAGGCGTGTGTATCACAGCCGGTGCGTAAAACTTGGTAGACCACATCAACCTCTGTGCTTTTATCAACCTCCTAACTCAAGTTGGTCAACAACATTTCCTGGTCTTACCGTGTAAAAATTACACAAACAACACAGCTTTACTCACCACAATTCTCTGTGGTAAGTCTTCTTGTATCACTGTGATGATTCTGTCGGCATATTCTCTTTTTCTCCCAAGAGAAGTGTAGCACTCTAAGGGGTCTGACTGGAACCCAGTGTCGCATCATTTGCTCTGCTTATTAGATCAGCGGGACACCACAGCCTTTAATGATTGTATATGCTTGGTGTGGAGGGGGGGCCACAGGGGGGTCCAGGCTCAGTTTTACAGGGGCACTGGCCCCTGTTGGCCCCTCCCCAGAACCGCCACTGCTCTTCTGCTTTAGCCTGTGAGTGTTAATTACAAAAAAAATTAACTTTTATTCAAAGTTATGAATGCAGTTTCACATCAGCCGAGAATCTCTCCATCAGCCTCTAACCCTCTGAAAATATGAATAAATGTCACTTACCTTCGCCTCAGCTCGGAGAAAACAATTGCATTAAAAGTGAAACAAAACTTCTCCAACAGCAGTTTCAGCAATCCGCAGGTAAAGGGGGGGCACAGGAGGGCCCCGTCCTGCCCATCTTCAGCCGGATTGGTCAGAGTGTAAATCAAGGTGTGGCTAACTGGACAGTGTGGAGGAAGTGCCTTAACAACGGGTTGCAAGGATATTTAGAAGATAGGCCTCTACTTTTTTTTTAATTTTTAAGAGTATAGAGACAACCACAGCAAAAGAAGAATAGTTTTTTTTTCTCATTTAAACATGAAGACATTAAACTCCACCTGATGTGAGAAGATGATCCTTCTGAACAGTTTAAGCCCTCTCTCCATAAAAGCTTTCAATGAAATCATGGGCCAATTTGAGATAAACCAGCCAAAACAGCTTCAGACTGTGATGAGAAAACATAAACAAACTTGAAGCCGCATTGGTCACAAACCTTGATAAACTAGAAACAGTGATCAGGACTATGTCATGGGACTGCGTACTGAATAGATTTATGCAGTGTTGGGAAAATTACTCCAAAAATGTAATGCATTATTTATTACTTTTCACTGTCATTTCAAAGTAATTTGTTGTATTATAATATTACTGTATTTGAAATGTAAGGCATTACACTATTATCACATTACTTTTAAGTTCCTCTGGTCAAAATAACAGGATTTGTCATTCTAAATGACATGTAATGTAGCTCATTACGCACAAAAAGCTCATTACACATCCAGTGAAGGTGATGTGTCAATCTGACTGAGTTCAGCTTAAGGCTAAAAACAGGAGAATATAATAGACACATTAATGCTCATGACACACTACAATACTCTCTCACCCCTTTCACAAGTCTATCCACTGTCATTCTCTCCTATTAATAAAGGCACAAATGCCAAATAAATAAATAAATAAAAATTATGGTAAACTGTGTCAGAGATGCTGTAACTTTGGGCCTGGTGGAAGACTTTTCTCCTCTGCTGATCTCACTGAGTATTTGGTGAATTTGTATTTAAACAAACAATCAAAAAAACACCTTTTCATTTTGGGTTGAATTAAAAAAGCATGTAACTTGCATTACTGACATTTGCACCGAGTAAAACATTACTGATTTCATGTAATGCTTTACATAAGTACAGTTAATAGGAATGCATTACAGTAATCACATTACTTTTGTTATGCATTACTCCCAAAACTGGATTCAGTGACCATCTCTAAAAAGTGATATGGATTAATCCTCTGCTCTTGGCCTTTTGCTGTCACTGCATTCATGTGTTGACACTCTACAAAACAGTTTGCAGTGCTCGAAATCACGAGTTTAACTGAACAACACAAAACTACCTTCTTAAAGTCAACATGTAAGAAAAAAGAAATGTGCAGAAGAGTCTGGTGATGGCAGTGAAGTTGCTTTTGCTGATTCAGAAGTTTAAGGTTGAAACATATGTTATCATTGACAGACTTTGTACCTTTCCAAGTGTATTGGATCCTACACACACGTGTGTGTGTCTGTGTGTGTGTGTGTGTGTGTGTGTGTGACCTCAGTGGAGTTTTATTTGAGGGACTGTGATGATTGTGATGTGTGTGAAAGAGCTTCTAAGTTAAGCTCCTCTTATCTGACAGATCTGGATGGTTCCTTGTCAGACAAACTGTTTCTGTTCAACCACTTTGTGCAGAATGAGACTTTACCTGATCAGCTGCTGCAAGCTCTAACAGACATGGACTGAGGACGTTTCCAAATGTTTATGCTGCACTAAGACTGTTTTAAACTTGCCCATGTCAAACTGTTAGGGTGAGAGGTTGTTTTCTGTTTTGAAACAATTTAAAATTGAACTTTAGGGCTACAATGTCTCTTTTGGCCATGGAGCAGGAACTTGTTATTGGTCTTGATTTGGAGGATACTGTAAACCACTTTGCATTTTCAAAGTCCAGGAAAATGGCAGCATAACATATGTTTGCCAAATGAAACCAAGCAACAAGTTTTAACATACACTTTCCCTTTGTTTAGGATTTAAATTGTGTATTTTTCCACATCATGAAGCATTTCTTTTTTTTTGTCTGAGAGAAATTGTCAGATTTCCAAATGTCAATATTGAACTGTTCAACTCTTGCCTGTTGGGTTGAATTGTGATGTGACAGGCTGTTTTCTGTTTGGCAACAAGTTCAAGGTGCAGTGTGTAGAAATTAACATTTTAATTACATCTAGTGTTCAGATGTTGGATGTTTCTAAAACATCACATCACTAAGTGATTAGAGCCGGTAAAGACCAAAGGATCGTGAACAGGGCATCATTTACAACAGTTACAGGTGAGGGCTTTTTATTCATATTTGTAACTATTATTTTTTATAGACAACAGGTCAGTTAAGATGCCACATGCTATCCAGGTAGATTTTAGGACCACCGGCCAGACTTGTGTTCAAAAATAACATTTTGCTCTTTTTGTCCCTAAAACCCTCCCGTAGACAACATGGCAAATCAATATGTCCGCCTCCACAGAGGAGAGACCTGCGGTACATAGATATAAAACGCTTTTCTAACCGAAAGCTAACTAAAAGAACTAAGACTGCAGATTTCAGCTCTCTAGTTCCATCTGTGGCCACTGAATGTAACTGCACTGTTGTACACCAACGTGCATTTGTTGACATACAGAGGAAGGAGAAGCCAACAGGACGTCTCGAGAGACAAATGAACCACGTGGAATGATAAGGTTCAGTCTGATTGTGTTTTCTATTTGAATAAATCATCATTACGTAAAAGTCCAACAATAACAGGGCTAAATCAGCATCGGTCAGACATCCCTCTTCTTCTGTCTGCTTACGCCAGCCAGTAAACGCCACGCCGTTTATCCCAAGCATTGAGCTTGTTACTCTCCAGCTTTCTTTTTAACATCTCCCTCAATAAAACTTTTCTCTTCTTCAGGTTATTCATTGCTTCTGCCATGTTGACAGCTCTACATTTAGCTTTCTTCTTCTTGTTTAATGTCAGGTGTTATCCAGTGTCAGAAGAGCATTACTGCCACCTACTGTGCAGGAGTGTGAGCCAGAGGTCCCTGTTTCCATGAGGAAAATAAGAGCATATTTACTTTAAACTAAATTCTACCCATTAAATCTGTTTTAAAAATTCCAAACTGCACTGTGTTCTCCTTTTCCCAGCATTTAGCTTTTGACTCAAGGGGGAAGGGATGTATGCATTAAAAGGGGTCATAAAGCAGTCAGAGCAGTAAAGTTTGTAGTGTTTTAGTGTGAAGTCTTTCTACCATCCACACTGAAGTTGCATAGTGCCAGTGGAGGTGATACAGACCCTCAGACCATGACAGAGGTGTCATTCAACCGCTGTAAGGTGGTGATGTTGACTTGGCTGGCCGCAGTGCTCTAGTCCTGCTGAAGTCCACAACCATCTCCTGCTCTTGGATGTGTTCAGGTAAGGCTCTCACTCCAGTCTCTGAAGGTCCACACCAGGTCCCTATAATTCCCCTCCTGCTCACTCATCACACACACCAGAATGTTTCTGGACATGGCAAGACTCAGGCCCCATCCACACAAAGCCAAACTGAGGTCTAAACGCATATGTTTTTTGCCAAATCTGTGTAACATCCATACAAAGACGGCGTTTTGGGGTCTGTAAACAATCATTTTTGAAACCAGGTTCCAGAGTGAAAAGATTTTGAAATTACGTATACGGAGCTCCGTGATTACTGGCTCTCCGTGACTTTTCAGATACGCTTACATCATAGTTTCATAACTTCATTGACACGCATGCGTCACACGACAATGGCAGCATACATGAAGCATATGTGCTGATGAAGCTAGTGACCCTACTATCCCTGTTGCAGTAAAATCTCCTTCTTCTCAATCACCACCGAGTTGAACAAACAATTATCATGGACAAATTACGGCACTTTATGATCACTTTATCACAATCTCTGTTTATAGCTTTTGCCGCAAGTGCGCATGCCCACTGTTTTTTCGTCTGTTTTCTCTTGTTTCCGTCATATCGTCACAGCGCCCCTAGAGGTCTGGCATGTGTTTTACAGTTTTTTGATGCGTATAGACGCACAGATTTTCTGAGACGCCTTCGTCTTTATGACGATCATTTTTGAAACTGTTAAGCATTTTGTCTTTGTGTGAATGGGCCCTCAGAGTTGTAGTTGAAGTCTGCTGTGTACATAGTGAACAGGTGGGGTGCGAGAACAGTCCCCTGTAGAGCATCGGTGCAGGACAGACCCTGGTGGACGCTGAGGCTAACTTGTAAAAGGACAGGTTGAGCTCACTGGTCCTCTCCAGATCATCTTTTGTAACCAGGGTGTTTTTCTGCTGTTGTGTAGCTCCTGTTAAATTACTGTTTATACTGTTTTTGCCTGGTGTCCACTGTGGACACATGCAGAGCTCCCTAAAAATAAAACATATTAAGTCCACTGTTTCTGTTTTGGGGCGGCACGGTGGCGCAGCTGGTAGAGCACATGCCTCACAGCAAGAAGGTTCCTGGTTCAATTCCGGGTCGGAGGGCCTTTCTGTGTGAAGTTTGCATGTTCTTCCCGTGCATGCGTGGGTTCTCTCCGGGTACTCCGGCTTCCTCCCACAGACCAAAAACGTTGCTCATTAGGTTAATTGGTGACTCTAAATTGCCCTTAGGTATGGGTGTGAGTGTGAATGGTTGTCTGTCTGTATGTGGCCCTGCGATCAACTGGTGACCAGTTCAGGGTGTACCCCGCCTTTCGCCCGATGACAGCTGGGATAGGCTCCAGCCCCCCCACCCCCGCCCCGAAAGGGACAGCCGGGTATAGAAAATGAATGAATGAATGTTTCTGTTTGGTTCAGAATGGGGTTTTTTGTCTTTGCGTGTTTGATTGAGTGCATGTGTTATATGTGGATTGCAAAAGTGGGTGGGGTCTTATATTGTCATTGTATTCAATTTTCTACTTTTTAATTCATTTATTGTTGTTTTATTTTATTATGTCAAACACTTTGTGCTACAGAATTCTGTATTTGAAGTGTTATACAAATAAAGTTTGATTAATGGATTGATTTAAAAATACTTAAGCATGATTTTTGATTTGTTTGAAAGAAGCAAGCATATAAAAAGATTCCTTTGTGATGCATGTATGCAAAAGGTCAACAATGTTGTATTTTTTAATGTATTCTTTGGGGGCATTTTGTTCCTTTATTGATAGGAGAGAGACAGTGGATAGACTTGTAAAAGCAGATGAGAGAGTAAGGGAAGACACTGCAAACTGGACTGGCAGAAGTATGTATATGGGACTAAACAATTACTAACCACTCCGCCAAACCAGCACCTTATTGCTATTGTTTATCTCAATTAATTTATTTTGTGAAACTTTAATTTTAATAATAAAATTCTTTGAGTTTTTTTTTTTTTTTTTTTGTTAACAGAGTTATACATGTTGTTTATAGTTTATAGAAACTGGACACACTGCTGCATACAGAGGAGTCCTCTCCTGGCTTTTTCATCCTGATACAAACAAACTCCAGTTACTGACTATCACATATACAGGTCACATGAGCCCATGCCTGTATTAATGAGGAAATGTGCAGAAAGCATTTTTATTGAGAGGCCAAGCAGATTGACCCAAAACAGGAAAACAGCATCCCGGGTAATTTCAGAATGCAGCCATATCTGACAGTAACATAGACTGAAAATTAACACCAGGCCACCAAAATAACCTGTTTTCTACATGCTGCTCTTCCTGTTGTCTTGTGATCTAACACAGTGGCCATAACTATATGCACTTTTAAATGCTGGTTCTTCTCCCACGCCAACCTTAATCTACAACCATAACCATAACCCTAACCCTACAACCTAAACTCCAGGGTTGAGAAGAACCAAAATTGCCACATCTAGCCTTTACCCTAGGAATTAGTGTAAATAAGTCAAAAATAGCATTAAAAGGCCAAAACATAAGAATAAATGAAGTTAAATACTACATTAAAAAGACTAAAAGTAAGTGTTGTAGTATTTAATGATGCAAAAACGTTGCCAAAAATGAAAATATGAAGAACAGAACCAACTTTTACAGCCTCTTACAGGTTTTTATTGAAGATGAAGAAACACAAAAACTCAAACAGTTTTTGTTAGATGGACTCCCTGACTCAGATCCTAGATCCAGTTTTAAAGTCCTTCAGCCAGATTATTGTTTTATTGCCTGGATGATAACAATCTTCTTTTATATGACCTTTTTCAGCCAGTTGTTGGGACTATGACCCCACATTGCCTGACAAACTCATTATCTTTGATAACATTCATTATAGTCCACAAGGCAACAGTTTGATTTCCAAAACACTTTAATAACACTTATATAATTGCCCCTCCCTTTAGGGAAAGCTGACCTGGGAATTTTTTTTATTTTATCTCTCTCTGTAAAAAACAGTAAAATTTGGAACTCGCCATGAGAGACCACCCCACATTACAAACTTTGGCTGAAAGCAAACCAGTCCTGTAACCATTAAATTCTATGGTTTTAGAAACCATAGAAAAAACAATTGTCTTGTGATGTGCTCCTATCGTGATCTATTCTTCTGTTCTGTCCTATTTTTGTGTGTGTCGACTTTTCCATAATGTTTTTTGTTACCTGCCTATGGACTGCAGATATAAATTAGCACTGATGATATTATCTGGCATATTTACACCCATTGTTTTCTTAATAGATGTTCAGTAATGTGCACTGTACCTATTAAATTAAAAAAATGTCATTTTAGAACACTCTGAACCCCCTTTGATATAATTTTACAGACAATAAAATGATTCCACTAATAAATCCATTACTTCTCTCACATAAGTATACAATTGAAATTATTCAAAACTACACAAACAAGGTGAAACAACATTAAATTTTATAATATAGGTACAAATGAAGTGAAATATAACATCAAAAAGCATAAAATAGTTAAAAGAATGATACTGAAAGCTAAAAAATACACAAACACACACAAAAAACAACATTAAAAGACTAAAATGTAAGCATAGATAAGGCCAGTTCATAAGATTTAAGTAATCATTTTATAAAGGCAAAACAGCCAAAGTTATATATATAAAAAGACAATGGGTTGGAGTGTCCCAGCCTAAAATAATAACAGAGCTAATGATTGAATGTCCAATTTGATTCAGAGCAGTGAAGGAGCAACAGCTCCAAAACACAACAGCTACAGCTAGGAAGAAAGAAAGAGGACAGAGAAAGAAAGATAAAGGGCTGCCATTAAGAACAAAAACAAGAACAGAAACAAAGACAGTACAGAAACACAGAAATACAGCTAAGAAATCAAGAAGCTAAGCTTATCAAGAAGTCAAAACGTTGAAGGAAGAGTATCAAAGTAAATGTCACACAGGGCATAATGCATGTAGGCCAGTAGGTGTCTGTGCAGGCAGAGTAAGACCTCCTCTGGAACTTAGAAAATAAAATAAGATTTTTTAAACTGTTTCCATCAGTGTGATGAAGGTCTAATGTCCCTTATTAACATTCTCAGGCAGAGGCCTTTAAAGACAGCATGTGTTTAGTGATTCATTAATTCAGTGAAGATGTGTAACCTAAATGTTGACAGAGACCTGAACCTGCCCGTCCTCTCCTGAGCTTTGGAAACAAAGATTCACACCAGGGATCATCAACTACAGTACTATGAATGCATTTTACCCTGCATATTTTTGGCAGCCAGATTAAATAAACATCACAATAAAAACAGTTATCATGTAAATAAACTGCTCACAAAAATTAAAGGAACACTTTTTTATTGGGCCTGGCATGAAATCAATTAAACCTGTCTGATAATTTTCTGGTTGGTTAACCCTTCTATGATGTTCAGGTCAAATTAGACCGATTTACAACTTCATACAAACATAAAAAATGTATTTTTCCTCTGATTGCCTCAAGGCCTTATGATATCCTCCACACCAGGCATTTGAACATGTAAAATTGCTGATCACCACTTTCATTGAATTTTGACTGGTACAATCAACTTCGAAACACCTGTGGTGTTCCTGGTCAAAAATGACCGGCATAGAAAATGAATGGGTAATACTTCATTATGTTCATCCATTAGATGGAAAACATCTATGCAGACACACACATCCACAACCATCCACCCCCCCCCCCTCCCCCAACCCCCCCCACCCCACCCCCCACACACACACACACACACACACATACTGGTTTACATTTCATAGACAGACAAAATCCAAAAACGGGTATGTTGGTGGTTTACACACCTTTCCCAAGGTCTTAGAGCCAGGGGTATAAGGCTAAGACTGCACAAAAAATTGAGAAAAATTTAGCTCACTTCAGGTCTCAGAAAGAAGCTTCAGGGCCTGAGAGATATCCCACCTGTATGGGTGGGGGTTTAACCCAACTTTTAGATTATGGTTTATACTGACCATAACAGGTTTATGGTGACTTTAGAGGACAAGAGAGTGACGCACACGGATTTACATGTGTAGGCTCATGCGATGAGGTGTGCTCATCGTGGGGTTATGGGTCTGGGGTGTTACTAATGAAGGTGGTGAAGGTTGGGGGACTTTGATGGGTGTTTGTTGGGACGCCAGGCCTATGGCTCCTTCCTCTACGCTTAATGTCTCTCCACTCCCCCACCAAAACAAAAAAACAAAAAAAACTACATACTGTATTAAAACCTAAACAAACAAAAACTCCATGCAAACAAAAATCATTTTAATACACTACATTATCATAAAGGCACACACACAAAAACACAAAGTTTGCAGCTGGTGGTGGGGCCAGGTATGAGGGGGATGGGATGTTTTCCGTGGTTGGTGGGGGGGCCTGAACTCAGGTTGGCATTGTGTCGATCAAGGGGGTCCCAGGCACCCAGTGTATACTTTTGGTGTTGATGGTACTCGGGCTTCCCTCAGTGGCCATTGCGGAGGCTTTTGCATTGACATTTTGGACGTGGGTGTGGCCTTGCAGTGGAGCGGTCGTGCCCTGCTGCCCCGGGTCCTCTTGTGGTTTCCATCCGTGAAAATTGTCTAGTTTCAATAACTATTGCTGTGACAAATTTTCCTATTTTTTATCGCCATGATTTGTATAGCTCTTATTACTCTTCGATCTCCTGCTTTGTAATACTGCCATTAACAACATGTGTATTATATATTATATTTGTATTATTCATGAACACACTCACACACACACATACACACATGCATATACACTCTCACACACAAAAACAGCTGATTACTCATGTAGATTTTCAGATTTTCTGTAAATTTGGTCAGTTTTGATAATTGTTATATTTTCAGTGTCAATAATTTGTACATTTACTGCAGTCATAAAGGTTCACAAATGGTTGGAGACAGTGTTTACAGCATTAGAAGGGGTGTTAAATACAATCTAGTGATAATTATGCTTGAATCATGTATTCTGTGTTAATATAAGAGAGGTTAAACCAGACCGGTCAAATTTGACCGGGAACACCAAAGTAAGGGGGGGGTGACACGAACATAATACAAGGGTTAAGCAGCTGAGGGCATCGTTAATCACTTTCAGCTGTATTGGTGTTCATGGAATTAACAACAGGTGCACTACAGTGGCAACAATTAGAAAACCCTCATAACAGGACTGGCTTTACATGTGGAGGTCATTTCAAGTTTCTCCCTCTTGATCTTTTTTGGCTGGTTTTCCACTCATGCTGGTTTTGGCTTGAGTAATTATCTCTACTGGCAGTATGAGGCGATTCTTTAACCCTACAGAAGTTGCACAGGTTGTCCAACTTCTCCAGGATGGCACATCCACACGTGCTGCAGCAAGATGGTTTAATGTGTCTCCCAGCACAATCTCCAGAACATGGAGGAGATTTCAGGAGACTGGTGGTTATTCTCGGAGAGCTGGACAGGGCCGTAGAAGGTCCTCGACCCATCAGCAGGACCGATACCTGCTCCTTTGTGCAAGGCGGAACAGGCTGAGCACTGCTCGTGCCCTACAGAATGACCTCCAGAGGGCCACTGGTGTGAATGTCTCTACCCAAACAATCAGGAACAGACTTCATGAAGGTGGCCTGAGAGCCCGACGTCCTGTAGTGGGCCCTGTGCTCACTGCCCAGCACCGTGGAGCTCGACTGGCATTTGCTCAAGAACACCAGAATTGGCAAGTCCGCCACTGGCGCCCTGTACTTTTCACAGACGAGAACAGGTTCACCCTGAGCACCTGTGATAGACGTGAAAGAGTCTGGAGAAAACAAGGAGAACATTATGCTGCCTGCAACGTCTTTCAACATGACAGGCTTGGTGGTGGGTCAGTGATGGTCTGGGGAGGCATGTCCATGGAGGGACGCACAGACCTCTACTGCCTAGAAAATGGTGTTCTGACCGCCATAAGGTATCGAGATGAAATCCTTGAACCCATTGTCAGACCCTACGCTGGTGCAGTAGGTCCTGGTTTCCTCCTAATGCACGACAATGCCCGGCCTCATGTGGCAAGAGTATGCAGGCAGTACCTGGAGGATGAAGGAATTGAAACAATTGAATGGCCTTCACGATCCCTGACTTAAACCCAATAGAACATCTCTGGAACATTATGTTTCGGTCAATTAGGCACCGCCAGGTTGCTCCTCAGACTGTACAACAGCTCAGGGATACCCTCACACAGATCTGTGAGGAAATGCCACAAGACACCATCCGTCGTCTCATTACGAGCATGCCGCGATGTTGTCAAGCATGCATACAAGCTCGTGGGGGCCACACAAGATACTGAAAAGTATTTTGAGTTGCAGAAATAAAGTTTTGGAAAAAATGGACTAGCCTGCCACATCTTCATTTCACTCTGATTTTAGGGTGTCTACACAATTGAGCCCTCTGTAGGCTGAAAACTTTTATTTGCATTAAAAGACTTGGCATCCTTTTGTTCCTAAGACATTGCCCTGTCGTTATTTGTATAGATATCCAACTTCATATTGAGATCTGATGTATCTAATGTGTTTCTTTAAAGTGCTCCTTTAATTTTTGTGAGCAGTGTATTTTGGTTTAGGGCAGCACAGTGTGTGGATTCTCTCAATACACTCCTGTTTCATCCCACAGTCCAAAAACATGCTCATTCTGTTGGTTTGTGACTCCAGATGCCTTTAAGGGGGAGTGCACAAATGGTTGTCTGTCTCTCTATGTCGCCCTGTGCTTGGATGACAAGTGGCTTAGGGTGTACCCACCTCTGAGCAGTGTCAGCTGGGATAGGCAACAGGTCAAGCGACTCTAAAAGGGAAAAGTGGTGAATATTATGGCTGAATATTTTTGGTTTCTATTAAGGCCTGGATGATTGGCTGGACCCAGAAAGCAGGAGAAAAATAACAGTTTAAAAAAGTCTGTTTATTGGCACTCTTAACCCTTTAACTACCAGCTCAACTGTTTAGGTGAGGTCATCAGTCTTCAGTGATTTTTAATGCTTTAAAAAACAGTACAAATCAAAATCATTGTTTGATACTCTGAACATTTCAGTGAGCAAAGTAAACTATACACAAACCAAAAGCCAGATTTTTACTTGGATGTCGGAATTAAAGGTTTTTAAAAGCTAACAGTTGATTATGATATTTGGGACAAAATCAATTACAAAAGGCAGAAATGTTTGAAAATAAAATAGCAAAAGAATAACTTTAACAAGATAATATTGAGTTGGCAAACATATTAAAAAAATGTTTTTGATGAATAAGACATTAAATATATTTTAATGTATGTGTGGCTGAATATATGTATATATATATATATATATATTTATATATATATATATATATATATATATATATATATATATATATATATATATATATATATATATATATATATATATATATATATATATATATATATATATATATATATATATATATATATATATATATATATATAATATACAACTTCTTTCAATCATATACCAAGAAAATATCCATAATTTGGTTTGTTTGCAGTTATTTTTCTATATCCTAAACATTGACAGAACCAAACATTTTTATAACACATTAAATATTCCTGAATATATTGACCTCTGCCTAACGGTTGAGTAGGGTGTGAAAGGGTTAAGAGACACAAAAAGAGAATGCACAATACTAAAGAAAAATCCCAGCAGGCTGTGGCAGCTCAGCCTGCACTGCTGGGGGAACACAGGAGAAAAGTATCAGAAGCACAGGATTCTAAACTAAAGCCAAAACACCTGCCCAAACTCAAACCATAACAAAAACAAGACAACAAAAATGATCAAAGCAGTGAAACCAATAAAAACACAAAAACACAGAGAGAAACATACCAAATAAAAGGCCCCATAAATTGTGGGTTTACTACAGATTTAAAAATGGAGAGGTTATTCACAGTCTGCACAATGAATTTGTTCACCAAGTGAGAGCCACAACAGCAAAAGCTCAATCTCCTTTAGTTTTGTTAGTTCTCTGCAAAGTTAGGTACAGCTCCATTATTAAGTCCAGTCTGGATTTGGAGCATGCCTCTTATTGTCTGAACAGTCACTGCTAAATCTCTCTGTATTTACCTCTGCCAAGCAGGTTATGTTGCTGCCAGTTTGTTTTTTGTTTGTTAGTTTGTTTCTCTGTTAGCAACATAATTCAAAAGGTTATGGACGGATTTCGATGACATTTTCAGGAAATGTCCGAATCGGGTCAAGAAACAAATGATCAGATTTTGGGAGTGATCCAGATCACCATCTGGATCCGCCATGATGAAAACTGTGATTTTTGTGAATAACTTCTGAACCAAAATAGATATCATTATGAGTTCAATTGCTAATGGTATGTTTTCATGGTCAAGGAATCTAAATATTTAGATGAAATAAAGGTAAGACTAATATTTATGGTGAAAATCACAATATGGATGAGGTCTGATATTTCAAGTAGTGCTTTTCTAGTTTATTATTTTATTTTACCGTTTTGTAGCCAGGAAGTCCCTTTGAGATTAAAAATCTCTCTGACAAGAGGCCTGGCCAAGGTAGCAGCCAATACAGTGATACAGACTTTAAAAACAAGACAAAACAATAACAGAACAACAACTCACATTTTAAAACAGGCTTACAAAATGTACAGTGACCTTTCCTGAGAAGAAGCTACACTTCTTTGTCACCACACTCTTGATGACCCTTTTAAATTTTCTCAGAGAGATTAATGACCTTTCTTTAGCTGTTTTTGGAGGTTGGTCAATGCCCAAGATGCTCTGTGAGAAAAGTCTTTTAAAGATCAGTTAGAGCTTCTCGTGTTTCAGATACATGGGCCAGACGTGGCCATCGGACAGACCGGGTGGATCTGGCACTGTGTAGTTCCTGGAGAGCAGTCGGTAACATGAAGAGGATAAACAAAGGAGGCTGTAGAGATGTGATGGTCATTTATCAACTGTTGCTTTGTAGATAAAAATGTACCAGTGCTGTTGTCTGGGGAATCATAAGCCTACCAGATCTTAGAGAGTGCAGTGATGAGTGAGGGATTTAGCATTAGTAATAAAGCAAAGGAATGCATGATAGACTGAATCAAGAATTCTTTAAGCTTATAAGGGTGCATGCATGTACAAAATGTCACCATAATCAAACACAGACTACAAAGTAGCTTCAACATGTGTTTTTTTTTAGCTGCAGAGCTAGAGCAGGACTTATTTCTAAAATGATATGACTGCATCACTTGTTTTGATGTTCTCCACCCACTGAAGAGCCTTCATAACTGCCATCATTTCTTCTGTGTATACTGACATGTGATCTGTTAACCTACAGCCTTCTCTTATATCTAACCGAGGGATCACAATGCTGATTGTCACCCTCCCACTTTCTGGTTGTCTAGATCCATCCATGTGAATCTGCGAATGTGACCTCCGTATTTGCTGCAAGTACTGTGAATTTTGTAGACAATGTCTTCATCCTTCTTCCTCATATTAGTATTTAAAAAGCTCAAATAAACCTCAGGTTCTGTAAAAAGCCATGGTGGATCAGTAGCCCAGCAGACTGATGGTCACACTCTCTTCTCCAAAACTTTCCCTGTGTTAACTTTTATCTTGACTCCAAAATTAACTTTGACCTTTTTTTCCTCCCCTAAAATTCCAAGTGCTGGTCTAACATTGTTTTAGTTGGAAAAGATTGACCCTCTTTTGTTTTCATCAAATATTTCAGCCCAAGCTCCTTAGTTCTAATGGCATTCCTCCCATTTCTCTAATACTGATGCTGGAGTGATTCAGAATGCCTACACAAACTTTTAGGCTTCTGCTTGCACCGTATCCAGAGCATTAAGAGTTGTGTGTGCTGCTAACCGAGGTTATAATAGTTTAGGATTTGTCAGTGGTTTAAGTTTTTGTTTCATTTTGGCTATTTTTTTTCATATTCAGTTAGTAATTAGTTTTTAGAGCAGATTTGCTAGTGTTTTTGAGTTTTTAATTTTTGAAAAGGCTTACTTTTAATTTAGTTTTTATTAGTTTGTGTGCTAAGTTTGTTGCCAAGCCAAATGAGAAAACAAACAGCTTGTTATTAAGTTGAAATCACGAAATACAGTTTGACAGTGTAAAAAAATACAATTTATGACTTAGGACTTTGACTGTGCTATCCATTGATTTTAGAGCAGGGCATATATAACCATTGTTGTTCTTTTATATTTAATTTATTACATTATGAGCACCATAAACTTGTTTTCACAGTATGACTGTTACTGCCTGATGGCCACGCCCCCCTCTCCTCCTTGTACAGGGGCCTATTCTATGAAGCAAGTTCAGCCTAGCGAGACAGCCTTGGAGCTACCTCGCTGAACAGAGCGCGGTAGCCGGCGGTCTTGCAAAATAGTCTGATGATGCTGGTTATCAACCTCATAAGTGGATCCAGCTTTGCAATGAGCGCGTGCACGCATATAAGGCGGAGCCCGCCACATCTGACCAATCGCGAACATGGACCAGTCTGGAGAGTCAGAGCAAGCCGGAGAGAGAAGACTGCATACTTCACACAGGAGGAGCGATCATGACAAAGTATGAAGAATTTAAACATGTAATAAACGTCAAAAGCAACACCGCCGCTGTAAAAGCATGGAAGGAGTGCTGGCAGAAAATTGCTGACAGTCTAAATGCATAAGTATAGCGTGCAAAAAATCTTTGGTGCCATTATCATCCTGAAATAGCACTGTTCAACATGCACTTTTACTGTAACATGCACCAGACATGTCTAATTCATTTCCAAGATGAATTCATTCATTTGTTCATTCCTATCGTGTTTACATATTTTGTGTGATATGTAGCCCACATGAGCCCTACATGAATTCCTGTCACAATTTTAAGACGGGCAATAAAATATTGTCATGGAGCAGAAGTGTTGGCATTGAAGATCTTGTCACGACAATGAGAGTTCTTCATTCCCTTTAACTACCTGTAGATAGTGTCATGTACTGTGTTGTGACTCGAAATCTGAGTCTTGTTTTAGTCCAATCAAAGTGGCACAAAAAGAACTGGGGGGGATTCCTCCCCCAGATTTTACTTCTACAGAGGAGCTGGCCCTCTGCAGCCATCGGGTCAGCTCATTGGTCAGTGGGCGGGGTTTTTATAGTCCGTGAGTTCAATCTGGAACCTAACCTGCCCCGGAGCAGGTTAGCCGTTCAGTGTACGTTGCCATGGAGACTCGCCTCGCTAAGAAGTGAACCCGTCTCGTAGAACAGGGAGCCCCGAACTTACCCTCAAAGTTACCTCGCTAGGCAGTAATCCTGCTTCGTAGAACAGGGCCCTGATCTGCCTTTGGAGTGTTTTGTATGTAGGTGTGCTTGTGCAGGTGGGGAGGACAATGATCGTTGGGCTGATTTGGAGCAGCTGCAGGAGGCCACTGCAGCCAATCCACCTGTGAACCAATGGCTCTCCCCCTCTATAAGAAGTCCAAGGAGCTGAGAGGAGATGAGCCTTTCAGCCTGCATGCAGTCACAGAGCCACCTTCTGTTGGTGCAAAGATTGTGTTGTTAGTAATTTTGGTGTCTTGTAAAGAAAAGTGCAGTGATTTAATAGTTCTTTGTTTGAGCTTTGCTAAGGTTAAGGGCCCTAATTTTGTGGCGCAGGGGGCACAAGCCTGGTGCATCCCACGCAGTGTTAATTTCATCTGGCGCACCGCCGTGCTCTGCCAGTTTGGCAATTTGGTAGACCATCTGCGCAGAGATGGGTGTGACGGCGCACCAGGGGGAGGTGTCGACAGATTCAGGTTGGCATAGTGACAATTTCGTGCCAAAAAACTGTGCAGAAGGTGTGCTGAAGCTCGCCAGCTCCAACCTGGTCTATTCTCGGCGCAGGGCGGAGCACACCCTCCGCAGCTGTAATTTGGTGACAGGCGCACATGTGCGCACATGTCACCAAAGCCTCAGAGGCAGGTTTCCAGAGTGTCAGGCACATTTTAATGCAATAAACAATCACAGCAATCACTATTTAATGTAACCGTCTGAACCGGCATATACATTTTTTTATCTATATTAACTGTCCCGTCACATCTAATGTCGGATTAAAGCCGTTTGTCATAATGGAAACTTAACCTGACAGCATTTGGAAGTTTGATGCACATCTGACAAGTCAACAACAAACAGCCTTAACATCTGACACGAAGTATACAGTCATGGAAAAAATTATTAGACCACCCTTGTTTTCTTTAATTTCTTGTTCATTCTAATATCTGGTACCACTAAACGTATAATACAATGAACACAACAAAAAATGCAGCTGGTCACATAATACTTTATGTCCTATTTGACATTCTTAAGCTTAATTGATTCCCAGGGTATATAAGAGGCCATTTTATGTCACAAGCAGCACTGCACATGCAAAGGCCTAGAGTGGTTTCCTGCTTACATTCAAGCCGTAGCACAACTCAGAAGTTGTCAGCTCTCACATAATGCCTAAAACAAAAGAATTATGTGAAGCCACAAAGGCAGCCATCTTGGCACTGCTGGAAATTGGCATGAGTGAGAGACAGGTAGCGAAAAAACTGAAGATCTCCAAGACAGCCGTTCATTACAACAACAAAAAACAAGCTGAACATGGCACTACCAAATTGCTACCTGGCCGTGGCAGGAAACGCTCTTTCTACCCCACGAGATGACTGCACTCATCCGCTCCTGTGTCAGGAATCGCCAGACCTCCAGGGACCTTAAAAATTAGTGGGCACTGTCGAGAAATGTGACTTGTTCAGCAAGGACAGTTTGAAACCGACTTGTTGAAGCTGGTTTGAAGTCACACAGAGCACGCAAGAAGCCCTCCATCAATGAAAGGCAGAGGAAGGCCCGGTTACTCTTTTGCTCGAGACCACAAGGATTGGACTGTTGATGATTGGGCTAAGGTTCTCTTCAGTGATGAATCCAATTTTGAATTGATGCCCACTCCAGCCAACTTACTGGTTAGGAGGAAGCCTGGAGAAGCTTACAACCCAGACTGTCTTGCCCCTACAGTAAAACATGGGGTGGATCAGTCATGATCTGGGGTTGTTTCAGTCTGAGGAACAGGGCAAATGCAATTGTGTGAAGGCCGAATGAACCAGGTCATGTACAGGACTACCCTTGAAAACAGTCTTCTTCCATCAGCTGGAAAACTCTTTCCTGCCTCAATGACTGGATTTTCCAACAAGATAATGCCCCTTGCCACACGGCAAGGTCAGTTAAAGCCTGGATGGAGAACCACAACATTCACCATGCCTTGGCCTGCTCAATCACCAGATCTTAATCCAATTGAAAACCTGTGGAAAATCATCAAACTCAAAATGGAGAACCACAAGCCCAAAAACAAAGAAAATTTGTTTGAATTTGTCCAACAGGAATGGGCTGCTGTGACAGCAGAACAATGTCAGAAGCTGGTGGAGAGCATGCCAAGACGCATGGCTGCAGTCATCAAAAACAATGGTTATGCAATCAAGTATTAACTCTTGTGTGTATCATGTGTTTAAAGCAAACAGAAAAGAAAACATGGAATGCTTAAAAGTAGTGTTTTTGGCGGTACAATGCCATAGCTATTGATGTAAGAATTTAAGTAATTTTGGTTATTATCAAGAAAACCATGGAAAATGAATAGTTCTTAGTTCTTAAATTAAACTCTCATGAGCTATTTTTGTTGTTATCATTATAATTGTCCAAACAAATGTACCTTTAGTTGAGCCAGGCATTAAAATTAACAAGAAATTGAAGAAAACAAGGGTGGTCTAATAATTTTTTCCATGACTGTATATCTGGCTTCTCTCATTTCATTAAATTTGAAAAGAGGGAGAAAAAGACAGAGAAAAGAAGAGAAATAATAAATGTATGTCACTCAGGATTTACCTGTGATTTCCCATATTCCTCTATTTTAGGTCTTATTCATACCAATCAGACGCTGCGCTTCGGCCGCTGCGTATTTAAAGGCAAGGAGAGGTGTTCATTTGATTGGTGAAGGCAGCACTCGGCAGTGTTAAACCCACTCATGCCTTTTCTCCTCCCTCTCTGGCATTTGCACTGAGGGGCAGGAATGGAGGCATGGATGCGCTCCTCTGCGCTCCTCTGCGTCTTGAGTGCGCCTCTCTTGGCCCTGCAGGAAACTTGGAAAGTGCGCTGGTCACACCCTGCCCGCAAGGCATAGGCCGGCGCAGGGCAGGTGCACCTGCGCTTGTGCCTGGTCCACGAAATTAGAGCCTTAAGAGTGATTAAACTTTATTTGTATAAAAACCAAATTAGATTTATTTTATAGCCAACAATCTAGTTTGAAAGCTCTTTAGTTTTTTCTAGTTTTCCTTTCCCCCCCTTTTCTCAACCTCATTTTGTTAGTTTATTTCATTGCATTTATTTAATGAATTACTTTAATTTAAAATCATTAAAATCTGTTTTTTTTTTTACATTGCTACCCGTTTCTCCTTGCTGAGCTGTGTCTTTACATACATGGGGGCTCATTCCAGATTTGAACCTGGGACCTCTCGTATGGCACATTGTTTTATATTGTGTCTCCATAATTAACTGGAATCCTGAATATCAAGTCATCGGAAAGAACAATAACAACTTCAAACTTTTTAACCTGGGCTAGAATAAGCTACATGTGTTTTTTAACAGGTGTATATGACTCAAGTTGAAATTTTTCTCATTTTTAACAGAGTCATGTAAGTAACTAAAAGTATACTGACGTAGGCTAATCTACTACAAAACCATTAGTAATATTTTATCATGGCAATAATGGGTAGCCTAAATATTATTGGTCATTTTTGATGTAAAAGATAAAAAAAGGGACCATGTCCAAGGCTGAGGAAGGTTGCTGCATACACAGGATTAAAGGTCATCTGCGGTATGTATGAAATGCATAAGTACAGTAAATGAGAACAAGTACATGTCCTCTTCACTATGATAGAGGACATGTAGACAGCTCTGCTTGCAGACTCCAGACATGAACTAAGTTCCAGATTTCCTTTGTACTAGTCAAAGGCCTCAGTTCACAACAAAAATCTCTCCAGCTTCTTTTCTTCAACTCTTTTATGATCCTTCTGGCTCTGGTCCTCAGCTTTTTATATTCAATTACATACCTTTCTAATGGATAGTTTTTAACTTTCTCATATGCTTTATTCAAGACATGAACAGCTTTATTGCCCACATTCCACCCCAGGACCAAAGGGTCTCTTTTAGGGACCTTCTTCCTAAGGATTGTCTCTACTGCTACTGACCATACAGAAAATTTTTGGGACCCCTCTGTTACAGAAAGAAAACCCGCAATAGTCACTGAAAAAACTTGAAACTGACAAGAGTAACAGTAAAAAAAGACTGACAATTAACTAATAAAAATCAGACATTGATATTGAATTATGGTTCAATAGAATTATTAAAAAAATGAAACTGGCCTGAGCAAAAATGATGGAATCCCCAGAAAAGACTGAAAATGGTGTGACCATAGGGACACCAGGGTAATTATCATCACAGGTGTCTCCAAGCTTGTAATCAGTCAGTCTGCCTATTTAAAGGCTGAAAAGTGGTCACTGTGCTGTTTGGTACCACACTGAACATGGACCACAGAAAGCTGAGAGAGCTGTCTCAGGATATTATAAATAAAATTGCAGACAAGCGTATTAAAGGTAAAGGCTATAAGACCATCTCCAAGCAGCTTGATGTTCCTGTGACTACAGCTGCACAGATTATTCAGAAGTTTAAGGTCCACAGGACTGTAGCCAACCTCCCTGGACGTGGCTGCAGGAGGAAAACTGATGACAAACTGAAGAGACGGAGAATACGAATGGAAACCAAAGAGCCCAGAACAACTTCAAAGAGATTAGAGAAGAACTCCAAGGTCAAGGTACATCAGAGTCAGATCACACCATCCATCACTATTAGAGCCAAAGGTGGACTTAATAGAAGACAACCAAGGAGGACACCACTGTTGAATGCCAATCAAAGGGAGACTGGAATTTACCAAACTGCATATTGACAAGCCACAGAGCTTCTGGGAGAATGCCCTTTGGACAAATGAGACAAAACTGGGGCTTTTTGGTAAGTCACAGCAGCTCTATGTGACACAAAAATGAAAGAACACTGTACCTGTTGTGAAACATGGAGGAGGCTCAGTTATGTTCTGGGCTGCTTTGCTGCATCTGACACAGGGTGTCTTGAATCAGTGCAGGTACAAAGAAATCTCAAGACTATCAAGATATTCTGGAGTGAAATGTGCTGCCCAGTGTCAGAGTGCTTGGTCTCAGCCACAGGTCATGGGTCCTCCAACAGGATAATGAGCCAAAACTCACAGCTAAAAACACCCAAGAATGGCTCAGAACAAAACACTGGACTATTCTGAAGTGGCCTTCTATGATCCCTGATCTAAATCCTGTTGAACATTTGTGGAAGGAGCTGAAACATGCAGTCTGCAGAAGACGGCCTTCAAACCTGAGACAGCTGGAGCAGTTTGCTCATGAGGAGTGGGCCAAAATACCTGTGGACAGGTGCAGAAGTCTCACTGTGAGTCACAGAAATCACCTGATTGTAGTGACTGCCTAAAAAGATTGAATATTAAATAAAGGTTCCGTCATTTTTGTCCAGGCCAGATTCATTAGTTTATTTTTTTTTAATAATTCTGTTAAAAAAAAAGAAATGAAAAGCATTCTCTGGTTTTCTTTGGTTAATTTTCTGTACATATACATATACCGCTGTACAAAGCGGCAGTATTATCACTGGGATAGACAGAAGGACAGGGATGTAACTGAGGTGGACTATGAGGTCTTAATAAAGGAGTTGAGGTGGGGTTCTAGGAAATGGTGGGTTCCAAGACAAAACTAAAGCCTGGTTATACTTCTACATCTTATTGACGCCGTTGCGTCAATAATGCTCAGCATGAGGTTGTGTCCCATGGTACTTGTGCATCGGGGCACTGTACTACACCGTGAGTGGGAGACTATAGAAGGGGAAATTAAGGCAATATAGGACTCTCATTTGTTCCAGTCAAAAAGCTAGGGAGTTCAGACTCTGAAAGTAGCTTCGCTACAAGGAGTCTAAACTCACTGAGGGAGATGAGAGAGCTGTGTTTTTGCATGGCTTTTCGGTAGCACTACTGCACCACAAAAGACTGCAATTGATGTTCTGCACAGCCTAGCTTGTTGACTCAAAAAGCTGAAAGTCAGATATCAGGAGATATCTGTGTAATACATATAATTTACTTAGTGGCCATGTAGCTATTGCAACCCCACTTAAAAAACTGAACTCTCTCTTCAGGGTTGTGTGCCAGAAGGGTGGTAATGACAGTGGAGCTGACAATGGTGATAGTTGTAGGCATATATTCTTTTTTTTTTTTTCTTCTTTTTTTTTAAACTTACTTGTCATCCTATTCCCAGTCACAAGGTGGCATGGGCATGAACAAGCCACACAGAGACAGCATGCCATGTCTTCTCTTTCAGCTGACCCTGTGGTGCAAAATCCAATACATAAGTCTATAGCTATGACCACATATCGATTCCATTTGGAAATGAGTGTGTCTGAGAAAATCCCGTCAGAACACATCAGAAAACATAATATTTGGTTCTCGCCGCACTCATGGAAACTCAGCCAAATTCAAATAAAAAATTGTTATTGTGTAGGTCTAAAAACACAGGAGTGAATGAACTGTCTATGTTATAAAGTTCATCTATGTTCATCACTCACTCACCTCGAACAACTCTCCCTCTGTTGGGACCAAATCTTGATAGATTTGGCACTAGGATTTGTCCCCTCCGCTCCTGATGGCCTCTCGTGTCGTCTCTTCTCCTCCTTCCTTCTCCATCTAAATTACAAATGAAAGACTGAAGCAGGCTGGCATGATCATGCTTTACTATTTTGTATGAAATTTTTGTATGACATTGACATTCTTCTTATACAAACTAGTTAAGTTGGATACATGAAAATTTATTTTAGCTAGCCAGTAACCAAATAATGTAACTTCATAATCAAAAAGGGTGTATCGTTAGTTTTCCATCAAACACAGCACACTGACGGTTTGGTTACACATATTAAGGGGAGAGTCGGGTAAGATGAGCCATTTCTTACTTTTGTTGTCACTGAGGCAAGGAAAAATGCACAAAGTTAAAATGAAAACATCAGCTCTTAATTAAGAATGTTTGCTATCAACTGAGATTGTAAGGACGTATCAATGACAAAGAGGCTGGAAACTGTGTCCTTTCAAAATAAAAGCACTCCTGTGGCCCCAGGTTAGGGGTAAGTTAAGCCAAGGCTGTGGGTAAGTTGACCATGTGACTTCATAACTTTAAATCTGAGAATTATTAAAAGATAATGTATTGTTATCTAAAGAGTAAGTTCACAAGAGAATCTTCACTTCAGAAGTAGTCACATTTATTTTCTTAAACCTATACAACCTAGAAAGAAATCAGTTATTTCAAAATTTTAATGCCATAAATTAACACATTTTGCAACTTTTTGGGAAAATTATATTCTCATATAAAGTAAAATGAGAGCCAGCCAAGCTTTGAACAACAAACAGAAAGAAAATCAGTTCTTAACAGAAAGAAAACTATTATTCCTTCTAGAAAAGTTACATTTACGTATATGCTTTAAAGTTTTACAAGTTCATACTTGCTAAAACAAGCAAGTTCAGACATCCCTCTTCTTCGTTTACCTCTGCAGGTTTGACCTGTCAGTATTTCACTTCTCTGTAACAGATCTGATTGACTTAACTCAAAACTTCCTTCATTACTTTCTTAATCTCAGCAGGGTGTTGAGCCCAGTTGGTTTTCCTCTTGTTCACTGTTAGCATGATTTTCTTCTGTTGAACATTTTATCAGACAAGTCAGTTTGTTAACATAACATTAAATAGTTTTTTATGATTCAGCACATTAATATAACTTTTCAACTTTTGCTGATATAAAAGGAACCAATGGCTCACTTTACCCCACAGCATGTGGCTCACTTTGCCCCATAGCCTACATTTTGGAAAAATGTTGCTAGCTTCACTCTTCAGGCTCGTCTGTAGCCAAATGACTCACATAGTTTTACACATTGGTGAGTAACAAATATGTATAATACACATTTAAGACCTGGATAATTTGATTTGATACAAAGCTCAATATCCCTGACATGCTGAAAATGTACTCTGACACACGAAAAAGAGTTTTGTGTGTTAAAAAGTACCAACTGTTTGTGCCAGATGCCCCTTTTCAACAGAGGCAGGGTGAAATGATCAGGGCTTTCTGAATGTAGTGCCACATGACAAGAATTATTTACTGTTTCCCAGAAACAGAGGGTGGATCAACTTACCCACTGGCTCAGTTTACCCCACTCTCCCCTACTTACCTTGATTTTCGCCTTCACTGCTAGAAGTAATGTTACCAATCCTCGACAGCGACATTTTATTTTACTAGCGTTTGTCAGCTTACAGTCTGTAGAATACAGCAACTGATTCGCGGGCTTCGGCGCTTGCCAACTCAGCACGCGCGCAACAGTGTTGCCAAAGACGGCGCGTGCCAACTCAGCACGCGACAGTGAAGCGCACATCAGTTACTGTACACAGTTTAACACTGTAACAGCAGCCTAACGGTATCGTGTGTAGGCTACTTGATCGTGTGTACTTGAAATGTTGCGAATTCGCACCAATGGCGACAACCCTCATCGCCTGAGAGTCAGAGAAGATGCCGAAGGTAAGTTGTATCCATCTTTCTTTGTTATAAGGCAGGCGGATAACAAGTAATGTACAGATGTCTTAAGACAAGTAGGCGTTAGCATCTTACCTTAGAACAAACAGTGGTCTGACGGACTTGCGAGTCACACACATGGCACCGTCTCGTTATTCTGCTGCCGGAGTGACAGTTTGCCCAAAGCTCACTCTGCTGAAGGCCGGGTTTGCAGGATGAGTGTGTGTCCAGTCACCTGTAACGTTAGCCTGCCCGACACGGTGAGACCAACTGGTCACAGAAAGTCCGCTGGTCATGCTTTTACACTTTCAATTTCGCCCGGCTTGTTATTTACACAATAAACATGTGTATTTAGAAAATAATGTATATTATTATATTAATGTATTAATACATGTAAAGTGTCCAAAAGGCACGGTAAGCAAAATCTTTCTTTACTCCATGACCGTTTCAAACCGTTATAAAAGATCGGACTTCTTGCGTTGTCATGGCAACATATACACTGTGCTCTTAGCAGCGCCAGCTACATACTGTATATGGAAATAATGACGATTCGACTTCCCTTTTTTATTTAAGCCTATTTTCAATTTAATGGTATTTTTTGAATCTATATATAAAGGCTATTGTGTGCTGTGATTGATTTAGGCTGTCTTTCATTTTTGTTTGACATTAATATTAGAAGTTCACATTGAGGACTCTGATGAAGACAATCAGATGCATGACAATGCCTATGAAGAGGATGAAGAGCAAGACATGCCTCAGCCAGGTGAAGACATCATGGAAATTGAGGAGACTCCTGCTGAAGCAGGACGCATTGAAGATGCTGAAAATGAAATGGTAGGCTAATAAGCAGAGGTGTGCACTTGGCTCACAATTTGAGGACTTTTGACTTGACTTGACCACATCTTATATTTGACTTGACTTATACTTGAACGTCAGGGAATTGTGACTGGACTTGGACAAAGAAGAGAAAGGAAGAAAAATGTGAAGAACAGAGATTTTCATCCTTGTAATACCCAAAGTGATGCAGCCACCATCCACTCTGTGGACAACAGGGCTGATATTTTTCATTTGAAGTGTGACTGTTACCACTGTTGGCTGTCATTTAAGTCTTTGCTGGTTCCTCCGTTTGCTGCAAAGCGTAAGTGCTCATAAAGAAAATGTGTGTGTGTATATATATATATATATATATATATATATATATATATATATATATATATATATATATATATATATATATATATATATATATATATATATATATATATATATATATATATATATATATATATATATATATATATATATATATACACATATATATATATATATATATATATATATATATATATATATATATATATATATATATATATATATATATATGTATATATGTATATTTACACATATACACACATACACTTAGGCCCAAAATTATTCATACCCTGGGTAAATTTTCACTTAAAGTTACTTTTATTCAGCTAAAAAGGTTTTTTTCTACTAGAAATGACACAGGCTTCTCCGAGAAGACAGTAAGATGATGTACAAGAGGCGTCATTGTGTGGAAAAAAAAATCTCAGCTTTAGTTCCCATTTAAACAAAAAGTGACATGTCCAAAATTATTCATACCCTTCTCAATAATCAATAGAAAAGCCTTTATTGGCTATTACAGCAATCAAACGTTTACTGTAATTGCTGACCAGCTTTTTGCATGTCTCCAATGGTATTTTTGTCCATTCATCTTTAGCAATGACCTCCAACTCTTTCAGGTTGGAGGGTCTCCTTGCCATCACCCCGATCTTTAGCTCCCTCCACAAATTTTCAATTGGATTCAAATCTGGACTCTGGCTAGGCCACTGCAAAACATTAATGTTTTTGTCCGCCATCCATTTCTGCACCACTTTTGCCGTGTGTTTTGGGTCGTTGTCGTGCTGAAATGTCCACTGGTGACCAAGGCCAAGTTTCTCTGCACACTGTCCGATGTTGTTGTTCAGAATTCTTATGAATTGCTCCTTGTTCATGGTGCCATTCACTGCAATTAGTTTCCCTGGTCCACTGGCTGAAAAACACCCCCAGAACATGAGGTTCCCACCACCATGTTTGACAGTGGGGATGGTGTTCTTTGGGTTGAAGGCTTCTCCTTTCTTACGCCAAATGAAGGCTACATCATTGTGGCCAAACAATTCAATTTTAGTTTAATCTGACCATAAAACAGAAGACCAGAAGTCTTCCTCTTTGTCCAGATAAGTATTTGCAAAGGCCAAGCGGGCTTTTGTGAGACTTTTCTGGAGAAGTGGTATCCTCCTTGGTCTGCGTCCATGGAACCCAGCAGTGTGCAGTGTCCGTTGGACTGTCTGCCTTGAAATGTTGCCACCAGCAGGGCCCAGATTCACCAGAATAGCCTTGGTGGTGATCCTAGGGTTCTTCTTCACCTCTCTAGCTATCCTCCTGACCAGCACAGGTGTCACTTTTGGCTTCCAACTGCGTCCTTTGAGATTTTCCATAGTGTGGAACGTCTTGTATTTTTTAATAATACTTTGCACTGTTGCCACTGGAAATTCAAAACATTTTGAGATGGTTTTGTAGCCCTTTCCTGATTTGTGAGTAGCAACAATACACAGCCGCAGGTCCTCACTGAGCTCCTTTGTCTTAGCCATGACTGTCCACAAACCAGCTGCAGAGAGCTGCTGTTTTTCACCTGCTGAGTTGATTAAAACAGCTGTTCCAAATGAATCAGGGTAATAAGGATGCTTTAGAAAAGCTTGGACTTTTTGGAATGTTTTAGAACTTTGGATATTTCTATGAATTCCCATAGACCGTGACAGTTTGCAAAGGGTATGAATAATTTTGGACATTCCACTTTTTGTACAAATGTAAATAAAAGCTAAGAAGTATTTTTTTCCACACTGATGCCTCTTGTACACTGTCTTATTATCTTTTGGGAGAAGCCTGTGTCATTTCCTGCCAAAAAAAAAACTTGCTGGTTGAATTAAAGTAACTTTAAGTGAAAATTTACCAGGGGTATGAATAATTTTGGGCTTAACTGTATATATGTGTGTGTGTGTATATATATATAATTTAATTAAGCCTTGTGGTTAATTAAAACTCAAACATTCCTGAGCAATCCAGCACTTGTTTTCACTTACTTTTCTGACTTATAAATTTATCTTGAGATATCCCACACCACTTATTATCCACGATATAAAAACAATCTGTGAAGGATATGCTTTATCTGGTCCAAACTGCAAAAGATTTTTATTAAACAAATTAAAGTGTTAAATGTTTTTGAGATAACGGTCATGATGACTGTTAAGATGATGATTGTTTCTTAGGACAGAGCTGTAAGAGCCATCACTTCCTATGATATGTTTCATCTAAAAAGTGCCAAATATCAGTGTGTCCTTCCATTTCCCAAATAAAGTAATGATTATAATATTTATACATTTCCAGTAAGTGGACATAGTCACTCCAAGAATCTACCTTGTTTAAGTAAATCTGTCATCATACTAAACATCAGTGATTTTCCTCAATTCCCTACAATCTGAAATGCAACCCCTGAAACTATTTGGATCTGTTTTACCGAAATCCACCAGTCAGCCAATGTTAGTCATCATTCAACTAGGAAAACAAGTACAGCTGAGTCAAACCCAGACAACATGACAGATCAGAGTGAAACGGCCAAAATGTTGCTGTTTCCCCTATCTTGCATAATGCTGTCTTTGAGACTGAGACTGATATTGCCTTTGTTGGTCAAGTAATAAAAACAATTGCAAAAAAATATCAAATATTGGACAATATATATATACATTTTGGACCATTATATTGTTGTTTTTTTTAATTTGGCCCCAGGATAAGAAAAAAATGGCCCTTGTACAGATATGGACGATAGGCCTTGTGAACTTAAAGTGACAATGTGCAGTATTCTGAGTGTAATGCCAGCACTCCCTTTGTGTGGTGGAGTTCTTTCATAATGTTTTTTACATATATGAAAAAAATATTAAAAGAATTAAATTATATTTTATCATTTGAATGGCATTTATTAGGGTGAACATTTCTAATGACTTGAGACCAGAGACTTGTTACTTACTTGAGACTTGCAAAACACTGACTTGGTCTCACCTCTGCTAATAAACCTTGCTTTACCCCTTTACTGCCATCTATAGTCCAATTGATACACTATTATAATGCATTAATTTTTACTGTATGCGGTCTTAGGACTGTACAACTGAAGGTTAGACTAATTACAAAATTAATATACTATACTAACTAATAACTAACACAACAATACATAATTTCCTTATCAATTATTGCTGTAATAATTATTAAGAGATGTGTCATATGTCTAAGTATGCTTATACCTTGCCTCTACAGGTGGATCTATATCCATTCACTTCATTCACTGAAGCAGCCCTGAGTCTGTTTTACGAAACATCTGGCATTTCAGAGAGCATTTTTTCTAGCTTGCTAGAAATACTATCTCATGACAGTTTCAAGAAGGAGGATGTACCACCAAATGTCAGTGTTTTCAAGGTAGGCAAAGCAAAGTTAGATACCATGGTGTTCCAGCATCAGCTTTCCATTGGACATTCATATAGGGTCCTGTTAATGAGTATAAGCAAAGAAATAGGCCCTGTTTTAAGATATTGTACTCATGTAATTTGACTGTTTTCCCATTTCAGAAAATCAGGAAAAAACTACCAACAGTGCCTATTAGTGTACATGGGGATGATTCTCGTTTCTACCACTTTAATATGGAGAAAACTCTAAACAACATTTTAAAAAACAATAATCACATGGCCAAAATGACATTTGTGCCAGTGACCGACTGCCACAGGGACGCCTTCAATTCTAGGCTCTTTCATCAGAGCAAGCTCTTTTGCATTCAGTCCATCAAGACAAATGTGGGCAAGGTAAACTTTAGTTTTTAAAAAGCACTCACCAAGAAAGATGCAGGTCATTGTTTTGTGTAGGCTTATTTACTATTTTTTTCAGGTAACTTCACTTGACATTATTAGGATTAACACAGACCGGAGAGCACAACTTGCAAGAGTGGAGTCCATTGCTTTTGATAGCTCGAAAAGGAACCTGGTTCTCAGGTGCAGGCTGCTGTTCCGTGGCCTGGAGATGAGAAATCATCAACAGTATCACCATTTAACACCAGTCAGAGAACAAATTTTTATCTCTGATGCTATTGAGTCCATTGCACTGGATGCTGTGGTGAGAAAAATGCCACAGATCCAGCTGTACACTGGCCACTACTTGTACAGCCACCACTCTGCCACAGCTTTTTCAGAGCCAAGCAGCAGGTTCATCAGTGATGCTTCAACTCTCCCTGCTCATTGCAGTAAGGGACAGCAACAAAGAGACATCCCCACAGGTACAGTAGAACTTTTCATGGTCAGTGGAAATGAATAAGATGGATAATATTTTCAATTGAAAGAGTAAGATTGAGGTAGCTAAGATGAAGATGCCTAATTGTTGTTTTCTTTAAGGAGTACCAGTGCTCCCGCTGTACATCCATTTATATTTTGATGGGTTTGGGCTGTACAGGCGGAAGTACCATTCCACCAATGGGATGTACTTTTCCCTGGGCAATTTACCTTGTTCTGAGGGGGCAAAAAGGGAACACATGGGCATCATAGGCCTTGGAGAACCAGGTAGCATAGTCGCTACATTTAGATACAAGTAGTAAACTGTTTAAATCATGGCCTATGTAGGATTTGATACAGTTTATCCTGTTTCTAAATCAGGAACATCATTTCAGCAGTGTATGGATGCCATTGCACCATACATAGAGAAACTGCAAGAAGGTTATTATGCTGACTGCCCTTACTATGGGGGTGAGGTGTTTGTTTGTGGAGGAATTGGCGAGATCAATGCAGACATGCCTCAGGTAAACCACTGTGCCAACTGTTTGTCATCCACTGCAAACAAAAGGTTAGATCCATCACTACTTTACAATCTATTTGGTTTTATTGTTTATTGTGCAATATCTTAAAATGTATTCCTAATCCCTCATACTGTGCCCTCTCTTAGATGTAGATTTTGCACGGTAGACAAGGCTGTGACTGATCCTGATGGCCTGTAAATAGTGGTCAAATTACTACCCTTTCATCCTGTTTTGGCCATTTAAAAGTCAAAAACTTATGCTTCTGTAAAAACATATTAGATTCGTCAAACATTTTGGTCCCCCAAGTCTCTTCATCAACTCAGTCCTACTCCAAAAACATTTTATGTTTTTAAATCATGGATTTAACCCTTTGAATGCAAATTTCATCAGTGATTTAACTGCAGTGCCATGGCTGCACTCAAAAAGTGTGGTAACAGTGGCAGTCAGTTGGGGGTAAACCATTATATCTGTGCAAAATATAATAATTCTGTTTTTTAAACTAATCTTTGGCTGTAATAGCACACAGGAAATATCCAGCAATTGATTTTATGTTATATTGAAAATTGGTCATATTGTGTGTTTTTCCCTCCTGATCTGTGTGGATCCCTGACATATCAAAAATATTCATTATTTCTGATCAGGGGTGAGCTTGAGGAAAAGATTTAGACAAAAAGAGACATGTTTTTCTGATACATTTTTTAAAGCAGCAAAATTGTCTTGTTAACAGCCAAAACAAAAAAATAATCTGTGATCTGTGATCTGTCTGGTTGTATAGCAGCTAAAGTTGTGGCTATAGAAAGCCTAAACAGGACTAAAGGATGTGTTTTAATACAGTAACCAAGGGTTAGCATATTCCTGCATATCAGTTCTACCAACAATGTCTAAAAAGATGCTTTCAACCACCTTTACCTTATTTTAACAAATTTCTTAACAGGGTTACAGCTTGGAAACCAAATGCCAGAGCTATCGCATCTGAAAGTGGCAAAAATTTTGCGGCAGCCAGACCTCTTGGAGAGAATGGGGGTTAGAGTCCTGACAGGGGAACAGATCTTCCTTGGACCCAAGGTGTGATCCCTGTAGTTGATCATTCTCAGTCCAGTTCAGGACAATGCATATGAATTAACGTGTGCTATTTACTTGCATGGATGTATCCTTTGTATCATATGGTGTTTTTTTTCTAGGTTTGGATAAGGGGGAAGCCTGTCACCACCATCATTGATAATCCTCTTTCTGGGCAACCAGAGAGATGCATGAAACTCCAGAGTGCTACACTGTCCCCACAAAAGTACAAGTATGTTATCAATGTGTTTAATAACGGTATCAATATACTGAATTGAGAAACTTATATTTAGTGTATTATATCACAGCATTTGTGCAAGCAACACGATAGTATTGCATATCATTACCCAGATGGTGTGCATCTTTTCATGCATAGGCCCTTAGATATTTATCGAAGAAATGGAATAGCCCTTTTATGATAAACCTCTTTATCAAACCTCAGTGTTTAACATATATTTTCTCATTCTCAGTTTTGATATAAAGACTATCAAAGTGGGCTCCTTTGTAGAGACAGCCCCCCTCAACCCAACCCACATGAACAACAGGCAACCAGTGAAAATCACCACCATATGGGCTACCATCTCAGGTAAAGCAGTTAAGACATCATGAATAAAATATGTAAGGAAGATTACAGAGGAACCGATGTGAACCTGTAACAAAATGCATGATCTATCATGTTAGGTCAAGTAGTTTTACTAAAGATAATGATGTAACCTGTAGCTAAATGCATGGCTTTTCCCACCAGATAATCCACTGGTCTTGTTTGAGGGGACCATCTTCCTGCCACAACAAAGACAAGATCCCCTGACAGGCTGCGAAGAGTTTAAAGAAGGAGGAAAAATACTCTTTCCAGCATCAGCCATCACTGAAACCCTCCTGTTCCTCCACCACAAATGCCTGTGGGAACCAATTCTACACCTTGGGATCGGGACAAAGTCCACTGCCACCAATGAACAGTATTGTCAGATTGTTGACAAAAAAATCGTCCACAATATATGTAACAAGTATTACCTTGTTACCTATAACAAATTTCTACACTCTCATAAAGAGTAAACACCAGTTTTCTTGGGGGCACATGTCAGTTCCACTTTAATCCCACAGACAACTCATTTCATCATTTTGGGCCCTAATTTTATGAGAGCGCAGGGTGCACTAGACTTGTGCACCCTGAGCAGTGTTAATTCGTCTGGCACACCACCGTGCGCTGCCAGTTTGACAATTTGGTAGACCGTCTGTGCCAAGATGGGTGTGACGGCACACCATGGGGAGGTGTCGACAGATTCAGGTTGGCACAGTGACAATTTTGCTGCTAAAAAAAAATGCGGAAGGTGCGCTGAAAACTCACCAGCTCCAACGCAGGCGAATTGCACCCTCCGCAGCTTTAATTTGGTGACAGGCGCACATGTGCGCACACCTCAACAAAGCCTTAGGTTTCCAGAGTGTCAGCACAATTTAATGCAATAAACAATCACAGCAATCACTATTTAATGTAGCCGTCTGAACCAGCATATACATTAATATCTATATTAATTGTCCCGTCATATCTGTTGTCGGATTAAAGCCGTTTGTCATAATGGAAACTTAACCTGACGGCAGCTGGAAGTTTACCTTATCAGGCTCATCATCCGATTTG
The DNA here is from genome assembly GCA_036419115.1 of Scarus forsteni. NCBI lineage: Eukaryota > Metazoa > Chordata > Actinopteri > Labriformes > Labridae > Scarus > Scarus forsteni. Next base: position 12,884,521 of record JAZDUH010000536.1, read on the forward strand.
AAGTATATATCCAGCCTTTCTCATTTCACGAAATTCAAAGGAAAGAAGAAGTAAAAAGGCGAAGAAAATAGAGAGAAAATAAATGTATGTTACTCAGTGTCTTCAGGATATACCTGTGATTGCCCATATTTCTCTGTTTAAATCTTTATTCTGAACGTGATCCAAAAAGATGGAGTATATAATGATAAGGAAGATGAGGAGGAGATACCAGGAGAATATACAGTATATTACCCAAGGTTCTGCTATTTGGCAATGACAGACCAGGAATGCAGGTTGATCACAAACATGAACCGACTATCCTGCTGCTGTGTTTAATGTCTGTCACGTCATTTTTTACTCCTATTAATGACAGGAACAGATTACATCTGTCCCATGTCTCACATGTCCCAATGGCCCCTCCGCTCTCTCAGTTGCTGTAACGGTGACAGCTGCTCTGACCATCTCCGCTACCGGGTGTTTTCAGCACACTGTGCGGTGGCAGGTATCAGTCTCCTTGCCTTTTCTCCTCCCACTCTGGCACTTTTGCGGAGGGGCAGGGTCGGAGGTGTGGGTGCACCTCTCTGCGGCTGGAGTGCACCTCTCTTCCCACTGCAGGAAACTTGCAAAGTGTGCTAGACACACCCTGTTGGGGTGGCGCAGGCAAGGTGCGGGGCAGGTGCGCCTCGCCTGCGCCTGGTCTACGTAATTAGAGCCCTTTATCATTAGACCTGCAAATGTTTTTGTTGTCTGAATGAAGTGGAAGGACATGATGAGGGAACATGGTAGGGTGCCTGTATTGTATAACAAGTTTGTAAATATAATCATTCTGTACATACTGTTTTAAATTATTAAATGCTGAGTATGTTACATGATTTTTCATTCTTTTTTGACATTTGTATTGAAAATTTAATGAGAAAAAATTCTTACTGTTAAAGTCAACTGAAAAAGTGAAATAGTGAAGAATGATACATTAAAGGGATAGTTCAGCTTTTAGGAAGTGGAATTGTATGAGGCCCATATGTTCACTAAGTACATTAGATGCAGTAGAAAGTTCTCTCTTCTCCCTTGGTAAGTCACAATCTGTGAAAGCTTATGACACAGAACCAGTCCCAAACAGAGAAGTATTGTACTAAATACAGAGGTAATTTTCTCCACCTACAAGAAGTTCCAGCAACAATACCTCAGTTTAAGAGTATGCTACCTATGTAGGTGTTTGAGTGCATCAACTTTTCAAAAAATAAAACTTCTTCTGGAACTAGGAATATGTGGAACACAAAGAATATATGGCGTGAGTCAGTTAGGCAAAGATAAACACATCTATGAAAAGTTAATTCACTTAAAACATGCATATGTAGTGTACTCTTACGATGTGGTATTGTTTTTGTTTGTTTTTTCTTGTTGGCAAAGAAAATATTTTTGTACTTGGTACAATACTTCTCTGTTTGGGACTGGTTCTGCATCACAAACTTTTTACAAATGGTGTCTTACTGAGGGAGAGGAGAAAACTTTCTACTGAAGCTAATACAATTGTACAATTAGTGACCATGGAGCTCATACAAGCCCACTTCAAAAACACTTAACTACGTCTTTAAGACATCTAAAGACATCTCAAGACATCTAAAGACATCTCAAGACATCTTCATATTTCCAAGACACCTTAAGACATCTCAGGGACTTCGCTGAGCGCATCTAAGATGGCGGTGTAATACCGGAGACTCTCCCGGCTAGCTCGAAAATAAAGCCCTTTCTAAATATAAAAGCAGTGTACTTGAGAGAAAAAATAACTGTAATGGATGGGGCAAAAAGCAGGAAGACAGCGGGCAGACACAAAGACCACGACGAAAGAAGGGAAACAGGGATGTCGGGTGCCGGCAGCGAAGCTAACAGGGATGCTACCGGCGGAGAGCTAAAGCTACATATCACCGATGCTATCCAGGGCCTGACCAAAGACCTTCACGCGAGATGAAAAGCCTGAAAGCGGACCTTAAGCGGGAACTGGCGGACTTCAAAGATGAGTTTGGGAATGACTTCAAAAAGGAGTTTAACAACTTCAGGTCGGAGGTAAATCAAAAACTCCAAAATGTGGCTGATGACGTCCGAGACCACGGAGCTAGGATGATCGAGGCGGAAAAACGCGTAGAAGAAGTGGAATCGGCTAATACTGAGTTAAAAAAATGCTCTACTCTACACTCTCAAACGCCAGAAACTACTCCAAACTCAGTTAACGGATTTGGAAGGCAGGTCACGCCGTAATAATGTGCGAATTTACGGCATTAAAGGAACACTCCGACTATTTTGGACCCACGCCCTTTCCCTATCATTGACAGAGTGAGACAAGCTCAAAAATACCTTTTTTGTGTCTCTGCGTCCAGTGGCTGGCTCCCAGCTGTTAGCTCCGTACGTAGCTTAGCTCAATGGCTGGAAGTCTATAGGAGTCAGAGCCAGACTGACAAAAGTGGACAAAATACTCCTTGCAGTGGTCCAGTGGAGGGCGTTTTAGCAGGTGAAGTAAATCCAAATGGTTATAAAACATTTTAAAAGACGTGTTTTCTTTCTTAAATCCGTTCAAATAACGTTTTGATAAACACAGAACTGCGCATGCGCAGAGCTCCGCGGACCGGAAGTAGGAGCCGGACTGAGTACTGCGCATGCGCAGGTCTGTGTGTGTATCAAAACGTTATTTTAATGGATTTAAAAAAAGAAACACGTCTTTTAAAATGTTTATAACCATTCTGATTTACCTTAGGTGCTAATAAGCAATCCTCTGGACCATTGTAAGGAGTATTTTGTCCACATTTGTCAGTCCGGCGGCTACTTCCGGTCCGCGGAGCACTGCGCATGCGCAGGTCTCTGTGTGTATCAAGACCTTATTTTAACAGATTAAAAAAGAAAACACGTCTTTTAAAATGTTTTATAACCATCCTGATTTACTTTAGGTGCTAATAAGCAATCCTCTGGATCACTGCAAGGAGTATTTTGTCCACTTCAGTCCGGGTTGCTACTTCCGGGTCTCAATGAGCACTGCGCATGCGCAGGTCTGTGTCTATCAAAACATTGTTTTAGCGGATTTAAGAAAGAACGAAGTTGGCTTTATTAGCACCCTAAAGTAAATCAGGAGATCTTTTTAAAATGATGCTGCGCAGTTTGTTTATCAAAACGTTATTTTAACGGATTTAAGAAAGAAAACACGTCTTTTAAAATGTTGTATAACCATTTGGGTTTACTTCACCTGCTAATACGCCCTCCACTGGACCACTGCAAGGAGTATTTTGTCCACTTTTGTCAGTCTGGCTCTGACTCCTATTGACTTCCAGCCATTGAGCTAAGCTACGTACGGAGCTAACAGCTGGGAGCCAGCCACTGGACGCAGAGACACAAAAAAGGTATTTTTGAGCTTTAGGCTATGGGCCGAAGCCAAAAAACGTGTTATTTATTGATCCCCGCCGCGTAAGGATGAATATTTTTCACAGCAGACAGATAAAATTATCCTAAGTATAGTAGCAGTTGTTTCCAACTTCAGTTCGTGCACATTAATGAAAGAGAGCAAGCAAAAGTTTTACATTTTGAGCAGGCAAACGAAGGGGGCTACTTACGTCATCTCCATGACAACCAGGAAGAAGCCGCGGCAAAATATGCCAACGCCGGCTTCGAAAACACTTAAAATAAATAGAATACATTTTTCCTCCGAATAAGCTTACAAGCTAGACTACATTGTCTTAATTAATAATTCCTCATAGTGTTATGGTACACTTAGACGCCCAAAACCAACGCTATTGTTTTCTCCTGGCGTTAAGTATCCGACGTTCTTTGACGATCTTTGGAATGTTTTACAATACATTATCTTTCCAATTCAACACAGCTGCAAATGAACAGTGTCAAATGAACATTTTTTTTAAAGAAGTTTGTATTTAAATACCAGAATGTCCAAATAAAACATACATTGTCTGTTAAATTGACTGTGTTACTTATATCCCCCAACACTGACGTGTAACAATGGGCATAATTAAATTTCAAGAATGAAACTATGTACTTGATTATTTGTTATATAAAAAAAATCAATGATTGCTATTTTTAATAATGGACAAGCCTCTACTGCTTTGGTCCATCCCTTGGTCTGTCCCTTCACTTGACCTCTACACTGTAGTTCTACACACACACACACACACACACACACACTGTACCCCCAGAACAGCATCTAATAATGTGACACCCCCCGTTTTTGGCTCTATGTGGGAAGATGAAGGGCTGCATGCATTTAGTCTCTGACACAAAGACAACAGTAACACCTTTTTCAAAGAAAAGCTGGGAGAAATTTATTTGTTGCGCCAAACAATGGGTTACCCTCAACACAGCGGAAAGTCTTATTGCTGAAAAAGCATCAACATTTAATATCAGCGATCAAGATGTCCCTGATGTGCCAAGTGATGCGGGATACCACAGAGAATGCTACAGTGCCTTCACAAACAAAGACCACATCCGGAGAAAGTAAGGAAGCCAAGGCAGCCCAGGAAAAGCGAAGGTTTGTATCAAATGCATTATCTATATTGCAATAACTGCAAGCCATATTCACCAGTATGATGACCAAATATGTTTAAGGTATGACATACTAACTCATTGCAAGCTGTTGCTGATACAGTTGACATGACTTACAGTTATCTGTAAACATACTAAAACAGACATTTTTCTCTGAGTCAATGAAACAGTAGCAAAAATTAAAAATTAATCAGACAAGATCACAGTGATGTAATGATCACATTTCTTTTACATGTACTTGATTGTAGTGCATCACCAGAGTAAAATAAAAGTCTCCACAACATCAGAAGTATTTTTTTTATTCACAAATGATACAAACAATGTGAATTTAGATCATTTCCATTTCTTGATCACTTGTATCCTTCATTTTAGTGCCATTACAATGTTCAGAAGAACAACTGCCAGATACCAGTGATGGTGCTGCATCCAAGGTCCAGGTTCTGCGCTCTTTAAGTGGCCCTGAACAACCCAAAAGGGCTCCACACCTCCTGCCTGTTGCATGCCTGCTATGCAAGGAGAACAGATACATTAAGATCTGGCACAACAGAAAGAGGGTTAAGGAAAAACTCTCTCAGTGTCTAACATTTACAGCAGGTAAACAGTGGTGGACAGTTATTGTGTGTTTTTGTTTCAACCTCCTTTTGTTTTTTGTTTTTTTTTTGTTCGCTGATTTGTGTGGATTTATTTTTTTCCTTTTTATTTGTGTTTGTGTGCTGAGTTGTGCTGTTTAATAAAAATGTTCATAAAAAAATACTTACCTGAGTATAAACTTTGTATACCACAGCAAATCAACTCCTTAGGGGAAGAAGGATGAACACCTGTTGCTTCAAATCCCTGGAAGAGATCTTGTTGCGTCACAGGCCATGTATCACCACAGTTGCTTTGTAAATTACACAAGATACCTGAGAGGAACAAAGAGAGAGGTTTCAGAAGAGGCAAATCCATATCAGGCAGGCTACAAACATTTCTGTCAGACAGTGGTGGAAGAGTGCCTACTGGCAAACCGTGAAGTTTTGAGGCTTTCACGGCTAAATGACCTCTTTGAGGAAATTGTTAGAGATAAGGAAGGACTAGACATTTCCACTTACAAAGCATTTAGCCTAAAATCAAGGCTTCATAAGTCCCATCCATGTCTTAAATTCCTTAAAGCAGCCAGAAATTACTTTGTCTACGTAGAGGACTTTACTGGCGAAGAGGTCATCCAGGATGATCCTGCACAGCCTCCATCAGACAGCAGTGACTCTGAGGAGGATGGCATGGAACCCAGTCATTTAGGTCATCAACACCAGAATGACCCTGCAAGCATAGTTTAGTTTGACATTTCTAAATCTATATCATCATTATAATTATAGTTATGTTGATGCAACACACCTGCATTTCACCATTATACCTCGTTGTGTAGTACAAAAGCAAAAGACAGAGAGATTACCCTGAAAGCTGACATTGATCTTTTTGCCCGACTAATTTTAGTTGGATCTGCAAGAAAAATTGATTTAAGCGAGATTCTTGTGTACAGTTTGGGGCCCTTACCTGCATCACTAGCACATTATGACGGCTCCCTCATGAAAGCTGACAAGGCCAAGCTAATGCTCTTTCTGGAAGCATCTGTAAACACTCCAGTAACTGTGGAGAGCGTTCCTGAAGGCTCAGTCTGGGTCTTTAATGCAATGGCTCTTGTGCAAGCTCTGAAACCAAAAGCAACATTTGGGATGTTTGCTGACAGCGCTTTGTGGTCTATTGTCAACACAGCAAAAAAAAGCAAGTCAAAGACAATACATTTTGTACTAGAAACCTACAAGGTTATGAGCATTAAAAATGCTGAACGAGGTCGCCGTGCTGTGAAGGGTGCACTGCTGACAAAAATATATTCTGCAGACCAGAAGACTCCAAAGCAATGGGGCAAGTTTTTGTCACGTGGGGAAAACAAGGAAAACCTACTGGAATTCTTTTTTGACCGGTGGTGCCAAACTGGTCGGGATGTGATCGAAGATCTCACACTGATTGTTGGTCATGGAGAAGAGTGCCATGCTCTGCAAAAAAACAAAATGACAAGTGAGCTTGAAGTCACTCGTGTACCAGCACTGTTTACAACACAGGAAGAGGCCGACACTAGACTCCTGCTACACTGTGCACAGCTGCCAGTTTTAGCAGACATATTGTCATCAAAAGTCACCAACACTGATGTGTTTGTGTTAGCCCTTTCGTTGCACAAAAAGGTCAGAGCTCACCTGTTTTTCAACACTGGAAGAGGAGTCAATGCCCGCACACTCTATCTCCAGCATATCCATGATCATCTGGGAGAAGAGATGTGTGATGCACTCATTGGTCTCCACTGCTTCTCTGGCTGTGACACGGTCAGTTCTATGTATGGAATTGGAAAGGTCAAAGCAGTCAAGACACTTATGTCCAATCATGAACACTATGCCACATTCAGACAGTTGGGCGTGAGTTTTGATATCCCACAAGAGCTGTGCAATGCAGCTAAAGCATTCACCTGTGAGCTCTATGACCGCAAGGACCTAACAGAAGTCAGTATACAGGAGAAGCCTAGAAAGCCTGCCAGACATCCCAACACCAGCACAACATTGATGGAGAATTGAAGAAGAATCCTTTGCGATTCATTGGATGACACTTCCACCAGCACCGAAAAGTGTTTTGCAGCTAGTGCATTGCCAGTGCAAAGCATTAAATGTGTGCAGGGGAGATGCACATGTAAACAGCACCAGCTCCCATGCACAGACATGTGTGCATGTATTGACTGCTCCAATTCTGGAGGACACGAAACATAGAGAAAATGATAGCAAGGTTAATGTGCATGCTAATGCCAGATTTGTGGCTTTCATAGTACTCGTTTGTATAAAGTTAATCTTGTTCAAGTTATTTTTTTTTCTGGTGTCAGTTCATTAAATGTGCATATGATAACCTACGCTTGTATCAAAAACTCGTATGCACAACAACTGAAGCTCCAACATGTTTATGCAAAACTTCAAACTTCATCCAAAAAAAATACAAATTAATTAAATATGTACCGCTAGCAAAGCTGATCAGATCAGCTGGACATCTAGTTACTGCCGCTTGTTATCTTGGACATTCGCAGCTGACATTCCTGGTGGCTAGTGACATGCTACCCGTAGCGACGTTACGTTTCATTAATCATAAGCTTCGTTTGCACCCATTGCATAAACTTTTCATAATGATAAAAAACAATTCACATGATAATCGCGTAATAATAAAACAACATCTGACCTTTTCCTCGTTTAAACGTGCTGGACATCTAATTACTGCCGCTTGTTATCTGAAACATCTGCAGTGACATGCTACCTGTAGAATATAGCATGTACCTGTAGCATGTCACTAGCCACAGGTAGCACGTTAGGTAGCACATTGCGTTTCATTAAACATTAACATTAATTTCGGCATTACATTGTGCCGTCAATATGCTTCGTTTGCACCCACTGCATCAATTTCTCATAATAATCAAAAGTTTTCACATGACAATCGAGTACTATTATAATATCTTACCTTTTCTTCGTCTGCTCTGATCCCGCCTGAGCCAGTCTCCCTATGACGTTGTTTATCATGGCTTTGTAGTACGAGAGAATCTGATTGGCCAACTGAAGTCCACAAAACAGTAACAAGAGTTTTCATTGGTTTGTGGGAGATGCAGCTAACGGCATACCCATTAGCTCGAGTGACGAATACATAAACGTTATTTATGAAAAAATGTGCAACCTTTGAGGTTGGAAACATTAACTTATATGTTATATGATAATTTATCTACACAATACTAAAAATTCAGAAAATTACCGGCAGGGGATCGATTATTTTGTAAACGAAAGCAGATAGACGTACTCGGCCCATCGCCTACTTGTCTCACTCTGTCAATGATAGGGAAAGGGCGTGGGTCCAAAATAGTCGGAGTGTTCCTTTAAGGAAGGCGCAGAGGGAACTTCAAAGATACATTTTATTGATAGTTTTCTGAAAAAGGAACTGGGACTTGAAAATAACACCGACCTGCAGATCCAACGAGCCCACCGGTCACTCGGCCCCAAACCGCAAAACGAGACGGTATCGAGATCCATTCTGGTTAATTTCCAGAGGTACGATGTGAAGGACAGGATACTTAAGACAGCCTGGTCAAAGAAAATCACTTTTGAAGGGAGAGCAGTCACGGTCGCTCACGACCTTCCCACTGAAGTGAATAACAAACTCCGAGAATATAAAGACATAAAGAAAGTCCTTAAAGAAAAACAAATCCGCTTTCAGACGCCATACCCGGCTAGGATGAGGATCCACTGGGATTCCGGACCCCGCACTTACAGCAACGCAGCGGAGGATATGAACAAGAGAGGATTTCAGGTGGAGCCGCGGCAAACACCGGAGATCAGCTGGGAGCAGCGCCTGGCCGGCGGCGTCCACTGGATCAGAGCGGACGGTGACTGCTCCACACGGGCCCGGGAGAAACTTGAGGCTTTCCGCCGTCAACCAGACTGACCAGATGACAGGTGACCCCGCTTCTACTGGATACCCCACCCCCTCCCAATTTACATGTCTCTGCATCGAAGCCCGCCTGTTCACATAGAGGATATATGATGCAGGCCGGGAAGTGACTGATCGATTGCTGCTCAGAGACAGAAGGACTTTGTGTTTAACAAAAAGGGGGCCCTTCTTAGAATAGGACCTTTCCCCATAGATAACAGGGCAGTGCAAGTCCCTGAGGCTGGAGGTCAGTGTTTGGTTATTGTTTTTTGTTATTGTTATTGTTGTCACAGTGCAAATGTTTAAGTTGCCAGTTGTAAATTGAAAAATATGGGTTACAGTGATTTTAAAGTTACTTCTTGGAACGTGAATGGCTTAAACAGCCCAGTTAAGAGAAGCAGAGTGATGTCTAAACTGAGAAAGGATAAGAGTCAAATTATATTTCTACAGGAGACGCATCTATCTCAATCTGAACATGATAAATTGAAGAATTTCGGCTATAAAAACACCTATTGCAGTACCTATAAAGCGGGCCACAGGAGAGGGGTGTCAATACTGTTACATAACTCAGTAAATTTTGAATTAATTAAAATGATAAAGGATTCTGAGGGAACATATCTTTTATTACAATGCAAGATTGAAGGCAGGTTGGCGACCCTCTTCTGCGTATATCTCCCACCACAAAGCAACCAAAGTGTTTTGAAAAAGATTTTTGATTTGTTATCTACAGAAACACAAGGGGTATTAATTTGTGCAGGAGATTTTAATATGGTTATAAACAGAAAATTAGACACCTCTAATAGTAAGAGACTTGTTTCTTCACAAGCTAAACTACTGAGGAAAGGTATGGTAGAAATAGGTTTGGTGGATGTGTGGAGGGATTTACACCCTCTTGATAGGCCCTACACTTTTTACTCATCCCCTCACATGGTATACTCAAGAATAGATTTCTTTTTCATGTTTCAAAATGATAGACACAGAATTTTGGACTGTGAAATTGGATCCAGGGACATCTCGGATCATTCGCCAATCTATCTAACATTAAATTTAGATAATAGACCAAAGAAGACTATATGGAGACTCAACACAAGTCTATTAAATAATAAATCAGTTGTTCAACAAATAAAATCTGAAATCAAGACTTTTCTTGAGTGTAACAACAACGGGGAAGTAAATCCAAACATTTTATGGGATACATTAAAGGCAGTGGTAAGGGGCAAATTGATTTCGCTTAGTACTGCACTTAAGAAAGCAAAAGAACATAATCTGAAACAACTCGAGAGTAATTTAATTGAGTTGGAGGAAGACCATAGTGAGGATCAGAACCCCCAAACGCTGAATAAGATTAAGGAAATTAAAAATCAGATTATGGATGTATATAGGGAAGATTTAGAGAAAAAATACAAATTTTTAAAACAATCTTATTATGAGACTGGTCCTAAAGCTTCTAAATTGCTAGCAAAGAAAGGAAAAGACAGGTTGTTCAATCAATATATAAAATAAAAGATCTTAAGACAGGAAAGTTTCATAGTAACCTAGATGAAATAGACTCAGTGTTTCGAACATATTATGAGGAACTTTACAGCCAACCCCAACTAGAAGGCAAAGAAAAAATCGATTACTTTTTGAACTCCCTAGATCTACCTTCAATTGGAAATCAGCAAAATGAGTACTTAACAAAACAAATCACAAAAGAAGAGCTGGTCTCCATTCTGAATAAATTAAAAAATAATAAATCGCCTGGAAGCGGACGGTCTGCCAGCGAATGGTATAAAGTCTTCAAAGAAGAACTGATGGATACATTATTAGATTCTTTCAACTGGACACTGGAGAAAATGTCAACTCCTCCTTCATGGAATGAAGCGGTCATTTCCGTGCTCGAAGGGCGGTAAGAATAAAGTCCTGTGTAGTTCTTACAGACCGATATCTATTTTAAACCAAGACTACAAAATGTATGCATCTGTCCTGTCTAAAAGGCTAGACTCCTTCATCCCAGAGCTAATTGATAGCGACCAAACTGGCTTTGTCCGAGGTCGCCAAACACACGATAATACAAGACGTGCCTTACAGATAATACAAAATATTAGAAAAACAAAAACAAAAGCTATATTAGTCAGTCTGGACGCTGAAAAAGCTTTTCGATTGTGTTGGCTGGGAGTTCCTGTTCGCAACACTGGAACGCTTTGGGTTTGACGAGAAATCAATTAACTGTATTAAGACTTTATATTCGGCACCTACGGCAAGAATCAAGATAAATGGCCGCCTCACTGACCGTATTAAGATTGAGAGGTCCACACGTCAGGGCTGCCCACTCTCACCGACCCTCTTCGCGCTTTATATAGAACCATTAGCACAGGCAATACGGGAAGACGACAACATAGAGGGAATCATAGTGAAAGACAGGGAACACAAGATAGCCGTGTATGCGGACGATGTTTTGTTGTTTGTACGCAGCCCTGATACTTGCCTGCCTATCCTGTTAGATCTCCTCGCCAAATTTGGTAATTTCTCAGGGTATAAACTTAATATCCAAAAAACACAGATATTGGCATTTGATTACACTCCAACTCCAGAATTGAAACAGGAACTTCCCATTGTCTGGTTTCAGAAAGCAATTAAGTACCTGGGAATTTGGTTGACACACTGCCCAGATGATTTATACAAAAGAAATTATATATCAGTTAACAAAATGATTAAAGAAGACCTGAGTACGTGGTCAACTCCCTTATTGAGTTTCAGTGCTAGGATTGAGGCTGTGAAAATGCTGATTTTGCCTAGATTGTTGTATTTGTTTACATCCCTGCCTATCGAGGTGCCACCCTGCCAGTTTTCTGAGTGGGACAAACAGATCTCTCGCTTCATTTGGGGTGGGAAGAAACCAAGGGTGAAATATAGTTTACTGACCAAGAACAAGGGAGGAGGAGGTATGTCACTCCCTAACTTTAAGAGTTACTACTTCGCAGCGCAATTGAGAATAATAGTTCTCTGGTGTGACAACACATATGAGGCAAAATGGAAAGAGATTGAGGAAGAATACAGGGGGACTCCGATTCAAGCTATAATCGCAGATCACAAGTTGATGTTAAAATATCAGGAACATTTGTGCCCTTACACTGCCTTTTCCCTACACACCTGGTTTACTGTTGTTAAAAAATTTTGTTTATGGCCCCAGTTGAAACAGCTTAAGTGGGTGGCTTTTGATACAGGGTTTATCCCAAACCATTTGGACTCAAGATTTAGGCTCTGGTTAAGAAAAGGAATCACTACCTTCCTTAAAATAATGGAAGGTGGAATATTACAAAGTTTTAAAAAAATACAAGACATTTACAATCTAGAAAGAAAAGATTTTTATAGGTACTTACAGATAAAACACTATTTTCAAAAAGAAATCCATGCTGGAGAGGCCTCAGTCCCTAATAAAATAATTCAAGTAATTGCTCAAGCTTATACTAAAAATACAAAATCAGTAGTTTCAAGACTCTACCAAGGTATTAGTGAGAACCTGGGAAATATCACAGATCAGGTTAAAGAAAGATGGGAGAAAGAACTGAAAGAGAGTATAACAAACCAGCAGTGGGAAAATATGTGTGAGACTGTTTTTTCTACTACTTGCTCAATGTATTGGCGGGAATTCAGTTGGAAAAATCTTGTGCGATATTTCATCACTCCTAAAATGAAACCTTTTTTAGAAAAGTCACAACAAAGATGCTGGAGAGGCTGCAGGGATGATGATGCAAATCATTTCCATATCTTTTGGAGTTGTCCTAGGATTCATGTATTTTGGAAAAATATCTGTGTATACTTACAACAACTATTTGGTAAACAGATCTCACTATCATGTCTGGTTCTCTATCTGGGTGACATTCCAGCAGGGATGATGAGCAGTGACAAATACCTTTTAAAAATCTTGATTGTTGCAGCAAAAAAGGCAATTACTCGCAAATGGCTACAGACTGATCCGCCCACAGTGGACGAATGGCTTGGAATTATTGAAGAGATCCATGAGATGGAAAGACTGACCTTTCTGCTGCGGCTGAAAAGTGAGCTGTATGCCGCTAGATGGTCAAAATGGACAGCTTTTTTGCCTAAAGTAAAAACATAAGGGGTATAATTTCTCCCTTCCTTCTCTGAGATATGGCTCCTTACCTTTGTCTATGTTCCCTTCCGTCCAAGAAAACTTTGTGAGGACAATGAGATAAATCCAGATGTAACCTATAAATCTTATTTGATGAAGATATAGCAATGACTGTTATGTACTGTGACTGTTGAATATGTTATATTTTAATTTACTGTTTTTAAATTGTTTTTGTTGTAAAGAGAAAATAAAAAAAATGTGAGTATAAAAAAAAAAAAGACATCTCAGGACATCTAAAGACATCTTAAGACATCTTCATATTTCAGAGACATCTTAAGACATCTCAAGACATCTTAAGACCCATGTCTATAGACACGTCTTATAGACATGCCAAGACGTCTCAAGACATGTGTCTTAAGATGCATCTTAAGACGTCTTGAGACATATTGATGGCTGGGTATGTCTCTCTCTCTCTCTCTCTCTCTCTCACAGTCCGGCTCCGAAATTGTGCCGCGCTACATCCCTGCCGTGATGTAAGCAACTCCTGATTGGGTGTCAAAACAGCACCATACACACAAGATCGCCAGGGCCATGGGCGCCAACACAGAGAGGTCAGTGGGTGAAAGGTAGAGGGAAAAGTCCTTTGTGTCCTCTCCGCTGCCTACAGCCACCAGATGCCAGGAAATGCAGCAGTAAATCCAGACACGGCCTCCACCTTGTTGCTGGAAAATCCTCACAATTCCTCTGTTGTGCTTGAGGATCAGAGACAGGCCGAGTCCTTATTTGGAAAACAGAGTTTGTCAAAGACATGAAGGGATAGTTGAGCCCTCTTGCAGAAAGCCTGTGTGAGCTTTGCTTGTGTCCATCAGCCGCAGCGTCGTTCAGTGCTCGACTCTTACAGAGTAACGTGTCCATAATGTGATTGCGAGTTGAGTGCATGAGGGATTCATGCTGTGCATGATGTGGTGGGAGGCAGCCTGATGAGTCATCAGGCTGCGTGAGGCAGCACAGAGTTCAATTTGTTGCACCTCCATGTCCTTGCGCCACACAGGTAGCCTATTGTTACAGGTGCAGTTCAAAAGGCGTTGTTTCGATGGCTGAAAAAAGTCATTTGGACTTTTAGCTCAGTGGGATCAGGGTTCGACTTTGGTGTAAGAAGTTGAGGGTTCGTATCCAGCTGCTCATAGGAGAGCCAAATGGCGTGGGGACGCGTGCGCGACCCACTTCACACCTGTGCGGCTGTGCACACGTGGCTACCGTGGCCGCCTCCAACGCTCAGATACGCATCCAGACCAGCACATAAGCCACACGCGTCCGATTGAAAGTAAACAAATGTCTCTAGGCAATATGGGCGTTGGCACATGACGTCACACGCCATGTCAATTTTTCTTAAACATAAATATGCTCCTTCGATTCCTCAGGAATTGGGCGCGTGTAGTACAGCGGGCTGAGTCCTACCCTCCGGCTCTCAGGGTCGGTGGTTCGATTCCGCCTGCTGAGCTGCATGTCGAGGTGTCTGTGGACGGGGCACCTAACCCCGAAGTGAGCTGTGCTCAGCACATCCGCATTCAGTAATACCTCTGTAATCGTTACCGGCATCCAAGGTCTGAGGTAGCTGCTTCAGGCCGGAGGCAGCGCGTCGAGAACGGGCACAGCTCACTTTGTTTTACCTTTTCTAACATCTCCTTTTTTTTTTCCACCCTTTCATTTCACACCAGATTATACGGAGGCGCATGGCATTGACTGGATACAAAAGAATCACACCTTATCACAATCTCCTCATCATGAGAAAAGATCAAGAAAAAGGAAACTTCTCTCGCAGTGACAATGATAGCACAATGTCGCAGTTTTTACTGCTGTTACCGTCTTCTCGCTCTCAGTCACTGGAACATACTGATGTTCTTGACAATCCAGGATTGTGTCAATAATAGTAGCCTATGTCAACACTGCGCAGGCATCTCAAGTCTCTTGGATTGTTCAGGTCGGAAAGCCCAGTCTGGAT
This sequence comes from Scarus forsteni, assembly GCA_036419115.1. Taxonomy (NCBI): domain Eukaryota; kingdom Metazoa; phylum Chordata; class Actinopteri; order Labriformes; family Labridae; genus Scarus; species Scarus forsteni. Next base: position 12,899,589 of record JAZDUH010000536.1, read on the forward strand.
GCCGCTGACTTCCTGCAGGAGGGCTTGAACCAACACGGGATGATTCACGGACAGAAATTCACGCATTTGAAATGTATCCAGTCGGCTTCGGTAGTGACTCAGACATCTGTCCGCCCAGACGCCGAAGATATTCTAAGCAGGAAGGCTGCCAAGTGAATGAGTGAGTGAGGGACGTCAGTGTATTTTATATTCCTGCTGCATGTGCATCACACATCATTACTCTCTAGGCTGCTGGTTGGCTGCTATAAGCTACACACCAAAATAAAATTAAAAAAAAGTGAGAAATTCACAGGCATCCCTAAAGGGCGGAGCTCGGATCGTGGCAGAGTGATGCTTCAGTCCGGACCCGTGAGCAATCTGTGAGAAATTGACGAGCACAGATATGAAGCTTAGTGAAAGTTCAGTCAGTCATTCAGTCTCTCCTTTCATGCCTCACTCTGCCTACCTGCTCAGGTGATTCAAATCTCAGCTGATGAGGGGCGTGCTCTCACTCAAGCATTGAGCCACACAGATCATGCCACACACAATGTTCTGGCCAATCATCATGGTGCAGCCTTCTTTTAAACCATGTCTTTGCTTCTCCACATTCAGTACGTTGGTGTCATACCGGTGATCTCGCAATCTTACTGCAGACTTGAACACGCTTCACGCCATTACGCTGTGCCTGATTAATTCTCAAAGATAACTTCCTGCAGTTCTTTCATTTCTGCTTCAAACTCTCCAACATCTCGGCTCACATTCATCAGTTCCATCCGATGTCACTGAAGTATCTGGTGAATCATCAAAGAGCGTTTCTGAGTTGGGTAAAGTGCATTTCTGCTCCTGATCAGAGCTCCAAATGTGAGCGCATTGCAGCTGCCGTCCTCCACCTCACAGTGGTCATACACGCTTAACACGGAAACCTCCAGCTGCCTCACCTCGGCTCAGGTGTAATCAATCCCTGCTCGATAACTGCTCGCTCAGGTAAAAACGAGTCCTCTTGATTTTCACAGACTAACAGTCGCATAGTCTTGCAATGTCGAGGAAAGCCTCATACAGCTCATTATTTATTCCAGCAGCCGCTGGATCGTTCATATGCCGTTTGATTAATCTCTGTGATCTGTGGGTTCTGTTTGTCTCCACCCTGCTCGAGCTTCTTTGAGCTGCAGGTTCACCGTAAGGACTTATTCGAGGATCACCGCGGCACTCTCACAGGTGTTGTTCCGGTCAGAGAGCACTCCTGCCGCCTCACTCAGGCCGACCTGCTCCCTCCACACCGCCTAAAGTCAGTATCCACTCAAAGCTCGAGAAACGTCTCCGAGCTGCTCAAACTTCTCATGTGTTTCTTTCAATCAGCCTGTCATAGGGCTGGGCAGCATGTCCCAATTTAGTTGGGCCAGAAGCATGTTTTACAATCTAAAATGAAACATTGTGCACTTACGCAGCATTCACTAGCCTGATGAGACTTCTTATTAACTGGAGTCTTTTCTAGTGGGATCAATTAAAGGGAGTCACTCATATGCATGCATTTCCTCATAATGTGTCCTAATTTCCCCCTGTTTTATTAATAGCATTCCCCTGTATTTTCATGTGTCCTTATGCAGATCATCTAACTATTTAGTTGTTCTTCAAGTTTCAATCAGTTTTACCTGCTTCATCTTTATTCCTCAATTGCAGCAGCAAGCTATTTTGCTCTTCATGAATTTAAGTTGTTTTACCTGTTCCATCATTAAGCATCTCATTATTTAATATTCATGCAATTTACCTGCTTCATCTTTATTCTTCAATTGCAGCAGCAGCAAGCTATTTTGCTCTTCTTGAATTTAAGTTTTTACCTGTTTCATCATGAAGCATGCCATGCGTTAATACTCATGCAATTTACCTGCTTCATTTTATTCTTCAATTGCAGCAGCATGCAAGCTATTATTTTGTTTAATGAGTTAGTTTCATCATTAAGCATTTTCATGCTTTGATACTCATGCAATTTTCTGCTTCATCTTTATTCCCCAATTGCAGCAGCATGCAAGCTAGTATTTGCTTCTTTAATTCTAAGTTATTTTACCTGTTTCATCATTAAGCATCCTATGCGTAAATATTCACGCAATTTATCTGCTTCATCTTTATTTCTTCCCCTGCATTAGCACGCAAGCTATTATTTATTCATTCTTTGCATCAGCATGCAAGCATTTTATTTGATTTTTCTCTTGCTTCAGTGTTGAAAGTTCATGTTCAGTTGGAAGAAGGCACAAGTCCAGATTAGATTGGTTAGCCAAACATTTATTTACAATATGTGAGCTTATACAAAAAATAATAAATACTCAGCTGCTGAGGACTCAGTTCTGTACCTCAACAGGGAGGTACAGACAAAGAGCATTGAACAATAGCATACACAAGATCTTATATGCATCAGGATTTGGACAGTACCAATTTATCACGTGTAAGATCATGTCTGGTTTCATATGCTGTCTGTCCAGAAAGATAAACATAATGGCTAGATAAAGGTCAGACTTCAGGCAGAAATTCAATGAAAGTTCTCGCAGTTCCACAAGACCAACTACAGGATGTAAAAAATTTGGGAAACTGGCCCCCCAGTCCTTAACTGAAACCACAGTCCTGTCTAACTGAGATTGCACCATTACGATTTATGACACATTTGACCTGTTGAACATGTTTGAACTGATTTGCCCTAACATGTTTGAATAATTGTTAGCATAAGAGGACATCTTTGGTTATATGCTAGCACTAACTTGTATATAAGTGTAACTTCAGCATACAAGCTTTTATTTTATTTGGTTTTCCCTTGCATCAGCATACAAGCTTTTATTTTATTTGGTTTTCCCTTGCATCAGCATACAAGCTTTTATTTTATTTGGTTTTCCCTTGCATTAGCATGCAAGGTATTTTCTAAAGTTTCTAGCAATTTACCTGTTTCATCACCTGCTTATCTCTATTCTACCTAGCTCAGCATGTAGTAATGCATCTCTCTGGTGGTGGTTTGTTAGCTTTCCAGCTTACACTTATGTGGTTATGCTTTCACTCTTTTCAGCTGTTCCTCTCTACTTCTATGCATCTCATGTTCGTTACATAACAAACATCCCTTGTTCGTTATCTTATCCATTTTCATTTGAATGTTCCCCTGTTTTCTTTGGCATCCCCTGTTTGTCTTCCCCTGCATATCCAACCATGTGCCTTCCACTGAACTGGCATCTTCAGATTCTTTGCAGCTCACTTGGCTGATTTTCCATTCCCTGCATATTTCTTTTCTTGCTATTGCTATACCCTCTGCAGCATGCTATACCCCTGTTCACCAGTCTATCATCCTAGCAGCATCTCAGGCTGATTCCCATTCTCTGAATCTGTCTTACCCTGTGCATTTGTTTCTGTTTGTCCCAGCATCATGTCTGCATCCTTGCATCATCAGCTTGGCTGATATCCCTCTAATCCCTGCTCCATCCTACTACCCTGCAGCAACACAGGCTGATTTTCCTATTCCTAGCTCGTCTTTACCCTGCGTACTGCTGTTCTCTGCAATTCTAACCCCTGCATCACGTTGTACCCCATGTCTCAGATACCTACCTTGCAGCATCCCTGGCTGATTTCTTTTTCTGCACCTTCTTTGCCCTGCATATTTGCTTTATCCTCTATATTCATATCAAGTTTGCAGCTTCCTTGCTACCTAGTATTTCACTTCGGCAGCTCTACCGCTTATTATAACTCTCAGTAATATGTTTTCTCTGTGTATGCTTTTTATTCACAGTTCATCTTGTTTTTAAAAATCACTTCATACTTTGCCTTTAATATTGCATTCTTCTCTTCGCAAAGGATATATTCATATTGCATCTTATCTGTTTTATTGACTATGCATTGTATTATGTCTTAAGTCCTGTCTCTGCTCTCCATTTTAGTGCTGATCAACTGGTATGGTATACCTTTTATTTTGGGGGGAAGTCTTTATACTTCAGCATCAAATTCATATCCTGCTTCCTAAGACGGTCCACTTCCTTTGGGGTCTAAGCGCAAAGACTTCATTAGTGCAAAGATTATCTGTTTCATTAAATTTGTTAAATTTGCACGTTTGCCTTTCTTTTTAGTAGTCTTTCTTGATTTAAATGAAGCTAAGCGAAAGTTCAGTCAAGAAACTCTCTCCTGTGCATGCCCCTTTGTCAGTGTGTCTTCCGCTATCCTCTCGCCTCGCCTCTTATTTTCTTCTCTCAATCACAGTCAGCGTCTTATTCCCTCTCAGCAATCTGTCCTAGCTGTCAAGTTTAAAATGTTCTCCCTCTCTGCAGTCTTTCAGCTGTAATTCAGCATATTGGCATTACCTATCATCATACAGTTTGCATGATGTCTACCTAATTGCTGTCTTTGCTTCTCCCTGATTATTTAGCTCCACCAAACAAGGTATTTGTATACCTTATTTGGGGGAAGTCTATTACGGGAGCATCTAATTCATCCTCCTGCTTCCTAAGTTCTACTCCTGTGGGGCCGCTGGCTGGCGGGGCACACTGTTCAGCTGCACCACCGATGCCCATTCAGAGCAAGTTTAAGACTAACGGGCAGTAAATGGCCAGGTCATTCATTAGGGCTGTCAGCTTGTACCTTCATGGCCACAGCGAGTTAGTTATGTGGACTTCTTGACAGGTCATCGGACCCAGTCATGTTAAGCCACATGATTAAAGGGCAACTTCGGTATTTTTCAACCTGGGTCCGATTGCTCCAAGTGTATGTGTGTATACGATTGACGGGTACAACTCGTTTTAAAATTGGCTCAGTATCAAGGGAGCGGATGCAGCCGGCAGCCATAATGGAAAACCACGGGGCAACTGCATCCCGTATAAGTTTGAGCATTAAAAGTGTTTATTTCGCCACAGACCGGTTGCGATCGCCGATGCTAGCTCTCTAATTAGCATTGTAAGCATTGCGTTTTCCCCACATCCAAGTTCCACACTGTGGATGTCATCTCCTGTAAGCCTGATCAAGAAAACAGAGGAGTCATGCAGCGCGCCGCCCAGAGTGGAGCTGCTTATCCCGGAGGACAGTTGGAAGTTTGTTTGTTCACAATGTTCTGGCTTCTCTCAGAGATTATGATTACCAAATTATTGAAGCATTAACCTGCACTAATCTAATCGCTACTATGCTTTGGCAAACTGTTTATCATTACCATCATTATGCTATGCTAACACCTGCATTTGCCAAAAGTTGATTACTTTAAGCATTCTGTACAATTTCTCAATGCATGCATTCATTCAACACCGTGTGTTCTTTCATAGGCTTTCAGCTAAACTCAAGCTGGTAAATGCTGCACGTGCTGCTTTCAGTGCTAAGGCTGGTCTAATAACCTATCTGGGAACTGAGTTAATTGTCAGCTTCAGGGCCAGGTAGTTTGAATATCAATGGTCAAATTCTTAGCTCAGGACCTTGTTCTTGGCCTTCAATTTCTTACAAGACATTCTAGTTATCAGGTCTCAAAACTGACCTCCAATTCCTGCCCTATAAAAATCTGGTTCTGTGCAATTCGTTTTGTTTGTGTCATGACAGATAACTGGTGATCATGCATCAATTAATCGTATCATTCGTCTAAAGTCTGCACTCTGCAAATCATTTGTCACGTCAAACAGACTAACACCACTGTTATCTTGTCAGACTGCTCCTTGTCAGGGGGAGTATCAAGACCAGATTTCTGGGGTGTCATGGCTGGAGAGTCAGTCATGACAAGTTCCACAGTATCAGGTCAGTTCTAGAACTGTCTCTTACCTGCAGTCACCGAACTGAACAGGTTTCACATGAAGTCACTGTTTGTAAATATATGCATTGCCAAGTTCTGAGCTATGACTTATTGGGTTGTTTAAAAAACCATCTCTGCATCACTATAGAATAAATATTTACCATTGTTTGTGTTAATGCAGTTATATTCATAGAATCTTCTCGTGCCAAACATAAGGCCATCATTTCTTGAAGTCTGCATCATCTGCAAAGGTAAGGCTTCATCTTGTCTGTTCATCTACGTCTCATTATTTTGTATCCTATCTACCATTCACCCTCAGTATGAAGTACACAAAGTCAGCACGATGGAGTCTAAGCGCCAAAAGAGATTCTAACCAGAGACTAACACATTTTCATTCATATCAACTTGTACAATAAATACCACTTCATTCAAACTTGGTATCTCTCCTGATTGAAATGAAGCTTAGTGAAAAGTTCAGTCAGGAAGACCTGTATGCTCATTCAGTCTCTCCTTTCATGCCTCACTCTGCCTACAGCACTTTGCTCAGGTGATTCAAATCTCAGCTGATGAGGGGCGTGCTTCCCTTTAACGAGCACTGAGCCACACAGATCCTGCCACACACAATGTTCTGGCCAATCATCATGGTGCAGCCTTCTTTTAAACCATGTCTTTGCTTCTCCACATTGACTGTGTTGGTGTCATACCGGTGATCAGAGACAACCTCCTCCACCCCAGGCACCTCCAGTCATATCACCAGTGCCCAGGTCCAACTCCTCAGAATCCTGGGGGGGGGGGAGACACACAAACACACACACACACACACAGAGACACACAGACAGACACAGACAGACACAGACATAGTCCGAAGCTCGGTGAAACCAGCAGGCCATTCCCGGCGATGATCCAAAGCTGTAGCAGCTGGAGTCTGACAGGAAAACAGCAGCAGGCCATCCACATCACCAATCCAGAGGAAGCTAAAAGGCAGACTCAGAGCCCCCCAGAGAGTTGTATGGTCAGTAACTATCACCCACTCTCAGATCGAGATGCAAAACACAAAGATTAAGGCATACATTTACAGACGACCAAGAAAGAAAATCTCCTTTAAAATATTTCTAAAAGAAACACTACACTTACGTTTTTAGACGATACAGTCATGTCTCCCACAGCCCCAGGTGTGGGAGGCATGACTGGTGCTGGTGGTGATGCCGGCTGGGGACACTGACAGTTACACAGGACCGTTTAGATGCATCTCTGCGTAAAGTCTGGTGCTGATGCTGATGCTGATGCCGGCTGGGGACACTGACAGTTACACAGGACCGTTTAGATGCATCTCTGCGTAAAGTCTTGTGCTGATGCTGATGCTGATGCCGGCTGAGGACACTGACAGTTACACAGGACCGTTTAGATGCATCTCTGCGTAAAGTCTGGTGCTGATGCTGATGCCGGCTGGGGACACTGACAGTTACACAGGACCGTTTAGATGCGTCTCTGCGTAAAGTCTGGTGCTGATGATGGTGCTGATGCTTTCCTGCAGCTTAATCATCCAGCCATTCCAGGTCCAGGCCTTCACCCCTGAATGACTCCCGTCTCACACCGTAGTCAAATTTCAGTTCTGTATCCACCTTTATGTCTCTGAGGGCTTTGAAAAGGATGACGTGTCTGTCCTCTCCATCCACCCTCAGCACACAGTGCAGCGGCTTAAGATTGGGATTCTTCCTGGAATGGTTGATTCTTCTTCCAAGCGTGTCCTTTTCTAGGTGGCATTCGCAGGGGAATGTCTGTGCATCTATGCACAGATCTTTGTAGAAGAAGAGGTAACCTGCCTCGTCTATCACCTCCTCCATCATTCTCCTTCCCTCTGCAGCGGAGATCAGCCGTCCGTGATAATCACAGACGATGTCACCCTTTGAAAAGTTGCGTGTTGCAACCACTCCTGTAATTAAGAGAACAAGAAAATTGAGATGAAAATGGAAAATGAGTTGGACCAAACTACATATCTACATATAACTTAACCCACCCACACACACACACACACACAAACATACCCACAATGAGAAATTTTCCTTACCAAGGCCTTTGTTGTCGCCAAAGTCCTTCAATGTGAGGCCTTTCCAGCGTTGTGACGACACGCTCTTTAGAATTGCTGCATTAGTCTCCACAACATGCTTTGGAGCTGGTCTCCATGACTGCACAACGTCATCAGGCTTTGGGTAGTTTGCCTTCCACCCCTCCTTCGCGATCAGCCTGGCCACCTTTCCGGCTGTCGGTTTGCGGTGTGCACAGTTTGCTGAAAGAAAAAAAACAGCATAACTTCAGTCCCATTGTCTAGATAAATAATAACGTCAATTTAGACTGCTTGATTTGTGGGTAGACGATCTTTCGTTTGTGAATCGTTGAACTTACACAACAGAAACTCCTCTCTGTCCGAATTGACAAGCCCGCCCCTTGTCGTACAGTGCCCGTTACCTGGAAAACCGGCATCTGTCCTTGCCTTTTTGCTCGGAGGCTGACCGTCCAGTGTAACGGGGAACGTTGTCGTGAAGGAGGCGAAATCTGCATTCGGCTTGTCCTCTCTGCTAGAGGTAGTGGCAGTAGGTGACGCCTGGCCAGAGGAGTCTGAGGAGAAGCTGTAAAATAAGGAAATATGGGAAATAGGATTAAAATTTTGCAAATTAGTGCCAGTTGGTTAACAGCTGTGAGATGTTATTATGGTGTGTAAGATGAGATGAAGAGACCTACCCCACCAATGAGTCCAGCAGGTTTGCTGTGGCCACTACAGTGCTGCAGTCTCTCATTCTGTAGTGCGCATTTGCATCTGAGTGAGCCAGGTAATGAGCCACGTGGCGCTGCTGTGCTTCAGTGAATCTTGACGCTGCCTGCGTCTCCATAATACGCCGGATCTCCTGGCTTGTGCATGGTTTGACCTTGTAACTGCAATAATAAAATGTGACATGAGAATGTGTTGACTGTGTCTGATAAGGAGAAAGTAATGCCCATGGCATATACACAAAACAACAAACTGTCAGCCAGTATTCCTGCTGTTTAAAGCATTTGTACATACCTCTCTTGGAACCGGGCAATGTCATTGGTGACGCTCTTCAGTTTCATACCACCGGCACTGATGAAGAAGTGGTTGCAGTCACTGTCTCCGACGTGGTGTGGCCGGATATTTTCGTAGTACATCTGGAGCCACTGTGGGAACAAGAACTTGTCTTATTTATCTGCAAACAATGTACGTGCCATTAAGACATAAATGGTAATGGAATTTTGCCGGTAAAGAACTTACAGCATCCTCCTCCTCGGTCAAAGCAAATGTGGCGATCTGCATTGCAGCTGTTTTGTGTTGGCTGATACCAACCACAGACCTGCCATCGTGAGCAATCCTGTTCACCCACTCTTTAGTCTGGAAAAAAAATATATATATATCATTAATACATACATTTACAGATGACCAACACAGCAGGGAAATCTCCTTTTAAAATATAAAAAAAATAAACACATTGCACTTACAGTCAAACCTTGCACAGCCCCAGGACGCTGACAATGACGCAGGACCAAGAGAGTCTCGCAATAATATCGATATTTCGTTTTCTCAGGCTCAGAAACCGGAAGGTCATCTAGAAGCTTGCCAAATGTCTGCAAGAAGTCACCCTTGGCGACCTCCAAAATCTCCAGGCATTCCTTGAGGGTTCGGGTGCCCTGTACAAAGTGTTCGTACCTGACAAAAGTGAAGAGTGGAGAAAGGATGTTAAGTACATTAGTCTCAAAGCTGCATGCAGAGGACATTGACACCAGTTACAAAAGGGCAGTGCAAAATAGATGGAACTGAGGCTAACATTTACCTGGTTGTTCTCACATCCCGTGAGTGGGCCTTGAATATCGGTTTCCTCAGAGTGCACAGAAAATCCCTGAAGATCTTAATGTCACCTCGGAGGTGTGGGTGCTGCTCATCCAGATCCAGTCGGATATTCAAAAAGTTAAGGAATCTGACTATATTCTTCATATAATTGAGGATGGTGGCATTTTTCATCTTGGTCCTTCTGAGGTCAGTAAGGAACTGCCTCGTCTCTGTGGACTTTTTGAGGAAGTCTAGGTTTATCTGCTCCCTTCTGGCTGCACGCACGCAGAAACCTGGACACATTTTCAACCTTGAAAGGAGGTGTACAAGAAAGAGATGTTAGCATTAACCAAATGAAAAGAAGTAAGGTTGTTGAAGTGTACATGCTGAGAATTGATGCTCGAGATCTTACCTCCTGTTTACAGTCTGGCACCATCAAGGTTTCAGTGAGGTATTTTCTGAAGTCTGTTAGAAGTGTGGTGTGCTCTGGAAATTTTTCATAGAGACCACACTCTTTCATATTGACTCTCACTTGGCTGGTCACAGTTCGGGGAGGTCTGTACATTTTTAAAAGAAAGAAAGAAAAAGTCAAATAAAATCATTAGTCATTTCAGGCTTACAGCTCCTCTCCTGTCTGCTGAATACACAGCAGTAAACGATGGCCATTAAGCTGAACAAAAGACTCGAATAGCCTTAATTAGAATCCCCTAGTGCAGGCATTCAGACAGCAAGCCCTCTTAATCACCTCCCCCCCTGCCCCACACACACACACACACACACACACACACTCACAGACAAATGATGCATTCTGCTGTAGGCAAAAATTCAACCTATTCATGACACGTGTAAGATGTCACTGTGCTTACATTTGCCAGGAAGGGTCAGTCGTCCCCTCATCTGGATCAGAAGAGGGTAGGGAGGATGATCCGTTTCCTGGTGACGCGGTTGAGCATCAGCAGTGGAGGTGGCAGCATCAGCAGTGGAGGTGGCATCATCAGCAGTGGAGGGGCCAGCATCAGGTGCAGGGTCTAAAGCCAGGTCTGACTCATGGGGCATGTTGTTGATAAAAAATCCACGGCGGACGAGGTCATTGACCAGAGCTATGCGACTGGGCCTGTGGGGCAGGAGCACACAGATGTCCATGTAGTCCCAGGTCCTGTTGCTGGTCCACTCCTTGGCTGAGTCTTTAGCCTTCTGCAGCTCAGCCGCCTTTCCTCAGGAGTGCACTTTTTCATGCAGACCCTGGAGAGATGGACAGAGAGGAGTCCTGTGGCTTGTGGCAGCGCAAGCAGTGGACAATGTGGCGATCAGCAGTCCTGCAAGATAATAAGAGAAAAAAAGCTGTTAATAACAGTGTGAACTAGGAAAAATTCAACTCAACCAAAAGGACAGGTTAGAAGAGTGAATAAATTGAAAATCAAAGTCTTACTTATTCTCAGCATTGGCAGCCATTGCAAGTGAAAACACGAGATCAGAGTAGAGAAAATATAAGTAGATAAGTGGAGAGAGAATTTACTTTCACTGTTGTGAAGGATAAGTTGTCAGAGTATAAATAAAAGTTTATAGCTTTTAGATTTAGTCTAATTTAGTCCAAGCAATACAATTTTAAGTCATTCTTGAGCAGAGTTTGATGCTAGTACAAACATGAAGAGTTTAACTTAAGCTGAGATTTTATAAAACATGTTAAGTATACAAAGCTTTTAGATTCAGTCTAGTTTAGTTCATGAAATAGGATAATTTGTCATAGTTTATATAAAAGTTGATATGTGTTTTAACTAACTTGTTTTCATTAGACCAATCTGGAGGTACTCTCAATCTTAAACTGCAGGAAAATTCAACTGAACCAAAAGGACAGGTTAGAAGAGTGAATTAATTGAAAATCAAAGTCTTACTTCTTCTCAGCATTGGCAGCCATTGTAGATTAAACCAAAAAGATCACAGAAGATAGAAGCCAAAAAGATCAGGGCAGAGTGAATCCACGTAGGTCAGTGGAGAGAGAATCAAAGAAGATCAGGGAAGAGAGAATCCACGTAGATCAGTCAGGAAGCTGTTGAGAGTCCACGGGTCAGTGAAGAAAAATCCAGGTAGATCAGCAAAGTCCAGCAGAGTTGAGGCAGCAGTTGTGAAATGAATCACAGTGAAGTGCTTTGGATTTACCCCCTGTACTTATGACAACTCCTCTGCCAGCCCCACCCATTGACACGTATGGATGGCTGGGATTGGTTCAGGTGAGCTGGGGCTGGCCTGTGAGGTCATTTGCTTCATGGCAGTGAAAGTTGCTCAGAAATAACTTTAAAACTTAAAGACTTAGATTAAACAGCAGGGAAATCTCCTTTAAAATATAAAAAAAAAATAAACACATTGCACTTACAGTCAAACCTTGCACAGCCCCAGGGAGCTGACAATGGCCTTACAGATGACCAAGAGAGTCTCATAATAATATCGATATTTCGTCCTCTCAGGCTCAGAAACCGGAAGGTCATCTAGAAGCTTGCCAAATGTCTGCAAGAAGTCACCCTTGGCGACCTCCAAAATCTCCAGGCATTCCTTGAGGGTTCGGTGCCCTGTACAAAGTGTTCAGTACCTGACAAAAAGTGAAGAGTGGAGAAAGGATGTTAAGTACATTAGTCTCAAAGCTGCATGCAGAGGACATTGACACCAGTTACAAAAGGGCAGTGCAAAATAGATGGAACTGAGGCTAACATTTACCTGGTTGTTCTCACATCCCGTGAGTGGGCCTTGAATTTCGGTTTCCTCAGAGTGCACAGAAAATCCCTGAAGATCTTAATGTCACCTCGGAGGTGTGGGGTGCTGCTCATCCAGATCCAGTCGGATATTCAAAAAGTTAGGAATCTGACTATATTCTTCATATAACTGAGGATGGTGGCATTTTCCGTTTTGGTTCTTCTGCGCTCAGTAAGGAACTGCCTTGTCTCTGTGGACTTTTTGAGGAAGTCCAGGTTTATCTGGTCCCCTTCTGGCTGCACGTACCGCAGAAACCTGGACACATTTTCAACCTTGAAAGGAGGTGTACAAGAAAGAGATGTTAGCATTAACCAAATGAAAAGAAGTAAGGTTGTTGAAGTGTACATGCTGAGAATTGATGCTCGAGATCTTACCTCCTGTTTACAGTCTGGCACCATCAAGGTTTCAGTGAGGTATTTTCTGAAGTCTGTAAGAAGTGTGGTGTGCTCTGGAAACTTTTCATAGAGACCACACTCTTTCATATTGACCTTCACTTGGCTGGTCACAGTTCGGGGAGGTCTGTAAATTTTTAAAAGAAAGAAACAAAAATCAAATAAAATCATCAGTCATTTCAAGCTTACAGCTCCTCTCCTGTCTGCTGAAATACACTGCTGTAAACGATGGCCATTAAGCTGAACAAAAGACTCAAATAGCCTTAATTAGAATCCCCCTAGTGCAGGCATTCAGACAACAAGCCCTCTTAATCACCCCCCCCCCCCCCACACACACACACACACACACTCACACTCACAGACAAATGATGCATTCTGCTGTAGGCAAAAATTCAACCTATTCATGACACGTGTAAGATTTCACTGTGCTTACATTTGCCAGGAAGGGTCACTCGTCCCCTCATCTGGATCAGAAGAGGGTAGGGAGGATGATCCGTTTCCTGGTGACGTTGGTTGAGCATCAGCAGTGGAGGTGGCAGCATCAGCAGTGGAGGTGGCAGCATCAGCAGTGGAGGTGGCAGCATCAGCAGTGGAGGTGGCATCATCAGCAGTGGAGGGGCCAGCATCAGGTGCAGGGTCTAAAGCCAGGTCTGACTCATGGGGCATGTTGTTGATAAAAATCCACGGCGGACGAGGTCATTGACCTGAGCTATGCGACGGGGCCTGTGGGGCAGGAGCACACAGATGTCCATGTAGTCCCAGGTCCTGTTGCTGCGGGTCCACTGCTTGGCTGAGTCTGTTGCCTTCTGCAGCTCAGCCGCCCTTTCCTCAGGAGTGCACTTTTCATGCAGACCCTGGAGAGATGGACAGAGAGGAGTCCTGTGGCTTGTGGCAGCGCAAGCAGTGGACAATGTGGCGATCAGCAGTCCTGCAAGATAATAAGAGAAAAAAGCTGTTAATAACAGTGTGAACTAGGAAAAATTCAACTGAACCAAAAGGACAGGTTAGAAGAGTGAATAAATTGAAAATCAAAGTCTTACTTCTTCTCAGCATTGGAAGCCATTGCAAGTGAAAACACGTAGATCAGAGTAGAGAAAATATAAGTAGATAAGTGGAGAGAGAATTTACTTTCACTGTTGTGAAGGATAAGTTGTCAGAGTATAAATAAAAGTTTATAGCTTTTAGATTTAGCCTAATTTAGTCCAAGCAATACAACTTTAAGTCATTCTTGAGCAGAGTTTGATGCTAGTACAAACATGAAGAGTTTAACTTAAGCTGAGATTTTATAAAACATGTTAAGTATACAAAGCTTTTAGATTTAGTCTAGTGTAGTTCATGAAATAGGATAATTTGTCATAGTTTATATAAAAGTTGATATGTGTTCAAAACTAACTTGTTTTCATTAGACCAATCTGGAGATACTCTCAAGTTTAAACTGCAGGACAATTCAACTGAGCCAAAAGGACAGGTTAGAAGAGTGAATAAATTGAAAATCAAAGTCTTACTTATTCTCAGCATTGGCAGCCATTGTAGATTAAACCAAAAAGATCACAGAAGATAGAAGCCAAAAAGATCAGGGCAGAGTGAATCCACGTAGGTCAGTGGAGAGAGAATCAAAGAAGATCAGGGAAGATAGAATCCACGTAGATCAGTCAAGAGAGAGTCCACGCAGGTCAGTGAAGAAAAAATCCACGTAGATCAGCAAAGTCAAGCGAAGTTGAGGCAGGAGTTGTGAAATGAATCACAGTGAAGTGCTTTGAATTTACCCCCTGTATTTGTACCAACTCCTCTGCCAGCCCCACCCATTGTCACGTATGGATGGCTGGGATTGGTCAGGTGAGCTGGGGATGGCCTGTGAGGTCATTTGCATGATGGCAGTGAAAGTTGCTCAGAAATAACTTTAAAACTTAAAGACTTAGATTAAACTTGAATGAATAACTTTCTTTATTTTATTTAAAAAAAAAATCTGGGAAAGTCACATCTTTTTTGGCTGTGAGAATGTCCTGACCTAGAGCCTTTACATTGAGATCTTCTACAAGAGACTAATTGTTATACTCAGTTTCAAATGACTCCTGACAGAGAGTCTTAAATAACAAATGGAATGAAACTGAGACTATTTTATTTTAGTTACATTCAAGAAAACTCTGTATTTTATTTCAGTATAACAGTTGATGTGTGATAAGCTGCCTTTTTTCATTAGACATCTAAAAGGAAGCTGACCTCTGACCTTCCTGGGTTACTTTTAATTGTTTAAATTAAAAGGTAAAGCATAAATAAACATTTGTATTGGAGAGAGGATTTGAACTCTGAGTCATTTGCTGTATATTTAGTGCTACTTCATGATAAAGCTGCTAAGGCCCTTAAAGTGAGATCTGGAGACATTCACCATATGTGCTGAAGTTAGCCAGATCTCAACTTGAAGAGATCTTGAAGAGACCATTATGTTTTATCTTGTTTTGTTTTATTTTGCTTATTTACAAAGTCTGGGATACTAAAACTGCTTTTGGCTGTTTTTGTAACTTGGTGGAGTCAAAGAAATTTCCATGTTGAGTACTTTTGATGGGCACCTCACCCCATTGAACAGTCTATTTAGCATAGCCATCATCTCTCCACCATAACTGAAAGTGCTCTATAGAAAGTGAGCCACCTAATTAGCACATTTAGCAGTGAGGGTGTGAGCATGATGTCTCTCACAGTTTAAGAGCACTAAATGACATTTTACAAAACTATCTATGTACTTATAGTGTTGTGAAGGATAACTTGTCATAGTTTATATAAAAGATCTTATGTGTTAAAACTAACTTGTTTTCATTAGACCAATCTTGAGGTAAAGGAAAAGCATAAATAAACATTTGTAGTGGAGAGAGGATTTTAACTCTGAGTCATTTGCTGTATATTTAGTGCTACTTCATGATAAAGCTGCTAAGGCCCTTATAGTGAGATCTGGAGACATTCACCATATGTGCTGAAGTTAGCCAGATCTCAACTTGAAGCAGACTATCACACTGTGAATGTGAACTTCTACAAGAAACTTTTTGTTTCACTTAGTTTCAAGTGAATCCTTACAGAGAGCCTAAAAGAACAACTGTAATGAAACACAGACTATTATTTTAGTGACATTCAAGAAAACTCTGTATTTTATTTCAGTATAACAGTTGAAATGTGATAAGCTGCCTTTTTTCATTACACATCTTAACATTGTTGCAGCTGACCTCTGACCTTCCTGGGTTACTTTTAATTGTTTAAATTAAAAGGAAAAACAGAAATAAACATTTGTAGTGGAGAGAGGATTTTAACTCTGAGTCATTTGTTGTATATTTAGTGCTACTTCATGATAAAGCTGCTAAGGCCCTTATAGTGAGATCTGGAGACATTCACCATATGTGCTGAAGTTAGCCAGATCTCAACTTGAAGAGATCTTGAAGAGACCATTATGTTTTATCTTGTTTTGTTTTATTTTGCTTATTTACAAAGTCTGGGATACTAAAACTGCTTTTGGCTGTTTTTGTAACTTGGTGGGTCAAAGAAATTTCCATGTTGAGTACTTTTGATGGGCACCTCACCCCATTGAACAGTCTATTTAGCATAGCCATCATCTCTCCACCATAACTGAAAGTGCTCCATAGAAAGTGAGCCACCTAATTAGCACATTTAGCAGTGAGGGTGTGAGCATGATGTCTCTCACAGTTTAAGAGCACTAAATGACATTTTACAAAACTATCTATGTACTTATAGTGTTGTGAAGGATAACTTGTCATAGTTTATATAAAGGATCGTATGTGTTAAAACTAACTTGTTTTCATTAGACCAATCTTGAGGTAAAGGAAAAGCATAAATAAACATTTGTAGTGGAGAGAGGATTTTAACTCTGAGTCATTTGCTGTATATTTAGTGCTACTTCATGATAAAGCTGCTAAGGCCCTTATGAGATCTGGAGACATTCACCATATGTGCTGAAGTTACCCAGATCTCAACTTGGTTCTCTAAACAACTAAACAAGCTGCAGATCATGACAGTAACATTCAATCTGAACATGGATCCCTCATTCAAAGCTATGAATCTTACCTTTTACATTGAGGGTCACTCATCTGAATCAGATAAAGCTGTCCTTTAAAATCGTTCAAAACATGTAGTACAATTGTACATTCTATTTTGCAGGATGTCTTATACACATGTACATTTATTATTTGAATCTTGACACTAATATCCTCTGTATCTTTATTTCAGGTTGTCAGGCTAGAATCCAGGAGCAAAAAGTGTTCAAAGCTTCTCGGGGCTTCTATTTCCCCCACATCCAAGTTCCACACTGGGAGGGATTTGAACTGCTCATGAAATTTCGGAACAACCACGGAGAGCGTGGAGCTGATCCTCATTTCCCAATGAAAAGCAGGACTAACACATGTTTGTCATCTCTCTCTCTCTCTCTCTCTCTCTCTCTCTCTCTCTCTCTCACTCACCACTTCACACGGACCGGCTGAATCTGGAGCCTGTAAGTTTTTCATTTTAAGTACTCCTATTGTGTCAAAGACAGTTAAATTTTATACTTTTACAAGATGAGTGTTTTGTTCACCACAGAGAGGTCAGGTCAACCAGGTAGGGAAAAGTCCTTGATGTCCTCTCCGCTGCCTACAGCCACCAGAAATGTGTAAATGCAGCAGTAAATAGAGTTTCCTCCACCTTGTTGCAAAATCACAATTCCTCTGTTGTGCTTGAGGATCAGAGACAGGCCGAGTTCCTTCATTTGAAAACAGAGTTTGTCATGAAGGGATAGTTGAGCCCTCTTGCAGAAAGCCTGCAGGATTTGTAGATTATCGGATCAAGCTACATCACTGAAGAACTTAGATCGAGCATTAGCCATAGTGGGCCAATAAAGGCTGGTGGGTTTGACTTAGAAAAATAGGGCTAACAAAGTCCGCATCTCTTAGGTCTCTCTCTCCGCTACTAACTCTCTCTAGCCACCACAGTCATGGGGTCTTGAGTCTGCTGGCTGGACTTTCACCTCTGCATTTTAAACCACAGATCCGGCTCCGAAAGCTGCCAACTTACATCTGCCTGCAGATGTATGAACTCCCGCCTGAATTAGCAGTGATAAATAACTTTCTATATGTCACTAGGAATCACCCTCTGTTGTGGCGTAACACAGAAGAGGTCAGTAGTCCTTATTTGGAAAAAAAACAGAGCCGTGTCCTCTTTTGAAGGGGATAGTTGAGCCCTCTCTGCAGAAGCAAGTGCCAGCTTTGCTTTCAGTCCATCAGCCGCAGCTGCTTCAGTGCTTGACTTACAGAGTAACGTGTCCATAACTGATGAGATCACTGATCTGGAAAACCAAAGAGGCAGCCGGTAAGAAATGCTAACCTTCGGGTGTATCTGTTAAAGCAGTAAATTTATCTATGATAGTGCCGACCACGGGCACTGCGCCAGTCTGTGCTCAATGAGAACGTGTCTCTTTGTTCTCCGTCACAATTGTTTTGTCCTCCTTATTTCAATAAATGAGAATAATACCACGGTGAAAATGATAGAATCGTTTATATATATTTTTCGATCAATTCTAAGTAGTGTTTAAATGAATTACTCTCTAAGTTTAAGGAAAATGAATATCTAATTTAAACTCAATCAAGAATTACCTAAAGTTGAAAAAAAATAATCAAGTCATTTGTAAGCTAAGACAGATAATTGAGCTTTTAATTTAATTTGAATTTTTTGGTTTGAACTTATGTATGAATTTGGAAAATAATATAGGGTTTTCTTTTCAGAAGTATAAGCCATCAGTTTTATTCTAGTTTTCCTCAGATCTTTTATCATACATCACTTTGGGATTATTAGAACAGCCACTAGGCTCTGTGTTGGTCTGTGCCATGAACACTTGCGGAGGCACGGTAATGATTGCGTAACCTCGGTGCATCTATAGGATTTATCTATGATATATTTACATTGTGGGAGGCACGAACACTGATGGCTGCTCCATATAAAACATTGTGCTCTCTCAGTAGCAGTGCCGATTTGTTGCTCCTCCGTTTTGTTTGTCCTCCTTATTTCCAATAAATGAGAATAATACCTACGGTGAAAAAATGATAGAATCAAGTTTAATATATATTGCAGGTTGATCAATTCTAGAAGTAGTGTTTAAATGAATTACTCCTCCAGTTTAAGGAAAATCTTGGGCAGATTTAAGCTCCAATCAGGAGTACCTAAGTTGAAAAAAAAATAATGAAGTTGACACATAATGTGACAGATAATTGAGCTTTTAATTTAATTAAGATACGGAGCCAGACTTTAGTATGAATTTGTTGGCTGCTCCATAAGCAGTTGTGTGAGGCAGCACAAGTTCATTTGTTGCACCTCCATGCCCTTGTTCCCACAGGTAGACAAGATGGTATGATCCATTTTCCTAAAACTTTTATCAATCAGTAGGGGTATAAAAAGTAAAGAGTATCTGACAGTGGCACAGAATTGTCTCTGAATAGTTTTAGAATGATACAATTTTAATATAAATAACTGAATTAATAAATACAGAAATAAATGTATAAAAATTAAGTACATGCATCAATAAATAAATGAATGTAGAAATAAATATATTCAGATGAAAAGTACAGCATCAATGAGCTGGCTTTGTCCTGGGATCTGCCTCCAGTCACCTCTGAGAACAGGAGATGGCTGCATGATAAACTGTTGCTCCATACCGTGAGTTCATTATTCTTAATAGATCATTAGATTCCTTCTGGAACAGGTTGGAAATTTAATGAACTGGATTTTGATTTACACCTTTGGCTTTTTCCCCCCAGAGATACAATAATGAATGATGATGGGTTTATCATTTGCAATGCAGCTTGTATTTCTGATGTGGCACAAATGTTTTACAGGTTCTTCAAAGGACTTCCAGACAAGTCAAACAGTTAAGACGAGGTTTGAAAGAGACACTGATTTGGCCCTTGCTTACAGAGAGGAAAGATACAATCTTCTCTTTCCAAGGACATCAGATACACAGTGCACACCACAGGTAACTCATCAAAGTCAAAAACACTCCTCCTTAAATAAAAAGAGAAGTCATATTTTCCATTTTTAGGTAGACACTTGTGTAAGTAGATTACAGTTATTTAAGTGTAGAGTTGAAATAAGTTGTTGCCTCAAAATAGATCCTACAAATGTTTCTTGTCAAATATTTTTTGGTGCATAATTTTAAACCCTGTTGAGATTTTTAGCTGAAAGAAATCATGTTTTGGATGCCAGTTTCAACAGTTTGGGATCTAGCTGTGACAATAGATTTCAAATTTATTTCATTCTCAAAAGATACATTGCAAGTTACATAAAAAGTGCAGTTGTGTTTTTTTTTAATCAAATTGTTGCTTGCAGTGCTGTACTTGTCTTATTAATCTAAGAGTGGTTAGCATTGCACTACTTTGTCAGTAAGCTAACCTTGTGATATACAGTCAGATGTTGCTCAAAGATCAATTAGCCAGTTCATCTAAGTTTAATAAAAAAGAAGAAAAGACACACTTGGTTACCTATTATCAAAAACTATAGATAGTACTTTATATTTTATACGGACACAATCAGTTTGGGCCTTAAATCACACTGCAATCTGTTCATGCCTTAAATACGCTAAAGCTTTTATCAGTCAGTGTACCATGCCTTACACTTATTTTTATGCCATTTTACTGAAGTGTCTTTGGCTGTTTGGAAATGTGTGCCTTAATAGAGAATTAAATGTACTTTTTAGATGGTCTTGGACAAGATACACTGGCCCACACAGGACCTAGAGGACAGTGATGTATCTTTGGAGGATGCATGCAGGATCACAGGATTCCTTTGCACATTTGTTGAGAATTGTAAGTAAATGTGTTCCTAATGTTGGTGTCCCTTATGGGTTATTTAACTGGAGCTCTGAAACAGGACAGATGATTTACTTCAGTTAAAGAGTTTACATGCTCTAATTTTCTGTTTATTCTCCGAACAACACAAAGCAGCTGTTCAGTCATTTTAGAGTCACATCATATTTATGCTTTTGCAAAGTATATCTAAAACAGAAGTGTATATTTTCTCTTTGTGATAGCTTCTCCCAGCATTCTAGGAAAACTTCTGGAGTTTTGGGTTGGCTGGAATGTGCTTCCCAGAAACTTGGAGGTTGAAGTTGTGGAGTGCCCCTTCCCAGGGTCTTCAACCTGCTTCCAACTGTTGAAACTTCCAGGACATTACAAAGACTATAATATCTTTGAAAGAGACATCCTTGCTGCTGTTATGAGTGTTGATACTGGTTTTGGGTTGGTTTAAGAAGAGGAGTACATACAGTATGCACTTCTTGCCATCACACATTTTTTTGTCACTGGCACATCAAAAACTAGCAATAGAACTGTACTCAGACAGCACTGCATACTGAGTAAGTTTAGTTAAAAAAATGCATGTTATGAAAATTAGCATTTCCCATTATAGTTTTGATTTGTGAAAATTCAGTGTTACGTTCTTTATGAAGGTTAAATCTTCCTCACCTGCTGTTGTTCAGCCACTTGTTTTATAGACCAGGTCTATGGGAGTTATTTTGACTCGTTCAAAAAAAAAAATCTTGTTCCTGTTGACTTCAAAACACTGCCATGGGAAGAGTCTTTAATGATAAGGAGACAACTTGGGCTTTATTTTTTTCAGTTTAAAAGGATGCAGACACAGAGTTGAGCCATCTGGTTTACAGAATCTCTTTATTTTCATTTCAAATGCTCTTATTGCCTGAGCAACAAAATACAAGGAGTCTATTCTTCTGTAATGTTGCCAAACCATCCGTTTTATTTGTTTTAACTGCTAAAGCTGGGAATTTTAAGTCCTGTCCTGGTTGTTCAAAACAAATCAGATCATATTTAAGGTTGATCAATTTCGAGATATGTTCAAATCTTGAAATCAGGCTGTTTAAAAAAAATAAAGGATTGCAGATCCAGTAACCTAGTCTTGTTTTGCCCTGTTTGTTGTTAAAGTTATGAGTAGGATTGTGATAATGATGATAAAAAAGAGGGATTATCCTGATCCCTGCTAACAGCTGGGTCCAGGTTCGGTCACAGGTGGTACATATAAATACAACTCTGAAGAAGGTCAGACTAACTGAAACTAACCTTGAGAAAATTTAGAGATGAGAGTTGTGAAAGAAAAAATCCTAAAAATTTTTATGTATTTTATGAAACAGCATCAATTTCAGGTCCATAGTCTGTTAACTTCTCTGGATCTGTTTGTTCGTACTTTATAAATTGAAGGAGCTATTTTAAATGTAGACTGTTATGAAACACAAACACTTTTCAGTCCCCTGTGCTTTTTTATGTAGCTTGAGCCTGTTGCATCATACACTTTACAGATCTGGAGTTCACTGAAGCATTTCTGTCAAAAGCCTCACAGTCTGCATGTAGGCATCCAATGCACTGGACAGAGAACCATCAGGCTTAGGTAGGCTCGCTACTTCCTCCTCAGTCAGATGGCGATGCAATTCCACCTCTGGGACAACATCTGGTTGTCGATGACCACAGGGTCCAGTCCAGTCGACTCCATGCTCCGTATCAACCTTCAAATGCAGAAGACAAAGACAAAGGGTCTGTCAGTCAAAATCACAATGATGTTACTATAGTCATTATCCAAAGACAGAGCGTGTCATCAGTTTGTAGAGCTGTTAAATCACTAAAACTTCATTTTAAAATGAACTGATGAGTCATTACAATTAAATGCAAACCTACTACCAAGAAACTTTGAAGTAAGGTCATTGACATGAAATGTGGCTAAGGTATTTCCCCTAATATCAATTTCATCACTTACCATGAAATATTTAACTTTAAAAAAAATAAGTCGGGACATTTTCAGTGCATTTACAGTATTGTATGTTGTTTTGCCTTTACAAATGTAAGGGTTAGGTGGTGCAAAAGTCCAAACAAATGAACAGATAACCATTCAAAATAGCAGGTTAATTTAATGAGTAAATGATTGGAAATAGAAACTGACAAGAAATAAGCTCAGCCTGTAGCCTTTATACAAAACGATAATTTCATATATTCTTAATCAAACATTTGGACAGATCATTTTGGCTGTGACACTGAACCTTACAATAAGTAACAGTTAATAAGTAACAGACTCAAAAGTATACATCAAATCCAGATTAAGTTTTAGTACATGCAGTCTGGACTATGGAGTGGTCTGTCCCTGCATTATTAATTGAAATACATTTGTATAACATCAGAGTGGGTGGTTAGGATGATGGCATACTAAGTGGACAGTTATACAAGAAATAAAGACAGAAAGTCAAACCTGCATTGAGTCCTGATCCTGAGGGTCTCGCGCTCATGACTGGTCCACAGTTGAAGCGGGGACTGATTTCTCTCAGTGCTCAGTCTGTGGCAGTTCCGGCCATGCTGGAAAGTCTGAAGGTGCTTCTGGATGTGAGGCAGAAAACACCAGTGTAGAGCATACAGGTGAACTTCGCAGTCAGGATTGTGAAGGCCTTCCCTCTCAAGGTTGGTGAAGATTGTGTAGAAGAGATCCACCACTCCCACATACACATCCCTCCACAGCCTCTCTATTCTGATGGAAAAAAGTTCAATTGCAATCATGCCATTCAGTTGAACATTTTTCAATTGTTTCTTTAAATAAAGGTAAACAACATATGATACGAAAAAATACAAAAGATAAGTTAAACATTTTTATACCACCAGCTACAAGAGGAGGATTACACAACACAGACTGACGAAAAAAACCTTGTCCCTATCATATAACCATTGATTATCTTACCTTTGATTATGGACACTCCTGCCAGCAATATGTGAGTTTCTGTCGAGTCCTCTGTGGGCCACCATGTAGCGTGCAACATCAACATTTTCCCCTCCCTTATCCGACCTCTGCGAGATGGCACACCGTGAACATCCACAGCTTGGAGAAAGCTTCTCAGGACTGTTTCGGCACGGTTGTTGGTGGCAGCATGCAGGTACACAATGAGACGACTGTAGCCATCAATACCACCGTGCACAACAATACGCCATCTGAAATACATGAGTGAAGAAACATATGATGTAACATGACAGTTCTAAAGCTAGTTTTGATACAATCTATGGTTCTGTGATGCCATTTACAATTTTTCTTTAATACATGCACTGTACATAAATTAGTTCATAGCTCCAAATAAAAAAGGATCTTGCTTCCAGGAATAAAGTGGATCATTGCTGAAGTTGCTGTGATATTTTATCAATCAGTACCCAATGTTTCACTTCATCAGATACCCTACCTTATCAATTTGTGATACCCGTCAATGTGCCACAAACTGTTTGGTGCTGGTACATTATACACCCTGCGTCTTCTTGGATTCAGCTGAAGGGTACGCATCAAAACTCCACGAGGGTCCACACGATGCATGGAACCCTGTACACGCTGTCCTATAATATGCACAATTAAGGTGGGCTTTCAAAAAAATCCTGAAATTTTTCCATTATAAACATGCAATATTTCCAATATCATAGGGTAATGGTACTAAATTAGAAATCTGCATTTTTCCATAACTGATGAAACAAGTCATTCAAGAATTAAAATAAGGTCATCAAAATACTGAAACTAGAGTTGTCAGACCCTGCCAAAGATAAAATGGACAAGATGAAACTGTGTTGTCCTGTAACATCAACATCAGTTTGTCTATTCAGTCATGAAATAAGAACAGTTTTCAAAACATGAGTACAGATAAAATAATAGTTTTTCCTCCCCAAAACTACACAGTGCCCATTAAAGTCCAAAGATTTCCCCCTCTATAACCTTAAGTTATTCAGTCTAATCGATGTGCATTGAGTCTGTCTACAGGTGGTTGTTTCCCTCTCTTTCTCTGCACATCTGACTGACGAGATGGGAAGAAACAGAACAAGAAGAGCCTCTCTTATGTCTGTGCTCTCCATTCTAATAAATGTGTTTAACTCTTGTCACTTACTCTGTATTCGAATGCCTTGTGCATTCAAGTGTGCATACATCATTTTATACCCACAGTTGGGATGGTATTATATAGATACCATATATATTATATATTATATAGATAATAATAATAATAGTAATAATAATAAAAAGTATATGTATATAAGCAGGGAGTTCGGTGCTTTTTACAGCTTGTGTAAAAAAGAATGCAAAGGTTCCCATATCCTCCAAAACCTGTCCGAGTTATGATTCAGATCATGAGTCAATTTCTCAAGAGGAAGAAGAGTAGAAATCTGTAATATCCACATGTCCACTGTAGGAATCTGGGGAGTTGACCACTGAAGTAAAATACATTTTTTAGCCAAAAACAAAAGAATTGTCAACAGAGATTTGGTGTCCCTGTCCAGGGAATTATCAGAGGCATGGTTAAGTAGACAGAAAGAAGGAGTTAATACAAATTTTTTACCAGTGATCTCCTGGATTACACGGTGGACCCCCTTCCAGAAAGTCTGAATGCGGTCACATGACCAAAACAAGTGGATAAATGTACCTTTGTGTATCTTACATTTAAAACAAAGGTTGGAAGTGCCAGGGAACATTCTCTAGAGGCGAACAGGTGTGTAATAAGTTCGGTAAAAAAAATTTAAAGTTCTGTTCGTGTATAGAGATTGAAGTACATTTAGGAAAAATACTGTTGCAGATCTTGTCCCAATCTGCACGACTAAATGTCACCTCCAGATCACGCTCCCACAACGGCTTCAGAGAGTCATAACCTGAGGAATCAGAATGAAGTATCAGAAAGTAAATCTTGGAAATCAGTCCTTTGGGTGACTTAGCCAAAACTATAGTGTTTTCCAGCTCTGAAAGTCTCATGCGGATTTTGCCTGTCCTCAAGAGAGACCCTATAAAGTGAATTTGGAGATATTTATAGAAATCTTTGTGGGGAATGTTAAATTCAGCCCTGATTTGGTCAAATGGTTTAACAGAATTGGAAACCAACAGATCAGTAAAACTTGATAGGCCCTTAGATGTCCACTCCAGCAAACCAATGCTCCTAATCTGTGCTGGAAGATCTGGATTCAGAGCCAAAGGAGAATGGAGAGAGAAGACAAAGGAAATATTCAAGTATTTTTTCACATCTAGCCAGACCCGTAATGTATTATAAACAATCATATTGTTCTCAAGGTGATTTAGCTGATCTATGTTATTAATAAAAGGAAGAGAGTTAAGCTTTCTGGGATAGCAACCTATGGATTCAAGGCCAAGCCAAAGAGAGTCTTTCCTGTTCATAACTGGCTGACCAGTAGTATAGTTGAAGATTGGGCAGGGATAAGCCACCTAGATCCATTGGCTTAGTAAGTAGGGAAAACTTGACTCTTTGGTGTTTGTTATTCCAAATATAACGAGAAATAAGGGAGTTCAGTGACTTAAAAAAGGCAGGAGTCAAATAACACGGGAGATTTTGAAATAAATAATTAAATCGGGGGAGAATATTCATTTTTATAGTATTGATTCTCCCAAAGAGGGAAGTTGGTAAAAAGGTCCATTTTATCAAATCATTCTTGACCTTTTGGATTAAGGGTGAGTAATTACTTTCAAACAGATTATTTAAATTAGGAGTGATAAAGATACCCAAGTATTTAAAACCCTTCATAGACACTTGAAAAGGAGACTGTATTGACATATCCTGAGGAATATTAAAAGGCGTAGCAACTGACTTCCCTGTATTAATCTTGTAACCCGACAAGACACTGAATGTGGCTATAGATTTCAGAACAGCTGGGATTGATTTCTCAGGTGTATTGAGATACAAAAGGACATCGTCTACAAACAAGGAGATGACATGTTTTTCTTCATCTACCCTCACTCCAGATATATCGGGGTTAGTTCTAATAGCCTCGGCCAAAGCTTCAATAAATAAAATAAACAATAAGGGTGACAGGGGGCAGCCCTGTCTGCAGCCCCTGCGCACCTGGAACCCCTCAGACAGCAGGCCATTGGTATTAACTGTAGCTATTGGGTCCGAGTAGAAAGATTTAATCATATTAATGAAGTTAGGGCCCAAATTAAATTTTTCTAGTTCCAGAAACAAAAAAGACCATTCCACTCGGTCGAAAGCCTTTTCGGCATCAAGGGAGACTATAAACGCTGGGCTTTTATGAGTGTTGACATGATGAATAATATTAAGAGCACGCCGTACGTTATCTGTGCCATATCTAGATTTTACAAATTCTGCCTGTTCTAGGTTTATTATTTTCGGAAGAATCTTTTCCAATCTACGAGCCAGTGTCTTTGCAGCAATTTTGTAGTCCACATTAAGGAGACTAATAGGCCTAAATGATGAACAATCCAAAGGGTTTTTGTCCTTTTTTAAGAGTAAGCTAATGGAAGCGTATCTCCAGGAAGGCGGAATGCCATCTCTTAAGATACTATTGATGGCAGGCATAAAGATTGGATGGATCTCTGGCCAAAACTTTTTAAAAAATTCCAATGGAAACCCATCTGGGCCTGGACACTTCCCATTTGGCATAGACTGGATTGCAGCCCAGACCTCCTCTGGTGTGAATGCAGCATCTAAGCTGGAACGGTCCTTTTCCGCAATGGTTGGTAGGGAAATATTGTTCAGATATAAAGCAATAGCAGGGGCGCCAGACTCTTCTGCAGTATACAAAGATTTATAGTAATCCCAAAATGTGTTATTAACAATCACAGGATCACATGTTACATCTCCATTCTGAGTTCTTATCGAAGTAATTGAGCGCACACTGTTTTGATTTTTCAGCTGATGGGCAAGCAGACGACTGGACTTATTACCAAACTCATAATATTTCTGTTTTGTATAAAGTAAAAGTTTCTGGACATGATGGGTATGGTCCATATTCAGTTCAGTCCTAGCTGCTACTAATGCCTTTAGAATTGCTGGTGTGGGTGACTGTTTATGTATCTGCTCCAGCCTAGTTACTTCTCTTTCAAGTTTTTTTCTGTTTTCCTCTAAGGCTTTCTTCTGATGAGAGCTAAAGGAGATAAGTTGTCCATGTAGAGTGGCTTTAGCTGCATTCCAGATGACGGCAGAGGACACCGGAGAGCTTTTGTTATTGTGCCAGTATTGTGATAGGTTGGTCCGGACGAAGGTACAAAAAGAGTCACTGTTCAAAAATGACATGTTAAATCTCCAAATGGGAGTTTTAGGAATAATAAAAACTGGGTTAATGTACAGATGTACCGGGGCATGGTCTGATAAAATAATAGAGTCTATACAACAGGTCTGAACAGATGGTAAGAAATGTTCAGGAATAAAAAAATAATCTAGTCTAGAATACGAATTGTGGGGATGTGAATAAAACGTATAGTCCCTCACTTTAGGATTTAGGTGTTGCCAGATGTCTATTAATCCGGTATCTGTGCATAAATTTTTAAGAGTGGAGGATGACCTCGGTTGGATATGTTAGCAGAAGAAGATTTATCCAGAGAAGCATTCATTATACAGTTAAAGTCACCAGCTATAAAGCCCGGACCATTGCAATGATGGTTAAACATAAGAATCATTTGTGACATAAGCTGGGGTGAGTCGTTATTTGGGGCATAAATATTGAGAATGGTAATGTGATGCCCAAAAATTGAACCCTTAATCAAAATAAATTTCCCTTCAGGGTCTTTTTCTTCATGTTCCAAAATAAAAGGAAGATTTTTATGTATAAGAATGGCAGTGCCTTTTTTGCTTTGTGAATGGGAGGAGAAGTAAGCTTTGCCTACCCAGTCCCTTTTAAGCTTTGAATGTCCTAAGTCAGAAAGCCTTGTTTCCTGAAGTAATGCTATGTCAGATTTTTGTTTTTTTCAGAAAAGTTAAAATCTTCTTCCTTTTAATTACATGGCCTAATCCTTGGACATTCCAAGTGGTGATTTTAAGTAAACCAGAAATAATCACAGAGCTGGAAAAAACCTGAGTAAAAGGTGCAGAGTATGGAGAGATTTACAAGTATAAAAGACTGAACCTGGACACCGATCAGTTAACAAAAGAAAGTTAAAACAACCAAAATTTGAACAGCATTGCTTACCCTCCCCAGTCCTGTCCCCAAACGACAGGAAACTACCCCAAAAGAAGTCACTGGGCATTTTAAAGATAATCCAAATCCTAATGTAACAGTTAGATCACAGTAACAACTTAGACACCAAGAACAATATCTAAGCTCCAGACCAAATGATCACTGAGAAACACCCCAAGATGAGTTTCAGAGTTGTACTTGGACCACAATGTGTATGCAAGATCTACTTTAAAATAAGATTATATGTTTAATTGACACAAAGGCATATAGACTACTGGAGATAAATAAAAGATGTGTTATATATAAAAGAGAGCAGTGCAGAAAATAAAAGGACATCATAGAGTGTGAGATCAAGCTAATTGCAATGCAGGATTATCCGTATTTATGTATTCTTAAAGAAATTAAAATCACCTTTTTTCCAAGGGAAAAAGCCACAAATGGAATCAACACTGCTCTACAAGCAAATCTTTCAGAGTCTATAGTGGTCACAGAGAATGGCAAATTGTCCAGTGGGGGCTCAGTGTACATTTAAGATTAGTCCTTCTCCATTATAAACAGTAAAAAGAAAAATACCTTATTTAAGAGTATCTAGAAATGCAGCCGCAGATTTGGGAGTGTCAAAGAGGCAGATTTGACCATCGTGGAGACACCGGAGGCGCGCTGGGTAGGTAAATCCACGGTATTTGTTATGACGAGCCAGCGCCTTCCCCACGGAGTCAAACTCTCGCCTCCTTCGCAGGACCTCCGCTGACAGGTCAGGGTAGAACCGAAGCTGGGAGCCACCATGGTGTATTTCGCATTTCTTCATCGCTGCTCTGAGCACAGCTTCTCTTTGCGAAAATCGTAGAAACCGGACCAAGACACTTCTCGGGGGCTTGCTAGGAGCCAGAGCTGGAGCCAGGGCTCGGTGAGCGCGTTTAATCTCCAGCGGGGGAAAATCAGCAGGAAGGCCGACTAAAGTCGGCAGCGTTGTCTGAAGAAAGTCCACAAGAGAGATATTGCCCTCTGATTTTTCTGGGAGGTTGACAATTTTCAGGTTTTTACGTCGGCCCCGGTTTTCTAGGTCATCTATTTTCAGCTGCAGCTGCTTCACTGTTTTTTCCATGGCGGATATGCAGGTGTTGCTGTCCTCTGTCACTGAGACCCTCTCCTCGACCTCGTCTGTGTGCTTTTCCAGGTCCGTCACTCGGTTGGAGAGAGAGGACAAAGAGCTCTCCACCGAGGTGACAGATGCTTTTATTTTGTTCAGTGCACCGTCAATGGTGTCCAGACGAGCGCCCACTGATTCATCCATATCGTTCACCCGGGAGGCCACAAGTTTTACTTCAGCTAAGATCTGCTCCATACCTGCTTGGTTAGCTAGCGTTAGCTCAGAGGTGTTAGCATCACCTTGCTTAGCCTCGCTCGGGAACCAGGACGAGGTCGCTTGGTGAACTGTTTTCTTCTTGGCGGCTGAGCCCGACGGTGAAAAGATGGGAAAGTCCTTGTCTCGCTGCAGTCTGGGCATGTCTGACACACAGTTTGGCTGCAGTTGCTCGATTAATTTGGAGAAGATCGCAAATTTGTTTCAGGCCTGGAGCGGAGAAAAGTCTCAAGCGTCCATCTTGATCCGGATCACGTGACCAACCCTGTGTCTTGCAGCTTTAACTTTAATTGAAATGATAAAAGATTAGGGCTTAATTACCTTATCCCATACTGTGACATCCTCCGACGGACTGATCTTTCGACACCTCCGAACAAACATGCAATATCTCCAACCGTTTGTGAAGAAGGTGAAATTTAATGATTTCGGGAGGTAAAAGGTACGAGGGCGTCAACAGTTTTCTCCACCTCTGTCTCAGACAAAACGTGGAGCTGATGAGCGACTTCTTGAAGTCTATCTAAGACGTCCACGCCAACTTCATTACCCATCTGAGCATTTATCTGGAGTAAATCTTCCATTAATCCATCCAACCCAAACTGTAAATAGTCATTTGGTGAGTTGTTCTCCACCTCGTTAAGCTAAAACCGTAACTTCGCTAACAACTGCATGAAAAAAACTTCCATCTCAAAGCGGTGTCCTCTGAACCGCTGTAGGCTAGGCAGTTGCAGTCGATCCCATCAATCCGATCACACAGATGTAACCAATCCTGCTTCAGAGGGGAGTAAGGACCGCCCACTTAATGTACATTTATTTTTCTTCTGACAAAATGCATATAGAAATACGGAAATAAATACATGTGAAAATACAGAAAAAACGGGGAATAATGAATATATAAATAAATGGGGAAGTGCATAAATAAATAAATAAATACAGCAAATCATAAATATATAATTAAATAAATATATACATTTTAAAATGTGTCAATAATTGAGGAAATAAATAAATATAAAAGAATAAAAATATGGTAATGACAATATAAAATGCAAGCATTAAATTATTTATTTAGATTTTATATTTAGTTCTACATTTATTCATTTTTTGATGCATTTCCTTAATTTTTAATACATTTATTTCTGTATTTATTAATTCATTTATTTATTTACTTATTTGTTATTATGTCATTTTTCGTCCCTCATAGGAGGCAGCCTGATGACTGTTCCATAGAAAGCAGTTGTGTGAGGCAGCACAGAGTTCAATTTGTTGCACCTCCATGTCCTTGTTCCACACAGGTAGCCTATTCTTACAGGTGCAGTTCAAAAGGCGTTGTTTCGATGGCTGAAAAACTCATTTGAACTTTTAGCTCAGTGGGATCAGGTTTCGACTTTGGTGTAAGAAGTTGAGGGTTCGCATCCGGCTACTCATAGGAGAGCCAAAT
This sequence comes from Scarus forsteni, assembly GCA_036419115.1. Lineage (NCBI taxonomy): Eukaryota > Metazoa > Chordata > Actinopteri > Labriformes > Labridae > Scarus > Scarus forsteni. Next base: position 12,931,013 of record JAZDUH010000536.1, read on the forward strand.
GGCGCGTGGACGACTTCACACCTGTGCGGCTGTGCACACGTGGCTACCGTGGCCGCCTCCAACGCTCAGATATGCATCCAGACCAGCACATAAGCCACACGCGTCCGATTGAAAGTAAACAAATGTCTCTAGGCAATATGGGCGTTGGCACATGACGTCACACGCCATGTCAATTTTTCTTAAACATAAATATGCTCCTTCGATTCCTCAGGAATTGGGCGCGTGTAGCTCAGCGGGCTGAGTCCTACCCTCCGGCTCTCAGGGTCGGTGGTTCGATTCCACCTTCGAAGCTACATGTCGAGGTGTCTGTGGACGGGGCACCCAACCCCAAAGTGAGCTATGCTCAGCACATCCGCATTCAGTAATACCTCTGTAATCGTTACCAGCGTCCAAGGTCTGAGGTTGCTGCTTCAGGCGGGAGGCAGCGCGTCGAGAACGGGCATAGCTCACTTTGTTTTACCTTTCTAACATCTTCTTTTTTTTACCCACCCTTTCATTTCACACCAGATTATACGGAGGCGCTTGGCATTGACTGGATACAAAAGAATCACACCTTATCACAATCTCCTCATCATGAGAAAAGATCAAGAAAAAGGAAACTTCTCTCGCAGTGACAATGATAGCACAGTGTCGCAGTTTTTCCTGCTGTTACCGTCTTCTCGCTCTCAGTCACTGGGACATACTGATGTTCTTGACAAACCAGGATTGTGTCAATAATAGTAGCCTATGTCAACACTGCGCAGGCATCTCAAGTCTCTCAGATTGTTCAGGTCGGAAAGCCCAGTCTGGATGCCGCTGACTTCCTGCAGGAGGGCTTGAACCAACACGGGATGGTTCACGGACAGAAATGTATGCATTTGAAATGTATCCAGTCGGCTTCGGTAGTGACTCAGACATGTGTCCGTCCAGGCGCTCGGGAAGATATTCTAAGCAGGGAAGGCTGCCAAGTGAATGACTGAGTGAGGGACGTCAGTGTATTTTATATTCCTGCTGTATGTGCATCACACATCGTTACTCTCTAGGCTGCTGATTGGCTGCTATAAGCTACACACCAAAATAAAAATTAAAAAAAGTGAGAAATTCACAGGCAGCCCTAAAGGGCGGAGCTCGGATCGTGGCAGAGTGATGCTTCAGTCCGGACCCGTGAGCAATCTGTGAGAAATTCACGAGCACAGATTTTAATGGAGCAGGACAAATGGACGGCTTCAGCACGGTGGACAGCGCAACCGCTCTCAGACCTCAGGGCAAGTCACTTGCAGGTGACAGGTTTCTTGTTGTGTTTTTGCACAGGCTGCCTCTTCTCGTGAATTTCTCCCAGATTGCTCACGGGTCCGGACAGAAGCATCACTCGGTCCGGAGCTCCGCCATTTAGTGCATGCCGGCTTTAGTAGGCTAGATCAGGAGCAAAGAGTGTTCCCGCATCTTCTCGGGGCTTCCCGTTTAGCCCCCACATCCAAGTTCCACACTGGGGGGAGTGTGACATGCTGTGAGCCTGATCAGCACCACGGAGAGAGCGTGGAGCTGATTTTCAGACCGAAAAAGCAGGACTAACACATGTTTCTCTCTCCCTCTCCCTCTCTCTCACAGTCCGGCTCCGAAATTGTGCCGCGCTACATCCCTGCTGTAATGTAAGCAACTCCTGATTGGGTGTCAAAACAGCACCATACACACAAGATCGCCAGGGCCATGGGCGCCAACACAGAGAGGTCAGTGGGTGAAAGGTAGAGGGAAAAGTCCCTTGTGTCCTCTCCGCTGCCTACAGCCACCAGATGCCAGAAATGCGGCAGTAAATCCAGACACGGCCTCCACCTTGTTGCTGGAAAATCCTCACAATGAGGACTAACACATGCCTCTCTCTCTCTCTCTCTCTCTCTCTCTCTCTCCCTTTCTCTCTCTCTCTCTCTCTCTCTCTCTCTCTCGTGCGCATAAACTTATGAATTAGCTGATGTGTGGCGCTCCAAGCATGGGAGCACCAGGCAATTTTCATGGGCACATGCTCGGGATGATTACATCTCTTTAGCAAGATTAGATAGATTTTATTGTTTTGAGCATCAATTGCAGATCTTTAAGTCTTGTTTCTTGAGCCCAGTGGGTTTTTCAGATCACTCTCTGTTAATAGGAAATGTTTTCGTAAATGGGGTAAAGCCAAAGAGTGCTTTCTGGCACTTTAACACAGCTCTAATAAACGATGGGAGGTTTAAGATATGTTTTGGGGTTTTTTTTGGAAACAATGGCAGACTAGAAAGAGTCAATTTTCATCAATACAGCAACGGTGGGACATTGGAAAAATAAAAATTCAACAGTTTTGTAAACACTATACTTTTAATGTCACCAAAGAGGTTATAGAATCAATTAAAGGTTTAGAGACTGAAATTGTGGATCTACAGACTTTATGTGGATCAACTGGAGGTGGAGGCCATTTTAAGGCACTCAAATTAAAAAGAACTGCTTTGGCAGATCTGCTGGGGATGAGAGCACAGGGGGCATTAGTTCGATCACGTTTTCAAAATATCAGTGAAATGGATGCTCCATCAAAGTTTTTTTTTCAGTCTTGAAAAGAAAAATGGTCAGAACAGACTTATGCACTGCATTAGATCAGCTGATGGCACTGAGCTTACAGACTCAGGCTTCCTCTTTTAGCCCCCACATCCAAGTTCCACACTGGGGGGAGTGTGACATGCTGTGAGCCTGATCAGCACCACGGAGAGAGCGTGGAGCTGCACTGACAGTTTCCCCTGCAGCCTGAGAACACTTATTGTAAATATATATTATTTAGTTCTGACCTCTGACTTCTTATGTTAAATGATTTAAAACAAGAGACACACACACACACACACGTGTGATTTCATGCACACTTTGTCACCTTGTTTTTGAAACTTGACTTGTTCCCTTTAAAAAAATGATAAAATGTTGGTAGATTCACAATTTTGATGGGATGTAATTTACTTTAATTACATCTTGTTTACCCTTTCATCTGGAGAAAATGTCAAAATCCACTGCATCATGTCACACCTCTCAACGGTGCCTGTCAGAGAAAACTGTGTCTTAAATTCAGACACCAGCACCTTCTTGGCCTGTCTCTTCAAAGTTCTTTTCTCAGAGAAAACTGTGTCTTAAATTCTGACACCAGCACCTTCTTGGCCTCTCTCTTCAAAGTTCTCTTAGAGAAAACTGTGTCTTAAATTCTGACACCAGCACCTTCTTGGCCTCTCTCTTCTTTAGTTCTTTATGACTCCCCTGAGAACTGAATAGATCTAGATGAATACTGGGTTTTAATGTACAGTGTTTTCCCTGTGTGTAATCTAAAGACTCACCACTGTGTGGTGCTAGTGACCACTCATGTTCCTGCTCCTTGTGGGGGAGAGCAGGAGCCTGTGGGGGATGGTGGAAATTAGCATGTGTATGACAGCCACAGAGTGTCAAGCTGCACTGACAGTTTCCCCTGCAGCCTGAGAACACTGTTTGTAAATATATGTTATTTAATTCTGAGCTATGACTTATTGGGTTGTTTAAAATGATTTAAAACAAGAAACACACACACAATGAGATTTCATGTACACTTTGGCTAGGGTTAGGGTTAGGTTAGGGTTTCACCTTATGTGTGTCTATGACTGTTAATGACCTTATGACTTGTGTCCTGTAAACAATGGTAAAATCTTGGTTGATTCTGTTTTATTTACCACATTCTCATCTTAAGAAGGCCACCCTCTTAAAGTGAATCTCCACCACACTCAGAATCACAAGATGCAGAGATGAAGAGGATCAGTAATAAGCTGTAATAAGCTGTTTTCTCCCCCTTTCTGGATGAAATGTCACATAGGTCTGAAGATTTTCAACACAAAACATAAACCCTGTTCACACGGGGCCACGTTCTCAACTACAGACTTGCACATGTTTCAAACAAAGCACACACACACAGAGACGATGCAAAGTTCAAGCAAAGTACTTTATTGAACACTTTGAAAAAAAAAAACAACCAGTCAATCAATCAGCCAGATCATAACAAATGTCATCTCAATACTCTTTACAAATACATTCACAGGTATACCCGTAAATGTTAATAAAATTTTATTGAAAGAAACCCAACATCAAGACAAGATAAGGAGTATTATCTCAGCTTAACCCACCATGAGTACAGCACTTTGCAGCATTTAGCAAGTTACAGTGGCAAGGAAAAACTTCCCTTTAACGGGCAGAAAAAACCTTGGACAGAACCAGACTCATGTTAGACAGACATCTGCCTCGACTGTGTTGGGGATAGACAGAGACAGATAGAGGAGAGAGAGTGGGAGAGAGTATGGATAGAAAAGTGTGGGGGGGGGAGGGGAGAGGGAGACACACACACACACACACAGACAGACACAGACAGACACAGACAGACACAGACAGACACAGACATAGTCCGAAGCTTGGTGACACCAGCAGGTCATTCCCGGCGATGATCCAAAGCTGTAGCAGCTGGAGTCTGACAGGAAAACAGCAGCAGGCCATCCACATCACCAATCCAGAGGAAGCTAAAAGGCAGACTCAGAGCCCCCCAGAGAGTTGTATGGTCAGTAACTATCACCCACTCTCAGATCGAGATGCAAAACACAAAGATTAAGGCATACATTTACAGACGACCAAGAAAGAAAATCTCCTTTAAAATATTTCTAAAAGAAACACTACACTTACGTTTTTAGACGATACAGTCATGTCTCCCACAGCCCCAGGTGTGGGAGGCATGACTGGTGCTGGTGGTGATGCCGGCTGGGGACACTGACAGTTTAGATGCTTCTCTGTGTAAAGTCTGGTGCTGATGCCGATGCTGATGATGATGCTGGCTGAGTACACTGACAGTTGCACAGGACCGTTTAGATGCGTCTCTGCGTAAAGTCTGGTGCTGATGCTGATGCCGGCTGAGGACACTGACAGTTACACAGGACCGTTTAGATGCGTCTCTGCGTAAAGTCTGGTGCTGATGATGGTGCTGATGCTTTCCTGCAGCTTAATCGTCCAGCCATTCCAGGTCCAGGCCTTCACCCCTGAATGACTCCCGTCTCACACCGTAGTCAAATTTCAGTTCTGTATCCACCTTTATGTCTCTGAGGGCTTTGAAGAGGATGACATGTCTGTCCTCTCCATCCACCCTCAGCACACAGTGCAGCGGCTTAAGATTGGGATTCTTCCTGGAATGGTTGATTCTTCTTCCAAGCGTGTCCTTTTCTAGGTGGCATTCGCAGGGGAATGTCTGTGCATCTATGCACAGATCTTTGTAGAAGAAGAGGTAACCTGCCTCGTCTATCACCTCCTCCATCATTTTCCTTCCCTCTGCAGCGGAGATCAGCCGTCCGTGATAATCACAGACGATGTCACCCTTTGAAAAGTTGCGTGTTGCAACCACTCCTGTAATTAAGAGAACAAGAAAATTGAGATGAAAATGGAAAATGAGTTGGACCAAACTACATATCTACATATAACTTAACCCCCCCCCACACACACACAAACATACCCACAATGAGAAATTTTCCTTACCAAGGCCTTTGTTGTCGCCAAAGTCCTTCAATGTGAGGCCTTTCCAGCGTTGTGACGACACGCTCTTTAGAATTGCTGCATTAGTCTCCACAACATGCTTTGGAGCTGGTCTCCATGACTGCACAACGTCATCAGGCCTTGGGTAGTTTGCCTTCCACCCCTCCTTCGCGATCAGCCTGGCCACCTTTCCGGCTGTCGGTTTGCGGTGTGCACAGTTTGCTGAAAGAAAAAAAACAGCATAACTTCAGTCCCATTGTCTAGATAAATAACATAAATTTAGACTGCTTGATTTGTGGGTAGACGATCTTTCATTTGTGAATCGTAGAACTTACACAACAGAAACTCCTCTCTCTGTCCGAATTGACAAGCCCGCCACTTGTCGTACAGTGCCCGGTTACCTGGAAAACCGGCATCTGTCCTTGCCTTTTTGCTCGGAGGCTGACCGTCCAGTGTAACGGGGAACGTTGTCGTGAAGGAGGCGAAATCTGCATTCGGCTTGTCCTCTCTGCTAGAGGTAGTGGCAGTCGGTGACGCCCGGCCAGAGGAGTCTGAGGAGAAGCTGTAAAATAAGGAAATATGGGAAATAGGATTAAAATTTTGCAAATTAGTGCCAGTTGGTTAACAGCTGTGAGATGTTATTATGGTGTGTAAGATGAGATGAAGAGACCTACCCCACCAATGAGTCCAGCAGGTTTGCTGTGGCCACTACAGTGCTGCAGTCTCTCATTCTGTAGTGCGCATTTGCATCTGAGTGAGCCAGGTAATGAGCCACGTGGCGCTGCTGTGCTTCAGTGAATCTTGACGCTGCCTGCGTCTCCATAATACGCCGGATCTCCTGGCTTGTGCATGGTTTGACCTTGTAACTGCAATAATAAAATGTGACATGAGAATGTGTTGACTGTGTCTGATAAGGAGAAAGTAATGCCCATGGCATATACACAAAACAACAAACTGTCAGCCAGTATTCCTGCTGTTTAAAGCATTTGTACATACCTCTCTTGGAACCGGGCAATGTCATTGGTGACGCTCTTCAGTTTCATACCACCGGCACTGATGAAGAAGTGGTTGCAGTCACTGTCTCCGACGTGGTGTGGCCGGATATTTTCGTAGTACATCTGGAGCCACTGTGGGAACAAGAACTTGTCTTATTTATCTGCAAACAATGTACGTGCCATTAAGACATAAATGGTAATGGAATTTTGCCGGTAAAGAACTTACAGCATCCTCCTCCTCGGTCAAAGCAAATGTGGCGATCTGCATTGCAGCCGTTTTGTGTTGGCTGATACCAACCACAGACCTGCCATCGTGAGCAATCCTGTTCACCCACTCTTTAGTCTGGAAAAAATATATATATATCATTAATACATACATTTACAGATGACCAACACAGCAGGGAAATCTCCTTTTAAAATATAAAAAAAATAAACACATTGCACTTACAGTCAAACCTTGCACAGCCCCAGGACGCTGACAATGGCCTTGGGACCAAGAGAGTCTCGCAATAATATCGATATTTCGTCCTCTCAGGCTCAGAAACCGGAAGGTCATCTAGAAGCTTGCCAAATGTCTGCAAGAAGTCACCCTTGGCGACCTCCAAAATCTCCAGGCATTCCTTGAGGGTTCGGGTGCCCTGTACAAAGTGTTCGTACCTGACAAAAGTGAAGAGTGGAGAAAAGATGTTAAGTACATTAGTCTCAAAGCTGCATGCAGAGGACATTGACACCAGTTACAAAAGGGCAGTGCAAAATAGATGGAACTGAGGCTAACATTTACCTGGTTGTTCTCACATCCCGTGAGTGGGCCTTGAATATCGGTTTCCTCAGAGTGCACAGAAAATCCCTGAAGATCTTAATGTCACCTCGGAGGTGTGGGTGCTGCTCATCCAGATCCAGTCGGATATTCAAAAAGTTAAGGAATCTGACTATATTCTTCATATAATTGAGGATGGTGGCATTTTTCCTTTTGGTCCTTCTGAGGTCAGTAAGGAACTGCCTTGTCTCTGTGGACTTTTTGAGGAAGTCCAGGTTTATCTGGTCCCCTTCTGGCTGCACGTACCGCAGAAACCTGGACACATTTTCAACCTTGAAAGGAGGTGTACAAGAAAGAGATGTTAGCATTAACCAAATGAAAAGAAGTAAGGTTGTTGAAGTGTACATGCTGAGAATTGATGCTCGAGATCTTACCTCCTGTTTACAGTCTGGCACCATCAAGGTTTCAGTGAGGTATTTTCTGAAGTCTGTAAGAAGTGTGGTGTGCTCTGGAAACTTTTCATAGAGACCACACTCTTTCATATTGACCCTCACTTGGCTGGTCACAGTTCGGGGAGGTCTGTAAATTTTTAAAAGAAAGAAACAAAAATCAAATAAAATCATCAGTCATTTCAAGCTTACAGCTCCTCTCCTGTCTGCTGAATACACAGCAGTAAACGATGGCCATTAAGCTGAACAAAAGACTCGAATAGCCTTCAATAGAATCCCCCTAGTGCAGGCATTCAGACAGCAAGCCCTCTTAATCACCCCCACACACACACACACACACACTGACACTCACAGACAAATGATGCATTCTGCTGTAGGCAAAAATTCAACCTATTCATGACACGTGTAAGATTTCACTGTGCTTACATTTGCCAGGAAGGGTCACTCGTCCCCTCATCTGGATCAGAAGAAGATAGGGAGGATGATCCGTTTCCTGGTGACGTTGGTTGAGCATCAGCAGTGGAGGTGGCAGCATCAGCAGTGGAGGTGGCATCATCAGCAGTGGAGGGGCCAGCATCAGTTGCAGGGTCTAAAGCCAGGTCTGACTCATGGGGCATGTTGTTGATAAAAAATCCACGGCGGACGAGGTCATTGACCAGAGCTATGCGACTGGGCCTGTGGGGCAGGAGCACACAGATGTCCATGTAGTCCCAGGTCCTGTTGCTGCGGGTCCACTCCTTGGCTGAGTCTTTAGCCTTCTGCAGCTCAGCCGCCCTTTCCTCAGGAGTGCACTTTTTCATGCAGACCCTGGAGAGATGGACAGAGAGGGAGTCCTGTGGCTTGTGGCAGCGCAAGCAGTGGACAATGTGGCGATCAGCAGTCCTGCAAGATAATAAGAGAAAAAAAGCTGTTAATAACAGTGTGAACTAGGAAAAATTCAACTCAACCAAAAGGACAGGTTAGAAGAGTGAATAAATTGAAAATCAAAGTCTTACTTATTCTCAGCATTGGAAGCCATTGCAAGTGAAAACACGTAGATCAGAGTAGAGAAAATATAAGTAGATAAGTGGAGAGAGAATTTACTTTCACTGTTGTGAAGGATAAGTTGTCAGAGTATAAATAAAAGTTTATAGCTTTTAGATTTAGTCTAATTTAGTCCAAGCAATACAATTTTAAGTCATTCTTGAGCAGAGTTTGATGCTAGTACAAACATGAAGAGTTTAACTTAAGCTGAGATTTTATAAAACATGTTAAGTATACAAAGCTTTTAGATTCAGTCTAGTTTAGTTCATGAAATAGGATAATTTGTCATAGTTTATATAAAAGTTGATATGTGTTTTAACTAACTTGTTTTCATTAGACCAATCTGGAGGTACTCTCAATCTTAAACTGCAGGAAAATTCAACTGAACCAAAAGGACAGGTTAGAAGAGTGAATTAATTGAAAATCAAAGTCTTACTTCTTCTCAGCATTGGCAGCCATTGTAGATTAAACCAAAAAGATCACAGAAGATAGAAGCCAAAAAGATCAGGGCAGAGTGAATCCACGTAGGTCAGTGGAGAGAGAATCAAAGAAGATCAGGGAAGATAGAATCCACGTAGATCAGTCAAGAGAGAGTCCACGCAGGTCAGTGAAGAAAAAATCCACGTAGATCAGCAAAGTCAAGCGAAGTTGAGGCAGGAGTTGTGAAATGAATCACAGTGAAGTGCTTTGAATTTACCCCCTGTATTTGTACCAACTCCTCTGCCAGCCCCACCCATTGTCACGTATGGATGGCTGGGATTGGTCAGGTGAGCTGGGGATGGCCTGTGAGGTCATTTGCATGATGGCAGTGAAAGTTGCTCAGAAATAACTTTAAAACTTAAAGACTTAGATTAAACTTGAATGAATAACTTTCTTTATTTTATTTTTTAAAAAAAATCTGGGAAAGTCAAATCTTTTTTGGCTGTGAGAATGTCCTGACCTAGAGCCTTTACATTGAGATCTTCTACAAGAGACTAATTGTTATACTCAGTTTCAAATGACTCCTGACAGAGAGTCTTAAATAACAAATGGAATGTAACTCAGACTATTTTATTGTAGTTACATGCAAGAAAACTCTGTATTTTATTTCAGTTTAACAGTTGATGTGTGATAAGCTGCCTTTTCTCATTAGACATCTAAAAGGAAGCTGACCTCTGACCTTCCTGGGTTACTTTTAATTGTTTAAATTAAAAGGTAAAGCATAAATAAACATTTGTAGTGGAGAGAGGATTTTAACTCTGAGTCATTTGTTGTATATTTAGTGCTAACTCATGATAAAGCTGCTAAGGCCCTTATAGGGAGATCTGGAGACATCCACCATATGTGCTGAAGTTAGCCAGATCTCAACTTGAAGAGATCTTGAAGACACCATTATATTTTATCTTGTTTTGTTTTATTTTGCTTATTTACAAAGTCTGGGATACTAAAACTGCTTTTGGCTGTTTTTGTAACTTGGTGGGTCAAAGAAATTTCCATGTTGAGTACTTTTGATGGGCACCTCACCCCATTGAACAGTCTATTTAGCATAGCCATCATCTCTCCACCATAACTGAAAGTGCTCCATAGAAAGTGAGCCACCTAATTAGCACATTTAGCAGTGAGGGTGTGAGCATGATGTCTCTCACAGTTTAAGAGCACTAAATGACATTTTACAAAACTATCTATGTACTTATAGTGTTGTGAAGGATAACTTGTCATAGTTTATATAAAGGATCGTATGTGTTAAAACTAACTTGTTTTCATTAGACCAATCTTGAGGTAAAGGAAAAGCATAAATAAACATTTGTAGTGGAGAGAGGATTTTAACTCTGAGTCATTTGCTGTATATTTAGTGCTACTTCATGATAAAGCTGCTAAGGCCCTTATAGTGAGATCTGGAGACATTCACCATATGTGCTGAAGTTAGCCAGATCTCAACTTGAAGCAGAACTATCACACTGTGAATGTGAACTTCTACAAGAAACTTTTTGTTTCACTTAGTTTCAAGTGAATCCTTACAGAGAGCCTAAAGAACAACTGTAATGAAACACAGACTATTATTTTAGTGACATTCAAGAAAACTCTGTATTTTATTTCAGTATAACAGTTGAAATGTGATAAGCTGCCTATTTTCATTACACATCTTAACATTGTTGCAGCTGACCTCTGACCTTCCTGGGTTACTTTTAATTGTTTAAATTAAAGGAAAAAAACAGAAAATAAACATTTGTGGGAGAGGATTTTAACTCTGAGTCATTTGTTGTATATTTAGTGCTACTTCATGATAAAGCTGCTAACTTGGCATCTAACCATATGCTAAAAGATCTCAACTTGAAGAGATCTTGAAGAGACCATTATTTATCTTGTTTTTGCTTTATTTTGCTTATTTACAAAGTCTGGGATACTAAAACTGCTTTTGGCTGTTTTTGTAACTTTGAGAAATTTCCATGTTGAGAAATTTCCATTGAACAGTCTGAGTACTTTTCATCATCTCACCCCAACATTGCATAGCCATCATCTCTCCACCATAACTGAGAAAGTGAGCCACCTAATTAGCACATTTAGCAGTGAGGGTGTGAGCATGATGTCTCTCACAGTTTAAGAGCACTAAATGACATTTTACAAAACTATCTATGTACTTATAGTGTTGTGAAGGTTGTGTTTATATAAAAAGGATAACTTGTCATAGTTTATATAAAAGAAAAGCATAAACTTGTTTTCATTAGACCAATCTTGAGGTAAAGGAAACATAAATAAACATTTGTAGTATATTTAGTGCTACTTCATGATAAAGCTACTTCATGCTAAAGGCCCTTACAGTGAGATCTGGGAGACATTCACCATATGTGCTGAAGTTAGCCAGATCTCAACTTGGTTCTCTAAACAACTAAACAAGCTGCAGATCATGGCAGCAACATTCAATCTGAACATGGATCCCTCATTCGAAAGCTATGAATCTTACCTTTACATTGAGGGGTCACTCATCTGAATCAGATAAAGCTGTCCTTTAAAATCGTTCAAAACATGATTAAAAGCCCTTACAGTGAGATCTGGAGACATTCACCATATGTGCTGAAGTTAGCCAGATCTCAACTTGGCTAAACAACTAAACAAGCTGCAGATCATGACAGCAAGATTCAATCTGAACATGGCACCACTCTTTGGAAAGATGAGAATCTAAGCTTTACATTGATGGGTCACTCATCTGAATCGAACAACATTGTCCTTATCAATCTGATGGCACTGGATGGCCTGACAGAGTGTAATGCTATGAGCTTTCATTTGGTTAATGGAGCAGGACAGATGGAGCGGAGCTGGACAGCGCAACTCTCAGAGCTCAGGGCAGCTCACTTGCAGGTGACAGGTTTCTTGTTGTGTTTTGCACAGGCTGCCTCTTCTCGTGAATTTCTCCCAGATTGCTCACGGATCCGGACAGAAGCATCACTCATCCGGAGCTCCGCCATTAGTGCATGCCGGCTTTAGTAGGCTAGATCAGGAGCAAAGAGTGTTCCGCAGCTTCTCGGGGCTTCCTGCTTAGCCCCACATCCAAGTTCCACACTGGGGGAGTGTGACATGCTATGAGCCTGATCAGCACCACGGAGAGAGCGTGGAGCTGATTTTCAGACTGAAAAGCAGGACTAACACATGCTTCTCTCTCTCTCTCTCTCTCTCTCTCTCTCTCCAGCCACACACAGTCCGGTTGTCCTCCTTATTTCAATAAATGAGAATAATACCACGGTGAAAATGATAGAATCGTTTATAGATATTTTTCGATCAATTCTAGAAGTAGTGTTTAAAATAAATTACTCTCCCAGTTTAAGGAAAATGAATATCTAATTTAAACTCAATCAAAGAATTACCTAAAGTTGAAAAAAAATAATGAAGTCATTTGTAAACTAAGACAGATAATTGAGCTTTAATTTAATTAAATTTTTAGACTGAACTTTAGTATGAATTTGGAAAATAATGATTGTTTTCTTTCAGGTTGCACATGCTTGTGAATTTATGATTTATTGATCCATTCTATATGTTTGTTTGCTTTAAAGGTTTTTGACCTAAGAAAAACAGCACATAATGGCAAATAAAAGGTGGAACAAAGAAGAACTTGTTTGTCGTGCTTTGAGTGGAATCCAGTCAGCTTTGGGCAGATTATCCCCCCTTTCAAGTTAGGAGACTGCACAGAAAAACAAGAAAATTTACACATAATGTGATTGCGAGTTGAGTGCATGAGGGATTCATGCTGTGCGTGATGTGGTGGGAGGCAGCCTGATGACTATTCCATAGAAAGCAGTTGTGTGAGGCAGCACAGAGTTCATTTTGTTGCACCTCCATGTCCTTGTTCCACACAGGTAGCCTATTGTTACAGGTGCATTTCAAAAGGCCTTGTTTCGATGGCTGAAAAAGTCATTTGGACTTTTAGCTCAGTGGGATCAGGGTTCGATTTTGGTGTAAGAAGTTGAGGGTTCGTATGCAGCTACTCATAGGAGAGCCAAATGGCGTGGGGACGCGTGCGCGACCCACTTCACACCTGTGCGGATGTGCACACGTGGCTACCGTGGCCGCCTCCAACGCTCAGATACGCATCCAGACCAGCACATAAGCCGCACGCGTCTGATTGAAAGTAAACAAATGTCTCTAGGCAATATGGGCGTTGGCACATGACGTCACACGCCATGTCAATTTTTCTTAAACATAAATATGCTCCTTCGATTCCTCAGGAATTGGGCGCGTGTAGCTCAGCGGGCTGAGTCCTATGGGGGACGAAAAATGACGTAATAAGAAATAAGTAAATAAATAACTGAATTAATAAATACAGAAATAAATGTATAAATAATTAAGTAAATGCATCAATAAATAAATGAATGTAGAAATAAATATATTCAAATACAAATAATTGAATGCTTGCATTTGATTTTATTATTTCCGTATTTTTATACATATACATATATATTTATTTATTTCCTCCTGTAAACACATTTTAAAATTTATATATTTATTAAATTATATATTTATGATTTTCTATATTTATTTATTTATATATTTTTGCACTTCCACATTCATTTATTGATTTATATATTCTTTTTTCCCCTGTTTTTCTGCATTTTCACATTCATTTATTCCTGTATTTCTGTGTGCATTTTGTTAGAAGAAAAGTAAATATGTTAACTAAGTGGGGGGTCCTTACACCACTCTGAAGCCTGATTGGTTTACTGGACAGACCAGACTAGAGCAATCGATTCCACTCAACTGCTCACGTAGTTTACTGTTGGCAATGGCTGCAGGAGAGAGACCACTTCCAGAGGTGCTGCGGGAGTTGGCCAACCAGCTTGAAAACTGTCAGTAACAACTTTGTCGCTCAATCAAACACATAGAGGTCATTATAAGTTACATATTAAGTCAACTGAATTCATTTTTGTCAACCATGAGACGTTCGCTGTATTTTTGTGCAGCACCGGGAGCCTTAGCGGGAAATTCACGTCAGCCCTCTCCTTCACCTTCACATCCACTGAGACACCCTGTGGACGGTAGGTTTTTGCACTAACAGATGTGAAATCTTAAAACGAGCTACTCATAAACTTAATAATGCGTATAGACAATAATGTCTACATTTTTAGTACTGAAACGTTTGACATTCAGCATATGTATTATGAACTTGTTTTGTTTATTTGGTTGTGTCCGGGTAATAGGGGTGTATTTTCATTTTTTTTTTTTTTTCGTGGAACGAGGCATTTAGGCCGCCATGACTGTGAATTATTATTTTCTATACTATTATTATACTATTTTCTTTGGCTATTTTCAGAACAGATAACTTTTTCTCTCAAAGATAATACAATGGTAAAGGTGTATATTTTACCTATACATTGACTGCTGAAATGTCCCCAATTTTCATGTTAGTAATCTAGTCACCTTGTGGGTTTTAGTTATACAGTGCAGTTATTAATATGTATCACGCTGATTATGCCTGTTGTCTTTATTTAATCCTAGCTGAGGTTTTGAGAGTGTTTGGCCCATACACCCAAGTAGGGAGAAGGTTGACAACAACTCGGCGCTCCATTGTTACTACTTCCCAAACATATTCGTATACACACAACTTCTGCTGTCTTAACGATAAAAATGCAGAGCTTGTGCCAACGCGATTTGCCAAACAGAGGCTTTCAGCTGCAGGACTAGGAGATAAGCGTCTGACGTTTCAAGGTTTGTACATAATTATAGTACAATTGTACATTCTATTTTGCAGGATGTCTTATACACATGTACATTTATTATTTGAATCTTGACACTAATATCCTCTGTATCTTTATTTCAGGTTGTCAGGAGAATCCAGAAAAATTCAAAGATTTTCTATTCGAAGCATTTCCTCCACTTAGACAGGGAGGGATTTGAACTGCTCAAAATTTCGGAACAACCAGAGCTAGAAATCAACTGGTCCTCATCCCCTGTCCCAATGAAGGCTATCATGTTTGTCATCTAAAAGATCCACATACTCAGATTGGACATGCTTCCATTTTCATTAGACCACTTCAGAGGACCCTGAATCTGGAGCCTGTAAGTTTTTCATTTTAAAGTACTATTGTAGACTTAAGAGACAGTTAAATTTTTATACTTTTGTATGATAGTGTTTTGTTCACCTTTACAGATAGGTCAACCAGGAAGCAGTGATGAGCTGGCTGGACCACCCCAGAAATGTGTATAGTGTGGAGAAGAGTTTCCTCTTTCAAGTATCAAGGCCCATAGTGAAGAATGCATGAGGTACAGACAGAGGTTCAGCATCATGTTTGAAGGCATAATGCATGTACGGTATATCAAACGTCAAAACAGGGAACATGAGTCCATGTGAGATCCCCTCCAGCCAGGATTTGTAGATTATTTCGAAAGTGTCTTCATGTATGAAGGATCAAGCTTACATCACAAACAGGATGAAAAAACAAAAAGAGGAAACATAGTGCCAAAAATATTTTTGACTGTTTAAATATAGGCCTAATTGTTCCTCAGGTTGCCCTCTAAAAGCACAGTCATGGGGTTTGAATTGCTGGCTGGTTTTATTCAGACCTCTTTTTAAATTTTGTTTAAACACATTGCCATATTTTATTGTGTCCTGCAGTATGACCACTAATAAAAATGACCTCTATATGTCTAAGGCTGTCACAGAGCAGTGTTGAGTAGCAAACCGAGGTAGCAGCAGAAAATCTACACACTCCTGGAAGAGACTAGATTTTTGAGCATGTTAACAAGGTCACAGGAGAGTCTGATACCAAGTGCCAGCAGCACAGAAATCTCAGAGCCACATCAGGGAGATATGCATGCTGATGAGATCACTGATCTGGATCCCACTGAGGACAGGGTAATTCCTGGTGTGTGACTTTACCTCCACATATCATTAATTTGTCCTGTACACACATATATTCAAAATACTATTCATCTATGTTGTTTTAACACTTCAGATTGGAAAATTGAACCGGATCCTACAGAAGCATCAATGAAGTTCAAGGAAGAGATTTAAAATCAACATGCAACTGCAAAACAACTAAGTCTTGTCATGGATCTTAGAGAAAGTGCAGAGGAAAGGGAAAGGGCAATCCTTTCTTTCTACAAGATGGCTCATGTTGATTGGGCTTCCCCTTTGACATGCACATTAAAAGGTAAAATACTCTGCGTGGGTAGAGAAAGATTGTCCTCTTAATTAAAATGTATTTCATGTCCAGATCATACCCATGACATTTTGACTGTTTTATACTGATTTATAAATTGTATGTGTTGTTCTTTCAGGAGATCCTGCGACTGGTGATGGTATAACTCGCCATTTCTTTGCAACAACCATTGCCAAACTGCAGTTTGGTTTTGATATTAGATTTAGTAAGTATAAGCCATCAGTTTTATTCTAGTTTTCCCTCAGATCTTTTATCATACATCACTTTGGGATTATTAGAACAGCCACTAGGCTCTGTGTTGGTCTGTGCCATTCACACACTGAAAATAAATCTGTTTCTGTAAGTATGCAGTAATCTGCTCTGATGAATACATGTTCAAAGGAATTTATCTGTTTTTAATTTGTTACCCTCTTAGCAGACTAGATAAGGTCAACCTGAGTACCCAGTGGCTGATTGATACTATGTACTCTACTAAAGCTGCACTACAGTAGAATATTTCCATGACATCACCATCTATGTGTTTTGACTGCTCTTTAATTTTAAGCCCCAGGGGGAACTCTCCTGTTTGAGGGTGAGAAAGATCATTTGATTCCCTTTACGTCTCACTTCCTTCTGGAGAGTGACTTGTTGTTGCTGGCGAATGATTGGTCATTCATTTCTACATGGTGGGCCGGGACTTGGTGGACTGAGCCCAGCAATCCTGCATGTGCTCTTTGGTGGGTCCCCAGAAGAAGCCACCATAGAGATCAAAGACTGTGCTGACATCGATATCTGTGAAACAATCAAGATGGTATGATCCATTTTCCTAAAACTTTTATCAATCAGTAGGGGTATAAAAGTAAAGAGTATCTGACAGTGGCACAGAATTGTCTCTGAATAGTTTTAGAATGATACAATTTTAATATCATGTACTCTGTGTACCAACATAAAGGTTTAATAAAAAAAGAAACATTTATGTGAGAAAAAATGTAATTCAGATCTCATTAAATCTGATTTTTTTTTCTAAACTGGATAATCTGACAGAGCTATCATCAGATGAAAAGTACAGCATCAATGAGCTGGCTTTGTCCTGGGATCTGCCTCCAGTCACCTCTGAGAACAGGAGATGGCTGCATGATAAACTGTTGCTCCATGCCGTGAGTTCATTATTCTTAATAGATCATTAGATTCCTTCTGGAACAGGTTGGAAATTTAATGAACTGGATTTTGATTTACACCTTTGGCTTTTTCCCCCCAGAGATACAATAATGAATGATGATGGGTTTATCATTTGCAATGCAGCTTGTATTTTCTGATGTGGCACAAATGTTTTACAGGTTCTTCAGAGGACTTCCAGACAAGTCAAACAGTTAAGACGAGGTTTGAAAGAGACACTGATTTGGCCCTTGCTTACAGAGAGGAAAGATACAATCCCCCTTCTCTTTCCAAGGACATCAGATACACAGTGCACACCACAGGTAACTCATCAAAGTCAAAAACACTCCTCCTTAAATAAAAAGAGAAGTCATATTTTCCATTTTTAGGTAGACAGTTGTGTAAGTAGATTACAGTTATTTAAGTGTAGAGTTGAAATAAGTTGTTGCCTCAAAATAGATCCTACAAATGTTTCTTGTCAAATATTTTTTGGTGCATAATTTTAAACCCTGTTGAGATTTTTAGCTGAAAGAAATCATGTTTTGGATGCCAGTTTCAACAGTTTGGGATCTAGCTGTGACAATAGATTTCAAATTTATTTCATTCTCAAAAGATACATTGCAAGTTACATAAAACGTGCAGTTGTGTTTTTTTTAATGAAATTGTTGCTTGCAGTGCTGTACTTGTCTTATTAATCTAAGAGTGGTTAGCATTGCACTACTTTGTCAGTAAGCTAACCTTGTGATATACAGTCAGATGTTGCTCAAAGATCAATTAGCCAGTTCATCTAAGTTTAATAAAAAAGAAGAAAAGACACACTTGGTTACCTATTATCAAAAACTATAGATAGTACTTTATATTTTATACGGACACAATCAGTTTGGGCCTTAAATCACACTGCAATCTGTTCATGCCTTAAATACGCTAAAGCTTTTATCAGTCAGTGTACCATGCCTTACACTTATTTTTATGCCATTTTACTGAAGTGTCTTTGGCTATTTGGAAATGTGTGCCTTAATAGAGAATTAAATGTACTTTTTAGATGGTCTTGGACAAGATACACTGGCCCACACAGGACCTAGAGGACAGTGATGTATCTTTGGAGGATGCATGCAGGATCACAGGATTCCTTTGCACATTTGTTGAGAATTGTAAGTAAATGTGTTCCTAATGTTGGTGTCCCTTATGGGTTATTTAACTGGAGCTCTGAAACAGGACAGATGATTTACTTCAGTTAAAGAGTTTACATGCTCTAATTTTCTGTTTATTCTCCGAACAACACAAAGCAGCTGTTCAGTCATTTTAGAGTCACATCATATTTATGCTTTTGCAAAGTATATCTAAAACAGAAGTGTATATTTTCTCTTTGTGATAGCTTCTCCCAGCATTCTAGGAAAACTTCTGGAGTTTTGGGTTGGCTGGAATGTGCTTCCCAGAAACTTGGAGGTTGAAGTTGTGGAGTGCCCCTTCCCAGGGTCTTCAACCTGCTTCCAACTGTTGAAACTTCCAGGACATTACAAAGACTATAATATCTTTGAAAGAGACATCCTTGCTGCTGTTATGAGTGTTGATACTGGTTTTGGGTTGGTTTAAGAAGAGTACCTACAGTATGCACTTCTTGCCATCACACATTTTTTTGTCACTGGCACATCAAAAACTAGCAATAGAACTGTACTCAGACAGCACGCATACTGAGTAAGTTTAGTTAAAAAAATGCATGTTATGAAAATTAGCATTTCCCATTATAGTTTTGATTTGTGAAAATTCAGTGTTACGTTCTTTATGAAGGTTAAATCTTCCTCACCTGCTGTTGTTCAGCCACTTGTTTTATAGACCAGGTCTATGGGAGCTATTTTGACTCGTTCAAAAAAAAAAATCTTGTTCCTGTTGACTTCAAAACACTGCCATGGGAAGAGTCTTTAATGATAAGGAGACAACTTGGGCTTTATTTTTTCAGTTTAAAAGGATGCAGACACAGAGTTGAGCCATCTGGTTTACAGAATCTCTTTATTTTCATTTCAAATGCTCTTATTGCCTGAGCAACAAAATACAAGGAGTCTATTCTTCTGTAATGTTGCCAAACCATCCGTTTTATTTGTTTTAACTGCTAAAGCTGGGAATTTTAAGTCCTGTCCTGGTTGTTCAAAACAAATCAGATCATATTTAAGGTTGATCAATTTCGAGATATGTTCAAATCTTGAAATCAGGCTGTTTAAAAAAAATAAAGGATTGCAGATCCAGTAACCTAGTCTTGTTTTGCCCTGTTTGTGTCGTTAAAGTTATGAGTAGGATTGTGATAATGATGATAAAAAGAGGATTATCCTGATCCTGCTAACAGCTGGGTCAGGTTCGGTCACAGGTGGTACACATAAATACAACTCTGAAGAAGGTCAGACTAACTGAAACTAACCTTGAGAAAATTTAGAGATGAGAGTTGTGAAAGAAAAATCAAGGATTTTCCCTATAATGTATTTTATGAAACAGCATCAATTTCAGGTCCATAGTCTGTTAACTTCTCTGGATCTGTTTGTTCGTACTTTATAAATTAAAAGAGCTATTTTAAATGTAGACTGTTATGAAACACAAACACTTTTCAGTCCCCTGTGCTTTTTTATGTAGCTTGAGCCTGTTGCATCATACACTTTACAGATCTGGAGTTCACTGAAGCATTTCTGTCAAAAGCCTCACAGTCTGCATGTAGGCATCAATGCACTGGACAGAGAACCATCAGGCTTAGGTAGGCTCGCTACTTCCTCCTCAGTCAGATGGCGCAATTCCACCTCTTGGACAACATCTGGTTGTCGATGACCACAGGTCCAGTCCAGTCGACTCCATGCTCAGTATCAACCTTCAAATGCAGAAGACAAAGACAAAGGGTCTGTCAGTCAAAATCATAATGATGTTACTATGGTCATTATCCAAAGACAGAGCGTGTCATCAGTTTGTAGAGCTGTTAAATCACTAAAACTTCATTTTAAAATGAACTGATGAGTCATTACAATTAAATGCAAACCTACTACCAAGAAACTTTTAAGTAAGGTCATTGACATGAAATGTGGCTAAGGTATTTCCCCTAATATCAATTTCATCACTTACCATGAAATATTTCACTTTAAAAAAAAAAAAGTCGGGACATTTTCAGTGCATTTACAGTATTGTATGTTTTGCCTTTACAAATGTAAGGGTTAGGTGGTGCAAAAGTCCAAACAAACGAACAGATAACCATTCAAAATAGCAGGTTAATTTAATGAGTAAATGATTGGAAATAGAAACTGACAAGAAATAAGCTCAGCCTGTAGCCTTTATACAAAACGATAATTTCATATATTCTTAATCAAACATTTGGACAGATCATTTTGGCTGTGACACTGAACCTTACAATAAGTAACAGTTAATAAGTAACAGACTCAAAAGTATACATCAAATCCAGATTAAGTTTTAGTACATGCAGTCTGGACTATGGAGTGGTCTGTCCCTGCATTATTAATTGAAATACATTTGTATAACATCAGAGTGGGTGGTTAGGATGATGGCATACTAAGTGGACAGTTATACAAGAAATAAAGAAAGAAAGTCAAACCTGCATTGAGTCCTGATCCTGAGGGGTCTCGCGCTCATGACTGTTCCACAGTTGAAGCGGGGACTGATTTCTCTCAGTGCTCAGTCTGTGGCAGTTCCAGCCATGCTGGAAAGTCTGAAGGTGCTTCTGGATGTGAGGCAGAAAACACCAGTGTAGAGCATACAGGTGAACTTCGCAGTCAGGATTGTGAAGGCCTTCCCTCTCAAAGTTGGTGAAGATTGTGTAGAAGAGATCCACCACTCCCACATACACATCCCTCCACAGCCTCTCTATTCTGATGGAAAAAAGTTCAATTGCAATCATGCCATTCAGTTGAACATTTTTCAATTGTTTCTTTAAATAAAGGTAAACAACATATGATACGAAAAAATACAAAAGATAAGTTAAACATTTTTATACCACCAGCTACAAGAGGAGGATTACACAACACAGACTGACGAAAAAAACCTTGTCCCTATCATATAACCATTGATTATCTTACCTTTGATTATGGACACTCCTGCCAGCAATATGTGAGTTTCTGTCGAGTCCTCTGTGGGCCACCATGTAGCGTGCAACATCAACATTTTCCCCTCCCTTATCCGACCTCACACGAGATGGCACACCGTAGACATCCACAGCTTGGAGAAAGCTTCTCAGGACTGTTTCGGCACGGTTGTTGGTGGCAGCATGCAGGTACACAATGAGACGACTGTAGCCATCAATACCACCGTGCACAACAATACGCCATCTGAAATACATGAGTGAAGAAACATATGATGTAACATGACAGTTCTAAAGCTAGTTTTGATACAATCTATGGTTCTGTGATGCCATTTACAATTTTTCTTTAATACATGCACTGTACATAAATTAGTTCATAGCTCCAAATAAAAAAGGATCTTGCTTCCAGGAATAAAGTGGATCATTGCTGAAGTTGCTGTGATATTTTATCAATCAGTACCCAATGTTTCACTTCATCAGATACCCTACCTTATCAATTTGTGATACCCGTCAATGTGCCACAAACTGTTTGGTGCTGGTACATTATACACCCTGCGTCTTCTTGGATTCAGCTGAAGAATGCATCAAAAACTCCACGAGGTCCACCACGATGCATGGAACCCTGTACACGCTGTCCTATAATATGCACAATTAAGGTGGGCTTTCAAAAAAATCCTGAAATTTTTCCATTATAAACATGCAATATTTCCAATATCATAGGGTAATGGTACTAAATTAGAAATCTGCATTTTTCCATAACTGATGAAACAAGTCATTCAAGAATTAAAATAAGGTCATCAAAATACTGAAACTAGAGTTGTCAGACCCTGCCAAAGATAAAATGGACAAGATGAAACTGTGTTGTCCTGTAACATCAACATCAGTTTGTCTATTCAGTCATGAAATAAGAACAGTTTTCAAAACATGAGTACAGATAAAATAATAGTTTTTCCTCCCCAAAACTACACAGTGCCCATTAAAGTCCAAAGATTTCCCCCTCTATAACCTTAAGTTATTCAGTCTAATCGATGTGCATTGAGTCTGTCTACAGGTGGTTGTTTCCCTCTCTTTCTCTGCACATCTGACTGACGAGATGGGAAGAAACAGAACAAGAAGAGCCTCTCTTATGTCTGTGCTCTCCATTCTAATAAATGTGTTTAACTCTTGTCACTTACTCTGTATTTGAATGCCTTGTGCATTCAAGTGTGCATACATCATTTTATACCCACAGTTGGGATGGTATTATATAGATACCATGTATATTATATATTATATAGATAATAATAATAATAGTAATAATAATAAAAAGTATATGTATGTAAGCAGGAGTTCGGTGCTTTTTTACATCTTGTGTAAAAAAAGAATGCAAAGGTTCCCATATCCTCCAAAACCTGTCCGAGTTATGATTCAGATCATGAGTCAATTTCTCAAGAGGAAGAAGAGTAGAAATCTGTAATATCCACATGTCCACTGTAGGAATCTGGGGAGTTGACCACCGAAGTAAAATACATTTTTTAGCCAAAAACAAAAGAATTGTCAACAGAGATTTGGTGTCCCTGTCCAGGGAATTATCAGAGGCATGGTTAAGTAGACAGAAAGAAGGAGTTAATACAAATTTTTTACCAGTGATCTCCTGGATTACACGGTGGACCCCCTTCCAGAAAGTCTGAATGCGGTCACATGACCAAAACAAGTGGATAAATGTACCTTTGTGTATCTTACATTTAAAACAAAGGTTGGAAGTGCCAGGGAACATTCTCTGGAGGCGAACAGGTGTGTAATAAGTTCGGTAAAAAAATTTAAAGTTCTGTTCGTGTATAGAGATTGAAGTACATTTAGGAAAAATACTGTTGCAGATCTTGTCCCAATCTGCACGACTAAATGTCACCTCCAGATCACGCTCCCACAACGGCTTCAGAGAGTCATAACCTGAGGAATCAGAATGAAGTATCAGAAAGTAAATCTTGGAAATCAGTCCTTTGGGTGACTTAGCCAAAACTATAGTGTTTTCCAGCTCTGAAAGTCTCATGCGGATTTTGCCTGTCCTCAAGAGAGACCCTATAAAGTGATGAATTTGGAGATATTTATAGAAATCTTTGTGGGGAATGTTAAATTCAGCCCTGATTGGGTCAAATGGTTTAACAGAATTGGAAACCAACAGATCAGTAAAACTTGATAGGCCCTTAGATGTCCACTCCAGCAAACCAATGCTCCTAATCTGTGCTGGAAGATCTGGATTCAGAGCCAAAGGAGAATGGAGAGAGAAGACGAAGGAAATATTCAAGTATTTTTTCACATCTAGCCAGACCCGTAATGTATTATAAACAATCATATTGTTCTCAAGGTGATTTAGCTGATCTATGTTATTAATAAAAGGAAGAGAGTTAAGCTTTCTGGGATAGCAACCTATGGATTCAAGGCCAAGCCAAAGAGAGTCTTTCCTGTTCATAACTGGCTGACCAGTAGTATAGTTGAAGATTGGGCAGGGATAAGCCACCTAGATCCATTGGCTTAGTAAGTAGGGAAAACTTGACTCTTTGGTGTTTGTTATTCCAAATATAACGAGAAATAAGGGAGTTCAGTGACTTAAAAAAGGCAGGAGTCAAATAACACGGGAGATTTTGAAATAAATAATTAAATCGGGGGAGAATATTCATTTTTATAGTATTGATTCTCCCAAAGAGGGAAGTTGGTAAAAAGGTCCATTTTATCAAATCATTCTTGACCTTTTGGATTAAGGGTGAGTAATTACTTTCAAACAGATTATTTAAATTAGGAGTGATAAAGATACCCAAGTATTTAAAACCCTTCATAGACACTTGAAAAGGAGACTGTATTGACATATCCTGAGGAATATTAAAAGGCGTAGCAACTGACTTCCCTGTATTAATCTTGTAACCCGACAAGACACTGAATGTGGCTATAGATTTCACAACAGCTGGGATTGATTTCTCAGGTGTATTGAGATACAAAAGGACATCGTCTACAAACAAGGAGATGACATGTTTTTCTTCATCTACCCTCACTCCAGATATATCGGGGTTAGTTCTAATAGCCTCGGCCAAAGGTTCAGTAAATAAAATAAACAATAAGGGTGACGGGGGCAGCCCTGTCTGCAGCCCCTGCGCACCTGGAACCCCTCAGACAGCAGGCCATTGGTATTAACTGTAGCTATTGGGTCCGAGTAGAAAGATTTAATCATATTAATGAAGTTAGGGCCCAAATTAAATTTTTCTAGTTCCAGAAACAAAAAAGACCATTCCACTCGGTCGAAAGCCTTTTCGGCATCAAGGGAGACTATAAACGCTGGGCTTTTATGAGTGTTGACATGATGAATAATATTAAGAGAAACCGCCGTCGTTATCTGTGCCATATCTAGATTTTACAAATTCTGCCTGTTCTAGGTTTATTATTTTCGGAAGAATCTTTTCCAATCTACTGAGCCAGTGTCTTTGCAGGAATTTTGTAGGCCACATTAAGGAGACTAATAGGCCTAAATGATGAACAAGCCAATGGGTTTTTGTCCTTTTTTAAGAGTAAGCTAATGGAAGCGTATCTCCAGGAAGGCGGAATGCCATCTCTTAAGATACTATTGATGGCAGGCATAAAGATTGGATGGATCTCTGGCCAAAACTTTTTTAAACATTCCAATGGAAACCCATCTGCGCCTGGACACATCCCATTTGGCATAGACTGGACTGCAGCCCAGACCTCCTCAGGTGTGAATGCAGCATCTAAGCTGGAAGTCCTTTTCAATGGTTGGTAGGGAAATATTGTTCAGATATAAAGCAATAGCAGGGGCGCCAGACTCTTCTGCAGTATACAAAGATTTATAGTAATCCCAAAATGTGTTATTAACAATCACAGGATCACATGTTACATCTCCATTCTGAGTTCTTATCGAAGTAATTGGCACACTGTTTTGATTTTTCAGCTGATGGGCAAGCAGGCGACTGGACTTATTACCAAACTCATAATATTTCAGTTTTGTATAAAGTAAAAGTTTCTGGACATGACGGGTATGGCCCATATTCAGTCCAGTCCTAGCTGCTACTAATGCCTTTAGAATTGCTGGTGTGGGTGACTGTTTATGTATCTGCTCCAGCCTAGTTACTTCTCTTTCAAGTTTTTTCTGTTTTCCTCTAAGGCTTTCTTCTGATGAGAGCTAAAGGAGATAAGT
Organism: Scarus forsteni; assembly: GCA_036419115.1. NCBI lineage: Eukaryota > Metazoa > Chordata > Actinopteri > Labriformes > Labridae > Scarus > Scarus forsteni. The sequence continues at coordinate 12,956,753 of JAZDUH010000536.1, forward strand.
TGTCCATGTAGAGTGGCTTTAGCTGCATTCCAGATAATGACAGAGGACACGGAGAGCTTTTGTTATTGTGCCAGTATTGTGATAGGTTGGTCCGGACGAAGGTACAAAAAGAGTCACTGTTCAAAAATGACATGTTAAATCTCCAAATGGGAGTTTTAGGAATAATAAAAACTGGGTTAATGTACAGATGTACCGGGGCATGGTCTGATAAAATAATAGAGTCTATACAACAGGTCTGAACAGAGGGTAAGAAATGTTCAGGAATAAAAAAATAATCTAGTCTAGAATACGAATTGTGGGGATGTGAATAAAACGTATAGTCCCTCACTTTAGGATTTAGGTGTTGCCAGATGTCTATTAATCCGGTATCTGTGCATAAATTTTTAAGAGTGGAGGATGACCTCGGTTGGATATGTTAGCAGAAGAAGATTTATCCAGAGAAGCATTCATTATACAGTTAAAGTCACCAGCTATAAAGCCTGGACCATTGCAATGATGGTTAAACATAAGAATCATTTGTGACATAAGCTGGGGTGAGTCGTTATTTGGGGCATAAATATTGAGAATGGTAATGTGATGCCCAAAAAATGAACCCTTAATCAAAATAAATTTCCCTTCAGGGTCTTTTTCTTCATGTTCCAAAATAAAAGGAAGATTTTTATGTATAAGAATGGCAGTGCCTTTTTTGCTTTGTGAATGGGAGGAGAAGTAAGCTTTGCCTACCCAGTCCCTTTTAAGCTTTCAATGTCCTAAGTCAGAAAGCCTCGTTTCCTGAAGTAATGCTATGTCAGATTTTTGTTTTTTTCAGAAAAGTTAAAATCTTCTTCCTTTTAATTACATGGCCTAATCCTTGGACATTCCAAGTGGTGATTTTAAGTAAACCAGAAATAATCACAGAGCTGGAAAAAACCTGAGTAAAAGGTGCAGAGTATGGGGAGATTTACAAGTATAAAAGACTGAACCTGGACACCGATCAGTTAACAAAAGAAAGTCAAAACAACCAAAATTTGAACAGCATTGCTTACCCTCCCCAGTCCTGTCCCCAAACGACAGGAAACTACCCCAAAAGAAGTCACTGGGCATTTTAAAGATAATCCAAATCCTAATGTAACAGTTAGATCACAGTAACAACTTAGACACCAAGAACAATATCTAAGCTCCAGACCAAATGATCACTGAGAAACACCCCAAGATGAGTTTCAGAGTTGTACTTGGACCACAATGTGTATGCAAGATCTACTTTAAAATAAGATTATATGTTTAATTGACACAAAGGCATATAGACTACTGGAGATAAATAAAAGATGTGTTATATATAAAAGAGAGCAGTGCAGAAAATAAAAGGACATCATAGAGTGTGAGATCAAGCTAATTGCAATGCAGGATTATCCGTATTTATGTATTCTTAAAGAAATTAAAATCACCTTTTTTCCAAGGGAAAAAGCCACAAATGGAATCAACACTGCTCTACAAGCAAATCTTTCAGAGTCTATAGTGGTCACAGAGAATGGCAAATTGTCCAGTGGGGGCTCACTGTACATTTAAGATTAGTCCTTCTCCATTATAAACAGAAAAAAAAAAACTTATTTAAGAGTATCTAGAAATGCAGCCGCAGATTTGGGAGTGTCGAAGGGGCAGATTTGACCATCGTGGAGACACCGGAGGCGTGCTGGGTTGGTAAATCCACGGTATTTGTTATGACGAGCCAGCGCCTTCCCCACGGAGTCAAACTCTCGCCTCCTTCGCAGGACCTCCGCTGACAGGTCAGGGTAGAACCGAAGCTGGGAGCCACCATGGTGTATTTTGCGTTTCTTCATCGCTGCTCTGAGCACAGCTTCTCTTTGCGAAAATCGTAGAAACCGGACCAAGACGCTTCTCGGGGGCTTGCTGGGAGCCAGAGCTGGAGCCAGGGCTCGGTGAGCGTGTTTAATCTCCAGCGGGGGAAAATCAGCAGGAAGGCCGACTAAAGTTGGCAGCGTTGTCTGAAGAAAGTCCACAAGAGAGATATTGCCCTCTGATTTTTCTGGGAGGTTGACAATTTTCAGGTTTTTACGTCGGCCCCGGTTTTCTAGGTCATCTATTTTCAGCTGCAGCTGCTTCACTGTTTTTTCCATGGCGGTTATGCAGGTGTTGCTGTCCTCTGTCACTGAGACCCTCTCCTAGACCTCGTCTATGCGCTTTTCCAGGTCCATCACTCGGTTAGAGAGAGGACAAAAGCTCTCCACCGAGGTGACAGATGCTTTTATTTTGTTCAGTGCACCGTCAATGGTGTCCAGGCAGCGCCACTGATTCATCCATATCGCGTTCACCCGGGAGGCCACAAGTTTTACTTCAGCTAAGATCTGCTCCATACCTGCTTGGTTAGCTAGCGTTAGCTCAGAGGTGTTAGCATCACCTTGCTTAGCCTCGCTCGGGAACCAGGACGAGGTCGCTTGGTGAACTGTTTTCTTCTTGGCGGCTGAGCCCGACGGTGAAAAGATGGGAAAAGTCCTTGTCTCGCTGCAGTCTGGGCATGTCTGACACACAGTTTGGCTGCAGTTGCTCGATTAATTTGGAGAAGATCGCAAATTTGTTTCAGGCCTGGAGCGGAGAAAAGTCTCAAGCGTCCATCTTGATCCGGATCACGTGACCAACCCTGTGTCTTGCAGCTTTAACTTTAATTGAAATGATAAAAGATTAGGGCTTAATTACCTTATCCCATACTGTGACATCCTCCGACGGACTGTTCTTTCGCACCTCCGAACAAACATGCAATATCTCCAACCGTTTGTGAAGAAGGTGAAATTTAATGATTTCGGGAGGTAAAAGGTCGAGGGGCGTCAACAGTTTTCTCCACCTCTGTCTCAGACAAAAGCGTGGAGCTGATGAGCGACTTCTTGAAGTCTATCTAAGGCGTCCACGCCAACTTCATTACCCATCTGAGCATTTATCTGGAGTAAATCTTCCATTAATCCATCCAACCCAAACTGTAAATAGTCATTTGGTGAGTTGTTCTCCACCTCGTTCGCTAAAAACCGTAACTCGCTAACAACTGCATGAAAAAAAACTTCCATCTCAAACGGTGTCCTCTGAACCGCTGTAGGCTAGGCAGTTGCAGTCGATCCCATCGATCCGATCACACAGATGTAACCAATCCTGCTTCAGAGGGGAGTAAGGACCGCCCACTTAATGTACATTTATTTTTCTTCTGACAAAATGCATATAGAAATACGGAAATAAATACATGTGAAAATACAGAAAAAACGGGGAAATATGAATATATAAATAAATGGGGAAGTGCATAAATAAATAAATAAATACAGCAAATCATAAATATATAATTAAATAAATATATACATTTTAAAATGTGTCAATAATTGAGGAAATAAATAAATATAAAAGAATAAAAATATGGTAATGACAATATAAAATGCAAGCATTAAATTATTTATTTATATTTTATATTTAGTTCTACATTTATTCATTTTTTGATGCATTTCCTTAATTTTTAATACATTTATTTCTGTATTTATTAATTCATTTATTTATTTACTTATTTGTTATTATGTCATTTTTCGTCCCTCATAGGAGGCAGCCTGATGACTATTCCATAGAAAGCAGTTGTGTGAGGCAGCACAGAGTTCAATTTGTTGCACCTCCATGTCCTTGTTCCACACAGGTAGCCTATTCTTACAGGTGCATTTCAAAAGGCCTTGTTTCGATGGCTGAAAAACTCATTTGAACTTTTAGCTCAGTGGGATCAGGTTTCGACTTTGGTGTAAGAAGTTGAGGGTTCGCATCCGGCTACTCATAGGAGAGCCAAATGGCGTGGGGACGCGTGCGCGACCCATTTCACACCTGTGCGGCTGTGCACACGTTGCTACCGTGGCCGCCTCCAACGCTCAGATACGCATCCTGGCCAGCACATAAGCCACACGCGTCTGATTGAAAGTAAACAAATGTCTCTAGGCAATGTCTCGCAGGCATCTCAAGTCTCTCGGATTGTTCAGGTCGGAAAGCCCAGTCTGGATGCCGCTGACTTCCTGCAGGAGGGCTTGAACCAACACGGGATGATTTACGGACAGAAATGTATGCATTTGAAATGTATCCAGTTGGCTTCGGTAGTGACTCAGACATCTGTCCGTCCAGGCGCTCGGGAAGATATTCTAAGCAGGGAAGGCCGCCAAGTGAATGACTGAGTGAGGGACGTCAGTGTATTTTATATTCCTGCTGTATGTGCATCACACATCGTTACTCTCTAGGCTGCTGATTGGCTGCTATAAGCTACACACCAAAATAAAAATAAAAAAAAGTGAGAAATTCACAGGCAGCCCTAAAGGGCGGAGCTCGGATCGTGGCAGAGTGATGCTTCAGTCCGGACCCGTGAGCAATCTGTGAGAAATTCACGAGCACAGATTTTAATGGAGCAGGACAAATGGACGACTTCAGCACGGTGGGCAGCGCAACCGCTCTCAGACCTCAGGGCAAGTCACTTGCAGGTGACAGGTTTCTTGTTGTGTTTTTGCACAGACTGCCTCTTCTCGTGAATTTCTCCCAGATTGCTCACGGGTCCGGACAGAAGCATCACTCGGTCCAGAGCTCTGCCATTTAGTGCATGCCGGCTTTAGTAGGCTAGATCAGGAGCAAAGAGTGTTCCCGCAGCTTCTCGGGGCTTCCCCGTCTAGCCCCCACATCCAAGTTCCACACTGGGGGGAGTGTGACATGCTGTGAGCCTGATCAGCACCACGGAGAGAGCGTGGAGCTGATTTTCAGACCGAAAAAGCAGGACTAACACATGCTTCTCTCTCCCTCTCTCTCTCACAGTCCGGCTCCGAAATTGTGCCGCGCTACATCCCTGCTGTAATGTAAGCAACCTGATTGGGTGTCAAAACAGCACCATACACGCAAGATCGCCAGGGCCATGGGCGCCAACACAGAGAGGTCAGTGGGTGAAAGGTAGAGGGAAAAGTCCTTTGTGTCCTCTCCGCTGCCTACAGCCACCAGATGCCAGTAAATGCGGCAGTAAATCCAGACACGGCCTCCATAGATTGCAGTTGTGTTGCAGGACCAGTCCAGCTTGTCATCCAGGTGGACACCCAGGTACTTGTAACTGGAAACCAGTGTTAAGGAGGAGGTGGTTTTTTACACTCCATTGACTGAAGGCCCTCACCAGCTCCCTGTATTCCCCCTCGCCATCCCTCCTGATACACGCCATGACTGCCGTGTCATCAGAGTACTTCTGAACATGACAGGACTCAGAGTGGTATTGAAAGTCTGACGTGTACAGGGTAAAAAGGAATGGTGCCAGCACTGTCCCTTGTTGGGCTCCCGTACTGCTCAGAACTTTCTGAGACCCAGGTGGTGAGGTAGTTGTCCACCCCATCTATTCAAGTTTGCCCCTGAGTATGAGTGGTTGGATGGTGTTAAACCATGGATGTATTATAAGTGTTGGAGCCATTTCAGCCTGCAGCCACTCGTGGTGCTGTGAACAGGTCACATCTTATTTAAAGGCCACAGTGATTGTCACGGGTGTGGCGCATGCGGGGACCTATTGTTTTTTGACCGTGGTGTAGCGTGGCATGGCGTGAATTAGCCTATATGGATTATAGGAAGAATTGTTCTTTTGTTGAACTTAAATGGTTAAATAAATGAACTGATTATTATAACACAGCAAGAGCGAAGTGTGAATTTTTACTTTTGCGTTTGAACATCAAGAATTTTGATTTTGGACATTATCCTGCCATGACGGAGTAGCCGATTAGAGCACGTCTGCTAAGTTAAACCACGCGTTCTTTAAGGGAACTCAAGTGTGCGTCAACAAATAGTCAAAAAACACTCCTCTGGTTGAGAATGGAGAAAAAGTGAACGGTGGATCTCAATCAGCGGTGACTCGATCAGCTGTGACCCGATCAGCTGTTTTCTGACACAGCCACGGCGCAGGCGCGGGTCGTGGCTGTGTGCTAGCGGAGAGAGGAGACTCTGTGAGGCAGCGGAGGACGGGGCCAGAGGTCGGGGCCAGACTGCGGCGGCAGTGCGGGTACCGGAGGTCGGGGCCAGACTGCGGCCGTAACGAGGAGCACCGGAGGTCGGGGCCAGACTGCGGCGGCAGTGCGGGTACCGGAGGTCGGTGAGACGTGGATGGTGCAGTGAGCGGCGGTGTGCGGACGGAGATTGGAAACTCGCGCGCAATGGCGGCGCGGCGGTGACAATTGGAAAAGTTTGTTTGGATCAACGCCAAGTAAAGGAGGTACTCGGTAGCAGTGCTACCACACACAAACATATGGCCATTATTATTATAAAGTGTGCACACAAATAGTTATTTGGGGGGAAAACAATGCATTGTGTTACAAATTAAAGGTGTTTCAAGACATCAAGACTTCAAAGGAAGAAGATAACTTATTTTCATGAACATTCTTTATGTTGTGTGAATTTATGAAAACTTTTGAATGAAAATTTGTGTGTGGTTTACAAACAAATGGTTTAAAAATGTCTAAAGGTAAAGGTGGTTCAGATATTGAAATTGATAATCAAGGTGATGATGTTTTGTGTGAAAAAGGGGTTGATGAATCTCAGGTGGTTGGTGAGGCAGCACTCTCTGCCACAAAAAGAAAGGTTAAACTTACATCAAAAGCACTTCTTTGTAAAATAGGTGATCTTGAAAAAACACGAAAATCTAAACTAAACAAAGCTTCAGAGTTAAAAAGGACAATTCAAGGGTTGTTGTTTGAACGTGGGTATGAAACTGAAATAGAAAGCAACTTTGCCAAATACCAAGTACTGATTAATGATGCAAAAGATGCGCACAATGCTCTCCTCAAGCTGTTAGCTGCAGAAGAAGCGGAAAAACATCAGATATGGTTTAAGGCAAAACTTCTTGGTGCGGATGAAATCTCACAAAGTGTAACAAAATATTTGGAAAGTGCACGTGATGGAGCTATGAGTCACACTGAGGATAAAATAACACCAATGGACAGCGTGTCAAATGTTGGATCAGCAGCAACTTGCTCAACAAAAAGTAGCAGCAGAGCAGGATCCAGGAGATCAAGTGGATCCATCAAGTCCTCAATAGTGATGGCACGGGCACAAGCTGAAGCAAAGAGGGCGGCGCTGCTGGCCCGCGCAGATTCACTAAAAAAGAAGCATCAGCTGGAGGCGCAGGCGGAGTCACTGCGCAAAAGGATGGAAGAAATGGACCTTGAGGCTGAGATTGAAGCCGCTGGTGCAGAGGTGTAAGTTTTGCAGGCATTTTCATCAGAACAAGATGGAATGGAGTCATATGTTGAAAGGCATAAACAAAAGCAAACAAATGCAACTGCTGAAACAAGGGTCAAGGAAATGACAGAAAACAAAACATTACAAGCATCTGTCTCAAGGAAGGAAATCACTGGAAATCAAATTATCCATGCAACTGATAACAGCACACTTCAAATTCTCCAGAGGCAAAATCAAATATCTGAACTTTTACTGCAACAACAAAGTTCAAGTCAACTTCCACCAAGAGAAATACCAGTTTTTGAAGGTGATCCTTTAAAATTCAAGTTGTTCATGCAAGCCTTTAAACACTGTGTTGAGGATAAAAGTGCATCCAAAGGGGACTGTATGTACTATCTGGAAAGGTACACCAGAGGGCGTCCAAGAGACCTTGTGCAAAGTTGTTTACACATGAGTGCAGACAGAGGCTTTGAAACAGCTAAAGCCCTCCTACAGGAGCATTTTGGCAATACAACAAGAATCACTGCAGCTTATATGGAGAAAGTTCTCAACTGGCCTGCTGTTAAAGTTGAAAATGTTTCTGCACTTCAAGATTATGCTTTATTTCTGCGTGGATGCAATAATGCGATGTCTGATCTGTTTGACATGAGAGAACTGGACATGTCCGCAAATCTAAAAATCATCATTTCAAAGCTGCCTTTTAAATTGAGAGAACGGTTTAGGAGCATTGCATATGACATTCGAGAAATGAAAAAACACACACCAAACTTTGCAGATGTTGTGCAGTTTGTGGAACGACAGGTCAAGCTTTTGTCTGATCCTATCTTCGGGGATATCCAAGTCACTGAAAAGGGGATGCATATCAGAAAAGAGGTGTATTCAATCAAACAATCAACAAAACCAAAACTAAAACGAGAGAACTTTGCAACAGATGTCTGTGAAATCAACAAAAACAAGGAAGCCACAGCCAAAGAGCCCAAATCAGATGGCACAAGGAACTGTTTATTTTGTTTACAGAATCATGCTTTGGAGTACTGTCAACGGTTTTCCAAGATTACACATCGAGACAAAATATCTTTCTTAAAGGAAAAGGGAACATGTTTTGGATGTCTCAATACTGGACATTTGAGCAAAAATTGCAATCAATGTTTAATCTGCCGAACTTGCAAACAGAACCATCCAACAACTTTACATATTCACAGCAAAAAGGTTGATAAATCAGTGAACACCAACATCATGCACATCAGTGAACAACAATCAACTGTCAACAATACACTTGTGTCAAGTCAAGCCATTGGAGGCCAAACTGGGGCCGGTGGAATTCTTCAGATCCTTCCTGTGCAAGTAAAAGCAAAAAAAGGCAACAAAATCATTCAGACTTATGCGTTTCTGGACAATGGATCAACATCTACTTTCTGCACAGAATCTTTAATGAGAAGGCTAAACCTGACAGGAAAAAGAACACAAATATGCTTGTTAACCATGAGCCCGAAAACAAAAGTATCAACATACATTGTAAACAATCTTGAAGTTTGTGGTCTTAATGGGGAAAGATATTACAGTCTTCCTGATGTTTACACACAAAAAAACATGCCAGTTGGAACAGCAAACATTGTCACGAAAGAAACTCTTAAAAAATGGCCTTACCTTAACAGCATCAACATCCCTGAGATCCATGCACAAGTTGATTTATTGATTGGAACCAATGCATCGAAGTTGCTGGAGCCGTGGGAAGTGGTAAATAGCCAAGAGGATGGACCCTTCGCTGTAAAAACCCTACTGGGGTGGGTTTTGAGTGGATCATGTGGGGAATGGAAAGCTAAGCATGTGGATGAGAACTGCCATTTTGCTGCTGTGAATAGAGTGTCTGTGGAGTGTTTGGAAATGCTACTGGAGAAGCAATATGAACATGATTTCAATGAAAAGGATGCTGAAGACAAAACAGAAATGTCAAGGGAAGAATCAAAGTTCATGGAAATCATGGAGCAATCTGTCAAAGTGCAAAATGGACATTACAGTGTAAAGCTGCCCTTCAAGTCAGAAGTGACAATGTCAAATAATCGTTGTGTTGCTCAACAGCGCCTCACTGGACTGAGAAAGAGATTGGAAAGAGACAAAGAGTTCCATCGTGAGTATTCAGACTTCATGTCAGACGTGATCAGCAATGGTTATGCTGAGAGGGTGTCAGAGAAGGAATTACGGTGTGGGGAAGACAATGTGTGTTACATCCCTCATCATGGTGTTTATCACCCACGCAAGGGCAAGCTGCGCGTTGTGTTTGATTGTGGAGCCAAGTATAAGGGAACCTCCCTTAATGAGCAGCTACTGCAAGGCCCGAATCTCACAAGTTCTTTGATTGGAGCGCTCCTAAGGTTCAGACAAGAACCCATCGCCTTCATGTCTGACATAAAGTGCATGTTTTATCAGGTTAGAGTGGCAGAAGAAGATCGAGATTTTCTCAGGTTCTTGTGGTGGCCCAATGGAGACCTGACACAGAAAGTTGCAGAGTATAGAATGACTGTACACTTATTTGGAGCAGTGTCGTCTCCAAGCTGTGCCTGTTATGCATTAAGAAGAACTGCAGATGACCATCAGAACAGCTTTGCAGAGGAGGTGCTTGACACTGTACGCAGAAATTTCTATGTGGATGATTGCCTCAAAAGCTTACCATCTGTAAAAAAGGCAGTACATATTGTTACTGACCTGGTGGATCTTTGTCAGCAGGGAGGCTTTTATCTCAAAGAGTGGACCAGCAACTGCAGAGACATCCTGCACAAAATACCTGAGAAGGACCAATCAAAAAATGTGAGCAACCTCAGTCTTGACAGGGACAAACTGCCGATGGAGAGAGCTTTGGGCCTTCAATGGTGCATGGAAAATGACATATTTAATTTCCACATGACCTGCCAAGAGAGAATGCACACACGACGTGGCATTTTATCTGTCGTAAGCTCAGTGTATGATCCTATAGGATATCTTTCAGTAATTACTCTGCCAGCAAAGCGCATTTTACAGGAGTTGTGCAGGAAGAACTACGACTGGGATGAGGAGATTCCAGCAAACCTGAAACAACAGTGGACTAATTGGTTGGCTGATCTGAAAGGGCTATCAAAGTTCCAAGTGAATAGATGTTTGAAACCACATGACTTTGGACCATCAACACATGCTGAGCTACACCACTTTGCAGATGCCAGCGAGGGAGGATATGGCACAATAACTTACCTGAGGCTTCAAAACATACAAGGTGATATACATGTCTGTTTCCTTCTTGGGAAAGCCAGAGTGGCACCACTCAAGCCTGTAACAATCCCTCGGTTGGAGCTTACTGCTGCTGTCTTGGCTGTCCGGATAGATAAAATGGTGAAAGCAGAGTTGCAGTTTGACTTACAGGACTCATATTTCTGGACTGATAGCAGCACGGTGTTAAAGTACATCAACAACGAAAACAAAAGATTTCGGACATTTGTAGCAAACAGAATAGCTGTTATCAGAGAGGCATCAGACACCACACAATGGCACTACATCCACACATCACAAAATCCTGCAGATGATGCGTCAAGAGGCATGACAGTTCAAAGGCTACTGAATAGCAAAACATGGCTAACTGGTCCAGAATTCCTGTGGACAACAAAAGAAACATGGATGAACTGTGAAACAGAGACAACAATCGCTGAAGATGATCCTGAGGTCAAAAAGGAGATCTCCATCAATACAATAAGTGTGCCAAAGAACTGTGCAATCAGTCAGCTCATCATGTATTATGCAGATTGGAAAAAGCTGAAAACTGCAGTTGGATCCTCAAAGTAAAGACCGCTTTATTGGAACGGTATCGAAAAAAGAAGCAACTTTTATTGGATGATTCTACAGGTATGAGTCATATTAATCAAGAGATGCTGAATGTGAAACCCTCAGTGAGACAAAAGTTGTCAACTGAAGATCTGTCTGCAGCAGAGACTGCAATCATCCAGTTCTGCCAAAGGGAAAGATTGAACACTGAGATCAATGCACTAATGTCTGGAAGTTCTGTAAAAAGAAGTAGCCCCATTTACAAGCTGAATCCTGTTGTTGTGGAAGGACTGCTTAGGGTAGGTGGAAGGCTGTCCAGGACTGCAATGCCAGAAGAAAAAAAGCATCCCATGATTTTGTTAAAGGATCAACATATTGCTTTGTTAATCCTTAAACACATTCATGAACAGACTGGACACAGCGGGAGAAATTACATGCTCTCAAAGTTAAGAGAAAGATATTGGATCACACATGCTAACGCAGCTGCACGAAAAATCCTGTCGAGTTGCACCTTTTGCAGACGTCACAAAGGTAAATTGTGTGATCAAAAGATGGCTGACCTGCCAAACGAACGAATAACTCCAGACTTGCCTCCATTTACCAACGTGGGAGTAGATTACTTTGGACCAGTTGAAATAAAACAAGGACGTTCTCATGTAAAAAGATACGGTGTTATATTCACATGTATGGCCAGCAGAGCTATTCATTTGGAAGTGGCACACTCTTTGGACACAGATTCATGCATTAGTGCAGTACGTCGGTTCATGTGTCGGAGAGGACCTGTATCTCATTTCCGTTCTGATAATGGTACCAACTTTACTGGAGCAGAAAAGGAACTAAAAAGGGCAATGGCAAAGATAAATAATGAATCAATTGAGAAAGCTTTATTACATGACAACATCAAATGGACTTTCAACCCACCATCAGCTTCACATCATGGCGGTGCATGGGAAAGCATGATCCGGCTAGTCAGAAAGGTGCTCATATCAGTGCTACAACAACAGACCTTGACCGATGAAGCCTTATTAACAGTGATGTGTGAAGCAGAAGCAATCATAAATGACAGACCTATCACGAAGGTGTCTGAGGACCCAAATGACCTTGAGCCTTTGACACCAAACCATCTGCTTACACTGAAGAGGAATCCAATACTCCCTCCCGGCATATTTGATCAGAATGACCAATATGCAAGGCGAAGATGGAAACAGGCTCAATATATTGCTGATTTATTCTGGAAGAGATGGTCAAAGGAATACCTTGCTGCATTGCAGGAAAGACAAAAATGGAATAATATTCAACGTAATCTCACAGTGGGAGACATTGTTTTGATTGCAGATCCAACTGCTCCAAGGAACTCCTGGTTGATCAGAAGAGTGATCAAAACATTCCCTGATAAATCAGGCATAGTCAGAACAGTTCAGATTCAAACAAAAACAAATGTCCTCGAAAGACCTGTAACAAAGCTTTGTCTTTTAGTAGAAAATGAAATGTGAATAGGGTGGTGTGTAAAATGAAAAAAGGTGGTATTGCTTATTTTTGTAAAAACAAAATATGTGAAGAATTATTATTATGGCTCCATTAATGATTTGTTTGTAATAATTGTTATGTTTGTATGGCCATAAACAATTAGGGGCCGGATGTGTTGGAGCCATTTCAGCCTGCAGCCACTCGTGGTGCTGTGAACAGGTCACATCTTATTTAAAGGCCACAGTGATTGTCACGGGTGTGGCGCATGCGGGGACCTATTGTTTTTTGACCGTGGTGTGGCGTGGCATGGCGTGAATTAGCCTATATGGATTATAGGAAGAATTGTTCTTTTGTTGAACTTAAATGGTTAAATAAATGAACTGATTATTATAACACAGCAAGAGCGAAGTGTGAATTTTTACTTTTACGTTTGAACATCAAGAATTTTGATTTTGGACATTATCCTGCCATGACGGAGTAGCCGATTAGAGCACGTCTGCTAAGTTAAACCACGCGTTCTTTAAGGGAACTCAAGTGTGCGTCAACAATAAGAACTGGATAGCGTGGCTCCGCCTTCCACCATGTAACGGATTTGAAGCCTAAATATCCCCCGTCAGGGCGCCGCCATTGTGCAGCCAGTAGAGAATTTGGGCCATAATCCGGACGCAGCTGTCGTAAACGGTCGCAACACTCCGCAGCATACGCCGTACACAATCATTGTGAAGCTGCCGTAAACCGCGGTTATTTTTAAAGTCTAATAACTAATAAAAAAGAAACTTTTCAGAAAAAAGAGGACTTGGAAAACACGCAGCCCAATAATACTTTCATATCACCACAGCATACAGATAGGAGAAATATTTGTACGGGGTGTAATAATTTTTTGAAGTTTCACTTCGGCCCGTCCAGATGAATGGTGGAGACGGAAATTTGACCTATACTGTAGCCAGTCACCAGGGGGAGCAGTTTTTGTGGAGGCTTCAATTTGAGCCCAGCGACATGGCGTCCATGTTTTTTACAGTCTATGTGTTAAACGCACTCAAGAAATCGGAGAACATTATTCTGATATATCCTCCCGGTTCATCTAGGTGTGATTGAGCCTGGTGAAGCATGAACAGAATAGCGTCTTCTACTCCAATGTTCTCACGGTAGGCAAATTGCAGCTTGTCTTGGGCCTGTTCCACCTGAGTCCTCAGGTGACGGAGTAGCAGCCTCTCCAGTGTCTTCATTACATGTGATGTTAAAGCCACCGGTCTGTAGTCATTCATCTTGACCGGACGCCCTACTTTAGGGACCGGCATAAGGCAGGATGTCTTCCACAGGACCGGTACCTTGCCCTGCTGAAGGCTCATGTTGAAAACACACTGAAGAGGTTTGGCTAGTTGTGCTGCACAGTCCCTGAGCAGTCTTGGACAAACACCGTCTGGCCCCATTGCCTTACCTGGACGCAGCCTCTTGAGCTCCGTCCTCACCTCCTCTGTTGTAAGGAACAGAGGGTGGTTTGCCCCTGCCCCAGGTGAAGGTTGTGGTGTCACAGGCAAAGGTGGTGGTGCCACTGCAACCAGTAAAGGTGGTGCCGCGACAGGTGGGGAAGCCGCTGCTGCATGTGAAGGTGCCACGTTCATCATATCATAGTGATTTTTCCTCTATGGCCCATGCCTCAATAATTACTCACTCTGTCTTAACTTCTTCCCTTCTTCGGTCCTTCTTTCTGTATTCTCATCTTAAAGGTAACACTGCCCCCTCCCGTCCTGTTTTCTCTCCTGCTCCTTTCACATTTATATCTATTGATTTTAAAATCCAAGTTTGGCTGTAACCATGTTTCTTGAACACAGATAATTTCTGGCTCTCCTTGAATTCCTCTAAACTTTTCTTCTGTTATTTCTTTCTGATTTTGATCTACAGACATGGACACAATTGTTAGTATTCTTCCGTTAAAAGAAGAAAAACCCACTTGGTCACTGAAGTAATTTGAAACTGACAAAAGTAATAATAAAAAAGAATTATACTGAAAGTTAACTAATGAAAATCAGATATTGATTTTGAGTTGTGGTTCAACAGAATAATTTAAAAAAACAAAATTAATAAACTGGCCTGGATAAAAATGATGGCACACCTAATTTAATATTTTGTTGCACAGCCCTTTGAGGGAATCAGGTGATTTTTGTAACTCTCAATGAGACTTTTGCACCTGTCCACAAGTATTTTAACCCACTCCTTGTTTCAGTGACCATGTGTGTTTTTCTTTCTTTGGAGGGAAGGTACAAACAATTTTGTCCATTTATGTACTCCTCATTCCTCTAATTCTGTTTTCTGTTCAGTATTTCCTTTTTGTGTCCTTGTGTGTTTGAGTGAGTGTGTGTTATATGGGTGTAATTGCAAGGGTGGGTGGGTCCTATATTTTCATTGTATGCTATTTCCTACTTTTATTTCTTTTATTTTGTTTATCATGTCACACACTTTATGCCACAAAATCTTGTCTAAAAATTGCTATACAAATAAAGTCTGATTAAAAATACTTAAGCATGATACTCTTGTTTGAAAGAAAAAAAAAAAAAAACATTTAAAAGTTTCCTTTTTTTGATTTATGCATGAAAAAGGTCAACCCTGTTTTAAAGGGCCCATACTATGCAAAAACCACTTTATTAAGTCTTTTGGTGAAATTTTGGGGTCTGTGGCTTTCCCCCCAGCCCCAAAAATGTGATATTTAGTGACAAATCCTGTGCTTCCTAGTGCTTGTGAATGTAAAACCCCGCCCCCTAATGAGGCATTTTTTCATTGGGGTTGTACCGACGTCACAGTTCACTTTGTTGACCAATCAGGAACGAGTCTGATCTGATTGACAGACACCCGCACCCCCCCACTCTCTCCGCTGCTGCAGAGATCTCCAGCGAGAGCTGCTGAAGAGCAGCCATGATGGATTTACCGGCAGTGAGAGATCGGAGTTCAGAATGCTGTAGTGCTGTAGCTACTGCTGCAGGGTTGTGGGCTGTAACAAGCCACACACTTCCTTGCACAAATTTCCTACCTCTGAAGACCTAAAGACTAAGTGGCTGAAGTTCATCTATCATGGAAATGTGCCAGCAAAACAAAGTAAAGATGTGCACGTCTGTGCTAAGCACTTCAAGACCGACTGCTTTGCAAACTTCGGACAGTACACAAGAGAGCTTGCAAATCCTTAACCCAGGAGCACTGCCAACCATCCGCCAACAAACCTCGGACCCTGGAAATGTGAGTATTCCAAATGCTGTGTGCTGTTATTTTGCTAATTGCTACGAGCTGCTAACAGCAGAGGGAAGAGGAGCAGATGTAAGAGCTATTCCTGTGTTAGCGTCAGGAGGCTAAGCTTAGCTGCGGTTAGCCTGTTGTTTTAGCCTGTAATGTTACAATAAACGAGCTTCGCTGTTTTCTAAACATGAGGATTTACAGTCGTGTCTCTTCTGGGCCGTAATAGTATCTGTTGCCTGTTACTTTGCTGGCTGCTGTTAAATGTACAGCGATCTATGAACGGGACCTGTTGCTCTTTACTCACTAAGGCATTGTAATCAATAAATTATCTCATAAAGTATCAAAACTCATTTCGTGTCTAAACTGTGGACAAGGGAAATGATCGGTGAATGCTGTTTCTCTGTGTTTTGCAGCAGATCATGTAAATATTGATAACAGGGGAAAGTATATACGCTAAGGCCGGCTAAAATCAGTGTATCTGTAGATGTGATACCTGACATTATTGGCCACAGCATCGTGATCACCAAAGTAGTTTAATCCGATTTAGATGTATGAATATTCTCACAGTAGTAGAGGAGTATAACAGCTGGAGGATAATTATTATTATTCCTTGTACAGCCCTCCTCTCCCCCCTGCATCTGTGTTAGCTCTAGGAGGCTAAGCTTAGCTGCGGTTAGCCTGTTGTGTTAGCCTGTAATGCTACGAGAAACGAGCTTCGCTGTTTTGTAATACAGGCAATGTAATCGATAAATTATCTCAGAGGGTATCCAAACTCATTTCGTGTCTAAGCTGTGGATGAGGGAAACGATCAGGCTTTGTTCCTCTGTGTGTTACAGCAGATCATGTAAATATTGATAACAACAGGGAGTGTATATAACGTGTGACGCCAACGCTGCAGATGTCGTTATCACCAAACTAATTTAATCTGATTTCTGTGAGTTTAAACGCTCAGAAATGCCCACAGAATGCTGTCATACGAGCTGTGTGACTGGGGATAAGTTACAATTACTAACAGGTCAGTGATTTATGAAAACCGGAGGGAGGCAGATGTCTGATTCAATTATCCTCCCGTTTTATTTACTAACAATATATAGGCATAGACATTTTATAATGCATCACATAATGTGACATTTGTAAGTAAAAACCCATTAACCCCTGAAAAGCTTGTATCTTATTTGAGACACACTTTTGATACACGTGTCTAATCAAAATTATCAAAGAATATCACAAAAAAAAAACCCAAATGAATACAGTCAGATAAATGATAAATATAAAAGTCCTCAGCTGAATTATCAGTTGCCAGAAACACCTAATGTATCTATTGAGTAACAAAAACTATTTGTAACATCTCATGTAATTTATTTAGATTGTAGTACAACGTGAAATTAACATTTTGTCTAAAAAAAGGTAAAAATGCATGGCTCTAATTTGAATGGCTCTAATTTGTGTTTTCATACACTAACAGGTTAAACAATTTTCTTTCTTGTGTCTATGCTGGTCGACCTCAGGCAGCATCTTCTGATGGTGAACCGCTGGTTACAGTCAGCTTCTCAAAATCCAAGGAGGAAGGATGTACAGCAAAGCCAGTGAGAGCAGAGCCAGCTTTCAGTAAGTGAAACAATTCTTTATTAAAATCAACACATTTAACAACATGGCAAGTAGGCATAGCATGGAAATGAAAAGATAAAGGAAACTGGAATAAAAATGTTATCAAAATGGAATTGAGAATATATAATCAATAAGGACATTGTGTCAATAAAAGACTATGTAAAAAAAATGACAACCCTGCAGTGAGGTGTTTTGGTGCCATTTCTTGTAAACATATATTTTTGTGTCTTGTATTTCAGATCATGCAGATGCACTGTTGGACCTTGTCTTTGAGAAGGTTTTCCAGGACCCTGCCCCACACCTGAAGGAGCCGCAGAAAATACCAGACCATATGCTCCTTTTCCAAATACCAGGAAGCGCTGACCCTCTCATACTGGTCTTCTGCATCAGGAAACTCTGCAGTACAACACAGGCAGCATCAGCTCACAAAGGCTCTGTAGGCCAGGCATCTGTAAGGGCTGGACATGACAAGATTATGTCAGAAATGAAAATTACTGTCATAGGTGTTTTTATCTATATGTTCATATTTTTATCAATATGGTTCTATGGCTTGTGTTTAAAAATTCCTTTTCTTTTTTCATGCCTTTTTTACCTCCTTTATGTAAAAATGTCTAGAGTACCAGCCGGTACATTTGGTGTTTTTATATGTCAAAATATCTTTCACAATAAAAAGTCTGCATGAACTGTTTTGTGTGTTCTCAGTTTTCCATATGTTACATGTAATGTTAATAATTAAATAACAAGACAGAAAAAAAAAAAAAAAATCAGTTCTTTTAATCTTTACTATTTTTGTTCAACAGTCATGGAAGTGTTTATATTAAAATACTTACGCATCACTCCTCTTAGATGTAAAGGCTCATAGTCTGCTCTATAAATATAGAATGCATGTTGTAGTGAAAAACACACTCAGAGTCAGAGTCCAGGATGGTTGGACTGGGAGTTCTTGCAGTTTTCCTCTGACCTACTTAATTAAAACAGGTAAGTCAGTGACACAGTACAGGAAAGGTAATGTACTAAATTGTTATTAAGCACTAATTTTTCACAATACCTTTGGTATCTCCATTTAACAAACATTTTCAGGCGGTAGGAATTTTCACACAATTGCTACAGGAGCACCTCTGTAGGAGAAGAGTGAAAACAGGATGTTCAGGAGAATTTTTATATAAAGGAAATGTTCTGTTATTGTATAAGAATATACACAGAGCTGTCATAACATACAATAATGCAAGTGAAGAGGTTTTTAAGACAGCTACTGTGTGGCATATAGAAAAGAAAATAACCTTTTAAAATAAGGTTCACAGAAAACTGTTGGCTGCTCACAGTTACAGCTAATAAACGTTATCAGTTACTGTCACTAAAGGCTATGGCTCTATTAAATGCTGTATTCTGATGGGTCAGTCACATTACTAATGTTATTTCTGTAAAACAGACTCTTGCTCTGATCGGCCCTGAAGAGCCCAGACATTATTTACACATCACAACAACAGAGAAGACCCCTCTCTCTGCCTTATTTCACTATCAGTAGCAACGGCCCGTTCAGTGTTACTTAGAAGTGAAAGTTAATTCACATCGGTGTTTTAGTTAATTCACGTCTCTGCAGTAACCCGCTCACTCTACATTAGCTCTTACTAGACTCTATTTAACGCCAGTCTAAGCACTGCACGTCTGCTAACAGACACGCTAACATCGACAACAACAGGGGGAGGGGGAGAGGAACGGCAGAAAAACTTTAATTCGTCAAAATAATAGCATTGAAGAAACAAACTTTATATACAGACCACTGAGAAACATCCCGGTCCTCGACTCTCTCCTGGTTCCTCTTATTTTCGGGTTCTGACTCAGTTAAAGCGTTCAGTGCTGCGGTCCTCACGTAGCAACACAGACGCTAACACAGAGCTCTGTTGACGGTTTCAGCGGGGGCTCATTAACATATAGTTACGCCCACAAAATCCGAGTGTTCTGCAGGCAGGAGGAGAGAGAGCCTGGAAATTATGCGACAGTGCTTGTTTTATTGAGTTTTTAGACCAAAGCATGCTACTAAGGCTTCATGAAGACATCAAAGATCAATATTACACTGCAGAAAAAGAGCAGAATATGAGATCTTTAATATGTATCTTAATTTATCTGTGAAGCTTAATTTTCAATCAAAAATACTTTGTTTACTGAGTTGTATGTTTTTTATAGTTTAAATATTCCATTATTCTTTTTTATTCTTAAATTCCTTTTATATTTATTAATATTTTTTCAACTCTTATTTTAGTGTGGCTCTTATTTTATCTCGAGTTTTAGTGGTATTTTTTTTATTATCTTCAGTGTTTTCCGTTATAAACTCATGATGGTGTATTCTTAGTTTTGTTTTGTTCAGGCTTTTAGAAATGATCTTGTTTCTTGTTTTTTGTTCATGATGAGTTTGTTGGTTTTTATTGTTTTTTTTTCTTTGTCTTGCATGTATTTTTTTCTCATGTAAAAAACTTTGTGCTACATATTTTGCATGAGGAGTGCTTTACAAATAAAGTTTGATTGATTTATAGAAAAGATGACTAAATTCTTCTTCTGCGATTTAAACCAGAACAACCTTTGTGTATTTTGTATGTGAACCCCAGCCTCTCATGCAGGGACAGGTGGGACAGGCTATAGCCCCCCCACAACCCCAAAGGAAAATGTTTCATTTTATGTGTGGACACAAACAGAGGGGGGGCAGCTCACTGGAAACTGAATAGAGTCAAGTGCAATATCAGCCATTTCTGATGTTTTTTAGTATTTGTTAAGAGCCCCCCTTAATTTTTTAACTTCTAAAAACTGTAAAACACTCTGAGAGCACAAACCTCTACCAGGGTAGCTCACATATTGCTATCGCATCTTTGAGTAATAGTTCCATGATAAATTTACTATCATATTAATATGATTCATGACCCTGAAAACCCACACCAAGCACTTGGAATCATGTTGATTTCATTACTCGTTAGAAAGTTATTGAGCAAAAATGATCATGGGCTTATTTTGGTCTTCTGGATCACCACCAAATTCTAACCATTTTTAAACTGGGCCATTACCAACATCTCCTGAAAGTTTCATCAAAAGTCGTCCAGTAGTTTTTGCTCAATCTTGCTAACAAGCAAACATATGCCAGTAAAAACATAAAAATCCTAAATGCAGGTAAAAATGTAACATTTTTACCATAAAAACAGATAACACTGTCCACACACAGAATAAAAGAAAATGGAGACAGAGAAAGATTGATTATTGTTTATTCAGTTAAAAAAACGATATGCAGATTTAATCAATTACAAGTGCAAGTTTACTAATTAGAAACAAGAAAGAACACAAAAAACTCTTCATTTCTCACAATGTGTAAAATCATTTCTCAATAGAAGAATGTATATTTAAAAAGTTAGAAAAGTACATGTGCCAGAATGTGAAAAACAGATGACAACAGTGATTTGTCAGTTTGTTACTCATAATCACTTGTTCTTTTCTACAAAGGCAAAGCAGAGACAAACGTGATGAGGACAGATTTATGATCTGGGCGTCCATGGGTTGGTCTCTATTATAAAGTCTTATTTTTAGTCCCCTCGTCTCTGCCTTGTCACATAAATCTCTGGATTCATGTACAGTCCTACTCATCATTATTGGCACCCATGAAGTTTAAGTACACAATGTTGAATATCTTCTGGAGAAAAAGTGAATCAAGTCAAACATTTGTTTCTATGGAAAACTTGTTTGACACAAAAGAGCAATTGATAAACAGTAATTTTAAACAAAAAAACATGGGAGGAAAAAACTTGAAAAGAAAAGTTTGCTGTGTCACTGGTATTGGCACCCTTTGCTGCAAATCAGTATGGAACCACATTGTGACTCATCTGTGGCAAATAAAATGAGAATCGCCTGTGATAAATTGTCTGTGCTCATGTGACATCAATTAGCCAATGAATGACGGCTTTTTTTAAAAAAAGCCCCCTGTTGTCCCCTGTTTCTTTGTCACAATGGTGAAATCAAAGGAGCTGTCTGAGAACATCAGAGGTGTGATTATCAGCAAACACAAGAGCTTCAAAAGATACAAGGCCATCTCCAAAGACCTTGGTATTAGGGGTGCAATGATACAGAAAATTCACGGTTCGGTTCGATTCGATACGTTTCTGTCACGGTTCGATACATTTTCGATACAAAATATGAGAAATTTCAATGCCTTTTTTACTTGTGGTTTATTAAAATAACCAACATTTGTTTTAACTCAGAGTATATATTTTTTAATTGAATTAAATGTACCTCTTGCAGCTAAACCAGGCACTTTCTTCAGGGCATACTTAGATCCATAAAAAACAAAAACATCACTGAGACTTTGACTTCCTTTATTGTCATTACGTAAATTACACAGCAGTGCACTTGGAATGAAATTTCGTTTCATTGGCTTCCTGGATTGTAACAACACACAGTGATATTGTTAATGAATAAGTGTATAAAAATATAAACATTATTAGGGGAAGAATAAATAGTATAAAAAATAAATATGAATACAAGGGCTATGTAAGAAACATCGATTAACACTGTCAGTTAAAAGTGACCTATAACTACTACAAATGTTTATGTGGAATGAAGTGTATTGCACTGTTAGAGATTAAAGAACAGTCATTATATACCAAGTAAAATAAGACTAAGTAAAAATTAAATGAATCTAATAGAGAAGTCACCCATCTTATGTGGTGCATTCTGAGCAGCAGAGTAAATATTACAAAGAACGAGCTATAAGTGTATCAAGTGTCATTATCCACAGCAGAAAAGGGTCTCATGTGGACAGCAATAACAGTAGCTATGGCCCGGTCGATTTCCTTTGTCCTCTTTGAATCATGTGCTAATGGCTGTCTAAATGACCCAGGGAAAGTCTGTACCATGTGTGCTGCTTGTTGTTTCTCTGTTTCCACTTGTTTTAACCCCGGGATGATGGAGGTGTTTGTTGTTTTCCCCCGACTTAGCTTAGCATCGTATTGCACTTCCAACATTCTGTTGTGTTTTGTCCACGACGCGCTTACCATCAGGGTCATACTTAACACGGAGGCCAAAGTAGTCCCAAACGGAGAGACAGCAAGCACGATCTGTGGCAGCGGCAGCTCATAGTGGCATTGCTGGCCATGCGCCAGATCTGAATGATAGTGGAGGGTCTTCAGTTTCAACTGAAGGTAATGCATTCTCCATGTAGCAACGCCGTAGCGTCCCGTAGCCTCTTCTGTCTCAGTAGCTTAGCCGAATCAGAGCTATCTCTACAGCTCTGAGCCGAATGAAAGGGGAGGTGCTGCGCGCGCAGCTCAGCGGATCTGTGCTCGACGATGCAGCCCGGAGTAATCGAACGCAGATTCACTGAACTTTCAGCACATAGCGCCTCGTCAGAAATTGATCAAATAAATAAATACATAGTAGCGTATCCTTCAGTTCAAAGGTGTATTGAACCGTGGCCACTGTATCGAATGGTTCAGTACAGATACATGTATTGTTGCACCCCTACTTGGTATTCCTGTTTCAAAAGTGTGACAAGTTATTAAGAAGTTTGTCAAGCATGGAACTGTCAAAAACCTCCCTGGACGTGGAGGGAAGAGAAAAATTGATAATAGAAGTCTTCCAAGGTTGGTGGGAATGGTGGAAAAAACACCACGTCTAACTTCCAAAGACCTAAAGACCAACCTGGAACAGTCTGGGGTCATGGTCTCAACGAGTGCCATACAATGCACAAAACCAAACAGGGCCTTATGGGCGAAGGCCAAGGAAGACACCACTGCTGAAGAAAAAACATTAAAAGGGACGACTAATATTTGCCAAAGAGTACCTGAACAAACCACAATCCTTCTGGGAAAATGTTATGTGGACAGACGAAACGAAACTAGAGCTGTTTGGCAATGCACACCAACAGTTTGTTTACAGACGGCGCAATGAAGCCTACAAGGGAAAGAACACCCTACCAACAATTAAGCATGGAGGAGGTTCCATAATGGTTTGGGGCTGCTTTGCTACATTGGGTACTGGAGGCCTTGACTGTATCACAGGAATCATGAAATCAGAGAATTATCAAGAAATTTTAGGGCGAACCATCCTACCTAGTGTAAGAAAACTTGGTTTGAGTTGAAGATTGTGGGTCTTCCAGCAAGACAAAGACCCAAAGCACACATCCAAAAGCACTCAGGAATGGTTGAAAAGGAAAAAATGGCCTGTTTTAAAATGGCCAGCAAGGAGTCATGATCTCAATCCCATTGAAAATCTTTGGTATGGCTGAAATCTGCCAGTGGGGAAAAGTAACCTGCAAATGTTCAAGAGATTGCACAATTTGCAAAAGAAGAGTGGGAAAAAATACCAGTTGAGAAGTGCAAGAAGCTTATAGATGGCTACAAGAAACATTTGAAGGCTGTCATCAGTGCCAAAGAGTGTGCAACAAAATACTGAAGAGGGGTGCCATTATTGATGCACATGCTTTTTTTCACTTTCCTCTTTGAAATTACAATATGTAACTTGTAAAAATGATTTTTTCTGTTAAAGTATTTTGGACCTTCAATTAAAAGATCCTGATGACATAAATTTGGTACATTTCAATTTATTTCTGAAGATATTGTTAAAGTAATGCAAATAATGAAGGGGTGCCAATAATACTGAGCAGGACTGTATGTCTATACACAAATATATTTCTTATATGTATTTGTTTATATGCATATGTGTGTATCCATAAATTCAAGTGTGGCTTCAACCTTCTCTGTTGTACAGTGTCTTGAGTTTGCTCCACCTCTTCCTGCTTCAAAGGACACATATTGGGCTGCAGTGCTTTGGGCTACTACCACATTTATGATGGACTGGAACTTGAGGTTGATCTGTAGACAAAACATATCAAAATATCAGCACATCAGTTATCTACAAAAATTAAATATTGTGCATCCCTAACTCTTGTAAAAAGATCTCCATAGACAGAATTCCCTGAATGCGCTTTCATAGGTCACTGTGTGTGTGGTACTCCAGCTCTCCCTACAGAGAGTCATCAACACCGCACAGAAAATAACAGGCTGCCCTCTGCTCTCCTTAGACATCTTCTCTGGGTCCTGTTGCCTAGGCAGGGCCAACCTCATGACCTCTGACCCCTCTGTTTGATCCTATGCTCTGATGGGTCTGGTACTCGAACAAGTTGTTGTAGTGAGGTGCAATGACATGAAAAGACTTCCCTATTCTATTCCATAAATTATGAAAACTATATGTTAATAACCTCAACGCTGACAGAGAACACCCTCTTAACACCAGATGCATGTTGACGTGCATGAAGATACACTGAAAGTCAAGCTAAGATACACAATTTGTGTCCTTTGTGCAAAAGATCAGTCGCATGAAAATTAGCTGTGAAACTGTCATGGGAACAGAAATTCTGTTTCTTTAGCTCCAGTTGAAAACATCCAACTCCTGTGACTAATTGGTCTGAAGCTGTAGCATGACAGCCAAACAGTGTCATGAGAAATGGTGACATCACAGATAGAGGAGAAAGAAAAATGGCTGCATGCTGGCGTCAGAGCTCCTCCCATGGTTATATTAGTGTTCAGAGACTGAACCACATGGAGAAAGTCTTGTGCAGGCATGAAAACAGGTCAGGGGTGGAAAAGGTGAGAAGGATACCACCTTCTAGGGCAGGGGTAGGCAACCTGCGGCTCTTTTGCCCCTCGCCAGTGGCTCTCTTGACTCAGAGGTCAGAAGAGCAAAAAACGTCTTCTTTGACCTGCATTAAACTCTGATTGATGGTTTTTTGCATGTTTTAGCACCATCTGCCTTTTTTCTTTTAATGACAATTTCTCGGTTTTTACATCGTTAACTTTGCGTCATGTGTGCACCTCCCATGACCTCTGCGTGACCTCTGCGTGACCTGTAGCATCGCTGCTACATCTTTAGCTGTGAGCTCACTTGATGTTCATTTTAAGTTCTGATGAAGATGTTTTGATGAACTCTCAGACTTTCAACTGCTGCTGTGAAGGGATTCAAACTTTTTAAACAGAGTCATGTAGGCGATAAAGCTTTGGAAAAGACGAGAGACACGGGGAGACGATAATTCAGCGCGACTGTGATGGCGTTGTTGGAGTGAGGGATTTTTACACAAAGATATCAGGTGGATGTTTCTTCATTGCCATTTCTGCGTTATGATTGCAGTCAGTCAGTCTCTCCCCCTCACATTATCTCTCTTTCACTCACTACAAACTCAGGTGTGTGAGTAACTGTGTTATATGTATATATGACAATTTTTTAATGACACATCAAAATTGGCATGAAACTAAACATTGAATAATTATGTGGGATAAGCTTCTAAAACACTGATGAGATGTCGAAAAGCACCTCAAGAATCACAAGATTACTTAATGATTATGATAAAATTGTGCATAATAATGATCAGAATGCAGGAAAGAAATTATTTAAATTTAAAATGTGAGGGGAAGACCTTCTGACCCCCATCTCACCTGATGATGTCAAATAAATATTTATGATTTTTCCACTGCAAGTAAAACCTGATCCTGTGTAAAAAAAAAACAAAACGGAGTAACAACAATAACAAAATAAAAAATGAACATAACAGTGTTAACAGGGCTAATATTAATAGATGGTTATTTTTGTTGACAAACCTGAAAATCAAAGTAAACACACCATTGTTGTAATTTTAGTTCTAGATGAATTACTTCAAAATAATACGGTATAACACTAATGTCAAGTTAAAGCAACAAAAGTACCTGGCCCATTAAAGAGCAGTCATGTCAGGTGGTAAAGCAGTTTGCTTATAGATCTAATGTCATTATAATGTAGAGTCAGCAGGTGCTGCTGTCGTCATTTTAAGGTTCAAATGTGTTTGTGACTCCAGACAGATTTTTTTGGTGGGCGTGACGGGTAAAATGGCTCTTTTGATTGAAAAGGTTGCCGACCCCTGTTCTAGGGGGTCCAGGGGCATGCTCCCCCAGAAGAAAATTGAAATATTTGGTAACGCTTCCTTTTATGGTACTATAATTACCATGTATTTACATGCTAATTACAAGGTAATTACATGTAATAAGGAGTAGTTACTGTAAAAATACCATGTAATTACAAGGTAACTATATAGTAATTACCTTGTACTTTTAAAGTAATTACCAAGTCAATTCCAGGCAAATACCAAGTACCTACCTGGTAATAAGTATTAATTACTGGGTAAATATAATGTAATTATATACTAACTATTTTGTTTAATTGCCAAGTACTTACTAGGTAATTGCCAAGCAATTTCTTAAGAAGTACCTGGTAACCGCCAGGTAATAAGAAGTAATAACTCAGTAATTATAAAGTATTTATATGGTAACTATGTGATTAATTACTTGGTACTCACTAAGTAATTATAATATAATTTCCTAACAACCACATATACTAATTAGTCATTACTAGGTGTTTCTTAAAGTAATTACAAGGTAATTGCATAGTAATTAATAATGTACTTATTTCATGAGTACCAAGTAATTTTCTGACAACTACCAAGTAACTACAAGGTCATAAATAGCAATTACTGAGTAATTACTAAGTAACACATGGCAAAAACCTGATTATTTACACTGTACTTACTTAGTAAATATATAATACTTACCTAATAACTGCTCATCAAACACCATGTACTAATAATAATAACTACTAGGTATGTATTTAACAATTACAGCTTTAATAGCTTGATAATTGCCAATTACTTACTCAGTAATTAGTATTTTCTTAATAACTACATAGAAACTACAATGCATTTTAAAGTATGTACCTGGTAACTACCAGATAATATACCCAGCAATAACTGCAAAATTACCATGTGAGCTACCATGTATTTATCAGGTTATTGATTTATTTATTTCGTAACTACCCTTTAATCGTACCTGACGGCTACCGAGGAAGGCTATGTATTGTATTGGTTAATACACAGTAAGTACTGTGAAATTTAAAAAGACATTATAATGACACTACCAATTACTTTCCTATTGGCTACCAGGTGTAATTACCAAGACATTATAAGGTTATATTAGATACTTACCATTTAATTACTAGGAAATGAAGAGTATCTCCTAGGTACTGCTAGGTTCTGTTAGGTATTTACACCATGTATTTCCCTAGCAGTAAATAGGTTTTACTACTTACCTGGTAACTTCTTAGTATTTACCCAGTAACTTCAACATTTACCTGGTAATTACAGTTGAACTGTACTGCAAAAGGAAGTGAGGCCGTTTCCATGCTATTACCTGGTAATTACTTCTTTGTTACCCAGGAACTAGAAAAATACCTACCTAGAAGGCACCTAGTTATTAAAGTGGAATTGTACTGTAAAAGGAAGTGAGGTCTGTTTCCATGCTATTCCCTGGTAATTACTCATTCGTTGTCCAGGAACTACAGAAACACCTACATGGAAATTACATAGTTATGAAAGTGTGACTGTACTGTAAAAGGAAGTGAGGTCTGTTTCCATGCTATTACCTGGTAATTACTCAGTATTTAGCCCGTAACTTGTAAACTGTCACATTACACAAGACATTTGGACCGAAAATGCTGCAAAAGCAACCAGTGTCTATGATACAGTGTCAGAGTACACTGATACAGATACAGAGTCTGAGTCTCCCCCCTGAACAGCACACTGTATCTGTCAGGAGATAAGAGTTCCCATCAAAAACCACCATCACCAGCCATCAAATTACATTAAGATGAATGCATTATTCTTACACTTCCTCACTCAAAACACCTCGCTGTGACAGATATACAAAAACAAGTGAGCTGCCAAAGAAAAACGTTTAATGCAATGAATTTCAAATTCTCATATAACAATTTCAAAAACAGTGCAATTTTTTTTTTTTCTGTCAGGCACTTTTTTAAACATCAGAATTTAAAACATCAGAACTTCTTTTTTAAAAAAAATTAAATAAAAATAACAGTGATAAATAATAACTATAAATAACAATAACTAGGTAAACAGTCCCAGTCTTGGGAATTCACATCATCATGTGTGTTCTGCAGACCGGTCTGGCCCCAAGCACTAGGTGGGCATTCCAGTTTTTGGTCTTTGAAAAGTGAAAACACCCACCTAGCACAAGCACCCACATGGGCCAGACTGGTCTGCAGTAGACACATGATAATGTGATATCACATGGCTGATGCTTCACCAGGCCCCCTCATTTCGGCTTACACTTTGTGACATGCTCTTATATCTTTAAACAAGCGGCCCAAGATGCCCTCCCTGTGCTCTTTCCCCAGCCACTGGTTCCATTCAATGAACTTTAGGTTCATCTTGAGAGCACTTTCTGATGGGTTCCCCCTGTAGCGGTATATGTTCTCCTTACAGCTCCTCCATGCACGCTCAATGTGTTGTGTATGAGCACCATTCCCAGGGTGAACAAAGTACCTCCGATGATTCACCTGGTAGTGAATATATCCATCCCTGGCCAACCTGTCGTATGCACGCCAACAATCACTGATTATTTGGCTTCCAGGTCTAACGTATTTGAGAATTATCGGGTGCAAGATTCTCCTCGATCGGTTTTCTACAAGTTTCAGCACCGGGCGTCTACGGGACCCCTTGACCTCCATCATCCCAAATACCCAGGGCCGCTGCCACCAGGTGTTGCCACGTCTTCCACGTCCATACTGAAAATAAACAAAATGTCATGTTTAATGGCGGCTGTCCACCTAAAATGCACCATTTCTGAATGTTCTAATTAAATCTAAGTAAATAAAAATATGTAAATAAAATACGTTTATTTGGGGACTTTTCAACAATTTCGAGGGTCTTCTATTCAAATTAACTGCCCCCACATGGCATAGTTTGAGACATGGATCAAGAGGTGGTATATGAATGTAGTCATGGGTAATGTCAAAGAAAGCCAATAATGCCCCTGATTTCTATATCTCACACGCCCAGTACCTGGAAGAGTTTTGTCTGAAGACAATGAACAACAGACTCACTGTTCTTCACACAACATTTTAGCAGCTAAATTGAAGCACTTCAAATGATCCATTTATATTTTCATAACGTTCTGGCAGTAGCATCACCATGGAGATTAACCTTTTATAGGTTTTTTTTTCTTTTTTTTTCTTTTTAAGATTTGTTTTGGGGCATTTTTCCTTTATTGCATAGGATAGTAGTCTGACAGGAAAGGGGGAGAGAGATGGGGGGAGAAGTGCGGCAAATGTCTGGCTCGGGAATCGAACCAGTGATGCCGCCTGGGCATCACAGCCCATATAGAATGCACATGGACCAATAACCCAGCAGGCACCCCCCAGTCCAACCCTTTGATGCTGAGTGCCTGTGTTTAAAACCTATTGTCCCTGTTTTAGTAGCGTATAAAACCTTACTTTTCTTTTGTGTGGAAACTTGCTCTCATCTATTGCGACGAACGCCGTTCTCCCTCCGATCCTCATCTTCCGGTTTCTCTCCATCCGCCTCACTGCTTCACAGCATATTTCACGGAGTAGGGTTGTCACCCTGGTGAGAGACTTGGGGCTCCCACACACACCATCTTCTATCATGTCCACATGTCTTCGCCTCAATCCCTGTGCCAAGCTGAGCCAAGAAAGGACAACTGCTATCAACATACTGACTACAGGGATAGGATAGTTTTGTAGACAGGGAGGGGTCCTTGTCCCTTAAATGGGTAAGAACATATAAAAATATTGGAAAAATAATTTATTCCTATTTTCTCTTGTTTCTGGGCTAAAATTACACAATTTCATAATTTTTTAAAAAAATATGACTTTTATTTTTCATTTTACAGTTGGTATCTCCCAGGATACGTTGCCCGTCTAGGGTATAAATTTAGCATTTCTCAAATTTTCAAATATTTCATTTTTAAACTTTAAAACATATTAAACACAATTTATTAGCTACTCTCTTTCATCTCTTGAATACAAAGTACAAAAAGTGGAGGAAAAACCAAACACAAGTTATTGGGAAGAAATCTAGCTTTGAATAAACAATGAGCAACTAACACTACACAAAACTTCTTATTCCTGTTCTTATGCAAACAACTTTCAAACATCAGAGCTGGAAACATCTCAGCTCCTACACTAGTTATTTTACTATTTATAATTTTAAACTTCTGTGTGTGTGTGTGTGTGTGTGTGTGTGTGTGTGTGTGTGTGTGTGTGTGTGTGTGTGTGTTTTTGTGTGTGCATGTTCGTGCGTGCATGCATGTCTGCATGTGCGAGTGAGAGAGACTAACACACATGACCATATAACACATCATGTTTTGTTGCTGGCAGGTGCTGTATACATAAAATATTTACACTAGAATCACTGGATCTTTTACATAACAATTCACTATACTACTCTCATCATTACCTGAACATCCTTAATCTTTTACTGTGAGCGGTCCCGTCTTCTGCCTCATCATAACTTGAGCTATCAATGAACTGGTCACTGCTGCTGTCCTGACACTGGCCCTCTGTATACAATTCATCTTCCTCATCTTCACTGCTTCCCTCATCTGAATCAGATGAACCATCAGGTGGCAACACAACAGATGCCACCTCTCACTCTCTCTCTCTCTTGTACCATAGAAAGTACTAGTAGAAATTCCCTGAAAACATATGTACACTGGTGAATTAATCAGTAATACACATTCAAGAGTAAAATAAAGTGAAATCAACATTTAACACCTGTATATTATTGATTATCTGTAGAGTATATGCTTCAAAACATAAGTATATCTGAGAGTGGTTATGCCTGTTTTTGTACCCCTATCTGGACAACGTATCCCCCAGGATACAGACATTCAGTGCCAGTTTATCAAAGTTGTGTAAATGTCAATCATTATTTTTCAACAAGAATACATAAAATTATCTTTAAAGAACAATATTTTCAAAACTGATCCCCCCTAAACATAATTAACAAGAAAAATAACAACGCTTATCTCATAGCCAGTGTCTCTGTCCACGTGGCTGCCATTTTGGAGTTTCACATAAATGTATCAATTTAGCTTGGAATGCTGGGATAAAGTCACATGACCTGGGTACTTGGCCCACCCCCCCTTAAAACTTTCTCAAGATACTAAGTGCAGATACTTAATGCCCCTTTCCCATACAGCCTACCAAATATCTGTATCCCCCAGGATACAGAAACCATTAAAAGGTTAAATAAATTGGTTGTTGCTACAATATCCACTGTGCATATTGTAAATGTTGGGATGGATGAACGTGCGTGATTTCTTGAATTTCTTTAGAATGTGTACACTATGTCAGTGGTTCCAAAACATTTGGTCAGGACCCATTTGTGGGTCACGAATAAATACATGGGTCCCCTAATTATTATTATTATTATTATTTCAAAACCTTTTCAAAAACATTCTTCAAAAAAGCATATGTAAGTTTTTCATGATTTCTCATTAACTTCCTTAATACATGAAAGTATTAAGATTCCATAAATTAGATAACCAATAGAAGTCGTAAAAATACCTGATCTACAAGTTCACATTGCGGTGCGATCACATTCAGAGCTTGTAAATCTGCTATGTTCATAAGTTTGCCATCTGGGCAAACATATAATTTGGCTTTTGGATTTTGAGATACAAGGTTTGGGGACCACTGCTCTATATAATATGTCAGTATGCATTTGGCTATTCATGTTCAGAGACACTGTTTACATGTGGTATTTGCATGTACTGTGTTAGGTCTACCTGATTGGAATGGTCAAAGCTAAAATAAAATGCACAAAATAATTAATTACTGCGTAACAAAATACAATTACACAGCTTATGAGAGAATGAGAGACCATTTGAATTGAAGTGAGGGAGAGAAACATCCAACCTGTGCATAATCTGCATCCATGATCGTAATGGGATGTGTGATCCAAAGAAAATGGATCCATCTCTGATGGACCTTGTTATTGCCCTGCCCCTGTGTGATGACCCTCTGCAGCTCCTGTAACATAACATACCACACCTGTAAATATAATTTTAATTAGTAACATAGATCTCAAGAGTAAACCTATATGAGATTGTAAACATGGTTATGCCTCTTGTTAGGAGGAAAACATTTACCCCTTTCTACATTTGCCCCTTACATCTACATAAACGTTCATATTGAAATATAGAGTGCTTAACAACCAGACACGGAATGTTACAATATTGTACACTCCCACAGTACTACTCGCATCTAAAGTATAGTTCAATAAAAAGAAATTTAATCTGATGGATGGACATTTTCTCTTCTCCATTTGCTTTCAACAATGAGACTACAGATTGGGAGGTGTTTTGCACACTGACACATTATAGCTTTTTTAGAAAATGGCCAGTTTGGTCACAGACAGAATTATTTAAAATGTGTTAACATTTTAAATAAATGTGTAACACACACACACACACACACACACACATATATATGTATATGTGTATATATATATATATATATATATATGTGTGTGTATATATATATATATATATATATATGTATATATATATATATATATATATATATATATATATATATATATATATATATATATATATATATATATATATATATATATATATATATATATATGTCCCCTACATATATATATATATGTGACAGATAGCTAAACACTTTGTTGCTGGAAAGGTGAAAGATGACTTAGACGTGTAGTAAGTTGAAGTTTGTTTACTGAGGATCTTTGTCACCGTAACAATGCCAGGAACAATCTTTCTTGTGAAACTAAAAATAGACACAAAAATATCCATCAAAAGCTGCTAAAAATAAGTCATCATGTTACATGCAAGAAAAAGATGAATTTTAGCATTGGTATATAAATTCAACCAAATATGAAATAAACTGTCACAATATCCGAAAAATATGAGTTACACAAATGTAATATATAAAATGAACTTACGAACAAAGCTTCTTCAAGGCTCAACAGCGGTCGATGCAATGGATTGCAAAATACAGGCACATGCTGCACTGAAACAAACAAAATGGCTGCTCTGATCTAAGAGCCTAATCACATGGCCATGATAACCAATAGAAAACAAGCACCTTGCAAAGGGCAGGTGGCACTGTAGCAACATCATATATATATATATATATATATATGTATATATATATATATATATATATATATATATATATATATATATATATATATATATATATATATGTGTGTGTATATATATGTATATGTATATATATGTATCTATATATATATATATATATATATATATATATATATATATATATATATATATATATATTACCACCGATATCCATCTTTGGTTGTGTTTGTTTTTTTGAACTTCATTTGCCTGTGGCAAACTGAGCATCTTTTTTTACTGGCCAACAGCCTCTTCCTCTGAAGCCACCGTATCAGAGGTTTTCCTCCTTGTGCTGTTTTTTGCAGGAGTTTTCTTATCAAAGACATGGTTGACTTTTTTTTAAGAAATTACCTTCTTGGTTAAAAAAAGAATCTTAATTGAAACAAATAAGCTCAGGCTTAATAGTGCAATCTCCTTCTTAGTTGACCTTTTCCCTATGCAAACTTTTAATAAATCTTTCAATCAATTAATCAATCAAGCATTAAATCAATACCGAGTCTGCGTAAACCATACCTACACAGTAAAAGCTTGAACTGCTCGTGGCGCTTTTTTACTGGCGCTCCTGTTTACGCGGGCGATTTGAGAAGGGTCTGTCTGCGGCCCGCAAGACGGAGGCGTGTCATGTAGTGGGCGTGTCGCGTAATGACGTAATGACTACACGACAAGCCCACTAGCTAAGACGGAAATCACGGAAAACCATGCAAGACACTGTTAAAAGTTTATAAAAAGGAAGAAGACGAAAAATAAGAGGGAAACGACGAAAAATACGAGGGAAAAGAACGTTTGGTCTGTGGTTTCTCGGAGAATGGCGGAACAAAGACAAACTGTAAGCACCAACATATTTTATGTTCCATTTATTAGGCCTAAATAAATACATTTTATATATAGTATTTTATATATTATTAAATCTAAGTGTGGAAAGAGAACGAGGCCAGTCCGCTGGTGATTAAACTCAGCAAAGGTTCACAGGGGGTTAACGTTATTTGCCTGTTTAATAAACAACATAACATGACGTACTTTTATGCTAATCCAGGGATCTTTTCAGAAAGCAACGTGTGGCTGCAGGTTTTCATCCCAACCAAGCAGTAGCACACCAGACTCCACTCATCTAATCAAGTCTCCAGTTTAAGACTGGACTCACTTGATGAGATGAGTCCATGCTTGATTGAAATGAAAACCTGCAGTCCACGGTGCTTTCTGGGACGAGTAGCGATACCATCGTCGTTGTGGTAAAGTAGCCACCAGGAAAAAACTTTTCTCAGCGTTGTCTTGTGCAACAATTTAAAATGATAAATAGCTCATACCGGTAATTTTGATTACTATGACCAGCTAAACGGTCAGCTGAACTGGCCATATCAGTAAACAGCTTAAACAGCAGTTAACAGCTTGGCTGCAAGCATTTCTCTTGTACCATTGGTTTGGTTCAAGTTGTTCATACACTTCCGGTCAAAGGTTTTGGATCACTTTCCCATTAAGACCAGTTATATTATAGTCATCCCAAATTCTTGACCGATTTATATTGCATTTATAGATGGTGCATTTATAGTCCAACATGTACTTCCCACAGAACAAAAGTTTATTTCTTAATGAATAAATGCACATCACCCTAGAAAACATGCTACAAACCCAATGCAGCTTATGAAAAAATTATGTGTAAAGAAGCTAAAAGCAATGTGTATGGATTTCTCTTGAGAGTTTAGCTATATGCCATAAACATGTTTGTCAGACTAACAAATTATTTTACCATAGTTAATTATTATTATTTACTTGGAATTGTGTGCACACACATTTTTTTTTTTTTGCTTTCAGCTCCATCCTACTATTGTGATCAGTGGAGATAAACCACAGATGGATCATGATGACAAACAATATATGTGTGTTCTCTGTCTAAAAAAAGGAGAATATGCATATATTGTTGCACATATGCAGACCCATGAAAGGGCAGCTCTCCATCATGGAGGTATGTTTTTAATTTCAAATACAGTGTTCCATGCAGGTGTTGTGCAATGTTTTAATTATGATTTATTTAGGTCACAATTTATACCAGCAGCTGCATGGATGTTGTATTGGCAGAGGTTTCAAGAATAGGCTTCAAGTAAAAAGTACAGAGCCAATTTGGTTGGGGGGATCACAGAACCAGCTGGATTTAATTGGCCCCTCTTCAGGTAGATGAGCTTGATGGTGAAAACACCTGTACTGGCAGATCTGAAAACCACTTTTACTTGTACTCTTGACACCTCTGTGTATTGATGAACATATATAAGAATTTAATGCATAAATTGTTTTGTACATGCTCTATTTGTTTGCAGGTTATAAAATGTTCAAGTGCCTGCGTGGCTGCCACACTACCACTGCTGTTATTGTGGCCGCACAATCACCAGACAGGAGTTATTATTAAAACATCTTAACACCTGCAGCAATGTGGTTACTTTAGGTATTCCTTTTTAGATTTTTATTTTATTTTACCATGATACGTGTCCCTTCATTTCTCAAAATTCTGAGTTTGAATGTGCTTTTTTTTGTCTCTATCATCTCCATCAATACTGCAGCCTCTTCTGCCTCCTCAGTGCCCCATGCTGCCTGCACTACTGCAGCCTCGCAAAAATACAGGCACATGCTGCAATTGAAACAAATGTAAAATGGTTGTTTCATCTAAGAGCCTAATCATATGTACAAGTGATAACTAATAGAAAAACAAGCACCTTGCAAAAGGGCAGGTACTGTAGCAAATATCATATATATATATATATATATATATATATATATATATATAACTTCAAGTCACCATCTGCCTTCCCAATGCATTGACAAAATGAATGGCGTACTTGCTGTCAAAAAAACATTTTCTGGACCACTTACACCAATTCATGTTCAACATTGCACTTGGGCAGTTTGCCAGAAGAAGTGGCCAAATGGCATTTCAGTGTGTGCATCAGAAATCCATTTCTTATTGTTCATTGTCTTCCGGAGCACCTGTAAAACTTAAAGAAGATGTTCTGAAAGACATGGTGGACAAATGATGGATTTCTGAGAAAACAAAGAATGTCTGCCTCTCGCAACAGAAATCAGCTGAGTCTGAGGGATGTCCTCTCAGTGAAGAGATCACTCTTGAAGACAGAACATCTAAATTCTACATGTCTGTGAAGGATAGGGAGACTGCATACTACTCAAGACTGGGTAGAGTAGTGGTGTGTTTTGACAGGAAAAAAAAATACTTGGCACTGCCCGTGTTCAAAACAGAGGAACAGCTGTTCACATAAATCCATCGCAAAATGGCACTTAAACCAAACACATCCACAACTCTTTCTTAAAGTCAGAAGCACTGATTGTGACGTGTTTGATGTCCTGGAAAAAGATGGACATGATGAACTGACCACTGGGCATGATTCATCTGTATATCCCCCTGAAGGAGATGGTCTTATGGCAATGATTCGGCATTTGCTGAAGAACAAGAGATTACCAGCTGACCTGCCAAATGATGTCAGTTCTCCGTCAAATGGAAACGCATTGCCAAAACACCTAATCCTTCAAGAAGTATATTGTGCGTTTTGTCCAGGAAGGGTGATCCTTTCGGAACCAATCTTGGTGTCCCAGAAAGCCAAGATTGACCCGTTTACGGGTGTAGTCGAAGGTCTGTATTTTTAATGAATGTAGCGATATCAAACTGATCAACTTTAAGGAAACTCCAAAAGGGACAAAGAACATTCCTCTCTGACTCTGGGCCTCTCTGCATCAATGACTGTAAATCTCCTAAAAGCATCTGCCGCCATCGAGTCTGGCGTTAATGGCTGCAAGGTACCCCAAACAGACATCGGTGTGGATGTTTACTCTTCTTCCTAAACAGCGATTGGCTGAGACCAAATAGCATGTTCGAAAAGAGTCCATTCCCAAGTCGTAAACTTCTTAGGTGACATCTAAGTTGACCTTTGATCTCCCTGGCCATCTTGGACCCCTCATCTGCTCCAGATGTGGTCTCTGTCTAGCACAGAAAACCACAAAACTTTCAAACTGTTTAAATGAAATAATGGACATGTGTAACAATGTAATATTTTGTCCTGTCATGAAAAATGCTTTCTAATGATGTGACTTGTGTGTTTTTAGCCCTAAAAATCCCCAAGTTAGGAGAAAGTTGGGTTATTATTATTACTCTGTGTTATTTTATCACTCTGTTTCATTGAAGAATGCTTATGATAGGATTTCTACATCTTAAGTTCTGGTTACAAATCATCCTAAGGACATGTTGACTTGTATTTCTTAAGTTAACCACCTCTATTTTGTATAATTGACTGTTTAATAGGATTTGAATTGTTTAATTCTTTCTTATACTTTAGATATATAGTATTTGGTATCAAATTGATCACCATGAGATTTCCTATCCAGTTGGAGTGCTTATATTGGATGTTTAATCAAAACACAACTTAATATTGGCCAAATATTAGTTGATGAAAGTTTCGATCACCACAGAAGGCCCTCCTCCTCTGAGATCCTCATCAGGAGACAAAACAGAGAAACATGCGGTCTTCTCCTCTCTTCTCTGCTCTTCTCTTCTCTTCTCTCTCTTTTTCTTCCTCCTCATCCTCGTCACCACTTTTGATTTTTGGCTCACATATTTTTCCTTGACTCTTTTGTCTAAGTTTTGTGACATGCCCGCCGATTCTGCCGATTCTTTCTTTATAAGCCAGTAAGACTTCAAAGATTTGCTTCATAGTAAATGGACTTTCGTTATTAATTTCAGAATAGAATTTGTTTGGCCAATGAATTCTTGATTTTTGGAATTAGTTACAAATCCACTTTTTATACAATCGAGACACCAACGCCCAAGCTCCAGCTTCACCTTGACAGAATCTGCCAGTCCAATCTAAGACTTCTCTCCCGGGAAACCTGGGACCACATCGGACAACCTCTTTGGATCCATCGCACTGGATAGAGTGTGGACTTCAGCCCTCTGGACGACAACCAGAACCAGAACAGTTCTTCTCTCCAGTAGCTCCAGGACAAGAGGGGCCGGATCCGTAAGAGGCAGTTCTATCTTCTTTCAGATGGGCTTGAGCGTGTCTTGGTTCAATTCTCTAATAATTTCCCTTTGATTTGACCTTTTACAAGTAGGTTAATTCGGAAATTAATCCTCTATAACCACTCCATATGCTTAAATGTTCCTTGAGGGTTCATATCTTCTTTCCTGATTGATAGCATCATTGAACAGTATAACTCTGACATTTGTTCCTTCTTAAGTGTTTATTTTATTTTATTTTGTCTTATATATTCATTTTAATAAATCACCCTTATATATTTAAAGTTCTGTCTGTTGGTATTCTATTTGGAAGATTGATATCACTGCATGAGAGTTCTGTCTTTAGATTTGAGATTGATTAAACTAATAAAGTTTGACTTAATTGATTAAACTGATACGTTTGACTTAATTGATTTATCTAATTTAAATGTCGTTAATTTTGCCTTTTTTGTATAAAAAGGATGGTGCCCCTTTTAATTAACGAGAGCAAACCTGGTTATCAAATGAATATTAATTAGTTTAATTAATATCCATAATATCCAGAAAATAATCACTACATGAATATTTTCAAAATTTCAGCGTAATCATGGGTAGGCCTATTAAATTTCATGAAGCTGTTTCTTGTGTTTGATATGTAGGGAAATTGATTTTTTTTTTGTTCTAACACAGTATTTTCTCCTCATACTGTAGATGTGTGTACATATTGTAAAAGGTGTGGGATTTGCGGAACTTTCTACCGCTACCAGGAGTGGACTGAGGGGCTGCACAACTTTGACGATCATGTCATTCTTACATTGCATCTTTGCCTTTTCCTGAGACAGTCTGTGCAGGTATTATACAATTGTTTTAATTTCACTTGTCTGTTTAAATTAACTTATGAATTATGTACTTGTTTTATATTAACCTGTTTATCCTAAAATGCAGAAGGATTCACCTCTGACTTGTCAGTCATATTTAAATTTGTCAAACGGAATTGTCTGACATGATTTTCTTATGTCTACATAGAATCACACTGCAGTTGGGAGGGCCATTGACATACTCGAACAAATGAACAATCAGAAATTTCCAAACCATGACTCCATTCTACGTGGTTATCTTCACTTTGAGGCTCTGACGATGGGGCATAACATAAGAACTTTCACTATAGACGCATGAAGCCCAGCTTTTACCTCTTTTGCCTGGGGTGGCTCCGAGTAAATGGACGGAGATTGTAGATCGGTGATGTGTGTAGGGTCGCCTGTGGTGTGGCAGGTATGGTGGCTTGATGAGTTTCTACTGCCTGCCCTGTTGAGTTCGCTGCACCCGGTCCACGAAACAGCGAACTGATTTCCTCTTCAGTCGAGCGATGGTCAACACGGCTGCTTCTATTAGTATTTTGTCCAGTGCATACACTGGTCAGGGTGTTAATAACATCTTCATTACTCAATATTGCAGACGCTAAATTTCACGCAGCCTCACTCATTTGCTCTGCCAACTGTGCAAGAAGCTACTGCTTTACAAATGGCGTACGTTGGCGACGCTCAATAATGGTGACTTCATTCCATATATTCAGACTTCCATTCCATATATTCAGACTTCATTTTATATATTCAGACTTTCATTCCATATATTCAGACTTCATTTTATATATTCAGACTTTCATTCTATATAATCAGACTTTCATTTTATATATTCAGACTTTCATTCCTTATATTCAGACTTTCATTCCTTATATTCAGACTTCCATTCCTTATATTCAGACTTTCATTCCATATATTCAGACTTCATTTTATATATTCAGACTTTCATTCCATATATTCAGACTTCATTTTATATATTCAGACTTTCATTCCATATATTCAGACTTTCATTTCATATATTCAGACTTTCATTTTATATATTCAGACTTTCATTCCTTATATTCAGACTTTCATTACTTATATTCAGGCTTCATTTTATATATTCAGACTTTCATTCCTTATATTCAGACTTTCATTCCTTATATTCAGACTTCCATTCCATATATTCAGACTTTCATTCCTTATATTCAGACTTCATTTTATATATTCAGACTTTCATTCCATATATTCAGACTTCCATTCCATATATTCAGACTTTCATTTTATATATTCAGACTTTCATACCATATATTCAGACTTCCATTCCTTATATTCAGACTTTCATTACTTATATTCAGACTTTCACTCCTTATATTCAGACTTCATTCCTTATATTCAGACTTTCATTCCATATAATCAGACTTCATTTTATATATTCAGACTTTCATTCCATATATTCAGACTTTCATTTTATATATTCAGACTTTCATACCATATATTCAGACTTCCATTCCTTATATTCAGACTTTCATTACTTATATTCAGACTTTCACTCCTTATATTCAGACTTCATTCCTTATATTCAGACTTTCATTCCATATATTCAGACTTCATTTTATATATTCAGACTTTCATTCCATATATTCAGACTTCCATTCCTTATATTCAGACTTTCATTACTTATATTCAGACTTTCACTCCTTATATTCAGACTTCATTCCATATATTCAGACTTTCATTCCATATATTCAGGCTTCATTTTATATATTCAGACTTTCATTCTATATATTCAGACTTTCATTCCTTATATTCAGACTTCATTTTATATATTCAGACTTTTATTCCTTATATTCAGACTTTCATACCATATATTCAGACTTCCATTCCTTATATTCAGACTTTCATTCCATATATTCAGACTTTCATTCCATATACTCAGACTTCATTTTATATATTCAGACTTTCATTCCATATATTCAGACTTTCATTCCATATATTCAGACTTTCATTCCTTATATTCAGACTTTCATTCCATATATTCAGACTTTCATTCCATATATTCAGACTTTCATTCCATATATTCAGACTTCATTTTATATATTCAGACTTTCATTCCATATATTCAGACTTTCATTCCATATATTCAGGCTTCATTTTATATATTCAGACTTTCATTCCATATATTCAGACTTTCATTCCATATATTCAGACTTTCATTCCATATATTCAGACTTTCATTCCATATATTCAGACTTTCATTCCATATATTCAGACTTTCATTCCATATATTCAGACTTCATTTTATATATTCAGACTTTCATTCCATATATTCAGGCTTCATTTTATATATTCAGACTTTCATTCCATATATTCAGACTTTCATTCCATATATTCAGACTTCATTCCTTATATTCAGACTTTCATTCCATATATTCAGACTTTCATTCCATATATTCAGACTTCATTTTATATATTCAGACTTTCATTCCATATATTCAGACTTTCATTCCATATATTCAGACTTTCATTCCATATATTCAGACTTCATTTTATATATTCAGACTTCCATTCCATATATTCAGACTTTCATTCCATATATTCAGACTTTCACTCCTTATATTCAGACTTTCATTTTATATATTCAGACTTTCATTCCATATATTCAGACTTTCATTCCATACATTCAGACTTCATTTTATATATTCAGACTTTCACTCCTTATATTCAGACTTCCATTCCTTATATTCAGACTTTCATTCCATATAATCAGACTTCATTTTATATATTCAGACATTCATTCCATATATTCAGACTTCATTTTATATATTCAGACTTTCATTCCATATATTCAGACTTTCATTCCATATATTCAGACTTTCATTCCATATATTCAGACTTCATTTTATATATTCAGACTTTCATTCCATATATTCAGACTTTCATTCCATATATTCAGACTTTCATTCCATATATTCAGACTTTCATTCCATATATTCAGACTTCATTTTATATATTCAGACTTTCATTCCATATATTCAGACTTTCATTCCATATATTCAGACTTTCATTCCATATATTCAGACTTCATTTTATATATTCAGACTTTCATTCCATATATTCAGACTTCATTTTATATATTCAGACTTTCATTCCATATATTCAGACTTTCATTCCTTATATTCAGACTTTCATTCCATATATTCAGACTTTCATTCCATATATTCAGACTTCATTTTATATATTCAGACTTTCATTCCTTATATTCAGACTTTCATTCCATATATTCAGGCTTCCATTCCATATGTTCCGACTTCATTTTATATATTCAGACTTCATTTTATATATTCAGACTTTCATTCCATATATTCAGACTTTCATTCCATATATTCAGGCTTCATTTTATATATTCAGACTTTCATTCCATATATTCAGACTTTCATTCCTTATATTCAGACTTCATTTTATATATTCAGACTTTCATTCCATATGTTCCGACTTCATTTTATATATTCAGACTTTCATTCCATATATTCAGACTTTCATTCCTTATATTCAGACTTTCATTCCATATATTCAGGCTTCATTTTATATATTCAGACTTTCATTCCATATATCCAGACTTCATTTTATATATTCAGGCTTCATTTTATATATTCAGACTTCATTTTATATGTTCAGACTTCCATTCCATATGTTCCGACTTCATTTTATATATTCAGACTTTCATTCCTTATATTCAGACTTTCATTCCATATATTCAGACTTCATTTTATATATTCAGACTTCATTCCATATATTCAGACTTCATTTTATATATTCAGACTTTCATTCCATATATTCAGACTTTCATTCCTTATATTCAGACTTTCATTCCATATATTCAGACTTTCATTCCATATATTCAGACTTTCATTTTATATATTCAGACTTTCATTCCTTATATTCAGACTTCATTCCTTATATTCAGACTTTCATTCCATATATTCAGACTTTCATTCCATATATTCAGACTTTCATTCCATATATTCAGACTTCATTTTATATATTCAGACTTTCATTCCATATATTCAGACTTTCATTCCATATATTCAGACTTTCATTCCTTATATTCAGACTTTCATTCCTTATATTCAGACTTTCATTCCATATATTCAGACTTTCATTCCATATATTCAGACTTCATTTTATATATTCAGACTTTCATTCCATATATTCAGACTTTCATTCCATATATTCAGACTTTCATTCCATATACTCAGACTTCATTTTATATATTCAGACTTCCATTCCATTATATATATAGACTTTCATTCCATATATTCAGACTTTCACTCCTTATATTCAGACTTCATTCCTTATATTCAGACTTTCATTCCATATATTCAGGCTTCATTTTATATATTCAGACTTTCATTCCATATATTCAGACTTTCATTCCTTATATTCAGACTTCATTTTATATATTCAGACTTTCATTCCATATATTCAGACTTTCATTCCATATATTCAGACTTCATTTTATATATTCAGACTTTCATTCCATATATTCAGACTTTCATTCCATATATTCAGACTTTCATTCCATATATTCAGACTTTCATTCCATATATTCAGACTTCATTTTATATATTCAGACTTTCATTCCTTATATTCAGACTTCATTCCATATATTCAGACTTTCATTTTATATATTCAGACTTTCATTCCTTATATTCAGACTTCATTTTATATATTCAGACTTTCATTCCTTATATTCAGACTTCATTTTATATATTCAGACTTCATTTTATATATTCAGACTTTCATTCCATATATTCAGGCTTCATTTTATATATTCAGACTTTCATTCCATATATTCAGACTTTCATTCCTTATATTCAGACTTCATTTTATATGTTCAGACTTCCATTCCATATGTTCAGACTTTCATTCCTTATATTCAGACTTCATTTTATATATTCAGACTTCATTTTATATATTCAGACTTCATTCCTTATATTCAGACTTTCATTCCATATATTCAGACTTTCATTCCATATATTCAGACTTTCATTCCATATATTCAGACTTTCATTCCTTATATTCAGACTTCATTTTATATATTCAGACTTTCATTCCTTATATTCAGACTTTCATTCCATATATTCAGACTTCATTTTATATATTCAGACTTTCATTCCTTATATTCAGACTTTCATTCCATATATTCAGACTTCATTTTATATATTCAGACTTCATTTTATATATTCAGACTTTCATTCTATATATTCAGACTTTCATTCCATATATTCAGACTTCATTTTATATATTCAGACTTTCATTCCTTATATTCAGACTTCATTCCTTATATTCAGACTTTCATTCCTTATATTCAGACTTTCATTCCCTATATTCAG
Organism: Scarus forsteni; assembly: GCA_036419115.1. Taxonomy (NCBI): domain Eukaryota; kingdom Metazoa; phylum Chordata; class Actinopteri; order Labriformes; family Labridae; genus Scarus; species Scarus forsteni. Next base: position 13,001,304 of record JAZDUH010000536.1, read on the forward strand.
ACTTCATTTTATATATTCAGACTTTCATTCCTTATATTCAGTCTTCATTTTATATATTCAGACTTCATTTTATATATTCAGACTTTCATTCCATATATTCAGGCTTCATTTTATATATTCAGACTTTCATTCCATATATTCAGACTTTCATTCCATATATTCAGGCTTCATTTTATATATTCAGACTTCCATTCCATATGTTCAGACTTTCATTACTTATATTCAGACTTCATTTTATATGTTCAGACTTCCATTCCATATATTCAGACTTTCATTCCTTATATTCAGACTTTCATTCCATATATTCAGGCTTCATTTTATATATTCAGACTTTCATTCCATATATTCAGACTTTCATTCCTTATATTCAGACTTCATTTTATATGTTCAGACTTCCATTCCATATATTCAGACTTTCATTCCTTATATTCAGACTTCATTTTATAAATTCAGACTTCATTTTATATATTCAGACTTCATTTTATATATTCAGACTTTCATTCCATATATTCAGACTTACATTCCATATATTCAGGCTTCATTTTATATATTCAGACTTTCATTCCTTATATTCAGACTTTCATTCCATATGTTCAGACTTCATTTTATATATTCAGACTTCATTTTATATATTCAGACTTTCATTCTATATATTCAGACTTTCATTCCATATATTCAGACTTCATTTCATATATTCAGACTTTCATTCCATATATTCAGACTTCATTTCATATATTCAGACTTCATTCCATATGTTCAGACTTCATTTTATATATTCAGACTTCATTTTATATATTCAGACTTCATTTTATATATTCAGACTTTCATTCCTTATATTCAGACTTCATTCCATTCCATTTCATTCAGTCTTCATTCCATATATATATATTAAATATGTACATATGTATGTATCTGCGCCAAGAGACACTACGATGACCCTACAATGCTGCCAAATTGAACTGCAGAGTTGCACAGTATCCCTTCGAAGACCACAATATATGTATATACATATATATATATATATATATATATATATATATATATATATATATTATTATTATTTACTCAACACGTTATTTATTCCAGGGCTTCCGTTCTTGTTTTTATTATTTTTGTACATAGTTCCATTTAGTTCAATGCTTGATTAATTGGTTGAGTTACCTCTTTTGATTTCCTTCATTTCTTAGTTCAGTTCAGTGTTAATGTTTTCTGATTAAGTTTCTGTTTTTATTTTTTTTTATTATTTTCAGAGGGCAACCAGTTGATATGATGCTTTTAAATGGGCAGGCATTCCCAGAAGGGTTTGATGAAAACCTTTTTAACATGCCCCATCTTCAACTGTGCCAGTGGGGGGCATGAACAGAAGACCCATCTTCACAATCACTTATAGTCGATATAATGTCCCAGTTCACATTCACTGAGCTGAATCTCAACCAACCTTCTTTTGTTTCCCAACAGACACCAACATACCTCGTGGGCCTTAGGTGCTTTCATTCCTTATATTCAGACTTTCATTCCAGGCAGGGACCGGAAAACTCAGGAGGAGAATCATTCAGCAAGGTGAAAAGTGCAGCAAAGCTGGAGAAGAATTATTTATTAATTTTATTTATGTATTCATTTATTTGGCAGGACAACACATCTGCTTGAAGTTTTGGCTCAATTTAGTTCTTATTATTATTTTCAAACTACAGCGGAATGGTTAGGGAATATTGAGAGAATCAGACAGATGAATGAGTGAAGATAGAGGAGGATATATATATATATATATATATATATATATATATATATATATATATATATATATATATATATATATATATATATATATATATATATATATATACATACATATATATATATATATATATATATATATATGTATATATATATATAAGTCTCCCCCCCCCCCACCTTCTGTAAATAGTTTACCTCATGTCTTAAAATTTTATTGTTCATCATGAGGCTATATATATAGTTTCATTGAATGTGTAATATCAGTTGTTTCTTTTTTTTTATATTAGGCTATTACTATTTACAACAACTTAACATCTTATTTATTCCAGGGCTTCCTTTCTTGTTTTTTTTATTTTTGTACATAGTTCAATAGTTCAATGCAGGATTAACCCTTGTGGGTAATCGGGGACATTTTTGTCCTTGCAGACATTTTTTTGCTTAACTTTTGGGCATAACTCTGGCAGTGTTACTCAGTATTGAATGACTTTTTGTAGAAAGGTTTTTTTCAAGGAAAGCCTTAAAATTTAAAGTTTGATTTTTGTCAGAGGTCAAAGGTTAACGTAGGACAAATTTACTACCCTTTGAGGTAATCTGAGGACAATATTATCCTCTCCCAAAGCTGCTATAAAAACATAACAGATTATTATTTCTTTTTTACTTTTTTTGCTCAAATCATTCAGTCAACTTCAGCTCTAATCAAAAATACCAAATATAAAATTATTTATTTTATTTTAACCCTTTGAATGCCAACTTGATTACATGATGTACGATTTTTAATGAAAAAAAAAAAAACCCACAAAAAGTGAGTTATTATCAGTATTATAAATGTTGAAGGCCTGAGGATTTTTTTCAAAGATCAGGCTTACATATACTTAAGATCAATAACAAAATTGATTTTCATGCATTGTTAATTTTTTTGCAGTACCCAATTCATAATTTACTACCCTTTGAGGTAATCTGAGGGCATTATTGTCCTCTCCCAAAGCTGCTATGAAAACATATCAGATTATTATTTCTTTTTTACTTTTTTGCTAAAATCATTCAGTCAACTTCAGTTCTAAACAAAAATACCAAATATAGAATTATTTATTTTATTTTAACCCTTTAAATGCCAACTTGATTACATGATGTTCGGATTTTAATGAAAGAAATACACAAAAATTGAGTTATTATCAATATTATAAATGTTGAAGGCCTGAGGATTTTTTTCAAAGATCAGGCTTACATATACTTAAGATCAATAACAAAATTGATTTTCATGCATTGTTAATTTTTTTGCAGTGCCCAATTCATGATTAACTACCCTTCAGCAGTGGTCTTTAATGTCCTCTCCCAAAGCTGCTCTAAAAACACAACAGATTAATATTTCTTTTTAACTTTTTTGCTCAAATCATTCAGTCAACTTCAGTTCGAATCAAAAATACCAAATATGTAATTATTTATTTTATTTTAACCCTTTAAATACCAATTGAAATACTGCTGCAGCAGCTCAGGCAGGGCCTCTCTGGATTAGCCTTAGCAGAAGGATTAGGTGGCACAGTCAGTCTGTCGGCCTACGCTGATGATGTGACCTGTCTCGATCAAAAGCTAAAGCTGTATGAACAGGCTTCATCTGCAAAAGTGAACTGGTCCAAGTGTGAGAGCTTGATACTGGGGGGGTGGAGGAACAAACAGCAGCCAGCCTTACCAGCTGGGCTGCAGTGGAACAGAGAGGGGATGAAGTTTTTAGGTGTTTTCTTGGGCAGTGATGACTTTCAAAAGAAAAACTGGGATGGTCTGGTGGGTAAAATCAGTGCCCGACTGTCTCGATGGAAGTGGGTCCAGCCCCAGCTGTCTTATAGGGGGAGGGCTTTGGTTGTAAATAACCTGGCAGCCTCGATGCTCTGGCACCAACTAACTGTGGTTCAGCCTCCAGACACGCTGCTGAGGGAAATCCAGAGGATGCTGGTGAACTTCTTCTGGGGAGGCTTTCACTGGACCAGATCTGCTGTTTTGTCTTTGCCTATGGCAGAGGGGGGCCAAGGACTGGTGGACCTCTGCAGTCGGGTGACGGTGTTTCGACTGCAGACTGCACAGCACCTCCTTTACCACAGGCAGCAGTCATGGACTCTGACAGCATCCATCCTGCTGGGCAGAGTGGATGGCCTAGCATACGATAAGCACCTGTTTCTACTGAACCTGGACGACATGAGCATCTCACAGACATCTGCTTTTTACCGCTTCATCTCACAGAGAGACTGCTCTCAGCTCTGCGGGGAGGTCGGGGAAGAGCCGCTGTTTCACAATCCAATGGTAAAGAGCAGACTGCTGCGGTCTACGAGCACTCAGAGAGGCCTCATCACAGCTGGACTGACCAGGCTGTCAGGACTGAGGACAGCAGGGCAGTGGAAGATGGCTGCCAGGCTCAGCCAGGAGACCGGCCTGAAGTCTCTGCGCCTGCTGGACAAGCTAAAAGAGGAGGTCCTGGCTGGACTCCCAAGTCTCTTTAGGGAGGCTTTGGGAAGAGAGCCTGCTCCAAACACACCAGCAAGACCAGCTGGGTTCCCCCGTCTGTCCATCAGGGCTGCAGTGGAGGAGCAGGAGGACGAAGAAGGAGCTCTACTGTCTTTTAAAACACCAAAACTGTCTGACTTCTCTCAAGTGTCCAAACAGAGCTTGAACTGTGTGGTGGTGAAGGTCCTCAACAGAGCGTCTCTGGTCGGTGTGCAGGAGTCGAGGTGGGCTGGGGTGTTGGCAGCGGGGTCTTCTCCCAAAGGCAGCTGGAGGTCTCTGTACATGCCTCCCATAGAGAAGCGAACTGCTGATCTGCAGTGGAGGATGGTGCACGGGGCCGTGGCCACAAACAGACATGTGACTCGATTTGACCCCACAGCCCAAAGTCTGTGTGTGTTCTGTCAGGCTGTCAGGCAAGAAACCCTGAGTCACCTTTGGCTGCAGTGTCCCAGACTAGTTGGATGTTTTTCGTTGTTACGAAGGTGGATCACTGGATTAGGACTCACTTTAGATGAGCAGCTGTTCATTTTTGGTCCTAAATACTCTGCTGTACAGCGCAGGGCGGTCTGCCTGGTGAACTTCCTGTTGGGCCAAGCTAGCATTTGGCTCAGCAGGAGGAACAAAGTGAGGGGAGCAGGATCCACAGATATGGAGCTGATGCTCAGAGGTTTAGTGGCAGCGAGGATCAGAGTAGAGTTTGTTTATTATAATCTGATGACAGAGGTGAAGGAATTTGAGTCTACTTGGACCATTAAGGAGGTGCTGTGTAAAGTCTCTGATGAGGGTCTCATTCTCAATGTCTAAAGAAAGAAACAGTATATTGTTGATTTATTGTTCTTTTTTTGTTTACTGTTTGTTGTGTGTGTGTGTGTGTGGGGGGGGTTGATTGGGAACATGTAAATGAATTTATGTTTGTGTTAGAAAACCTGAACCAATAAAGGGTTTTTTAAAGGTCAAGGGTCTCCTCTGTCTCTCTCCTCACTGTGTCTCTCCTCTCTGTGTCTCCCCTCTCTGTGTCTCTCCTCTCTGTGTCTCCCCTCTCTGTGTCTCTCCTCTCTGTGTCTCTCCTCTCTGTGTCTCTCCTCTGTGTCTCTCCTCTGTGTCTCTCCTCTCTGTGTCTCTCCTCTCTGTCTCTCCTCTCTGTGTCTCTGCTCTCTGTGTCTCTCCTCTCTGTCTCTCCTCTCTGTGTCTCTCCCCTCTGTGTCTCTCCTCTCTGTGTCTCTCCTCTCTGTGTCTCTCCTCTGTGTCTCTCCTCTCTGTGTCTCTCCTCTCTGTGTCTCTCCTCTCTGTCTCTCCTCTGTGTCTCTCCTCTGTGTCTCTCCTCTCTCTCCTCTCTGTGTCTCTCCTCTGTGTCTCTCCTCTCTGTGTCTCTCCTCTGTGTCTCTCCTCTCTGTGTCTCTCCTCTCTGTCTCTCCTCTGTGTCTCTCCTCTGTGTCTCTCCTCTCTGTGTCTCTCCTCTCTGTGTCTCTCCTCTCTGTGTCTCTCCTCTCTGTGTCTCTCCTCTCTGTGTCTCTCCTCTGTCTCTCCTCTCTGTTTCTCTCCTCTCTGTGTCTCTCCTCTCTGTGTCTCTCCTCTCTGTTTCTCTCCTCTCTGTGTCTCTCCTCTCTGTGTCTCTCCTCTCTGTTTCTCTCCTCTCTGTGTCTCTCCTCTCTGTCTCTCCTCTCTGTTTCTCTCCTCTCTGTGTCTCTCCTCTCTGTCTCTCCTCTGTGTCTCTCCTCTGTGTCTCTCCTCTGTGTCTCTCCTCTCTGTGTCTCTCCTCTCTGTGTCTCTCCTCTCTGTGTCTCTCCTCTCTGTGTCTCTCCTCTGTCTCTCCTCTCTGTGTCTCTCCTCTGTGTCTCTCCTCTCTGTGTCTCTCCTCTCTGTGTCTCTCCTCTGTGTCTCTCCTCTCTGTCTCTCCTCTGTGTCTCTCCTCTGTGTCTCTCCTCTCTGTGTCTCTCCTCTCTGTGTCTCTCCTCTCTGTGTCTCTCCTCTCTGTCTCTCCTCTGTGTCTCTCCTTTGTGTCTGTCCTCTGTGTCTCTCCTCTCTGTGTCTCTCCTCTCTGTGTCTCTCCTCTGTGTCTCTCCTCTCTGTGTCTCTCCTCTCTGTGTCTCTCCTCTGTGTCTGTCCTCTGTGTCTCTCCTCTCTGTGTCTCTCCTCTGTGTCTCTCCTCTCTGTGTCTCTCCTCTCTGTGTCTCTCCTCTCTGTCTCTCCTCTCTGTGTCTCTCCTCTCTGTCTCTCCTCTCTGTCTCTCCTTTGTGTCTCTCCTCTGTGTCTCTCCTCTGTGTCTCTCCAGTCTGTTTCTCTCCTGTCTGTGTCTCTCCTCTCTGTGTCTCTCCTCTCTGTCTCTCCTCTGTGTCTCTCCTCTGTGTCTCTCCTCTCTGTTTCTCTCCTCTCTGTGTCTCTCCTCTCTGTCTCTCCTCTCTGTTTCTCTCCTCTCTGTCTCTCCTCTGTGTCTCTCCTCTCTGTGTCTCTCCTCTGTGTCTCTCCTCTCTGTTTCTCTCCTCTCTGTCTCTCCTCTCTGTGTCTCTCCTCTGTGTCTCTCCTCTGTGTCTCTCCTCTCTGTCTCTCCTCTCTGTGTCTCTCCTCCCTGTCTCTCGTCTGTGTCTCTCCTCTGTGTCTCTCCTCTCTGTGTCTCTCCTCTGTGTCTCTCCTCTGTGTCTCTGCTCTCTCTCTCTCCTCTCTGCCTTTCTCCTCTCTGTCGCTCCTCTCTGGGTATCTCCTCTGTGTCTCTCCTCTCTGTTCCTCTCCTCTCTGGGTCTCTCCTCTCTGTGTCTCTCCTCTCTGTGTCTCTCCTCTCTGTCTCTCCTCTGTCTCTCCTCTCTGTGTCTCTCCTCTGTGTCTCTCCTCTGTGTCTCTCCTCTGTGTCTCTCCTCTCTGTGTCTCCTCCCCTCTGTGGCCCTCCTCTCAGTGTCTCCCTCTGTGTCTCTCCTCCTCTGTGTCTCTCCTCTGTGTCTCTCCTCTGTGTCTCTCCCTCTCTGTGTCTCTCCTCTGTGTCACTCCTCTCTGTCTCTCTCGTCTCTGTCACTCCTCTCTGTGTCTCTCCTCTGTGTCTCTCCTCTGTGTCTCTCCTCTCTGTGTCTCTCCTCTCTGTGTCTCTCCTCTGTGTCTCTCCTCTCTGTGTCTCTCCTCTGTGTCTCTCCTCTCTGTGTCTCTCCTCTCTGTGTCTCTCCTCTCTGTCTCTCCTCTCTGTGTCTCTCCTTTCTGTGTCTCTCCTCAGTGTCTCTCCTCTGTGCCTCTCCTCTCTGTGTCTCTCCTCTGTGTCTGTCCTCTGTGTCTCTCCTCTCTGTGTCTCTCCTCTGTGTCTCTCCTCTCTGTGTCTCTCCTCTCTGTGTCTCTCCTCTCTGTGTCTCTCCTCTGTGTCTCTCCTCTCTGTCTCTCCTCTCTGTGTCTCTCCTCTCTGTGTCTCTCCTCTGTGTCTCTCCTCTGTGTCTCTCCTCTCTGTGTCTCTCCTCTCTGTGTCTCTCCTCTGTGTCTCTCCTCTCTGTGTCTCTCCTCTCTGTGTCTCTCCTCTCTGTGTCTCTCCTCTCTGTCTCTCCTCTGTGTCTCTCCTCTCTGTGTCTCTCCTCTCTGTGTCTCTCCTCTCTGTGTCTCTCCTCTCTGTGTCTCTCCTCTGTGTCTCTCCTCTGTGTCTCTCCTCTGTGTCTCTCCTCTGTGTCTCTCCTCTCTGTGTCTCTCCTCTCTGTCTCTCCTCTGTGTCTCTCCTCTCTGTGTCTCTCCTCTGTGTCTCTCCTCTCTGTGTCTCTCCTCTCTGTGTCTCTCCTCTCTGTGTCTCTCCTCTCTGTGTCTCTCCTCTCTGTGTCTCTCCTCTCTGTGTCTCTCCTCTCTGTGTCTCTCCTCTCTGTGTCTCTCCTCTCTGTGTCTCTCCTCTCTGTGTCTCTCCTCTCTGTGTCTCTCCTCTGTGTCTCTCCTCTCTGTGTCTCTCCTCTCTGTGTCTCTCCTCTCTGTCTCTCCTCTGTGTCTCTCCTCTCTGTGTCTCTCCTCTCTGTTTCTCTCCTCTCTGTGTCTCTCCTCTCTGTCTCTCCTCTCTGTGTCTCTCCTCTGTCTCTCTCCTCTCTGTCTCTCCTCTCTGTGTCTCTCCACTCTGTGTCTCTCCTCTCTGTGTCTCTCCTCTGTGTCTCTCCTTTGTGTCTATCCCCTCTGTGTCTCTCCTCTCTGTGTCTCTCCTCTGTGTCTCTCCTCTCTGTGTCTCTGTGTCTCTCCTCTCTGTGTCTCTCCTCTCTGTCTCTCCTCTCTGTGTCTCTCCTTTCTGTGTCTCTCCTCTGTGTCTCTCCTCTGTGCCTCTCCTCTCTGTGTCTCTCCTCTGTGTCTGTCCTCTGTGTCTCTCCTCTCTGTGTCTCTCCTCTGTGTCTCTCCTCTCTGTGTCTCTCCTCTGTGTCTCTCCTCTGTGTCTCTCCTCTCTGTCTCTCCTCTCTGTGTCTCTCCTCTCTGTGTCTCTCCTCTGTGTCTCTCCTCTCTGTCTCTCCTCTGTGTCTCTCCTCTCTGTCTCTCTCCTCTCTGTCTCTCCTCTGTGTCTCTCCTCTCTGTGTCTCTCCTCTGTGTCTCTCCTCTGTGTCTCTCCTCTCTGTGTCTCTCCTCTCTGTCTCTCCTCTCTGTGTCTCTCCTCTCTGTGTCTCTCCTCTCTGTGTCTCTCCTCTGTGTCTCTCCTCTGTGTCTCTCCTCTGTGTCTCTCCTCTCTGTGTCTCTCCTCTCTGTCTCTCCTCTGTGTCTCTCCTCTCTGTGTCTCTCCTCTGTGTCTGTCCTCTGTGTCTCTCCTCTCTGTGTCTCTCCTCTGTGTCTCTCCTCTGTGTCTCTCCTCTCTGTGTCTCTCCTCTGTGTCTCTCCTCTGTGTCTCTCCTCTGTGTCTCTCCTCTCTGTGTCTCTCCTCTCTGTGTCTCTCCTCTGTGTCTGTCCTCTGTGTCTCTCCTCTCTGTGTCTCTCCTCTGTGTCTGTCCTCTGTGTCTCTCCTCTCTGTGTCTCTCCTCTCTGTCTCTCCTCTCTGTGTCTCTCCTCTCTGTGTCTCTCCTCTGTGTCTCTCCTCTGTGCCTCTCCTCTCTGTGTCTCTCCTCTGTGTCTGTCCTCTGTGTCTCTCCTCTCTGTGTCTCTCCTCTGTGTCTCTCCTCTGTGTCTCTCCTCTCTGTGTCTCTCCTCTCTGTGTCTCTCCTCTCTGTGTCTCTCCTCTCTGTGTCTCTCCTCTGTGTCTCTCCTCTGTGTCTCTCCTCTCTGTCTGTCTCTCTCTCTCAGTCTGACTGAGGTGGTGTGTGAGTGAGGAGCTGAGAGCGATTCGTTTTTTGGATCAACTTTTAGTAAGTTTTGATCAACCTTTTTTTCTTTTTGTAGGTGTGAGTGTGTTTATGAATCCTTAGTTCACCTTATTTTGTTAAAAAGGCTGTGGTTTAGTGTGTGTGTGAGAGTGTGCTTGTATTTGTTTGTTGGGGCAGCGTGCTTTGTTTGGCACAATGCCGGTGGCGGAGGCTGCAGCCGTGGAGTTTGAGAAGCTGACACGCCGTCATGCTATAAAGCTTCAGCCCACAGTGCAGTGCTCAGTTGAGGAAGCTGGTTTGGCGGTGGGAGAGGTCGTCGGCTTTGAAAGTGTAAAATCTGCCTCTCGGATGAATGGGGCAATTGTACTTTTTTTAGATAGTACGTCAAAGGTTGGCGAGGTGGTGGAGAGGGGAGTGGTTATCCAAGATACCTTCACTCCCGTCTCCCCACTCTCCACCCCAGCCACAAAGATCACCATATCAAACGCCCCCCGTTCATAAAAAATGAACTGTTGGCTAAAGAATTATCCAGATACGGACAACTGGTGTCACCTATCCGTATGGTCTCCCTGGGGTGTAAATCACCGAAATTAAAACATGTTGTCTGTCACAGAAGACAGGTTTACATGGTTTTGAAGGAAAAAAGTGTAGACCTGAGCCTGTCATTTTCTTTCAAAGTGGAAGGGTTTAATTATGTTGTTTTCGCGTCCTCTGAGATGATGAAATGTTTTGGTTGTGGTGCAGAGGGGCACTTGATCCGCTCCTGCCCGGAGAGGGGCGGTGCGCGGCCGCCCGCGACTGCCGCTCCTCCGAGCGGGGAGCCGGCCGCTGCTGCCGCGCCAGCCGCCGATGCTCCGGGCGAGGAGCCGGCCGCTGCAGCCGCCGGGGCTGCTGCTGCTCCGGGCTGGGGGCCGGCCGCTGCTGCGGCGGTTGGTTTGGAGGGAGAGCAGTCTGCTGTGGCGCTGGTCCCCTCGGTTGCTGGGGCTCTAGTGACTACAGTGATTTCTGTAAATAATGAAGCTATGTGTACAAGCACCGCTGAGCAGAAAGTAAACAGACTGGATATGAGTCTGAAAATGAATGAAGAGTTCATGGAGGAAGACATGTCTGATGATGACCTCCTAAAAGTGTCACATAAAAGAAAAATTGTTGAGCCTGTAAAAAAGATCAACAAATCAAAGAAAATGATAGTTAAGGCATGTTCACAATCAGAGAGTGAGTTTTCCATGACCCAGGAGGACTCTCAATCTGCCTACTCCCAAGCGAAAATTAAAACCTTCCTGGAGCAGACCAAAGGCTCCAGACTGCCTAATGTCGGGGATTTTTTCCCTGGCTTGCGTCTTTTTGTCATGTCTGCCAGGCCGCTCACCAGGAAGAGCTGTGGGGAGGAGTTATTAACAGACCAAGAGATTTATAGATTGAGAAAACTTGTCTTCAGGGTAAAAGCTCAAATCATCAATGATGAGGAAGAGTTTTAGATGCTTTTACCTTTTACTGACTGCTCTGCTCACTGTTATTTATTTTTTATCCATGTGTGATTTTAACATCAGCACCTTAAACCTGAATGGGGCCAGGTCTGATTTTAAACGAGCTGCTCTCTTTAAATTAATGGAGACTAAAAAGATTAATGTCTTGTTTATTCAGGAAACCCACAGTACAGCAGACAACGAAAGTGACTGGAAGAGGGCTTTTAAAGGGGAGGTGATTTTAAGCCATAGGTCCAGTCTGAGTGGAGGGGTGGGGATTTTATTTGCTCAGAGTTTTTTACCTTGTTCTTTTACTGTTGAGGATATTTTACCAGGTGTTTTATTGAAGGTTAAAGTTGTCTTTGAAAATGTCAAAATGGTGTTTTTAAATGTCTACGGTCACACTAACGCAGTGGACAGGGTGGCATTTTTAAACATTTTCAGTGACTGTGTAAAAAATTGTGAAGATGATGGTTTTATGTTTTTAGGGGGTTATTTTAACTGCACAGAAAATCCAACCTTAGACAGGAACCATCGTGAGCCTCACCCTCCTTGGTCCCACACACTCAGACAGCTGATGGAAAATCACGAGCTGAGTGATGTGTGGAGGGTTTTTAACAGTCAACAAAGACAGTACACCTGGAGTCACAGTAGGGATGGGGTTTTATCTCTGGCCAGACTGGACCGGTTTTATTGTTTTAAACACCATTTAAGTATTTTTAAGAGGTGTTTTATCCAGCCTGTGGGTTTTAGTGATCATTTTTTAGTCTCCTGTTGTGTTTTTATAAAAACCACTCGTTTAAAGAGTGCCTATTGGCATTTTAACACAGCCCTTTTAAATGACCAGGCTTTTAGAACTGCTTTTAAGTGTTTTTGGGAATCCCACAGAGAGAGCAGGCCTGCCTTCACTAACATACAACAGTGGTGGGATTTTGGTAAAATACAGATTTAACAGCTCAGCCAGCAGTTCACTCGCGGCGTCACTACAGACTTAGCCCGGTCCATGAAAGATCTGGAGACGCAGGTGGTAGAGCTGCAGACTTTAGCAGACTGTACAGCAAATCGAGGGCATTTAGACTCCCTCAAGTCCAAAAAATTGGCCTTAGCCAACCTGCTAGGCGTGTCAGCACAGGGGGCTCTGGTCAGGTCCAGGTTCATGAACGTCGCCCAGATGGACGCTCCCTCTCGCTTCTTCTTTGGGTTGGAGCAGAAAAATGGACAAAGGAAGATCATTCACTCTTTACGAACAGGTGGTGGCTCCGAAGTCTCAGACCCATCTGAGATCAGGAAGTTTGCTGCCGGTTTCTACCGAAACCTCTTTAAGAGTGAGTGGTCAAATGATCCAGATGTGCACAGCAGTTTCCTCAGCCGTCTCCCTCAAGTCAGTGAGGCTGACAACAGCAGGCTGGCAGAAGAGGTGACGCTGCAGGAGCTCCATGCTGCCACCATGAGGCTGCAGAGCGGCAGAGCTCCAGGCATGGATGGCCTTCCTGCTGACTTTTACAAGTCCTTCTGGGCCATAATAGGACCAGATCTGCTCGAGGTCTTAAAAGACAGTTTAAAGACTGTCAGACTGCCTCTAAGCTGCAGGAGGGCCATCATAACCCTGCTGCCGAAAAAGGGAGACCTGCAAGAACTGAAAAACTGGAGGCCTGTCTCTCTGCTGTGCACGAATTATAAAATCCTGTCCAAAGCTCTGGCCCTTAGACTGAGGGAGGTGATGGCGTCCATCATCCACCCTAACCAGACCTACTGTGTGCCTGGCAGGTTCATCAGTGACAATGTCACTTTAATTCGAGATGTTTTGGAGCTCTCCAGTTCATTGGGTGTAGAGACTGGTCTGATTTCTATAAACCAGGAAAAGGCTTTCGACCGGGTTGAACACCAGTACCTGTGGCAGACTCTGGCTGCCTTTGGGTTCAGCCCTGGCTTCATAGCCATGGTCCGGGCTCTCTATAGTGACATTGCGAGTGTTCTAAAGATTAACGGCGGGCTTAGTGCACCATTTGAGATCCAGAGAGGGGTGAGGCAGGGCTGCTCTCTCTCTGGGATGTTATATTCGATTGCCATCGAGCCTCTGCTCCACAAACTGAGAGTTAAACTGAACGGTGTGAGTTTTCCCCAGTGTCCTGAGTCTTTTAAATTGTCCGTTTATGCCGATGATCTTATTGTTTTATGTAATTCACAAAGAGACATTGACATTTTAACTGACACTGTGAAAGACTTTGGTTTTATTTCTTCTTCTTCTGTGTCTCTCCTCTCTGTGTCTCTCCTCTCTGTCTCTCTCCTCTCTGTCTCTCCTCTCTGTGTCTCTCCTCTGTGTCTCTCCTCTCTGTGTCTCTCCTCTCTGTGTCTCTCCTCTCTGTGTCTCTCCTCTGTGTCTCTCCTCTCTGTGTCTCTCCTCTCTGTGTCTCTCCTCTGTGTCTCTCCTCTCTGTGTCTCTCCTCTCTGTGTCTCTCCTCTCTGTCTCTCTCCTCTCTGTCTCTCCTCTCTGTGTCTCTCCTCTCTGTGTCTCTCCTCTGTGTCTCTCTCCTCTCTGTGTCTCTCCTCTCTGTGTCTCTCCTCTCTGCGTCTCTCCTCTCTGCGTCTCTCCTCTCTGCGTCTCTCCTCTCTCTGTCTCTCCTCTCTCTGTCTCTCCTCTCTGTGTTTCTCCTCACAACCAAGACTGAGATTAGAAACAGAGATTAAATTAAACATATAGGTTTAACAAAAGCATAACCAGATTTATGCAGTTATATTAAGATCCCCACACTTTATTTACAACTCTAAATAACAGGTGTTGGATGTGCATCAATTAAAACACAAGGTGTGCAAATTGCTATTCATCCATGAATACAAAATTGTACCTACATGTTTTTTACACCTATTTTACTCCACTACATTTGATGTTTAATTATTCTTCTATTTACTTTGCTACTCTACTGTAAGGACTGACCTGAATTTACACTCTGGCATATTCTTTTATTAGACTTAGTTGATTTTTTTCTCCTCTCTTACATCAACCCACAAAGATTTTAACTCAATAGTTTTTCCTGCTTTACTCTTATTCAATAACAGATTGTGATTGTGATTTAAATATTTTCAAGTTCTCCAATAGTTTCAAATAATCCCAAATTAATAAACTTTTATTTTCCTTTAATGAGTAATGAGCCATGATTTCCTTCTTTTTAATTTTTACACACTTCTCTTGTGTATTTCACTTGTCCCCTGTGTTTTACCACTTGTTTTCTACTGTAAATTCCCCTTGTGTTCAGTCTCTTGTATTTTGTGTTGTGTTTCCTGTTTTACTTTGTAGTTACTGCTCCATGTTCTGGTTTAGTTTTACTTCCTGCTCTTGTGTGCTTCCATTTATTTTGATTGGACCTACTGATTTCACCTTTGTCTCGTGTCACACCTTTCTTTTATTTTGCCTTCTCTATTTTGTCCCTGGCTACAGTCAAATAGTCGTCTCCTAAGCCCTTTTCTAACCCTTTTTCCTTAACCCTGACAGAAAGTGTCATTGGGTTAAGGAAAGGAGAAAGGAGAATTCAGGAGGACAAAGGAAAGGAAAACTGGCATGCAGAGACAAAACGCGACACCTTCACTACGATACGTCATCATGTGACGGCGGATGTTACTGCTGCGGTGAAACTGAAGATGGACTAAAAAGGCGCATATCAGAAGTATATCATGACAATGTTGTTCTTTGCAGACAATTTGAACATGAACAACTCTGCAAAACTTACATCGATATAACTAATGTTGGAAGTGATGATTTAAAATAAACTTGTCACCTTATTATCAACATAAATAGGCCAACTTATCAGTGCATTAAAATTAACAACTGAATTTAAAGAGGGTATAAATTGTTACACACACAGTCTAGTGGTGTACATATGATTAATACTGGAACATGTTTAAAACATAATAAGCATCAAATGTCTCCTATCCTGCTCTCTTCAGAGAATCAGACTGCTGGAAAGTTATGATTTGTTATTCTTTTGAAAGGATCCAACAGCAGTGGTCATGGATTTGGGTGATCTTGCCTGAATAACTTGCACTGGGCTTAAGATTATGTCATCGTTAATCATGTTTTATGTTATATTTTTAATTGGACTGTTTTTTGAGCCTTGGCTACTTCCCAGTGCTCCTTATGGGGAAGGAGTTTGAGGGGAGGGTGGTGGCTGAAATAAAATACAGTCTAGGTTTTCAGTTCCCACCCTCCCTTGAAAAGAGCCTGATGCATACATGTGAGACCATTCTGAAAAGTAAGTACCAGTGTGTTTAGAAAAAAGTTGCCTCTCAACTTTTTAATTCAGTTGAAAAATATACTGACTTCTTACAACTCCATAACTGAAAATCTTTTCCTTTAGCTTTTAAACTGATGCACAGAACCTTTTTTAATGTATGACAGATCTATTTTATTTCTGATTATTTTTGCATTAAACCATTAAGCTAAACGTGCATTTTTCAACCCTGATTTTCTGAACAGAAAAGGTAATTCTTATTTTATTTTGTTAAAGTATACTGCGAAAGGTCCAAAAAGGTAGCCACCACCTCCCGAGCTCCCTCCTCTCCCGGACATCCAAATTCACCCATATGCCTCAACTCCTCCAGCTCACCTCCCCACCTCTCCAGAGGCTGCACCTCACTCTCAATCTCTCCCAGACCCTCTCACTCTCCTCAAGGGCATCCCATCAAAGACACTACAGAAGGTAGTACAATTCTTTCAGAAATTAGATGGTCATATGACATCTGTAAAAGTTTAATTCTAATAACTTTATTTGTATAGGAGTTTTTAAAAATAAGGGTTTTACAAAGTGCCTTGAAGCATGAAGGCGCTTACAGCGTTAGCATAATAGCATAATAAAACATTACAATTACATTCAGTTTTTTTTTTATATAATTGTTTTTATTGAACATTTTGAACATTTTGTACAAAGCAGAGCATCAAAAATATATAAATAAGACAATTACATAAATAAAAATATGTCTACTATTATTAATATTAAGGGTCTTTTGGCCAAGCTAATGACAGCAAGCCAGATCGCAACCTTTGTGCCGGGGAGTAGTCCAAATAGTCCAAAAATGGGTCCCAGGTCTTATAAAATTTATAAGGTTTATCCTTCAACAAAGTGGAAAAAGCTTCCATTGGTATAACAGCAATGACAGTTTGCAGCCACTGATGTGGGGAGGGTGCTTCATCGGAGATCCACTGTACCATTATACATTTTCGTGCGCAGTGTAATAATATGTGCAGAAGATCTTTCTCAGAGAATCGTTCGGGCAAATCATCCTCAAGGCCAAGGAGACAAGTCCGCGGTCCCAAATTCAATTGACACTTAAATATGGCACAAAGTTTATCAATAACTGATGTCCAAAATTGCAAAATAAGTGGGCAACTCCATAAACAATGAAAAGGGTTACCAACAGCAGAGAGACATTTAGTACACATTTTAGATATTGTTGGAAACATTTTGTGTCTCTTCTCGGGGGTTAGAAAGAGCCTATGCAAAACTTAAATTGTCTCTCCCAGATGGAATTAGAAGTCAGGGCTTTAAAAGGCCGGTTACATAGTTCACTCCAGGATTCAGCCGTGATAAGCCCTAGATCTGTTTCCCACTGCATTTTAACTCTATCAGCATTGTCAGTATCACTTTCAGATAGAACATTGTAGACTGATTTAGAGAGTGATTTAAGCACCACCATGGCTGTGAGGAGTGCAGTGAAAGGGAGTGTACAGGGGTTGTCCCTGTATTCCAAAATTATTAAAAAGAGAGGATAACAATTAAGTCATTCAGTACACCATCATAAAAGCTTAAAAGTGTGTGATCATCAGTATTGCAGTACTCAAGTTCAGGACTCTGAAGCCCTGTGTTTTTTTTTTTTTAACTCAATGCAATGATGACAAGGACTTGTACTTGAGCATTTTTTTTGGCTTGGAAGATGAAGAGGAAGTTCCCGACTTCTAGACTAATTCATAGAAAACACTTTATGTCAGTAGATGGTTAAAATCATACATAAATACAACACATTGCAAAAACTCAGCTGGAGAGCCTGCACTGCTCAACATAGTTTATGTAGGGGTGGGAGATATGGCAACAAAATCATATCATGATTAAAAAAAAAAAAATCACAATCATGATTTTATCACAATTCTTTTTCACATTGATATTTCTGTACTACTTTGCAAGTTTGACCATTCTCCCTATGCTTACATAAAAAAGTGTAAAATGTATGTAACTTGTAAAACCCTAAAGGAAAACAGACAATTCAATCCAAAGGAACAGGTTTTAATCTAAATAGTGCATTTCTTATCAGAATGTGCAATGAACGTAAATATTAAAGGTAATTAACTACCACAAAATGCACTTTTGTTACATAAAACTAAACACCAAATAGCTCATTGAAAAGAGTCAAATAAAAATGCAAACTTAAGTAACTTTATCTCTTAAAGTGAAACAGTTTAGAAAAAAAAAAGTATTTAACTGCAATGTCTATGACCTGATTAAAAAATAGAACAGCTGACAACAAATTTTTGTTGAGACGTCTTCCAGCTTTTATCTCCTTATTAAAAAGGAGTGCAACTGGAACACACTAACATTGGCTAGTCGGGTACGCTTAAGCGTTTCTGCTCCCGCATAGAGCTACTACACATAGAATGAGCCCTATAGATGATTTAATGATCTTTCTCATTTATGAGATTGTCCCCATGTGATAAGTATTCAGTTAATTTGAATTTGATTATTCTTTGACCCAGCACTGTGGACTTAAGACTTGACTGGAAATTTTGATGACATAACCATTACACTGTCAGATAAACATTAACATTGTAGTACTATTAAGCTTTACCAATTACAATTTCTGTTCTGGACCATTAAGAGTTGTCAATGGTCAAAGCGGAAAGTCATCTTTCCCTCAAGTTAATTGTCTACATTGTCATAAAACAGCATATGTTAAAGATGCATGCTTGACGCAGGTTACATTTCCTTAAAATGTGGGTAAAAATTATTTTTATGTCTTTCAGATAGTAATAAAATTGTTGAACATGATCTGTTTCTTTACAAAACATTCCAATTTATGTTTGAAATGTGTTACCAACTTTTATGGCTCAAGAAACATTAGGCAGATCAAAAACATGATACTATAATCACACACACATACACACCTACACCCCCCCCACACACACACGCACACATCTATCTATCTATCTATCTATCTATCTATCTATCTATCTATCTATCTATCTATCTATCTATCTATCTATCTATCTATGTAGATGTATTATACACACACACATAATTATACAATACCCAAAACCAGTGAAGTTGGCACGTTGTGTAAATTGTAAATAAAAACAGAATACAATGATTTGAAAATCCTTTTCAACTTATATTCAATTGAATACACAGCAAAGACAAGAAATTTAATGTTCGAACTGAGAAACTTTTTCTTTTGCAAATAATCATCAACTTAGAATTTAATGGCAGCAACACATTGCAAAAAAGTTGGCACAGGAGCATTTTTACCACTGTGTTACATCGCCTTTCCTTTTAACAACACTCAGTAAACGTTTGGGAACTGAGGAGACCAATTTTTGAAGATTTCAGGTGGAATTCTTTCCCATTCTTGCTTGATGTACAGCTTAAGTTGTTCAACAGTCCGGAGTCTCCGTTGTTGTATTTTACGCTTCATAATGCGCCACACATTTTCAATGGGGGACAGGTCTGGACTACAGGCAGGCCAGTCTAGTACCCGCACTCTTTAACTACGAAGCCACGCTGTTGTAACACGTGCAGAATGTGGCTTGGCATTGTCTTACTGAAATAAGCAGGGGCGTCCATGAAAAAGACGTTGCTTGGATGGCAACATATGTTGCTCCAAAACCTGTATGTACCTTTCAGCATTAATGGTGCCTTCACAGATGTGTAAGTTACCCATGCCTTGGGCACTAATACATCCCCATACCATCACAGATGCTGGCTTTTGAACTTTGCGCCTATAACAGTCCGGATGGTTCTTTTCCTCTTTGGTCCGGAGGACACGACGACCAAAAACAATTTGAAATGTGGACGTGTCAGACCACAGAACACTTTTCCACTTTGCATCAGTCCATCTTAGATGAGATCGGGCCCAGTGAAGCCGGCCGTGTTTCTGGGTGTTGTTGATAAATGGCTTTGGCTTTGCATAGTAGAGTTTTAACTTGCACTTACAGATGTAGACGAACTGTAGTTACTGACAGTGGTTTTCTGAAGTGTTCCTGAGCCCATGTGGTGATATCCTTTACACAGTGATGCCGGTTTTTGATGCAGTACCGCCTGAGGGATCAAAGGTCACGGGCATTCAATGTTGGTTTTCGGCCTTGCCACTTACGTGCAGTAATTTCTCCAGATTCTCTGAACCTTTTGATGATATTACGGACCGTAGATGATGAAATCCCTAAATTCTTTGCAATAGCTGGTTGAGAAATGTTGTTCTTAAACTGTTGGACAATTTGCTCACACATTTGTTCACCAAGTGGTGACCCTCGCCCCATCCTTGTTTGTGAATGACTGAGCATTTCAGGGAAGCTGCTTTTACCCAATCATGGCACCCACCTGTTCCCAATTAGCCTGTTCACCTGTGGGATGTTCCAAATAAGTATTTAATGAGCATTCCTCAACTTTCTCAGTCTTTTTTCCCACTTGTGCCAGCTTTTTAGAAACATGTTGCAGGCATCAAATTCCAAATGAGCTAATATTTGCAAAAAATAACAAAGTTTACCAGTTCGAACGTTGTGTATATATATATGTGTATATGTTGCAGATGTTTTGATCAACTAACTGTTGTTTTCCATATTAAATGGTTTTTATTTTCCAAAATGATGAAAACTGGTCGATCTGGGACTTTATGGAATGAATTGGTTTAACCTCTTTTTCTCTAACACAATTAATTTGTCTTATTTTTGCTCCAGGTACTTATTGAATGGTAGCCATGCACAACATGGTGAGTAATTTCCAATGTTTTGGTAGCCCACTATGGATTAGACTTAGACATCCTTTATTGCCATTATGCAAATTACACGGCAGTGCACTTGGAATGAAATTTTGTTGCATTGGATGTTATTGATGTTAGTGGTGGTGTGGTATTGATGGTGCTGTCCTATTTTATATGGATTGTCTCTTTTCACATGTGTGTGTATGTGCATATAAAAATTCCAGTAAACAATATTAGTACTAATGAATGCATTTCCAGTCAGGTACTCTAATACCAAAGTGTAAGCTGCTGATAGCAGGCCAGTGCAATTGTTGCTCTATATGAACAACCAGCTGCTAAAATGTTGGATGTTCTTTGGCTAGGCTTGAGGAGAATCAGTGTTAAAGGTATCTTCTCACACATTTTTTGAAATTTTTTAATATATAAAATTTATTTTTGTTCTTTACAACAAACGTGTTTGGAAGCCAACCTGGGAGCCACGCTCATTCCTGTCATAAATTAATTCCCTGGTTCTGTTTTATGTGTGTAGTTTCCTGAATAATTGTGTTTTAATGTTCCTGAGAGTTTGTACTGATATGCGCCTGTATCACTGTCATCATAGTGTCTACCTACACACTCCATAGGTAATGAGGTTCTTCTGCTACTCTCTACTATGTCTTCATGAACAAACTTTAAAACCTGGTCTACATAAACAGGCTGTTTCCAAACTTTGTACTTGCATCTTAAAATAATCAAAATTGAACACATAACAAACAGCACTTGGTTGATTTATTCTTCATCATACTGATATGCATTATATCAGTATGAACATTAAAGGATAACTTCGGTTCCTGCAGCTTTTACATTGTTTATAGAATGAAGAACAACAATATACTCACCCAGAAGGCTTTCCTGATGCAAACGGTGCTTCGGGAGATATTTAGATCCAAAATCGAGCAGCGGACACCGATATAATGTAGCCTGTAGGGCATAGATCGCCGCTCCTAAAAACTGCATTAATCGTCCAAAAACTCATGTTTTTCACCAATATTCCATCATGATTCATACGAATGGACGGCCATTGCAGCCTGTGTCTCTCCACACAGCGCTGTGTGGCTGAACCAACGAGTTTGTTTACATGCTCTTGGCGCATGCAGTCTGACTCATTGTTTCAGGGCAGCTACAAATCGACTTTCTTCTTCCAGTTTTGTGCAAAATGGACGAATATCTATGAGATGAAGATGTTGTGGAGGAGGACTTTGAATATGATGGACGTCCTTACAGTTTGGAGCCAGATTATACAGATAAGGAGCTGATAGAAATTGAGGAAGCGATCTCAAGCGCTCCAGAGAGTACTGCGCATGCTTGTGAAAGGGCATGCAAACAGACTCGTCTGTTTAGAGGTTAGTACAGCCACACAGCGCTGTGTGGAGAGACACAGGCTACAATGGCCGTCCATTCGGCGCGAATCATGATGGAATATTGGTGAAAAACATGAGTTTTTGGACGATTAATGCAGTTTTTGGGAGCGGCGATCTATGCCCTACAGGCTACATTATATCGGTGTCCGCTGCTCGATTTTGGATCTAAATATCTCCCGAAGCACCGTTTGCATCAGGAAAGCCTTCTGGGTGAGTATATTGTTGTTCTTCATTCTATAAACAATGTAAAAGCTGCAGGAACCGAAGTTATCCTTTAATCAGTTCACTATAAAAATCACTTTTGATTAAATTCTGGAGAAAACAGCCTGAACACCCTCATAGGCTTATTTGAAGCATGAAAACAACCACAGTTATTTTCTCTTTTGCTTTAATGTGACAAACTCCACACAGAGGACTTGAGTTCCAGTGGGCTGTATGTCAAATAACACCAAGAAATGATTGCCTTTTTTAACTTTACGACCTACCAAAAAATAAATATTTCTTTGGATGAATGCGTCATGTTTCTAAACCTCGTAGATAATTACAACACCAAAAATCACCGACTTAAACAAAGCAATTGTAGATAGTTTTAATTTACTTGGCTCCACCTTCGCTGAACGCATGCGCGCTCCCGCGGCCTCGGGAGCACTTTCTAACGGACCTGAGCGCGCTCACCAAGCAGCAGCGTGACTGACGGAGACTGTTGAGCCTCGACGCCCGGCTCTGTGTGAGCTCTGTGCACGCGGACAGGAGAGAGCAGACTGCAGGTGAGTCTTTCTCTCTTCTTCTTCCACTTCTGTCTCTCAGCACAGTTTGTTAGTCTGTGGAAAATGGCGCAGACAGAGGAGATCTGCGGCACTTTCAGCTTTACTTTCACTTTGACTGTCAGGGAGCGGCTCACAGAGACTTTGGGAAAGTTAGAAAGATATTCACAGATCAGACTTAAGGGGTCAATAACTCATCGATGAAACACCGTAGTTACAAATTCGACCCTCTTTTTATTTCTGTCATTAAATTGTGAGCTACAACGTCAGTTTCTGCGGTCAAGTGACACAAAACGATGCGCGTCTACACGGGGCATTATGGTAGGTACGCTTACAGTAACCACGCAGGATGAACGCCGCCCCTTATTTCAAAAACTCCTCAATCTGTCTTCTGTCACTGATGTTTTATGTTTGATGTTTAAATTTTATGATGCAGCAGACAACACACAAGATAATCAGTCCAGCAGTCATAGACAAGGTAAAAAAGTGAAAAACAGACAAAATACAAAATCTAAAATCAAGAACAACAGATAAAACACAGAATGTCTTCAAAATCTGCTATCATAAAACAGTGTTGATTTTCAGAATTCATATTTTCAAACAGTGCCACAGCTTACAGATGGACTGAGGACAAGTCAAGGGAAAACTTTAATTCTTGATTTTTGTTGAAGGGAGGAAATTGAAAAAATCCCAAAACAAGTGAGATTAAATAAACACAAAACATAAGAAAATCACAACAGAGAAATGTTTCTCAATTCCAAACAAAAAGGTTTAATCAAAAAAAAAAATCTCGAAATTAAGAAACAAATCTCTTCACAAGGATGATCTTTCCACTTAGAGGAGAAGATGTCTTTAAAACATTTGTCTTCTGGGTCAGTTGTTCTGGACTGGTCCGGCTTCAGGATCACCATCACCCCTTACTTACAAGCTGAGACCCAAATTGAGGATAATTTTCAACGTCTCAAATGTATTTCATGAAAAAATGCTGCAGTTTGGACCTGAGATAATACAGGATATCACAGTATGAGCACACAATAAGTTTAATCATAAACCAAAATGACCAGCAGGTGGCGATGCTGGAAAGGGAAATATTCCCTTTACACTCAATTATCTTGTTTTAATTCCAACCAAAAAGAGCTTCTAAGGACACAAGGTTTAAGAGTTCAAGTGTAGCTGTAGCTGAGATCAGTCTGCATCAGTGGACTCATCCAGAACAGCTCTGTGTGATTAATATTCAATCAGCAGCACTGAAGGATCATTGATCATGAGGCTGTCACAACACACAAACTCTTCAGTAACTTCAGCCTTTTTAACAGACTCCACAGAGCTTTAGAGTACAAACATGAAATAGAAATAGTCCAGCTCCAGAGAAGTCTTTCCAAAGAGACTCAAAAACATGGAGCTGTAGCTGAGTCCCTCCTCACTGAATAACAAACACTGTAAACATTTTTCAGTCAGCATCACAGACTTTATCTCCGCTGAGTGTTCAGGAGTATGAACAGAATTCAAATTAACAGCACAGGATTTTTCTTCACATTGTTTGCCGCTCAAATATGAACATTCTACGGGCTCTAATTTCGTAGACCAGGCGCACCTGCCCTGTGCCGGCTTTCGCCGTGCAGACAGGGTGTGACCAGCGCCCGTTGCAAGTTTCCTGCAGTACCAAGAGAAGCGCTCCCAAGGCGCAGAGGAGCGCAGAGGTGCGCAGAGGTGCGCATCCACGCCTCCATCCCTGCCCCTCAGCGCAAGTCCAGAGAGGGAGGAGAAAAGGCGCGAGTGGGTTTAACACAGCTGAGTGTTGTCTTCATCAATCAAATGACCGCCTCTCCTTGCCTTTAAATAAGCTGCAGCCGAGGCGCAGTGTCTGATTGGTCTGAATGATCCCCACCACCACAGTCACGGTGCGCTGGAAAGACCCAGTAGTGGAGACGGTCAGAGCTGCTGTCACTTCAGCAGCTGGGAGAACGGACTGGCCATTGGAGCGCTCATTGGAGGTCACGAAGCGCGTCACCGTGTGGGCCAGCTCCCGGGACAGATGTAATCTGTTCCTTTGTCAGGGGTAAAAAACTAAGAGACAGTTTCACACCCGCTGTCTTATCCATTCATAATAGTGATCCACCTGCTTTCCTGGTTTGTCATCGTCAAATAGCAGAGCCTTTACTGATATACTGTATACTCTCCCGGTGTCTCCTCCTCATCCTCCTTACAATAATGTACTCCATCTTTTTAGATCACGTTAAAAATAAAGACTAAAATAGAGAAATATGGGAAATCACAGGTAAATCCTGAGTGTAGGGATGTAACGATATGAAAATTTTGTATCACGGTTATTGTGACCAAAATTATCACGGTTATCATTATTATCGCGGTATTGTTGCAGTGTGCTCAAAATGTTCAAAAAGTACTTTTACACACAATTTAATCACTTAACCCCTTCAATATTATTATCATAATGGTTCTTTTCTGTCTTTTTTGTCAATACTGTGTCAAGAAATGCCCTTTGAGTACATTTTTTTACCCTTCTTTCATGAGAAATAAAAATAAACAATCCTGGAAAGTATTTGTCATTATTATGTTATAAACGGTGTGATTACAAGAAAAGAAAACAACTGATTTGAACATCAAACAGGTTTCTCTTTATAAACAGTTGTAAATGAACATGATCAAAGTTTTGACAAAAAATGAACTTAAATTATTTTGTATACACTCACACATTTTTGTTTGCCTGCAGCATTAATGTCCATGTTACAGCTCGTTATATTAGACCACGTCCAGGACTTTTTTTTTTAAATGACGATAGTCCCTGAAGCAATTAACCCCCTTCATGATTCTCCTCTGGTCTCCCCTCTCCCCGGCAGATCTCCTCAGTATTTTCTCCTCTAAATATTTCCAAATTAAGATTGATTAAATCCATAAAACACGAACTTTGACGAAAAAAGACGATCTATTTCAAAATACGGCGAACACACGGCAAATCGAAGGCAAGAGCACACTCCAGAATGATACTAATTCTGTTATTTATAAGATTTATACATTTTTGGATAGAATTACTGATAAGCTACCTGTCATTCTCTCAGGTATGGCTCACTGAATCCTCCCTCTCTCTGTCTCGCTCTCTCTCTCTCTCTCTCTCTCTCTCTCTCTGTCCCTGCGGCTCCGTCAGTTCATTTACTCGAAGAGTTCCTGCCGCTGAAATCGCGCACATCATTTTCTTTCGCTGCAGCTTCATGTTAAGACAGGGAGACTGTCTTCTATCAGTTTCTCCTCAGGATCCTTGTAAAAATCCAAAATTCAACCAGACTTCAGAGTTTGTTTTGAGGAAACTCCGCTGTGGCTCGAACTTCGCTCTCAGACCCAGAGGCCAAACAATGCAAACTGCGCATGCGCGCATCGGTGTAGGCCGCTTAATCGAGGACAGATACATAGTTCAGGCTTTTCCAGGCAAACAGCATCATTACCGTGCGTTATTGACACAGGCTGGTGATCAAACACGGTAAAACGGTAATTTTAAAAAGACACGGTAATGATTACCGTGGGAAATTTTACCGCGGTTTATCATTTTACCGGTAACCGTTACATCCCTACCTGAGTGACATACATTTATTTTCTCTCTTTTTTCTCCCACTTTTCTTTGAATGTAATGAAATGAGAGAAGCCAGATATATGCTCAGTATCAGATGTTAAGGCTGTTTATTGTTAGAGGTGTAGAAAAATATCGATATCGCAATATATATCGATATTTTGACTCCCGATATATTATCGATATCTCAAATCTTAGTATCTATATTTTTTGTAAAAATAAAAACTCATATTTTATCAGAGTTGGGAATAAAATACAACTTATAAAGATGTATGCACATGTTTTTTTTTATGCACTATTCAGTTCAGACAGTGGCAAGAGATGTATGTGACTTTTTTAACTTACTGTTGTTCTGTCAGTAACTCAAAGCTCTTTGTTTCTCATGGGTTTGATTACAGTTTGAACTGGACTACAGGTTAGGATGATTTCAACACTTTGTTAAAGGGAAAACAAGAACAATTTCTTTGCAACATTAGTTTAATTGACTTGATGCACTCTGTGTTAAGTGTATGTATGTAACGCTGCATTTGACATATTTCGATAACAATAAAATAGAAAAGTTACACATTCACTGTCTCTAGGCTTTTCCTAGTTTAATGTAGAATATCGCAATACATCGCAATATTGTGATATCGTGATATATCGTGATATTATCGTATCGTGAGCTGAATATCGTGTATCGTACCATATCGGAAAATAAGTGTATCGCTACAGCCCTATTTATTGTTGACTTGTAAGATGTGCATCAAACTTCAGCTGCCCTCAGGTTTAGTTTCCATGATGACAAACGGCTTTAATCCGACATCAGATGCGATGGGACAGTTAATATAGCTACAAATGTATGTGCTGGTTCAGACGGAAATAGTGATTGATGTGATTGTTTATTACATTAAAATGTGCCTGACACTCTGGAAACCTGCCTCTGAGGTTTTGTTGACGTGTGCGCACATGTACGCCTTTCACCAAATTACAGCTGCGGAGGGTGCGCTCCGCCCTGCGCATAGGATAGACCAGGTTGGAGCTGGCAAGCTTTCAGCGCACCATCCGCACAGTTTTTTGGCACGAAATTGTCACTGCGCCAACCTGAATATGTCGGCTGCTCCCCCTGGTGCACCTTCACACCCACCTCTGCGCAGACGGTCTACCAAATTGTCAAATTGGCAGCGCACGGCGGTGCGCCAGACGAAATTAACACTGCGCGGAGTGCGCCAGGCTTGCACCCCCTGCGCTGCGCCACGAAATTAGGGCCCTGAATGTCTAAAATTAGCTCTGAATTAATGAAAAATCTAAATATGTGACCCCCTGTTAGTTGAATGATATGGTCTGACAGATTTTTTGTAGATCCTGGAAACATGCTGACAGAATTACAGAGTCAGAGGTTTAATGTGCTGCTGGGGCAGATTTTTTTTTGTTAATCTGTATCAGTAGTAAGGCCCATAAATAAAAGCAGAAAAATGACTAATATTTACCTCTAAACTCACCCACCAACAAAAGTCATAACAACAAATATTCTGTCATCAGCTGGGAGTATTTCTGCCATGTTTCAAGGCTTTCAAACTGTTTTTGATTTGATACTTTTTCTTGAGCTTGTCTTTTGAAATCAAACTCAAACTATCTGTGGGAGCCAAGTTTAGTTCATATATTTGGTATTTAATAAATAAGAGCAATATATATTTTGTTTTAAAAGATTATCTCTAATTTGAAATTCAATTTGTGTAAATAATTCATAAATGTGTTAAAAAGCAAGTTAAAATATTTTGGAAATAATTCATATTGACTAATGTTACTGCCACTTTAAGAGAGAGAGCGCAGTTAGATGGCTCAGAGGTGAATGCAGGCAGTTGCAGACTGATCAAGGACTGAGCCACATGGTTTTCTTACAGTAGTATGCCTTTGAAATTTTGTTTTGGAACTTTGCTTTGACTCTGTCTGTACAAAGGAATCAACAAGCTGTGGATTAAAGTTTTCTGTTGTTCTTTTAATTCGGAGTCCTGTGGAAGTTTTTCGTTACAAGGAGCATACACGAGTTATCCAAGGCCTCTTTGATCAGCAACCCACCACATTCGTAAGAAAACCTGGTCTCACTTGGATAAATGTCCTTTTCGTGGATGAATTGAAGCCACTAAGAAAGGATTTCAATGGATTCAACTGAAGGACTTCAGCTGGGCGTGAGTAAAAGTCGAAGTTCGACTGTGTGAAAACGCTGAGTCATTGCATTAGCATACTGGTGAGCATTGACTTTAACACTGTGGAGCTAAGTTAACTTGTGGATGCTAATCATCAGGCCCTGTAGCAGCTATGGAGCACAATGAAGAAACAGCCACAGTTGTGGATGTTAGAACAGTTAAAGTCACACTTAAAGCTTTGGAAGAAAGGGTGCAGCGTGCTATTAGCACAAGGAGAGCCAAGCTAGCTAAGCTAACAGGTAAAATGAATCAGATACGCCAGCTAATGGAAAGTGGCGATTATGCTAATGTAACAGTAATTCAGACCAGTCTAATGGTGGATTTTAACACGATGTTTGGAGAGTTTGGTGACTTGCATGCCAATGTTAAAGGGCTACTGCAACAAATTTCCGAAGAAGAAATGAACAATGATGAGGTGAGCTGGTTTCAACCCAAGGCTGATGTCTTTAAGGGATTTGCAGAGAAAGCTAAGGTCTGGATAGATGAGGCTAACATAAGCTTTGTGGAAGCATTAAGGTGCAGTCAAGAGGTTCAGCCTTCAGACAGTGTATCCAATGCATCCTTTTCGTCTTCAAAGCGTGGTTCGTCAAAGGCACCCTCTGTACACTCTTCTCGAGCATCATCTCGTGCTTCCTCTACTCGTTTAAAGGCAGAAATGGAACGAGCTGCACTGTTGGTCCAAGCATCAGCTTTAAAACAGAAACAAATATTGGAGGAAAAGGAAGCAAAACTTAAAAGAGAAAAGGAAGAGCTAGAAATACAAACTGCTCTGGCAGCTACAGATGCGAAGATTAAGATTTTGAACGAGTTTGAAGAGCTGTCATCCAGAGTATCCCGACAAGATGGAATGAACTCTTACGTGACCTCCAACAAAGTCCAAGATGTGTTAGTTTCTACACAAATCAAGAGTCAATCACCCATCGAAAACAAACCAGAAAAACAGAGCCATGACATTTCCCAAAAGGTCCATACGACATCTGTTGCTACATCCAACCAGCAGCCACCGACACCAGAAGCTCTACAAGGTATCGCTGAAATACTGACAAAGCAACAGAGACTATCAACTTTGCCTCCTCAGAACATTCCCGTCTTCACTGGAGACCCCTTAGAGTACCGTCTGTTCATCAGAGCGTTTGAATATGGAGTAGAGGGAAAAACAGACAGCAATAAAGACAGATTGTATTATCTGGAACAATACTCCAGTGGACAGCCAAGGGACCTGGTGAGGAGCTGCTTTCATATGGAACCTGAGCGTGGGTATTATGAAGCCAAGAGGCTTCTGGAAGAACATTTTGGAAATGCCTACAAGATTTCAATGACGTGTATCAACAAGGCTCTTAATTGGCCAACTATTCGGTCTGATGACGGAGAAGCTCTTCACTCCTTCGGCCTCTATCTCACAGGATGTCTTAACGCTATGACAGATGTGGAGTATATGGAAGAGCTGGACAATACAGCCAATATGCGTGCTATTATTGCCAAGCTTCCTTACAAGCTGAGGGAAAGGTGGAGAAGCCTAGTCTGTGGAATTCAAGAAAGAGAAAATCGCAGAGCCAAGTTCAGTGATCTTGTGGATTTTGTGAACAAGCAAGCAAAGGAAGCCTTGCACCCGTTGTTTGTTGACATTAAAGACTTTGCCTCCAAGTGTCAAGTCAAAGGTCAAATGGACGAAAGGTTGCACAGAAGAAGTGGTAGCAGGAGAGGCTTCACCACAGCAGCAACTATCACCAGTAGCCAAGAAACTACTTCAGAGCCTAGGCCAGAAAGCAAAGTCAGTAGCAACAGAGCATGTGCGTTTTCAAAACCCTGTCTCTTCTGTCGTGGTGGTGAGCATGCCATGGAACAATGCAAGAAAATGAAGAAGTCTCTACACAAGGAAAAGATTGACTTTTTACGTGCAAAGGGTCTGTGCTTCAGCTGTCTAAAACAAGGCCACATGAGTAGTTCATGTAAGGAAAGACTGAGCTGTGAAGTCTGTCAAAAGTCCCATCCTACAGTCTTGCACATAAAGGCAAAGTCCAATGTTGCAAATTCTGAGGCTAAGTCCAAGATGGAAACAAGAGAACGTGAAGAAGGACTGTCAGAGTCTGTTGTGAGTGGTTTTGTGGGCACAGAACCACCAACTCATTGTACAGAGAGTACAGAGAGCATCTTTTCCGGTACAAGTGAAGACCAAAAAGGGCCAAAGGGTGATTAAGACTTATGCATTTCTTGACCCTGGCAGCACTGCTTGTTTCTGCACTGAAGAGCTGATGAAAGAGCTTAATCTCACAGGGAGGAAGACACACATCCTACTGAGGACCATGGGAGAAAAAAGGATCGTCAACAGTTCTGGATCTACCAGATACTTACAGTCAGAAGACCATTCTTGCATCTACAGCCAACATTCCCTTGCAAGAGGAGGTTGACAAGTGGCCTCATCTCAAGCAAGTATTCATCCCAAAGATCAATGCAGAGATCGGACTCCTTATCGGAACAAATGCTCCCAGAGCCATTGAACCTTGGCAGGTCATCGCCAGCGTGAATGATGGTCCATACGCCGTAAGAACACGGCTTGGCTGGACCATTAATGGACCACTTCGAGAAAATGCCTCGTATAGTGCAAAAGGTGGGCTGATACAGATTTCAGCAAATCGTATTTCAGTCAGCAGACTAGACGAGCTGTGGAGCCAGCAGTTTAAGAGTGATTTCCCTGAGTGCGAGCTGGATGAAAGGTTAGAGATGTCAAGAGAAGACCTTCAGTTTCTTGAAATAGCCATGCAGTCAGCTAAACTTGTGGATGGGCATTACAGCCTTGCCCTGCCACTAAGGAACAAGGATGTGAAGATGCCAAACAATCGTAAGATGGCTGAGCAGAGGGCTTTGAACTTACGGCGCAAGTTCGTTAAGAATCCTGCATTCCACACAGAGTACAAGGTCTTCATGGACAGCCTTATCAAAAAGGGATATGCTGTGGAAGTGTCAAATGAAGATCTTGGCAGGGATGATGGCAAAGTGTGGTACCTACCCCACCATGGGGTATATCACCCCAAGAAGCACAAGCTCAGAGTGGTCTTTGACTGTGGAGCTTCTTACCAAGACACCACTCTGAATGATCAGCTACTACAGGGACCAAATCTAACCGGCACTCTTCTCGGAGTCATCACCAGGTTCAGGCACGAGGAAGTGGCAGTCATGGCAGACGTGGAAGCCATGTTTCACCAGGTTAAGGTGCCCGAAGAAGACTCTGATCTACTCCGGTTCCTCTGGTGGCCATCAGGAGACATCACACAGGAGATGATTGAGTACAAAATGGTGGTTCACTTATTTGGTGCGACATCGTCTCCCAGCTGCGCGAGTTTTGCCCTGCGTAAATGTGCAGAGGACAATCAGGACCAGACGAAAGGCCAAGCAGTTGACACAGTGCTCCACAACTTCTACGTGGATGACTGCCTCAGATCAGTACAAGCAGAAGAGGAAGCTGTGCAGTTGTACCATGCCTCAAAGGCAGTATGTGGAAATGGTGGTTTCAAACTCACCAAATGAATAAGTAACAGCAGAGCCGTGCTGTCTGCTATTCCAGAAGAGGAGAGGGCAACAGAGGTCAAAGATCTTGACTTGGATCGAGATGTGCTTCCTACAGAAAGAGCTTTGGGAGTTCACTGGTGTATCCAAACCGACAGCTTCAGGTTCAACATTACATTGTCGGACAAGATTCCCACAAGAAGGAACATCTTATCCATCGTTAGCTCAGTTTATGATCCCCTAGGTATCTTGGCTCCAGTTTTGCTTCCAGCAAAAAGAATCCTGCAAGAGCTCTGTAGAAGGAAGCTGGGCTGGGATGTCCTCATACCTGATGATCTCGCTCAAGAATGGTCTTCATGGAAAGCTCAGCTTCACTTGCTGAAGGAGATCAGTGTCCCAAGGTGTTTCAAGCCTCCAAACTTTGGTGAGACACCATTTAAACAACTTCACCACTTTGCGGACGCCAGCGAAGAAGGTTATGGAACAGTTAGTTACCTGTTACAAAAGAACAGTAGCAACGATGTCCACTGTGCATTCATTATAGGGAAAGCCAGGGTGGCTCCATTGAAGCCCACAACCATCCCACGAATGGAGCTTGTTGCTGCTACCATGGCTGCCCGCATGGACAAAGTACTAAAAACAGAGATGCAGCTTCAACTTCAAGAATCAGTATGCTGGTCAGACAGTACAACTGTACTGAAGTACATTAAAAACAAAACTAAAAGATTCCGCACCTTCGTCGCAAATCGTGTGGATACCATCCAAAAAATCTCTGATCCACATCAGTGGAGGTATGTCAAGTCCTCACAGAACCCTGCGGACTGTGCATCAAGGGGACTTAAAGCAGAAAAGTTCATCCAGAGTTTCACTTGGTTACAGGGGCCGGACTTTCTCACCAAGCCCATGGAAGACTGGCCTGAAAATCTGGACTCCACAGAGGACATAAACCCTCATGACCCAGAAATAAGAAATACCTTGGTGTGCGCAACTGTGGCGGATCCTGAAAGAGATCCTCTGCTTCAGTTTATGCAGTTCTTTTCCTCCTGGACCCACCTAAAAAGAGCAGTCGCTTGGTTGCTTAAACTCAGGAACATCTTGCTGTGTCTGTGTCGCAATAGGAAAGAATTAAATGCTGCTAAAACTGCACCTGAAGTTGCCGAAGAGTTGAGAAGCTTCAAGTCATGCTTGCTGAAGGCCGAAAATAAGGTACTGACTTTGGACAACCTTGCAGAAGCCGAGCGGGAAATTATTCGCTATTCTCAAGGGCTGACATTTTCCCAAGAGATCTCCGCATTACAAAGAGGCGAAGGCATTAAAAGGAGCAGCAGGCTTTCCAAACTTAGCCCAGTCCTCCCTCAAGATGGTATCCTCAGGGTTGGAGGGAGACTGAGCAGGGCGGCCTTACCAGAGGAATCAAAGCAGCCAGCCATCTTGGACAAGGATCTGCACATCACAAAGCTGATTCTCAGAGAAATTCATGAGAACTTGGGTCACAGCGGTCGTAATCACGTACTCTCCCAGTTGCGGACCAAGTACTGGGTTCCTGGTGCAAACTCTGCCATTAGGAAAATCTTGTCCAAGTGTCTTATCTGTCGACGCTCACATGGAGCCCTTGGACAACAACAGATGGCTGACCTGCCTCAAGATAGAGTCCTGCCAGACGACCCTCCATTTACCAACACTGGAGTTGACTACTTCGGTCCATTTGAGGTGAAACGTGGACGAAGTACTGTGAAAAGATATGGTGTTATCTTTACGTGTCTAGCAATCCGTGCTGTACATCTAGAGGTAGCATCATCACTGGACACAGATTCCTTCATAAACGCTCTCCGTCGCTTTGTGGCAAGAAGAGGTCAGGTGAAGGTCCTCCACTCTGATAATGGAACAAATTTCATCGGAGCTGAACGCGAACTGAAAAGAGCCATAGAAGAATGGAATGTGTCCAAGATCGAGAAAACACTACATCAACGTGGCATCCAGTGGATGTTCAACCCTCCCACAGGTTCCCATCATGGAGGCGTTTGGGAAAGGATGATCAAGTCAGTGAGGAAGATTTTGAGTGTCACCCTAAAGCAACAGACCTTGGATGAAGAGGGCCTATATACCCTTCTGTGTGAGGCTGAGGCCATCATCAATAGCCGTCCTATAACTCCTGCGTCCAGTGATCCAAATGATTTGGAGGCACTCACACCGAATCATCTCTTGCTTCTAAAGACAAAGCCATCCCTGCCACCTGGAGTTTTCAGCCAGCACAATCTCTTCGCCAGACGGAGGTGGAAACAGATTCAGTATATGGCAGACATATTCTGGAAACGCTGGATGAGAGAATATCTACCCCAGCTTCAGGAGCGCCACAAATGGTCACATCCATCTCGCAACTTTGCCATTGGGAATGTGGTGTTGATAGTTGATGACTCAGCCCCGCGCAACTCATGGCTTACAGGAAGGATTATCCAGACAACCCCAGACAAGTTTGGCAAAGTTCGAAATGTACAGATCAAAACCAAGACAACAACCCTGGATAAGCCCATCTCAAAGATATGCCTGCTGCAGGAGGCTGAATAAGCTTGTGTGACCGCTATCTTCATAGACTGATAAAGATTGTTTATTTAGTGTGACTGTATTCTTTGGCTCCACATTCTATGTTTGTTTGGTAATTGTGTCTAGTTAAGAGCACAATTAGGGGCCGGTATGTGGGAGCCAAGTTTAGTTCATATATTTGGTATTTAATAAATAAGAACAATATATATTTTGTTTTAAAAGATTATCTCTAATTTGAAATTCAATTTGTGTAAATAATTCATAAATGTGTCAAAAAGCAAGTTAAAATATTTTGGAAATAATTCATATTGACTAATGTTACTGCCACTTTAAGAGAGAGAGCGCAGTTAGATGGCTCAGAGGTGAATGCAGGCAGTTGCAGACTGATCAAGGACTGAGCCACATGGTTTTCTTACCGTAGTATGCCTTTGAAATTTTGTTTTGGAACTTTGCTTTGACTCTGTCTGTACAAAGGAATCAACAAGCTGTGGATTAAAGTTTTCTGTTGTTCTTTTAATTCGGAGTCCTGTGGAAGTTTTTCGTTACAAGGAGCATACACGAGTTATCCAAGGCCTCTTTGATCAGCAACCCACCACACTATCCAAACAATTCAAAATGGCTGACCTCCAGTTTGGTTTATGATATGGGTCCAGACTTTATTCTTGTGTCTCCAAAAAACACAAAGATTTAAACTGTAATTTAACATTGGAGGCAAAGACAAAAACTAAAAATCAAAGTGTCTAAAAATCTAAAAGTCAGTGTTCAGGTTTTGCTAAAATACTTCAAACTCATCAAGATTATTGTGAAAGTGAGACTGTTTCTTTGACTGTAATAGAGCTTCAACAAGAATTGATAAAATGAATTATTGATAATTAAGTCTTGTTAAAGGTACGGTGAGTTTCTAAGTAATTAATGATAATAATAATAATAATAATAAGTTTATTTATATAGCACCTTTCAAGAACAGCAAAGTCACAAAGTGCTTCACAAAACAAATAAAAACAATACAAGCAATTTTTTAAAGGTACAAGAAAAGAAAACACAGCACACAAGACATATTAAGTAAAGGCCAGACCAAACAAATAGGTCTTTAGTTGTTTTTTAAAAGAATCAACTGTTTCAGCCGATCTTAAACCCAAGGGGAGCGAGTTCCACAGAGTTGGAATTACAAAATTACATTACAAAA
Source organism: Scarus forsteni (assembly GCA_036419115.1). Classification (NCBI taxonomy): domain Eukaryota; kingdom Metazoa; phylum Chordata; class Actinopteri; order Labriformes; family Labridae; genus Scarus; species Scarus forsteni. The sequence continues at coordinate 13,036,332 of JAZDUH010000536.1, forward strand.
AAGTCTCCCTTTTAGATACATGCCTGATGGAAATACACACTTTAAGATGAGTTTAATAGCATCAAAATAGGCTAGCTATAAATGCTTTTCCTTAGCCGTTTGGGTTGAACAGGGCTGGACTGGCCTGGATACTCAACGTCAGGAACAAGACAAATAAAACTAGAGCAAATTTATATTATTCAGACACGTCATAGAGCACCGAGCTGTAAGTAGCCATATATAGCCAGCTACAAAACTACGATAGGCCTACTAAGTTTTCCCAAATTTGCATGTTGTCACACATAAAAAAAACTACTGCTACATAAGTAGAAAGAGATACATTACCTCGTTGCTTTGCACCCTTTAAGTTGTTGAAAAAAGATGTTGTAAAGCAGTGCAGAGTTTTAATAAAGGTCCGAACTGCCATTAGCTCAAAAACAAATACACGCTTTGGGTCACGTCTTGTGGTGCGTTCCAGTTGTAGTCAAAAGTGGGAATTTTGAGTTCCAAGTAGTAAACTGCAACTGAAACGTCCCCCAAAGTCAGAATTTCCACCGGGGAATGCAGTGAAACCTTGCCACCCCCGAGTTGACAATTGAAGATGGATGCCCCCAGTGTGAACAGTTATTTAGCTCCTGTAATAATCAATTTATTTGCACTTCTGACTGGGGTGTGTCGCTCTAGATCAGCTGTGTACATAGTATTGTTAGACTTATATTTACAAAAAATGCTGCCATAGTGATAATCACATTCTTCATGTGATATTTGTGAACAACAACGCAGGCATGCTAGCAACAGCTATCAATAGCCTGGTAGATCAGCATGTTTTCCGACTTTGTAACTGGAACGCTGATAACTCAGAGATGATGTCACTCCCAGTTCCACGGTTACTGGAACGCAGCATTACGACAGTCGCCGCACTGACTCATGGGTAGCAGAGACTTTTACATTGCCGGTAATAGATTCTCCTCACAGTCCCTTTAGCAAATGTGTTGATGGATTCATGGTGTTACATGATTATTTTTAAGTTATTCAGTGTAGAGAGGAGTGTTGGGCAGCAGTCAGTCAGCTCACATTGTTTGTGTGGTTCACATTAATCTTTACTTTTATCCATGAGGAGATGGGAGCAGTGGATCTGATCGATATGGTTGTTACCAAAATATGAGGCGATCACCAGCTTAACATGCTCCTGACATGGTCAGTCCTTTAAAGGGATAGTTCAGTATTTTTGAAATGGGGTTGTATGAGCTCTATTTGGCCACTAAGTTCATCAGATACAGTAGAAGTTCTCTCCTCTCCCTCAGTGAGACAGTCTGTAAGAGACTGTGATGAAGAACCAGCCGCTAACAGGGAAGGATCATACCAGGAACAAAGGGGATTTTCTCTGCCTACAAAAACTCCCATTAAAAAATAATAACACACTCTTACAGATTGAAAACAACATTTGTGGATTCTGCCAGAGTTTATTTAAGAGGAGGAGCAGGAGCAGGAGGAGCAGGAGCAGGAGGAGCATCGACTCAGAGACTGGAGACATTATGAAGGAAAATGTAAAAGAAACAGAACAAATAAATAAAGTCACTGATCGTCTTCTTTTACTTTGTTTACTCACTGAGGTGGAGATGAGGTGTGATTCATACAAACCTGCTTCTAAAATACTGAACTATCCCTTTAAAGGGACTGTGAGGAGAATCTGTTACCGGCAACGTAAAGACTCTGCTACCCATGAGTGGCGACTGTCGTGATGCTGCGTTCCAGTAACCTCGGAACTGAGAGTGACAACATCTCTGAGTTATCAGCGTTCCAGTTACAAAGTCAGAAACATGTCGATCTACCAGGCTATTGTTAGCTGTTGTTAGCATGCCTGCATTGTTGTTCACAAATATCACATGAAGAATGTGATTATAACGATGGCAGCATTTTTGTAAATATAAGTCTAACAATACTATGTATACAGCTGATCTAGAGCGACACACCCCAGTCAGAAGTGCAAATAAATGGATTATTACAGGAGCTAAATAACTGTTCACACTGGGGGCATCCATCTTCGATTGTCAACTCGGGGGTGACGAGGTTTCACCGAGTTCCCAGCAGGAAATTCAGACTTCGGGGGACGTTTCCTTCTCGGAGCTCAAAATTCCTACTTTTGGCTACAACTGGAACGCACCACAAGACGTGTACAATCCACAGAGTGTGCTTGTTCCAAGGCTAATGAATGCAATTCAGACCTTCCTCAGAACTCTGCATTGCTTTACAACTTTGTTTGTTCAACAACGTACTGGATGCAAAGCGACGAGGTAATGTATCTCTTTCTAGTTATGTAGCAGTAGTTTTTGATGTGTGACAACAAGCAATTTTTGGAAAACTTATTATTGTAGTTTTGTAGCCGGCTATATAACCCTACTTACAGCCCGGTGCTCTAAGACGTGTCTGAATAATATAAATTTGCTCTAGTTTTAATTGTCTTGTTCCTGAAGTTGAGTATCCAGGCCAGTCCAGCCCTGTTCAACCCGACCGGAAGGCTAAAGAATAGCATTTATAGCTCACCTATTTTGATGCTATAAAACTCATCTTAAAGTGTGTATTTCAATCAGGCATATATCTAAAAGAGAGACTTTTTTGTAGTAACTTAAAAATTCCTCACAGTCCCTTTAAGTCAGAAATCTGAATCATTGATGAAGGCGGAGCTGAAATTCACTCTGAGACCAACAGGAGAAAAGATCATCAGCTAAGATTATATTTGTAAATGTCTTTTTTTATTATTTTACTTGCACTCTTTTTCTTGTTTAATAAAATATCAACTTTTTTCATTTTTGTCCATAAATTATTTAGTTCTCATAGACAGAAATATTCAATGAAAGAGTCATTAGTCTGTTTAATGGAGATGTCCTGACTGCAGGACACTTTCCTGCTTCATCAGATCTTTTTCTTATTCTTTGTTAAACAAACACTCCAAACCTTTTTAAACAAAACATGTAAAATGATCAGTAAAGGTATTAGCAGATCTCATGAACAGGTATTACTGATCAATATTGTCCAAAAAGAATCCTGATCAGAGCATCACTATTATCTACTGAAGTGTTTTAGAAATAACAAAGTAAAGATGAGAGGCTGTGTGTGGAGGAGACTGAACGTCTGAGTCCTGTTTGTTACTAAAGAGCTGGACCCTGACAGATCAGACAGCAGCTGATTTTATTTTATTTATTTATTTATTTATTTAGTAAGAATCCTGTCAGAGAATTATGATCTCATGTCCCACAGAGAAAATGATCATTAGCAACAAGAGCTGTGCAGCCTTAGTGAGTTCTTCATCTGAGAGATTTGTATTTATTATAGGCCGAGTCATTCTTCAGATCATTTTAACAATCCAGCTCCAAAAATTCAACAGTTTATGGTTCAAGGCTTCTTCTTCTCTTTATTAAGGGAAGGATTGTAGAAATGAACCAGAAGGAAGAAGTGAGGTCTCTAAAATCCTCTTCAGTTCTACACACAGACCAGAGTCAGAAGTTTAGTCTGACCTGAGGAGCTGAGATGTGACCTTTGACCTTCTCCATCCAGAACATTCCTCTGTTAGAGTCTCATCTGCTCCTCTTCTCTGTCCACAGGCTGGTTTACCTGCATGGACCTCAGATACTGTCCTCTGGACCTCAGAACCAGAAGATGGAGGATCAAGACTGCAAAGAGAAGGACGGACCAAAGTCCCCCCAGTCCAGAGCTGACTCTAGGAAGAGGGTCTGGTCTAAAGATAAAAACCCAAACTTCAGTCATGGACCAGGACCAGGACCAAAGTCTCCCCAGTCCAGAGCTGACTCTAGGAAGAGGGACTGGTCTAAAGATGAACCCCTAGACTTCAGTACTGGACCAGAACCAGGACCAAAGTCCCCCCTGTCCAGTGCTCTCTCCATGAAGAGTGACTGGTCTAAAGATGATCCCCCAAACTTCTGTACTGAACCAGGACCCTCAGGTTCATGGTAAGAGAACTTCTCTAAACCAGCAGACTGTTTAGATCCTGAACTTCATGTTCAAAGATCAGGAGTTTTCACTGCACCAGAATATTTAGAGGACATTTGAGACCTCTTTGAGATCTTAGACCTCAGATCTCTTCACTGATCCAGTCCATCAGAGTCTGATAGATGGTCTGTGTCTCAGTGGAGGGGCCTGAAGTTCTCCATAGTTTCCATAAAGCTGGGGGTTCACATAGACCAGGCTCAGAAAATGTCCCTCATCCAAAGGTCCAGAGCTTCATGATGTCTGATGATCCAACAAAGTCAAATTAATGATCCTAAATAATCTCAAACACAGACATACCTGTCCATCCATGAGGACTCAGAAACACACTCAGCCCTCGCTTCAGTTTGGACCTCAGGTTTCATGATCATGGTTTGGATTCAGTTTGGTTTGACAACAACTTCTTTTTATGTTTCATTTTTCTTACTAAAATCTTTTTTAGTTTTCAGAACAGTGAGGAGTCATCGAGGAGAAGCTTTAATTTACCAACAACATTTTTTTATCCGACTTTGATACAAATGATACATTTCCATAAACATTCTTCATGAAGCTTTCAAAGATAAAAAATAAACATATTTCTAGTTCATTCTATCTGACAGACATCTGTTATATCATTTTTTAATGTTGGAAAAATAATTGAACAACTTCAACCTTCAAACAGCTGTAATCAGTTTTCTTTTTGGCCATCATCCTGCCAGGATGACAGGAGGATCATTATGTGTCTGTTATTTTAATTTCTGATGTCTGTGTCGATGATGTTTCCTCTGATTCTCTGTGGTTTCATTTTTAATCCTATAATATTCCAGATATTTCATGAAATCAAAGTAGTTTGGGCTTCTGCTTATAGCTGGACAGTTATTCAAGTGTAACCAGCTGAGGACCCTGATGAGGTTTAATCAGTCAGGATGAGTGGAGCGTGACCTCAAACCAGAACAAGTCATGACTGAGACACAACAAATGGGAAAATAATAATAATACATTTGATTTAAAGGTTCCTCTCATGACACTCACAGAAAGCACAAATAAAAAAGTGCATTAAAACATATCAAGACATATCAAGATCAGAGGGAGAAGGAGAGTTTGAACAGATGGGTTTTGAGTCTGGTTTTAAAGAGGGGTGAGGAGTCTGTGTTATGGAGGTCAGGGGGGAGAGAGTTCCATAGCTGTGGTCTGAGCAGCTGAATGCTCGACCCCCCATGGTGACGAGGTGAGCAGACGGGGACAGACAGATGGACAGAGGAAGAACATCAGAGGGTTTGGGCAGGTACAGAGATGTGAATGAGGTCAGAGAGGTATGGAGGGGTGAGGCTGTGGATGACTTTGTAGGTGTGGAGCAGGATTTTGTGTTGGATGTGGTCTGTGATGGGGGGCCAGTGGAGCTGCTGCAGTATGGTGTGATGTGATGAGTGGATGGAGTCACTGAAATGATGAGAGCTGCTGAGTTCTGGACCAGCTGAAGTTTATGGAGGATCTTCTGGGGGAGACCAAACAGAAGGGAGTTGCTTTAGTGGAGTCAGGAGGACTAAAATGTGGACCAGAATGTGGATGGTGTGAGGGGTGAGGGAGGGGTGGAGATGGTTGATATTTCTGAGGTGGAGGTAAACTGTCAGGGTTATGTTGTTGATGTGTGAGGTGAAGGAGAGTGTGCTGTCCAGGATGACACCCAGACTCTTCACCTGAGGGGAGGGGAGATGGAGGAGTGGTCAAATGGAATAGTGAGACTGTAGATTTGTTGATAGTGGATCAGGTGTCAGTTAATAACATTTCTGTCTTATCACTGTTTTATTTGAGGAAGTGTGTGAACCAGGACTTTATTTCAAGGAGACAGTTGGTGAGGGAGGAAGGTGGGAGGAGGCAGTTAGGCTCAATGGAGATGTGGAGCTGGGTGTCAGGTAGTAGTGGAGCTGACTGTTGTGTTTACGGAGGATGTGGCCAAGAGGAAGGATGTAAATGATGAAGAGCAGGGGTTCCAGGACAGAGCCCTGGGGTACACCTGTGGTGACTGGATATATGCCACTCTTTCCTTTTGGGTTCACTTTATTGATGCTCCATTCACAGTACACTTGTTCGTCACCTATTATTGTCCTGCACACGACATAGTACTATTCATTTCAATTTGGAAACTGCTATGGCTTCAGTGCCCAAAGTTATTTTCTTTGCATATAAATGTTACGCACCCTTCTAGGGGGAAGGCACGTAACAAATTTGCAGGGAAAAAGGGAAAAGGAAAAATCACTCTCAGTCTCCAAAATACAAGTACAACAGAAAAATTATCAAAATTTAACAATTTATTTACAAAACCAAAAATCAAGCCAAAGGCAGAAATGTATATACAATAAACAAACTGAAAAGCCGAGATATACAAGAAGAAAAACGGGTACAAAAACAAAAGGCAGCAAAGGCTGGCTCGCAAAATAAGGATTTACCCAAACTACAATGTACGGACTATCTAATACAGAACAACCAATCTAGCAATACAGATTTACAAAATTAACAGTCAAGGGTTTGGAGGCCGACAGGGATTCAATGCTGCTGTCAGAAAAGAACACCAACTTCTATCTGCTCCCAGCGGCTTTTTGAACTCGGAACTGTTGCTCCATGGCCAATGGGAGGGCTGCTTCTCCCTCAGTCGAGTCAGCTTCCTCCGCCAATCGCGCCAGTGCACCTGAGAGCTGCTCCAGAGATCCTCGCTGCAACAAGAGCACTCACTCATACAGGCACACAAACACACAAACACCATTCTCACAGAGAGAGCAGCTCCACAAATAACAAAATTATTATAAGATACGGCCAGGATCGTCACAATGAAGAATTTCAATCAGATGTAAAACGAAGACACACCAAGTGCACGACCTGCAACACTTCGATAAGAGGGCACAACATCAACTCAGGTCTGTCAACTCGACTTGAGTTGACAGACCTGTGACTCGAATCGACAAACCTGTGACTCGACTCGACTTGACAAAGCTGTGACTCGACTCGACTTGACTTGCCCACAACAGAAAAAACTTGGGACTTGCTTGAGACTTGGATTAAATGACTTGAGACTTGCTTGGGACTTGGATTGGAGGGACTTGGGCAATTGTCTGCAAGTGACTACTCTGAGCTGGGCTCCAGGGCTCACCTGGACAGTTTTGAGCTCTAAGGATTTCTTTCTCTTTCTTGCTGTTGATGCCTCCGATTCAGTGCAGTAATAATGAAAATGCTTGTTTGCAGCAGAGAATTCAGTTTATTGCTCACACTTCTGAAAACCTGCTAGCTAAAAAACAAAGGTATGCTTTTCATGATGCACATTAATGTTTGTTGAGTCATCCACAAACCTGGATTCAGAGCTGTGATCTCAGGAGAGGGGCCACATGAGACAGTTTTGTCTCACATAATTTGACAGTGATCTACTTAATAATACTTTAAATTTACCAGTTTCATGCTGATATAATACGATACTGATTCTTTGGACAACGATACAATAATTGCTGGTATCACATAGTCTGCCATGATTTGATTTGATTGATGGGCCTTCAATCGGTTCAAGATGATATAATCTACTCACTGAACACAATCAGCTACATTTCACCTAAGCAAGAAAAAAATACAAAACAAATTTGATGTTTTGACAGTTTTAATACTAAAATATGAAAAGGTGTTCTGACCTTTGGGTGTTATAGTTCAAAGAGGATCATCTCTGTGTGTTTTAATCGTGTTTTAAAATTAAACTTGAGTTTATTAGTAGTCAGGTACTTTTTTGCCCCCACAATTACCTTAAGGGTCTTATTGTTACTTTGTGATGTTAATATATTATCCCAAGTAATGGTGCAAAATAATAAAAAAAACTACTGAAGTACTATTTTATTTGTATTATTACTGCCTTCCAACATTTGACCATGATTAATCAATCGAAAAATGTGTAGTTTTGATTTTAATGAAATCAAAACATTTCTCATCTTCTTAATAGAAGAATTATTAACTAAGTCAAAGTTGATGATTTTGTTCTACTGTGATGCCTGGTAACCACAGTCTCTATATAGATATAATCAGACTTTGCTTCACTGTTTAATGGACGGTCTGGAGGAAGAATAAGAAAAAGCTCCTGCTGTTTCCCTAGAAGTAATTTTTTTACTTATGGTTGGAGGAGAAACAAGTTCACACTGATATTTTACCTGTTTCAGAGCTACAGACGGACAACAACTTTATTTATATATACATACATATATATATATATATATATATATATAACAAAAATATATATATATATATATATTTTTTGCTCCCATATTTTCACGAGATGGACTCCAAGATCTATAAATTCATTCCAGATACATATATATATATATATATATATATATATATATATAAATGTTTGATAGTGAGCACTTCTGCTTTGCTGAGATAATCCATCCCACCTCACAGGTGTGCCACGATCAGGCACCATGATTAGTGCACAGGTGTACCTTAGACTGCCCACAATAAAAGGCCACTCTGAAATGTGCAGTTTTGTCTCACAGCAAAATGCCACAGATGTTGCAAGCATTGAGGGAGCGTGCAATTGGCATGCTGACAGCAGGAATGTCAACCAGATCTGTTGCTCGTGCATTGAATGTTCATTTCTCCACCATAAGCCATCTCCAAAGGCGTTTCAGAGAATATGGCAGTACATCCAACCAGCCTCACAACCGCGGACCACGTGTAACCACACCAGCCCAGGACCTCCACATCCAGCAGGTTCACCTCCAAGATCGTCTGAGACCAGCCACTCAGACAGCTGCTGAAACAATTGGTTTGCATAACCAAAGAATTTCTGCACAAACTGTCAGAAACCGTCTCAGGGAAGCTCAACTGCATGCTCGTCATCCTCATCTTGATCTTAACCTGACTCCAGATCGTCGGGATGTGCTTGACCGGTGTATACGACAGCATGTACCAGTTCCCACCAATATCCATCAACTTCGCACAGCCATTGAAGAGGAGTGGACCAACATTCCACAGGCCACAATTGACAATCTGATAAACTCTATGCGAAGAACATGTGTTGCACTGCATGAGGCAAATGGTGGTCACACCAGATACTGACGGGTTCTGAGTCCCCAGACCCCCAATGAAGTTAAAAACTGCACATTTCAGAGTGGCCTTTTATTGTGGGCAGTCTAAGGTACACCTGTGCACTAATCATGGTGCCTGATGAGCATCTTGACGTGGCACACCTGTGAGGTGGGATGGATTATCTCAGCAAAGCAGAAGTGCTCACTATCACACATTTAGACAGATTTGTGAACAACATTTGAAAGAAATGGTAATATTGTGTATCTGGAATGAATTTTAGATCTTTCAGTCCATCTCATGAAAAATGGGAGCAAAAACGAAAGTGTTGCGTTTATATTTTTGTTGAGTATATATATATGATATATATATATATATATATATATATATATATATATATATCAATTTGTGTGTGTGTGTGTGTGTAATCCCCCCCCCCCCCCCCCCCACACACACACACACACACACACACACACACACACACACTGATAATGGTCTTGAAATCTAAAATTGGCCTTGATGGTCTACAGTTCTGATCCACATCCCTCATCACGGTCTGATTGTCCTTCCTCCACAGGACTCTGATCCAGGACGTCCTGACAGATCCAGGTTTTATCAGCGGTCAGTCCAGCACTGCAGAAGGTAAGACTGATGTCTTTGTGGGCAGGAACAGAACTTCACCATCTTTCTACATCAGTGTCATGTGGTGGAGATCATCCTGTCATTAATACATAAATCTAACATTTTAATCTAACCTGACTCTTGCTGTCAGTTTATTCTGTCTAAGCAGTTCAACTTTATTTCAGGGGAATCTCTGTGTTACTCTGTGTTCTTAATGATTAATGAGGAAAATGAAACATTTGATTTAGTTCATTGAATCAAACCAGTCTGATATATTTCTGCTTGTTTGTGGGATAAAGGTCTGCAGAAGATTCTAGATGATCATAAGATCAGTCTGAGGAGAAGATGTGAACATGTGACTGAAGGAAGTGATGAAACAGGAAGTAGAACCCTCCTGAACAGGATCTACACTGAGCTCTACATCACAGAGGGACAGAGTGAAGAGGTCAACAGCCAACATGAGGTCAGACAGCTTGAGACAGCCTCCAAGATGGAGACCCTCCATGAGACTCCAATCAGGTGCCATGAAATCTTTGAATCCTCAGCTGATCAACAGACACCCATCAGAGTGGTTCTGACAAACGGCGTGGCTGGTGTTGGAAAAACCTTCTCAGTGCTGAAGTTCACTCTGGACTGGGCTGAGGGCTCAGAAAACCAAGACCTCAGTCTGGTGGCTCTGCTGTCATTCAGGGAGCTGAACCTGATCAGAGATGAGTCCTACAGTCTTCTGGAGCTGCTCCATGTTTTCCATCCAACACTGCAGGAGGTCAGAGCAGAGACTCTGGCTGTCTGTAAACTGTTGTTCGTCTTTGACGGCCTGGATGAATGCAGGCTCTCTCTGGACTTTAACAAGAAGAAGGGTGTGTCTGATGTCACACAAAGGTCATCCTTAAATGTTCTGTTAACGAGCCTCATCAAGGGGGACCTGCTCCCCTCAGCTCTCATCTGGATCACCTCTCGACCTGCAGCAGCCCATCAGATCCCTCCTTCATGTGTTGACAGGGTCACAGAAGTACGAGGCTTCACTGACGAGCAGAAGGAGGAGTACTTCAGGAGGAGGTTCACTGATGAGGATCTTTGCAGCAGAATCATCTCACACATCAAGACCTCCAGGAGCCTCCACATCATGTGTCTGATCCCGGTCTTCTGCTGGATCACCGCCACAGTCCTGGAGCACATGATGAGCACGGAGCAGAGAGGAGAGCTGCCCAAGACCCTGACTGACATGTACTCACACTTCCTGATGGTCCAGACAAAGAGGAAGAAGAACAAGTATGCTGAGGGACATCCTCAGGAACTGACCCAGTCTGACAGAGAAGTTCTTCTGAAGCTGGGGAGGCTGGCCTTTGAGCATCTGGAGAACGGAAACATCATGTTCTACAAAGAAGACCTGGAGCGGTGTGGTCTGGATGTCACAGAGGCCTCAGTGTACTCCGGAGTTTGTACTGAGATCTTCAAAAGAGAAAGTGTGATCTTCCAGAAAACAGTCTACTGCTTTGTTCATCTGAGCGTTCAGGAGTTTCTGGCTGCAGTCTACATGTTCAACTGCTTCATCAACAAGGAGATAACAAGTGTGGTGGAGGATTTTGTTGAACACAATGAACCCGCAGACTCTTCTGAAAAGTCTTCCAAAAGGATTGTGTCCCTGCCTGTCTTCCTGAACAGGGTCATGGAGAAATCCCTGAGAAGTCCAAATGGTCACTTGGACCTGTTTGTTCGCTTCCTTCACGGCCTCACTCTGCAGTCCAACCAGAGGCTCTTAGGAGATCTGCTGGGTCAGACAGACAACAGTCCAGAAATGATCCTGACAGTCATCAACAACCTGAAGAAGATGAACAGTGATGGTATCTCTCCTGACAGAAGCATCAACATCTTCCACTGTCTGATGGAGGTGAACGACCTCTCAGTCCATCAGGAGATCCAAAAGTTCCTGAAGTCTGAGGACAGATCAGAGACAGAGCTCTCTGAGATCCACTGCTCAGCTCTGGCCCACATGCTGCTGATATCAGAGGAGGTTCTGGATGAGTTTAATCTGATGGAGTACAAAACATCAGACCAGGGACGGCAGAGACTGATTCCAGCTGTGAGGAACTGCAGAAAGGCCAGGTAAGTCCAGATGTTCTGAAGTCTGAGTCTGAATAAGATGTAGATCATAGGGATGGGTCAGAGTGTTCAAGCTCTTGTTCAGGACATCTGAGTTCACAACGTTTTGTTAGTCACACACAGCAGACGTTGCTTTTGGAGTAAACTGCTGTAAAATGTCCCATGATAATCATTACTGTGTCCTATTAAAATTACTGTTATACGGCGTTTGATCACCACACTGTCAATAACTCACGGTGATGCTGCTCTTCGGCTGGAAAAGCCTCGGTGAAGCAGCCGTCTGACACCGACAGAGGTGCGCATGCACAGTTTGCAATGTTTGGCCTCTGAGAAGTCCTGTACAGCCCCGTTCAGTCTGACAGGTTTTGCTACTAGAAATGGACAAAGTCTTAAGTCTGGTCAAAGTTTGGATGTTATAAGGATGTCGAGGGGAAACTGATTAACAACATCCACCCTGTCTAAAACACCAAGCTGCAGTGAAAGACTAAAATGATCATGATTAAAACTGCTGTAACTCCTCGAGTAAACGAGCAGAGAGAGAGAGAGAGGATTCAGAGAGCCATACCTGAGTGAATTATAGGAGGTTTATCAGGATTTTCTGAGTAATAATGGTAATAGTTTTAAATAACATCATTAGTATCATTCTGGAGTGTGTTCTTGCCATGCTTTTGCCATTTATTTGCTGTGATAAATCGTCTTTTTCCGTCATAGTTCGTGTTTTTTTGATTTAATCAATCATAATTTGGAAATTTTAAAGAAGGAGATGTGGACGAGATCTGCCATGGAAAGCTTCCATGGGCTAACTGTTTCAGGGACAGTGGTTAGTAAAACAATAAATAAATAAATAAAAAGTCCTGGACATGGTCTAATATAACGAGCTGTAACATGGACACTAATGCTGCAGGCAAACTAAAATGTGAGTGTTTGTAAACTATATTACATTTTTTTGGTCATCTCAAAACTGACAGGTTCATTTACAATTGTTTATAAAGAGGATCCTGTTTAAAGCTCAAAGTCTTTTTTTGTCTTTCTTGTAGTTACACACATATTTAAATTATTTATAACATAATAATGACAAATACTTGTATTTATACTTGTTTACTTTTATTTCTCATTAAAAAATGGAACAAATTTACTTATAGGACATCCCATTGTGTCCTATAAAGCCTCTCTCTCTCTGCTCATTTACCTGAGGAGTTACAGCAGTTTTAATCATTCACATTTTTGTCTTTCACCACAGCTTGGGGCTTTAGACAGGGTGGCTGTCATCAGTCACTTTCCTCTCGACATCCGTGAGAAATTACAAAGTTATTGACAAAAAAGAAAAAAAAACTGTTAAAATTATGATATTAACGGGGTTAAGTGATTTTAAGACTGTGTTAAAGTACTTTTTTAACATCTTGAGCACAATGGAACAATACCATGATAACAATGATAACCGTGATAATTTTGGTCACAGTAACAGTGATATAAAATGTTCATACTGTTACATCCCTATTCTAGACTCAGCTCACTGAATATTCAGTAAAAATTCATCACAGAAGGACGACAGCAGTAAACGGTTCACAGAGGTCCTCTGACCACAGCTTTGGCATCATTTACAATGAGAGCTGCTTCACAGCAGCTACGGCAACACCGGGGTCAAAATACTCAACACACAAACATTTAAACCTTCAGGATTTTAACTGGGAGGACCAGGAGGGACTTCTCTGAAGACTTTGACAGAAACATGACAAACATGTTAGAGAAATATCAGGCCAGGGTGTAACGATGACCTCAGTGCATGTGGAGGAAACAGCAGTGACAGGACGGCACATGTCATATCATTGCTAACCTTGTTAGCACCAGCTAGCATGCTCTGTTGTTGTTGTCATGGTGACAGAGTGGAGAAGATCAGCCTGCTTGTAAAGACACAGATGACTGGAGACATGCTCCTGATGAGTTTTGTGGACTGTAATGGTGAGAGCGAGCTGGTGACTTTTTGAGCAGGATTAAAGGTCTCCATCAGCACAAACAACAGAGTGAAGAAGAGAAGTTTTCAGAGGACAGAGCAGCAGACCTGAGAGCTCTTTTATAAAGTGTGTCTAAAGTCTCAGACAGACAGATCTCTGTGGAGGATCACAACAGTTTGTTTCTGTTAGCCTCTGTTGTCCTCATGTAGTTTCACGCTCTGTCACTTTAAGTGATCTCTTGGAGACAGTTTGCTTTCCAAGGATCTTTTATTTTGAAGGGTTAAAATAAGAGTTTTGTACTTTTGAAGATTTGACAGTGACGACGGCACCGTCTGGTTCAAACTCAGGGCTGTGGACCTTTACTTTGTTAAGGGACATGTGAGGCCCCCTGTTGTGTCAGCCTCACTCAAATGTTGTTAATAACTGGATTAAAGAGCTGCTGAGTCGCCTCAGATGACAGAGTGAGCCGTCAGAGGGTCCATGTGGGACACAAGATGATGAACGAGTGCCTGAGTGTTTATAAGGAAACACCAGGACTCAGAAACTGATGTCACTATAAACTCACAGACTTCATAAATGAGCTGTTTAAGTCTGCAGAAAACAAACGTTCAAAACTTGTGAACACAGGAGTGTAAAATACATTCATGAGTCATGACAACTTGAATTATCATGATTTAGAACAAAAAAAAACAAAAAAAACCCCAGAATCTTTAATTAAAGGAACTGTGAGGAGAATCTATTACCGGCGACATTAAGACTCTGCTACCCATGAGCACACGCGGCGACTGTTGTAATGCTTTGTTCCAGTAACCTTGGAACTTGGAGTGACATCATCTCCGACTTATCTGCGTTCCAGTTGAAGTCGGAAAAAAAACATGCCGATCTACCAGGTAATTGTTAGCTGTTGTTGTTCACAAATATCACATGAAGAATGTGATTATCACTATGGCAGCATTTTTGGAAATATAAGTCTAACAATACTATGTACACAGCTGATCTAGAGTGACACACCCCAGTCAGAAGTGCAAATAAATGGATTATTACAGGAGCTAAATAACTGTTCACACTTGGGCATCCATCTTCAATTGTCAACTCGGGGGTGGCGAGGTTTCACCGAGTTCCCAGTAGGAAATTCAGACTTCAGGGAACGTTCCAGTTGCAGTGTCCTACTCAGAACTTGGATATTCCTACCTCTGCCTACAACTGGAACCAGTGGCGTAGCTGGGATGTATTCCACATGGGTTTTCATATGTGTCAAAGGGGCCCGCATGTTTGGCATGCCGCATTGCACACAAGAATAGAGGACAGAAAAAAAGTAAAATTTAAAAAAAAAGTAAAATACTGGATACAACCTCTCATTACTGCCACTATTTGAGATGTGTTTTTCTTTTTTACATTCTTGCAAATGTATCAACAACCTTGTCCAAGTTAGTCTTCCCAGACATCTCTCTCTCAATGAAAAGTAATGCCAGGCTTGAGAGGCGAGACTTGCTCATTTTTTAGTGCAGTTAAGTCTTCATCAGTTTAAGGTGACTGAAAGTGCGTTCTGCCTGTGCACCTAATGCTGCCTCACTTTCATGCTCTTCCTAAATATATCCTTAATAATAAATGTTATAATAAAGCCTATGGATTTTATTTTTATTGACAAAGAAAATTAATGAATTATAATTTATGGCTTTTCTGTCTGTGCCCTGAACAATTATCTGGACTACGCATATATGGATTATTTTATGGATGTATTTAGTGGATATTTTCTTCAGAGACAATTCTGTCCACACCACAGAATTATCTCTGTTCATACAGAATGGCTCTGAGGCCTGAAATGTCATGCCCAGGCGGTGGTGGAGTTCAGAAAAAATTAAAATAGCACAGAAGAGCATTATAAACAAGCACAGTCAAATGGTCCAGAAGAAGCAAATGCAGATTTGAAAAGCATATAGCCTGTTACATGTGGACCATTATTGTTTACAACCACTTTTTATCGGTTTAAAAATAGCCATTAATCTCCATTTATATGGGTGAAATCGCTGCGTTTGTGTGGTTGAGATGATGTAGCACCATGTCACTGCAGTAGACAGTGCATGTTTACCTGCATGTCTACCTGCTGCCGGCCACCACCCGGATGTTTTCCGCCCCAGTGAGGACCCCACTGTGGCGGAAAAGATCCGGAAGTTTGGCGCATTTGGCTGCATCTTCTCTTAAAATTTTATTTTTTCGATCAATACGTTTTTCCGCTCCACTAGCGGCTCTTTCTGGGGGCATCTGTCTTTTCTTCATCTTTTTTCATCTCTCGTTTTCGGTCTGGCTCAACACGCGGCTGAGCCAATTACATTTCAATGGGCCAATGGATCAGCTCAGGGGTATCCCCCTCTTAATATGCAACATAATACAGTGACCCAGTCTGACGTCACGTTACCTGCTGCTGCAGAGAAGGCAGCTGCTGCGTTCATTCCGCCTCGGATTTAATCAAACAAACAAAAAATCATCGGAAGTGTGCTGAGGAGGGCCCGTGGGTTTTCATAACCCACCAACCCCACGTAAACTACGCCTCTGACTTGAACGCACCACAAGCCAAAGCCTGTGTTTGTGTTTTGAGATGCTAATAAAAATGCAGCTCGGACCTTTCTGAGAACTCTGCATTGCCTTACAACTTCTTTTTTCAACAACTTACAGGATGCAAAGCCACGAGGTAATGTATCTCTTTCTAGTTACGTAGCGGTAGTTTTTGATGTGTGACAACAAGCAATTTTTGGAAAACTTAGTATTGTAGTTTTGCAGCCGGCTATATATCTCTACTTACAGCCCGGTGCTCTAAGACGTGTCCTAATAATATAAATTTGCTCTAGTTTTAATTGTCTTGTTCCTGAAGTTGAGTATCCAGGCCAGTCCAGCCCTGTCCGACCTGACCAAAAAGCTAAGGAATAGCATTTATATAGTGGCGGACCCTCAAGGCCAGCAAGGCCTTCTCTGCTGGCCTAAACATAATCAGGAATATGTTTTTGTAATATATACTTTTTCCACAAATATGTATTAAATTATTCTATAGTCTATACTCTTCATCTCATAGTTTTCCTAAATTGGTTTGCTCAGCTTCAAGCCACAGGTCGAGATTTGGACGGCTGGCGTTTATGTTAGAATTTTATCCAATCATTATTCAGCTAACATGTGTTGCCAGGGTCCAAAATCTGCCTTTAGGCTTTCAGAAGCCACAGTGCTGGCGCATGGTAGCTTAAAATGATTGGTAACGGACCTTTGGCGTTAACCAATCAGCATTAAGTTGGTGTCACTGGGGGCAGCTAGCAGGCTTACAGCATCAGTGCGTGCGCGTCTTTTGATTGGATATGCAATAGAGAGAGGCGTCTTTTGATTGGATACGCAATAGAGAGAGGCAGAGCTATGCAAAGTTGGGCAGATCTGTCAATATGATAAATAGGAAAATAAGGAAACCGGTAATTTGTGTAGCGCTGTAAGTTTTTTTTTAGTTTTTCAACCCACAATGGCTGAAGGAGGCGAAGATATCGATTTGGTCGCAGATTTAGTTACAATTTAAATAAGTCTCAAGAAAAACCTTTCAAGAAAAGCTGGACATTGTAAAGAGAGGCCGGTTGACCCCGACGTTAGCAAGCTTGACTCAGCAGGGAAAAGGATTCATCCGCCACTTTCAAGTTGCTAACTACGAACGGTACCCCTGGCTGGCAGGCTCCGAGAAGCATTGCAAATTGTATTGCTGGGAATGCCTCTTATTTGCAAGCGATCGATCTGGCGTTTGGTGCCATGATGGGTTCGCAAACTTGGGCTGTCTAACCAAGGCTGCAACGAGACACCAAAGCACCGCTGGGCACCTAAAGGCAACGGTGCTTTATAAAACCTTTGGGGAAACCCGAGTGGATCTCCAGCTGAATAAACAAGTAAGCAGGGAAACCCAGCTCCACAATGAAAGGGTGAAGAAAAACGGAAATATTGAAATCAATGATTGGCTGTGTCGTGTTTTTGGGTAAGCAGGAACTTGCATTTAGGGGACACGATGAAAGCGCAGAGTCCACAAATAAAGGAAACTATGTGGAGCTCCTTAATTTTCTTGCTGAAAACATGCCAGATCTACAGTACCACTTGTCCACTAACAAAGTGTTTACTGGGACGTCAGGAAAGATACAAAACGACCTGATTTACGCTATTGCAGAAGTGATGGAAGACGAAATCAAAATGGAGATTAAAAAAGCACCATTTGTTGCTGATATGGTGGACGAGACAACAGATGTGGGAAACGCAGCACAGCTCTCACTGCCCCGCTATGTGACAGACGAGGTGTCAAGGAGCCGCTTTCATCAGATTTGAAGATGTGTCCAGTGGTAAGCGAGCTGATGACATTGCCGCTCTCATTTTACGTTTCTTAGAGGAGTATGAATGTAGCCTGGATAAAGTTGTGGCACAGTGTTATGATGGGGCAGCGGTCATGGCATCAGGCATAAATGGGGTGCAGGCGAAAGTTAAGGAGAGAGCACCTATGGACTTATTCATTCACTGCTATGCGCATAGATTGAACTTAGTACTGACTCAAGGGGCCTCAAAGCTTAAAGAATGCAAGGTCTTTTTGCCGCCCTCGATGGTCTTGCAGCATTTTTCACCAGATCCACTAAGCGCACACAATTGCTTGATGACACCTGCAAGCGCCGCCTCTCCTGAAGTGGCACCAACGCCGTGGCAATATACATCGAGGTCGGTCAATACAGTCTTTGAAAACAGAACTGACCTAAAGGGACTGTTTAACCACATAATGGAACATCATGAGGATTTCGATGCGGATACGTTGCTTGCTGCTGATGGATTTAATACATGCCTGGATGATTTTGAGTTTTGCTTTTTATTTGAAACATTCAATGGAATTTTTAATTATTCAGACGTGCTTTTTGGAATTCTACAGAAACAAACATTGGATGTACAATTCTGCCTGACAAGACTAAAGGAGTTTTGTACCACAATTGAGCAAGAGAAGCGCCGGTCCAGTGAAATATACGAAGCCACAGAACGCATCTCCAATCCCAGCGCACGCAGAGGCCCACACACAGCTGACCCTCGCACACACTACCAAAAGCTCCACGGCGATATTCTGGACAACCTTCTTTCCCAGATACGAAACAGGTTTCAAGACCACGAAAAATTTATATTCCTCTCCCTGCTGGACCCCCAGCACTTTCAGGCCTACTGGAGGAAATTCACGCAAACTGCATTCTCCAGTTTATCAGAGAGTTATGGAACACTGTTTGATCTAACCAAGCTAAAAACAGAACTGACTGTAATGCATGAAATGACTGATTTTCAAGGGAAAAGTCCATCTGATCTGCTTGATTTCCTTAAGGAGAAACACCTGAAAGAGGACATGCCACAGCTTTACACATTGGCGTGTGTGGCAGTGACCATCCCTGTGTCCGCTGCATCTGTCGAGCGGTCATTCTCGGCCTTAAAGCGAATCAAAACGTATTCCAGAAATGCTACTGGACAGACTCGCCTTTCAGCATTAGCCGCCATGTCAATAGAAAGGGACTTATTGCTGAAACTGAAACGCAAAGAGAGACTGTACGACAGAGTCATTGAAGTGTTCTTGAGGAAAGAAAGAAGGATGGATTTTGTGTTCAAATGATCTTGATCTGAGTGAGTACAAAGCATTTTATGTTTTATTAGATTCGTATGCCTTTTCCCCATTTTAGTTAGTTAATATTACATACATATTTAAAAAAAAAATCTCTCTTTGACACTGCTGCTTTGTCTGTGATGATGCGCTGTTTTGTGAACAGACTTGTTAAAGCTCATCGCTGTAGTGTTGGTGGACTTAATACAACTTTGTATAAGACCTTAAGAGCCTTTTATTTTTTTCTGAAATGATGCCTTTGTGTGATAGATAATGGAGTTTGAGCTCGTGGTGGAATAAATGGAGCAAATGAACACGATGGTATAGCTTATAGTCAGTTATTTGGTATTTTTGTTGGTGACTTTTACAGCTTTGCTTATTTTTTTAAGTTAATATTATTATTAGAAATATTTTATAAACAAAATACAAGTACTTGTACATTTCCCAGTGAATAGTTCGTCTGTATTGATATGATTCTGTGACGCTCCTTTGGGTGCGACTTGTTTGATTTTGATTTGACACTGTTTTGTGAACGGACTTGTTAAAGCTCATACTGTTGGTGGAGTGAATAAAACTCAGTATATTTATATAACTCTGTTGTACTTGACTTTATGTTAAGGTGATGCAACGCCCAGTTACTGTGTAGTGGTCTAAATGCATAATGTGTAGATGGCAGGGGTCAGCAAGTAAGTTTAGCCTGAGGCCAAAAGTTTTCTGAGCAACTGAATGGTGGGCCAAAACATCACATCAATCAGAAACATGTTTTCTCTCTCTCTCTCTCTTATTTTTTTTAAACGTTTTTCCCTTATCTATGGGCTACTTTTATATCGTGTGAATACAAAATACAAAAAAGTCTAATTTAAGAAAGTTTTATATTATATACTATTTTAAATACTATTAGTGTGTTATTACTGCTTTAGCTCCACTGTGGCTGCGTTATAAAACTGCTTTATATAGTAACTTGGTGATAATAAAGCTGCTGTCTTTAATCAGTGACTCACAGACTGTCTTTTAAGTCATCATAAATGTGCCATAGCCAACTATATTTTCCCCCACACATTTAATAAAAACGTGAGTAATTCCATTTTGAAAATAAGTACTTCTTTGAGCCCAGCTAATGCATTTTTAATAAAGATTTTTTTTAAAAGATTTTCAGGATTGGGCTATGACTGCCAAGTGTTTTTACTGTGACATGGCTTGACACACTTGATAAAGGAAGGACTGAACCAGACTTCAGGTTTTCGTTCAATCCCTTTTTTATTTTTCATCAGGAATCAAGCAGGTGAAAAACCTACAATCAATGTTAAATATTTCAGCAATTTTTTAAACAAGCAGATGAACATTTAATTAAACATTTGCTTTACAAATTATTAAATATTGTTCAGTTTTGAACCATTTGTTTGAAAAAAACATTTACTTTATATTTTAGCCAGGATTTTACACTGATTTTAAACTTAAATCAACCTTATTTAAAGCTTTTAACAACAAACAATTTTTTAACAACATGAAATAATTTTTTAAGTACCATGACAACAAGTTATTTAACCAGATTTAATGTAGCTTTTAATACTTCTATTTAACAGAAACTATTTTTGCACATTGAATATTTTGAATTACATTTAAATAAAACAAAATTCGATATTTTAAAATCATACTTTTTTTTTTTTTTTTTACATTTGATAAACTCAGAAGTAACCCAACTTTAACCTTCTAAAAAAACACATCGAGATCACAAACCCAATGCCAGAAATCCAACACAGAGAGAGAGATGAAGCCAGAGAGATGGCTTCTCGCCCCTTTTGGTTTGAAACGTCCTCTTTCATGCGCTTCCAAACTTTTGTGTCCTCTGCTTCGCTCCTCACAAGCCAAATGACTGATACTCGACATCGATTGTCTCTAGAACTCGTCACACGTTGCTGATTTCACAAACTCCTTTCACCTGCGCTGCAGGTGAGCGTGCAGCCGAGTACCGCGTAGCAGCAGAGGAGCGCGCAGCAGCCGAGGAGCGTGAAGTTACGGAGCGCGCCATTGAGCAGCGCACAGCCGAGTGCTGCAGAGCACGCCTGCGGAGCAGAGGGGCAGAGGGGCAGAGGGGCAGGGGTGAATAATGATTGATTTTAGGAGGCACAGCCATACTTCCAGACGGGGCGCCGCAACAATGGTTGTCGTTTTTGTAATGGTATCTAAATAATTTCATTTTTTCTTTTTAAGTACTCCTTTTCAGGGACGTCCTGGGGCTGAAAATCTGCCCAGGAATTTTTGGACCAGATCGGCCGAATGTCGTTCATCAGAGCGAGGGGGTGGGGGGGGTGGGGGGGGGTTCTGATTGATATTTTCAGCCACCCCCAGTCGGACGAACATGACCACCACCGTCTAATTATGTCAGCTGCGCGGCCGTGATGTTCGTGATCGCGGTGGCTTGTGATCGTCTGGCTGGGGGCGGCTGCTGATTGATATTTTCAGTGGTGCGCACAGTGCGCACTGTGGCCACTGGCCGTCTAGGTGTGCCGACCGTTTGTGAACTTTCCCGGTTTTCTCGATGACCAGCACGTCCCTGCCCCTTTTATATCAGTTTTTCAATTTCATCTGGCGGGCCATATATTACTGGACGGGCCAGTTTTTCATCACATTGAAACACAAACCCCCATAAATATGTTTGTGATGCTAAATTTCAGTCAGGGTCACTGATTCTTTGTTACACTGAACAGTGAAGTCTGTTCCTGCTTTTATCTTTAAACAATGATTGATCTGTTTTCTGACAAAAATAAAAAAACATTTAAAGGTGTAGTCAGCGATGTGGGAGACAACGAGTGGAGGGTTTGTTTAAATTTGAATTTAGACCCGCCTCCCGAAAGCTGATGGACGTGCATCGTCATGGAAACAGCCGTAGAAACTGCGTAGCTGACCATCGTAGCTAAGGAAACCCCCCGAATGGTCAGACAACTCGACTGTCATTATTGATAACATCACAACAACAGTACATTCTGGCAGATTAGACAATAAGATGAATGCCCGACGGCTGTTACTGTTATGTGAAGCACCACAAAGCTAATGTTGCTAACCTATCTAGCAGACAGACGGCGACATCCACGTCCATTTTCGGGTCTTTCAGCTGGCGGTGTTCCCTCCACCATCGGAAAGCAACACCAATGTTGACCTGGTCTTCGCTCTTTCATGGTCATAGTCTTCCGTTTTCACTTTTCACTCTTCTGACCTTTTTCTTTTGGGCTGTTTTTCAGCCATTGCTACTGCACCTATTGTATCTCTCACGCTTAATCAAGACGCATAAACTACAGCTCCCCCTCCCCCCTCTGTCTGATCTGTGCATGAATATGATCGCCTCCTGGATGTGGGGGATGTACCCTGTTTTGGTGACTGGGCCCGAGCCACAGTATTTACCTGCTGAAATTCAGAGTCAAGGCTGTGTATTGAGACCAGACTTTTTTTTCAACATGCTGTCAGTGGTGACATCTTGTGGATGGAGAGGAGAAATATGGTGAATTTCACAAATACTGCATTAGATTAGAAGATTAGATCGCTGAGTACACCTTTAAGCAGTAAAAAGTCAGAACTGTTTTTCTAATTAGAAATATGTCTGTGCAAAATTTGCACATAATACAGTCCAGTATTGATCACCAGCTTATAAGCTGCACTCATTAATATTGTAAAATGACAGGCTTTGTAATTTGTGAAAGTGGTACAAAATACAGAATATTATAATAATATTGTATCATGCTGAAACTGCTGATTTAAACCCTAATGATTATGTAAATGTATCTTTTTTAAAATTTGTAATAATGTTTTCTTTGGTCAAATATTTATATTAAAATGTGCTCATTTTGATATAAAGACCTAATTTTAATGATACACATTAGTGTTTCAGACAACATTTAACAGTCTGGATGATCCTCTGATATTAAAATGATTTACCAAAGTTATTATTTTATGCATATTCCCATCCAAAACACTTTTAATCTGTTTTTATGACACTCCAACACTTTACAGTCTCTACAATCATTTCAGTGTTTCTCAGTGTTGGTATAAAGGTCTGTTTTCCTCCATGATTAATCTCTGCTGGTGTTTCATTAAAGTTCACTCTGCTGCAGCATCCAATCACAGAGTAATATCCAGTAAGTGGGCGGGTCCATCAGTCCAAACTCTTCTGTGGAGGATGCTCTGGTGTGTCCTTGGTTATAGCTCCTCAGATCTGCCTCCTCTCTCCTCGATCCTCTCTCCTCAATCTGTAACTAGAGCTCTGGAACGATCCTCAACATGTGGAGAACGACTCTCAGTTTGAGTGAAGAGCGAGGAGAGAGGAGGCTGCAGATAAGGGAGGGAGATGAACCAGTTCAGTCTGTCATCAACACATCAACACCAACACAAGCAGGACTGTAACAGTTTGATGGTTTACACAGCAGGTACATCACCTCTGGGCTTTAAAACTGATGCTCTGTTGTGAAGAGAGTTGATGAGAGACGAAGGAAACGAGCTGGATGACTGCAAGTCACATCAGTGACTGAATAACTGACCAGGAGACCCTTTCAGAATAAAAGCATGGTATGAAAACACAGATAGTCTTATCATTATAATCAACAGAGAAGGCTTTAACTTTGAAATCCTCCCTGAAGTCTCTCTGCTGTGTGGTGGCAGTGCAGTGAGCCTCAGCACACAGACTGAAACTCTGGGCGTCGATGAAGCACACACACTCGTTTTCTGTCTTTACACTGAACCACACTCAAGTCCATGACTCCAACACTGACCTGTTTTATCCAGCGTTCATCAAATCTGAGTTTGTTTATTCAGCGCTCAGGCTCGACTGCAGAGTGGACGGCTGCATGAGAGGGGAGGGAGTTCATGAGCTGCAGCTCAGACTGAAGAGCTGCTTCATTTACCTCCTGACTGTGTAAAAAAAAACTGTTTGGTTCTTCAAAATAAAAGCATTTCCCATGATTATAGAGGAGGACTTTTATTGTGAAAAACATTTCTGAAGTCTCATGTTTGTTCCTGTCAGAGCTTCATGCTTCTGTTAGCTGTGAGTGTGGAGCTGAAGGGTTTTCAGCTGCTTCTTCAAATCATTTTGGACTCAAAACAAGAGAGTTATAAGTTCAAACAGTCATTTAGCTGCTGTTGAAGCTTTGAAATGGATATAAATGACTCCACCCACAGATCAAGTCTATTCCTGTTGACTTATTCCAGCACATAGTCTGTGCCAAAGCCATGAGAGACAGAGACGCTCTGCTGAGTGAACAGGTTTATGTTTCTGTTTTAATTTACAATCTTCAGCAGGAAGAAAGAGGATATGTTCACCACACTGCTGTGCAGTCCATTGTTATTATTATTACTGTCTCCAGTTATAAACCAGTTAATGACAGTGTCACCATCTGCATGATATCAGCTCAGGATGAGTGTTTGTGTTGTTTAAAGACAGTTATTGTGAATACCAGTACACTGTCGCAGCTGTAATAAACATGCATTTTGTGTTGCTCCAGGACTATGGGATGTCTCCTGGATGAAGTCCTGCCTGGTTTTCTGCTCTGTCCACTTTAATCTCTAAATAAGGCTCAAAAGAAACATTTGAGAAAACTGTATGTTTACTGGAGAGGGATGTAAATCTTAGTTTAGTGTGAACAATGATGAATTCAGATCAGAAAAATCAGTGAAGTTAAATGTGAAAAAAAAGTGTCAATATAACAGATTTATCTGAATGACTAGATGAAATACAATATTAATATATTTACAGATTATTTGGCTGTGGACTATCAGAGCCTCACGTTAAAGTCGTGGCCTCAGCTCTGATGTCTAACCCCTCCCATCTGAGAGAGCTGGACCTGAGCATGACCAATCTTCAGGATTCAGCAGTGGAGCTTCTGTGTGCTGGACTGAAGAGTCCAAACTGCAGACTGGAGGCTCTGAGGTGAGTTCATTTATTCTTTAATGATTTACCTATAACCTTTTGTAATGTAATAAACTGATTTAAAATGATAAATTGTCTTTTGATCATATTTAAATGTCCCTGACTGAAGTTTTTCCTCAGACAGCAGATAAATGTTTGGGCCGCCCAGAAAGGCTAATGATCATTGAAGTTTAATATCTGACCAGTTCATACATTTATAACTGCTGTGCAACAACCCCGTTCTTAACTTTACACGACACAACCTCCATCTGCCCCCTCAGAGGAGGTGAAGGCCGCAGACATCCATCTGTGCTCCCTTCAGCCTCTTCTGTCTGCTCACCTGTCTGCTCTGTGGCCCTCCCCCTCCTGTGTGTGCTCACCTGACACATTTCCACTCTTTTCCTGCTCACCTGTCTGTTTCTCAGCTGCACTGCTCACCTATAAATGTTCATTACATCAAGGAGGATCTGCATGAGCAGAGCCACAGACTGCAGATTTAAACTCATGAGCCACTGCTGTCCTCTGATCCTGAAACATCCTGAAGTGTTTAAGGCCGTTTACACCACAGTGTTGTCTTTAAGGCCGTTCACGCCACAGTGTTGTCTTTAAGGCCGTTCACGCCACAGTGTTGTCTTTAAGGCCGTTTACAGCACAGTGTTGTCTTTAAGGCCGTTTACACCGCAGTGTCGTCTTTAAGGCCGTTCACGCCGCAGTGTCGTCTTTAAGGCCGTTTACGCCACAGTGTCGTCTTTAAGGCCGTTCACGCCACAGTGTTGTCTTTAAGGCCGTTCACGCCACAGTGTTGTCTTTAAGGCCGTTTACAGCACAGTGTTGTCTTTAAGGCCGTTTACACCGCAGTGTCGTCTTTAAGGCCGTTCACGCCGCAGTGTCGTCTTTAAGGCCGTTCACGCCGCAGTGTTGTCTTTAAGGCCGTTTACGCCACAGTGTCGTCTTTAAGGCCGTTTACGCCACAGTGTTGTCTTTAAGGCCGTTCACGCCGCAGTGTCGTCTTTAAGGCCGTTTACACCACAGTGTTGTCTCCAGGATTTGTACATTAGTGTTACAGCATACGTCTGTGCACTAACACTCTGTGGTGATGACAGTCCTTGGCAGATATAACAGATGTGTCTGTGCTGGAATCTGCACTCTGATGATCTAACAGTGGGGTAACTACTCTTTTTGGGTAAAAGGTAAAGTAATGCAAATGTAATATTTAAAATGTGGTAATGAAATATAGTTCTTTTTTAATGCTTCAGAGCGTTACTTTACCCACAGACAGATCTGACACTGATGCTGCCTTCTCAGCCCTGCTTGTGTCTCATGAGACACAAGCAGTGTTGCCATGTCTGCTCATTATAAGCAGGGCTCTTTGAGTCAGTTTCTCTTTAAAGTCGTTTCAAATCCTGTGAGATGTTGTGGCAGGTCACAGTTTTTTTAGCTTGTTTCTTTACGTGCAGTTGTTTACTGGGGCTTTTCTGTTTGTGTGAATCCCCACTGGTTATTGTTTCAGCTCCCACAATAAAGAAAAACACGAGTGTGGTTGGTAGTTTGTGCTTTCCACTTCCTGGTTTCCTGGTTTCCTCAAGCACACTCACACAATCTGTGAATCAATCCCACGGATGCTGCCAAAACATTTATTCAATGTCCAAAACTGCAAACCCACAATCATTCCAGACCAGGATCCTTCACAGGACTCACCTGAGGGGAGCAGAGTGTTTAAAATGGGATTCAGCTCAGACACTGACATTCACACTATCTGTCACTGCACATGCTCATCAGCTTTGGACTGATGTCACAAACACTGACTGCTGTCATGGACTGTCTTACCCCTGTCTCCCCTACACTCTGTTCACTCAGCCACACATCAATAACAAACCTGTCTGGATCAAACCATGAATTACTCCTCACAGCAAAACTATGGCCAAGAAAACCATCCTCATGACCTGGAAACAAACAAGAGGACAAACATCAGCCAATGGAGACATTTAGTGATGGAGCTCATCTCTATGGAGAACTCAGCAGCTCCACAAACAGCTCTGAAATAGACCCTCCTCCATCTGGACCCCCTCATGAACCTCCTGCAGACCTGAAGTCAACCAGCTCACTTCAGCGCCCACACCTCTGTTTAGCCTGGGAACCAATCCCAGAATATTCCAGCATGGATATGAACCTGATGTTACACCGTCCATGGAAATGTCTAAAGTCCACACTGTGGCTGTAATGACAGACTTTACCGATGTGCTTCCTGTCCCCTCTCCTTCAAATCTGTTTGTCATGTCTGCTTCCTAAAACACTCCCACACTGTTCACACCCTCATCTTCCATCTGAACACATCTTCATCATCCCTGTGTGTCTCTGTGCAGCCCTTTCTGTTCTTCTCTTTCTTCTTTTTGGGTTGTCTTCAGTGTCTGTATTCTTCATGTGGTCTTATCTATCATGTCTTTGTTGACCTGTGAGTTTGTGTGCTGCTCTGCATCACCCACAGAAAGTAAAGACAGAGAGAAGTCAGCCGTGGATTATAGAGTGATGTGAGCAGTAGAGCAGTCTGAAATGCTGAGACATGCTCCATCAGCAGGACATTCTGAAGTCAAACTCTTGTAAATATTCAGGTTTAAGCCCAGAGTTTAGGACATGGTGGGACGTGTTCCAGTAAAAAGAGAGGAAACTTCTCTGAGCTGCAGACTGACACCATCACAGGAGGAGAAGGAGATAAACATGTTGTTGTTTGTCCTCCTGAAGGGCAGAAACAGAGTCAGAAACAGCAGCTCTGCACAGACATGACAGTCAGCAGTTTGACACAAATATCTTTAGACATAAAGTCAGACTTTCTGTTGAGCACAAACATGTTTGATTCCTGATTTTGTCTGTGCAGGAACTTTAATACTTCAGGTTTTAGCAGAGGCTCATGGGCAGCTGATTTTGGAAGAAGAGACAGTAAAAGAGGACAAAGCTGACAGACAGACGTGGTTTATCTGAGTGCTTTATGGTTGATGATCATCAGAGCAGAGAAGACGACACACAGACATGAGTGTGAAGTGAACAGAGTGAAATCATTGTGATGAAACAGCAGGGTGGTCCTCTGAGAACATCCTGACAAAGAGCTTCAGATATCATCCAAACACATTCTTCTCCAGTGGGACAGATGAAACTATCTGTAGTGTAGAGCTCAGACTTCAGTCTTTAGAGCTCACTGTAGAGTTTAAAGATGAGGATGAAGACGTCAAAGTCTTCATCTGATGAAGGTCTGATGGTTCAGATTCAAACTTCATCATGTTATTACAGGAGGCAGAGCAGCAGCTGATTGGCTCTGCTGAGCAGACTGTGTGATGTGGACGCATTTGATTGGATCCTGAAGAGTTTTTCTCTTCATTCTCTCTTCTTTATGCAGACTGTTTGACTGCAGTTTGTCAGAGATCAGCTGTTCTTCTTTAGTCTCAGCTCTGAAGTCCAACCCCTCCCATCTGAGAGAGCTGGACCTGAGCAGGAACAAACTTCAGGATTCAGGAGTGAAGCTGCTGTGTGATTTTCTGCAGAGTCCAAACTGTAGACTGGAGATTCTGGGGTAAGTTCATGTGTTCTCTGTTTCTATTGTAGATCTTGTGTGTGTGATTATGAACTGAAGCATCTTCATGTCCAGATGTTTGACTGATCATATGTAGGGATGCATGATGGTGGGTTTTTGCTGAGATCTGATCTGTTGACATTTCAAACTTATCTGAGCTCCTCCTGATATATCTCCACTCTTCTTCTATTGTAAATAACATCAAGTGTGTCCTGTAGGAGAACTGATGTGTTCCTCTGATTGTGACAGTCTGTTTGTTTTAGAAACAGGAAACAAGACAAACAACATCTGATTCAACAATAAATGACAGATGTGTTCTTTTCAAATATAGACATTTATTCACGAAGCTGAAGTCATTTCTTGTTCTCATGTTCATTTCATGTCAGATTTAATTTATAAATGTTTATGGTGACAATAATCAGGCCCAAAATAAAGATCTGATGTCAACAGTCAGTGCTCCAGTTATGGAGATGAAAAGCCTTTATCCCTCTGATAATATCATTGTGTCGGGGACTCGCTGGCTTGGTGCCCTGGGGGAACGCTGTGGTCTTCCCATGGAGGCGGCGTCTTGGGGGTGGTCTGCCCGGGTTGGGTCCTCTGTGGTTGTTGGGTCGGTGGCTCCGATGCGGCAGTCTGCTGGGGGGGCGTGCTTTAGTGGGGCTGTCTGGTCGCTGGGGGTCATCTGGGCCTGTGGGCCCTGGGGCCTGCTGTTGCGGGGCCAAGTGGCACCGCTCCCTTGCTCCCACTTGTCGTGGCTAGCCGGGGCTGGCCCTCACTAGCATAACCTCTTAATTGCACTTCACTATCCACACATTGCACTCCTGTATATATTTGCACTATTGGACACATACACAACACTTAGGGTTCTTGGAGTCGGGAGTGGTAGAGGGGCAAATAGTTTGCCCTCTCTGAGGGCAAACTAGTTGCCCTCAGAATCCACAGTCCGCGGCCAAGGGCTCTGGGGGGGCCCTTGGCCGCGGTCTCCCGGGGTATGGGCGGCTACTTGGGTATTTGGTGACCACCTGACACGCATGTGTATATAGACTCTCGAGCTCCTGTTGAGACTAACTGTAAAGAAGCGATTGGTCCCGTCAGAACATGCTGAGTTGTTCACTCCTACACATCTCCTCACGTCCTATGTCTCTTCCATAGGACCCTCCCCCACCCCCCTTCCCTCATCCACGACCCGAACCAGGGTCTTCATCCCTTTCCTACCCCCCCTCCCAAACCCACTACCCGAACCAGGGTCTTCATCCCCTTCCCACTCCCACCCCCCCTCCCCACACCCACTACCCGAACCAGGGTCTTCATCCCGTTCCAACCCTCCCTGTCCCAACCCACTACCTGAACCAGGGTCTTCATCCCTTTCCTACCCCCCCTCCCAAACCCACTACCTGAACCAGGGTCTTCATCCCCTTTCCACTCCCACCCCCTCCCCACACCCACTACACGAACCAGGGTCTTCATCCCATTCCAACCCTCCCTGTCCTAACCCACTACCCAAACCAGGGTCTTCATCCCTTTCCTAACCTCCCCTCCACCTCCACTACCCGAACCAGGGTCTTCATCCCCTTCCCACTCCCACCCCCCCTCCCCACACCAAGACAAGGGGGGAAAAAAAAAAAAAAGATAATTTGAGGGGGATTTCAATGTGACCCCAGATCAATGGAAGGACGGACGGCCATCAAGATCTGACAAACATTATTTTAACAACATAATAATGGACTTTTGTAAGAGTAAATTTAGAGGATACATGGAGAGTTCAGATCCTGAAATTTGATTTTGAATGCAATCTGAAGGATTTTAATCAATAATCAAATCTAATGAAATACAATTTTTATTTCATAATCCAGACAATCCTCCCACAGCCCTCATCAATGGAGTTCATTTTCTTGACCGAAGATGTTCCAATAAATTCACGACATCTGTTTAAACTAATGATTCATACCAACCTGAACTCTGTAGGAATAAAATATGAAACATTTTTGATCAAACCACAAAAAAAACACTGAGAACTAGATTTTTCAAATATCCACTTTAGCCTGAAACAAAAGAAATCCATCACAAGATAATGATTCATATTTATCCATCCAGTGAATCTTTAAGATAAAGATTTGTCTTTAAAACCATGAATGCGCTTTTAGCAAAGAAGACGTTGATACAGCAGAGCATCTCTTTGTCTCAGACTGTCACACCAAACTGTTGTTGAAGCAGTTCATGGAAACAGAAAAACCAACTGAAGGTAAAGAAACAGACCTGAAAGAAAGAAACCTCTGATCATTTTATTTGATTTATTTGTGTTCTGATTTGATGTATTTCATCTTTTTCTCCTCTTTTGTCTCAAAACTCATGCCTGCTAACATTTAAATGTATTTTGATATAATGTTTGTAAATTGAGGTTCCAAATAAAAATCTGAGTGATTGAATGAAGAAATGAATCAATAAATAAATAAATCTCCTCTGAGGTGTGAAACTCAGTCTCCTGGTGTCCTCCATAAAACAAGGACAAACACATGAGCAGTGTGTGAGATTAGGGAGGCCACCTCTCATGATGAAGATGAAGGACCCCTGTGCTCCTCTAGGCTGAGACCACCAAGGGCCACAGACCGGGCCCCCGTGGAGATCCAGACAGAATCCTGTGTAAAATGGGGGTCATGATGTCATAGTGGGCAGATAACAGCTGCAGGAATGAAGACGTCCTCCAATCAGTGGAGCAGAAATATTTGATGGAGACATCAACAGAATGGAGGATTGATTTTCTCCAGTGCAGACACCCAACATAGTCCAAAACACAAAGGGCCCTCAACCCATAGGACCAGAACCAGCAGAGACCACATCCAGGGGCATCAGCTGGACCCTGATGAAGGTCTGAGCTCCAACATGTTTGAAGGGACAAAGAAGGTTCTGGAGATGCACATGTAGACCACAGTGTGTAGGAGTCTCTGCGTTTGTCTTGTTGACTTCTCTCACCTGTCCAGGTGGGATCAAGTTTTTCTTGTTGAACATTATCTGATCATGAATTCTAATGAAGTTCATGTGGACTGCAGTGTGGACCATGTGACAGCAGACTGTGACTGTGAGCTCAGACTGAAGTGTTTAGATGTGAATGTTTGATCCTGACAGAAAAATCTGAGCTCTGCTGTTTACACTTTAGAGAAACAGGAGGAACGGATCAAGACGTGTGTGAAAGCAGCTGAGACAAAGTGAAGTACAGGAGGCAGAGCAGCAGCTGATTGGCTCTGCTGAGCAGACTGTGTGATGTGGACACATCTGATTGGATCCTAAAGAGTTTTTCTCTTCATTCTCTCTTTATTCAGACTGGGGGACTGCAGTTTGTCAGAGATCAGCTGTTCTTCTTTAGTCTCAGCTCTGAAGTCCAACCCCTCCCATCTGAGAGAGCTGAACCTGAGTGACAACAAACTTCAGGATTCTGTAGTGAAGCTGCTGTGTGATTTTCTGCAGAGTCCAAACTGTAGACTGGAGATTCTGGAGTAAGTTCATGTGTTCTCTGTTTCTATTGTAGATCTTGTGTGTGTGATTATGAGCTGAAGCATCTTCATGTCCAGATGTTTGACTGATCATATGTAGGGATGCATGATGGTGGATTTTTGCTGAGGTCTGATCTGCTGACATTTCAAACTTCTCTGAGCTCCTCCTGATAAATCTCCACTCTTCTTCTATTGTAAATAACAGCAAGTGTGTCCTGTAGGAGAACTGGGGTGTGCACGAAAGTAGGATTCAGACATCCGGGCTGAATGATTAAGCCTGGCTCAACGAATCCAAAACAAGGGGGTTCAGGCTTATTTGGTTGCACAAAAGACCAAGCGAGGATGAGAGCACAGGGATTCTGCAAGCCAGGTTTAACCCATCCAGGGGCCTGTTGCACGAAAGTAGGATAAGGGATTAAGCCGGGATATCTTGGTTATCCTGGATCAATTAATCCATGATCTGGTTGTACAAAAGTCGGATAGGGGGAAGTGGGATATGTTTTGATATATGTTACCATGGAGATTTATTCTTTAGCTCTAGCCTGCTCCAGACCAGGCTAAGTTCCAGGATGATTTAATCTCGTCCCTTTTCTCAGTCAGCAGTCCCCACAAACGGAGATCAATTTTTATTCCATCACTCACCAGACATCGTTGTCACATTAAACAAGACCCACAGTCATTATTTGGACATTTGTCATCATTTATTGCAGTGATTTTAGAGGTCAGCATACAGAGCACAGAATCAAAACATATCAACAAATTTGAATAATTATATCAGTGAAAAAAACACTCTCAGTATAATTAAATTAAAACTGATCAACTTTTAAAATAGAAAAGCTCACAATCATTTAAATGTTAATGTTCAGTTATTGCAGAGTGTAAATGTTTATGTACTGAGTTATTTTTTATGCTAACTACATAGTCATTTAAAGTATATGATGTTTATTTCTGTAGTTACAATTTATTACAATGTTTATTATTTGTTCACCTATTTAAAGGGTTTTTATTTGTGGTAATGGTATTTCTTATTTCAGAATCTTTTGTATTAAGGCTATTTATTTGTTGAGCATGTAAATTTGTCGAGTCATTTTCTTATAAATTAAAGACAATGGCAAAAACAATGCTATTAGATTTCTTCTGTAACACATGAAGAGCTCTTTTCAAAAATGCTATAAATCCATTTTAATTTAGAAAGTGTTTACATTATTTACCCAGACCCACCATTTGGGTTGGCTGTTGAACTGAACTTTGAAATACAGTTTGAACAGGGATATATAGCTTTCTGGCATTAAATACTGATAGGGCAGATGGTACCATCGATATTAAAAAGAATAGGAATAATGTCACTCTAAAAAGTAATTCAAATATCTGTTGACACCACTTGATTTAATACAAATGCAATTTAAAAAATGTAATTAAATGATTTAGATGAACTTTCTTGGTTGCCAACTCTATTTTTTTAAGTTGCGATCAATAATAGTGTTGGTAATTACATAAACTTAATTTAGCATGTCACATACACTCAAATTTCATTGTGGGTAAGCTGAACAAAAAATTCAAGTTGCCATAACTTCATAAACTTAGCTTAATAACTTAATTTTTCTCAACACTTTTCCATTTTACATTACATCTGTTACCTAAACAACTGAATAAGACAGTGCAGGAGGCTGAAGTAACATTTCATGGTGAGTAAAATGTATTTCTAATTGCTCTACTGAAATAATGGGCTGAAATTTGTTACATGTGACTTTCATTGAGATAATTAGAATTAAGCTTGTTTTACTGTGTGACTGCTAGCTAGACCCTGGGTTAAAATTACACTAGATTTTCCCTTTAAGTATTATGTAAGTGTTTATAGCAATGTAAAGGAAAATATGAACAAATGGTTTAACTTAAAAAGAAAAATTAAGAAAAAGTATATATATGTATATATTTAAATTACTGCTACTTAAAATTTGGGTGCATTGTTATTATAATTAACTAGACAACAAATTAACCTACTTTAAATATCATGGTAAAGTCAGTTTACTTAACATATTTGTTTGAGTAACCAACTTAAAAACGTGTCTTTATGATGAAAGATATTCAGTAAGCAGTACTCATAATAAGCTTTGACTGAAGAGAAAAATTAATTTGTCCAATGTAATATTGTTTGCTGGTTCAACGCAATTTCAAATTAAGTTGTCATAACTAAGAAAAACTAATGGAAACTGTTGCGTTGATTTTTTTTTTTTGTTGAGGTTAAACATTTCTTTGAAGTGTTTTTAATTTTGGCTTTCATAGCATTTTGGAAAATAACTCTTCACATATAAATCACAGATGGAGGGAGGCATCATGTAAAAATTAGAGCCCAAGAGAGAGAGAGAGGGTCTGCATGCACGCGCAAACTCGTGCACACTTTCACATATAATCCAAAAACAGCATGCAGCATAAGGAGTAAATGTGGATGTTTCAATTTCAGTTTCATGTGCAATTCAACAAATTCATAATAAGAGCACAACTTTGTAAACGAACTGTTTGAATGATATCATGATGTTTCAGCGGAGTATGAAGTGTGTATCAGTGCACTATTAAACATTCAGGCGGTCCACAGAGCTTCCTGTCGTTCTTGTGTTGCTGTGGCGGTGTTTTCTCTTCTTTTAATTCAGTCTTTTACCTCCTAATACGCCTCCATGAGGACTTCCTGCTTCGACAGAGACAAGCACGCCGCTCTTGTTGTCATGGTGAATCCGTGATTCTGTGATCGATCGCGGGGTCTGCTGAAGTAATCGCGTGCGTGCACTGATCCAGGATGGGTCAAACCTGGCTAGAAGAATCTGTGTGCTCTCATTCTCGCTTGGTCTTTTGTGCAACCAAATAAGCCTGAACCCCCTTGTTTTGGATTCGATGAGCCAGGCTTAATCATTGAGGCCGGATGTCTGAATCCTACTTTCGTGCAACAGGCCCCTGGATTAGTGCGCGCACGCGATTACTTCAGCAGACCTCGCGATAGATCACAGAATCACGGATTCACCATGACAACAAGAGCGGCATGCTTGTCTCCTTCGAAGCAGGAAGTCCTCATGGAGGCGGATAAGGAGGTAAAGACTGAATTAAAAGAAGACAAAACACTGCCACAGCGACACAACGACAGGAAGCTCTTCGGACTGCCTGAATGTATGATAGTCCACTGATACACACTTCATACTCCTCTGAAACGTCACAATATCGATTCAAACAGTTCATTAAAATCTCCAGGATCAAAGTTGTGCCCTTATTATGAATTTGTTGAATTGCACGTGAAACTGAAATTGAAACATCCTCATTTACTCCTTATGCTGCTGTTGGATTATATGTGTGCAAGTGTGCACGAGTTTGCGCGTGTGTGCAGAGCCTCTCCATCTAACGTTGGGCCCTAAACGAGATTTTATATGATGCCTCCCTCAATCTGTGGTTTATATATGAAGAGTTCTTTTCCAAAATGCTATAAAAACCAAAATCAAAAATATATATATATATATTACAGTATTTAATGCCAGAAAGCTCTATATCCCTGTTTAAACTGTATTTCAAAGTTCACTTCCCCAGCCAACCCAATGGTGGGTCTGGGTAAATAATGTAAATACTTTCTAAATGAAAATGGATTTATAGCGTTTGGGAAGAGAGCTCTTAGTCAACTCACAGAAGAAATCTAATAGCATTGTTTTTGCCATTGTCTTTAATTTATAAGAAAATGAGTCACCAAATTTCTATGCTCAACAAACAAATAGCCTTAACACAAAAAATTCTGAAATAAGAAATACTATTACCACAAAATAAAAACCCTTTAAGTAGTTGAACAAATAATAAACATTGTAATAAATTGTAAGTACAGAAATCAACATCAAATACTTTAAATGACCATGTAGTTAGCATAAAAAACAACTCCTTACAAAAACATTTACACTCTGCAATAACTGTACTTTAACATTAAATCATTCAGAGCTTTTCTATTTTAAAAGTTAATAGAAATCATTAGTTTTAAATTAATTATACTGAGTGTTTTTTCCACTGATTTTATGATTTGATTTTGTTTGTATGCATTGAATCTGAGCTTTGTATGTTGAGCTGTATGTGACTTCAGTTTTAAAGGAGCTGATGGTTCACCTACTCTGATTTATCCTTATTCACTAAACACCATTTGACTCTTTGACTTTTACAATAACTCATATGGGATGTGCAATTTATGTATATATATATATATATATATATATATATATATATATATATATATATATATATATATATGTGTGTGTGTGTGTGTGTGTGTGTGTGTGTGATGATGTGATAATGATGTGTGGTAGGCAGTGGAATAAAAGTTGATTTCAGTTTGTGGGGACTGCTGACTGAGAAAAGGGATGAGATTAAATAAATCCTGGAACTTAGCCTGGTCTGGAGCAGGCTCGAGCTATAGAAAAAATCTTTGTGGTAACTTATGTCAAAACATATCCCACTTTGCCCTATCCAAATTTTGTGCAACCAGATCATGGATTAATTGATCCAGGATAACCGAGATATCCTGGCTTAATCCCTTATCCTACTTTCGTGCAACTTTGACAGTCTATTTGTTTTAGAAACAGGAAACAAGACGAACAACATCTGATTGAACAGTAAATGACAGATATGTTATTTTCAAATATAGACATTTATGCATGAAGTTGAAGTCATTTCTTGTTCATGTCAGATTTAATTGTCTCACTCGAGTTAAACTTCTTCAGATGTCCAAACTAAACTGTAACAACCTGCTGACAGACAGAGAGCAGAGCAGAGATCAACCGGGGGGGGATATTTAGTCATGTCTCCTCGAATCTGTTTGTCCAACACCTGTCCAGGAAAGATTATAACCACACAGCAGACACAAATGCTTATTGGACAGAGACAGTCACGTATGGAAGCGAAGAAGTACCAAAATCCAAATTAAAATGGATAAACAGAAATGCATTTTCATTTTCAAAATAAAGCTGCTTTTTGGACTCATAAATAAAATAAATAATACATTTTCCAAACTGAATTTTCATTTTCTTGTTCATGACTGCTCATTCTGTGATTTAATTTAAATGAAAAAGATAAAGATATTCAAGATTTAATTTTCAAAAGGTTCCCCAGCAAACAGGTACCAAAATTCAATCTGAATTGTCAAATTTGAAAATTAAAAAGCATTAGCAGTAATGCTTTTTTTATTTCAAGGATTTCAAGGACAATTTTTGACTCATTACTAAAATTAACACTAAATCATCCAAACTGCAAATGTAATGAGCAGCTGCTGACGTCACTCTCCTGCACCACGTTGAATTGCCAGTTCAGATTGAATTATGGACCACTTTTTGCGGGGCGGGCATGAAAACGAAAAAGCAATGTCCTCTTTGTTTTCATTTTAGTTGTGTCATAAAATGTGCAGCCTGAAGAAGAAAATGAAAATGCAGTTTTGATGATTTTGTGATCATTTTAGTAATGAGTCAAAAATTGTAGGCAAATCCTTGAAATTAAAAAGCATTACTGCTAATGCTTTTTAATTTTCAAATTTGACAATTCAGATTGAATTTTGGTAACTATTTGCTGGGGCACCTTTAGAAAACTAAATCTTGAGTATCTTTATCTTTTTCATTTAAATTAAGTCACAAAATGAGCAGTCTTACATAAGAAAATGAAAATGCTGTTTGGATTACTTATTATTGATTATATTTCTGAGTCAGAAAGTCCGGCCATTACTTTGAAGTGAAGAAGCATTAGCACTAATGCCTTTTAATTTTGAAATTTGACAATTCAGATTGAATTTTGGTCCATATTTGCTGGGGCATAGTTTGAAAATTAAATCTTAAATATCTTTATCTTTTTCATTTTAATTAAATCACAGAATGAGCAGTCATGAACAAGAAAATGAAAATTCAGTTTGGAAAATGTATTATTTATTTTATTTATGAGTCCAAAAAGCAGCTTTATTCTGAAAATGAAAATGCATTTCTGTTTATCCATTTTAATTTGGTTTTTGGTACTTCTTCGCTTCCATAGTCATGAACAGAGATGATTCTTTTTGATTTTTTCCAATGTTTATGGTGACAATAATCAGGCCCAAAATAAAGATCTGGGGCTCTAATTTCGTGGCGTAGCGCATGGGGCGCAGAGCAAGCGCACCCCGGGCAGTGTTAATTTCATCCAGCGCAACGGCGTGCGCTGCTGACAATTTGGTAGACCGCCTGCGCAGAGATGGGTGTGACGGCGCACCAGGGGGAGGTGTTGACAGATTCATGTTGGCGCAGTGACAATTTCATGCCAAAAAACTGTGCTGAAGGTGCACTGAAAGCTCGCCAACTCTAACATGGTCTATTCTTGGCGTAGGGTGAAGCACACTCTCCACAGCTGTAATTTGGTGACAGGCGCACATGTGCGCACACGTCACCAAAGCATCAGAGGCAGGTTTCCAGAGTGTCAGGCACATTTTAAACCAATAAACAATCACAGCAACCACTATTTAATGTAACCGTCTGAACCAGCAGATACATTTGTATCTATATTAACTGTCCCATCACATCTGATGTCGGATTAAAGCCGTTTGTCATCATGGAAACTTAACCTGACGGCAGCTGGAAGTTTGATGCACATCTTACAAGTCAACAATAAACAGCCTTAACATCTGATACTGAGTATATATCTGGCTTCTCTCATTTCATTAAATTCAAAGAGAAGAGGGAGAAAAAAGACAGAGAAAAAAGAGAGAAAATAAATGTATGTCACTCAGGATTTACCTGTGATTTCCCATATTCATCTATTTCAGTCTTTATTTTTAACGTGATCTAAAAAGATGAAGTACATTATTGTAAGGAGGATGCTGCTGCTGTGTAACTGTCTCTTCATTTTTTACTCCTATTAATGACTATGGAACAGATTACATCTGTCCTGGGAGCTGGCCCACATGGTGACGCGCTTCGTGGCCTCTGATGCGCGCCTGATGGCCAGGCCATTTTCCCGGTTGCTGACGTGACAGCGGCTCTGACCGTCTCCGCTACCGGGTCTTTACAGCACACTGTTTGCACGGTGGCGGGGATCATTCACACCAATCAGATGCTGCGACTCGGCCACAGTGCATTTAAAGGCTAGGAGAGGCGGTCATTTGATTGGTGAAGACAGCACTCGGCTGTGTTAAACCCACTCATGCCTTTTCTCCTCCCTCTCTGGACTTGCGCTGAAG
The DNA here is from genome assembly GCA_036419115.1 of Scarus forsteni. NCBI lineage: Eukaryota > Metazoa > Chordata > Actinopteri > Labriformes > Labridae > Scarus > Scarus forsteni. The sequence continues at coordinate 13,075,799 of JAZDUH010000536.1, forward strand.
GGCACTGCAGGAAACTTGCAACTTGCACTGGTCACACTCTGTCTGCACGACGAAGACCAGCGCAGAGCAGGTGCGCCTGCGCTTGCGCCTGGTCTATGAAATTAGAGCCCCTGACATCAACAGTTCGTGCTCTAGTTATGGAGATGAAAAGCCTTTATCCCTCTGATAATATCACTGTGGGGGATTTTAATGTGACCCCAGACCAATGGAAGGACAGATGGCCATCAAGATCTGACAAACATTATTTTAACAACATAAAAATGAACTATTGTAAGAGTAAATTTAGAGGATACATGGAGAGTTCATATCCTGAAATACTGAAATCCTCCAGGTTTAAAGCAGATAGAAGCTGCAGGTCTCTAAGTGACTGTTGGCTACTTTCACATAATCCATGACTAAATGTCTCTGATATATCTTTGGATATATGTCACTGTTTTACATGTCTTAAATAAGTCATTAGTCCACAAAAAGTTCTGAGTCAAGATAAGTCTGGAGACTGGAAAGTGGAGTCGTCTTCAGCTTTAAAACTTAGTGTCAGATTATGTCATGGACATTACGACATTTACATTTAATTAAACGGCATTTAAACAGTAGAGTTATTATTTTTTACTTTTTATATATTTTCACTGATATTGAAACAGGACTGAACTCATCCACACAAAGGAAGTGTTTTACACTCAGAATATTGTACATACTATCTTAACAGTTCCACAGGGGTGTTCATCCAAATTTGTTACAAAGGCCACTTTTTCTCTCCTAACAAAGGTCATAGGGCCATATTACAAAACCTCCTAAACAAAACAGTACAACATTCTTGGTCCATTTTATATATGTTGTCAATTACTTAATATTTTTCACAACTGTACTTATTTCTTAGCCTACAAAAGTGAAGCCAGTCATTATCCGCCATACTGTCATCAGATAACATAATAGGTGAGAGGGACAATTGTGATGTCTTGGTTGCTTCTCTCTGGTCTGTCATGTTGTCCATCTCTGGGTTTGACTTAAAGACGCTTGTTTTCCTGGATGATTGTTGGTTAATGTTGACTGACAGGTGGATTTCTGTATATCAGATCCCAGTAGTTTCAGGGATTGCATTTAAAGCTGTAATTGCTCTCCAAACTTCAACTAATCGCTCCTTCATTCCACCATTTTTCTTCCTACTATGACAGGAAATGTCAACATCCCCAGATAACTACTATAATGTACTTGTTACAGGACAACAGAGTAAAATATATCAGGTGGATGTCTGTGTGCTTAGAGTCTCTGTACACTGAAGACATTTTTGACACAATTTTGCCTTATTTGTACACGTCCACAGAAAACAACTCTGCGACTGTTACAGCCTGGTTCATAAGTCTGCAACAAATAAAGGGGAGGACACAGAAGGCAACATTTTAAGCCCTTTGTTAGGGCGTTAATTAATTAAACAATAAATTAAACTGTTATATTTCGGGAGTCAGTAAATGGATGGTGTGCTGTTGGTGCGTGTGTGTTTGTGAGTATCAGTAAGAAAATGGATGTAGTAAATGTAAAGTGTTGAAATGCGTGTAGGTGCACCAAAGTAATATGGCTGCTGCGTGGCCGGCCAAAGGATGTCATGTGAGATCGAGAGAGAGAGGCCGCGGCGGAAGTCAGCCTTTTATAGTTGGGGAACACACTGGGCCCTAGTGATCCCTGTAACATCCGCTGCTTCACCTCAAATAGAAAATGATATATATTACCCAGTAAGGGACCGTAACACCCCCCGCCTCAAAACGAAGGTTCCTCCATCAGGCACCCTGAGCAAACAACATCCTCACCTCCCAGTGCAGGCAATAGAAACAAGTGACATAATAGACAAAGTGCAAGCTATACCCAGCCACCGGTTTACATTTTAATAAAAAAAAAAAAAACGTCAGACCAATTCTGAAGACACAGGAAGACCCCATGATTTGGACCAGCCCATCCTCTCATATGGCCACTCTTCAACCTCAGCAACTGGTGCACTCAGAAGCCCTATTTAAGAGGGAGGAGGGGTGGGGAAGTAACAGAGAGAGCAAGGCAAAATTCTACAAAGCAGGCACGCGAGACAACGCATCAGCTACAACATTTTCTTTTCCTTTTATGTAACGGATATCTAAACAATAAGACTGCAGAAAAAGCGACCAATGGCTGGTCAGGACATTTGAGTGACGTCAAAAACGTAAGTGGATTATGGTCAGTGTGGACTACAACGGGACCCGCCACTAAGGTGGACGTCGAAATGTTTTAAGGCCAGGATAAGAGCAAGTGTTTCTTTTTCTATAACAGAGTAATTTAGTTGGTGTCTGTTGAACTTTTTGGAAAAATAGCTCACAGGTCTGCAAATACCAAGATCGTCCTGTTGAGCCAGCACAGCACCAGCGCCCTCATGGCAAGCATCCACGTGCAGCTGGAAAGGTTTTGATGGGCGTGGAGCAGCCAGCAATGGAGCAGTGCAAAGGAGGTTTTTCACCTGCTCGAATGCCTGCTGGCAACTAGAAGACCAAAGATATTTAACATCTTTACTAAGAAGGTCAGTCAACGGAGCTACCACAGACAAAAGCAGCAACAGCAGAAACACCTGTAATAGCCCACGAGGCCAAGCATGAGTTCTCGTTTAGTAGTAGGGACAGGGAACTGCTCAACGGCTTGCACTTTAGCTGCCACGGGACAGACCTGGCCCTGGCCTACCACCCGGCCTAGGTAAGTCACAGTTGCCCACGCAAACTCACACTTTGCGAGGTTCACTGTAACTCTCGCCCCAGCTAAAACGAGTGAAAAGCTCCCGAATGCACTCTACATGACTCTCCCACGTGTCGGAAAACACCACCACGTCATCTAAATAGACCGCACAACCAGGCATATCCCCAACAACTCTGTTCATTAGACGTTGAAAAGTTGCGGGTGCATTACGAAGACCAAATGGCATTACCGTGTACGAGTACAACCTGGTAGGAGTCACAAAGGCGGCCAACTCGCGTGCGCACTCCGAAAGTGGCACCTGCCAGTACCCTTTTAAAAGATCAAACTTACTGACAAATTTTGCTGTGCCTACCTGGTCGACGCAATCATCCATTCTTGGAAGCAAAAAGGAGTCAGGTTTAGTAACAGCATTCAGTTTTTCAGTTTTTCTAAAATCTGAATAGAGCCTGGGCGTATTATCAGATTTGGGCACGAGGATGCAGGGAGACGCCCAGCTGTACGTGCTCGGCTCTGCTATCCCATTTTCAAGCATATATTTAACCTCAAATCTAGATATTTTCGTTTTTCAAAATTGACTCTGTAGAAACACTGTTTTATTGGTTTTGAATCACCTACATCAATGTCGAGCTCAATCAAATGTGTACGACCAGGGGTATCAGCAAACAAGCATGGAAATGTTTTAATCAGTTCAGACAATTGCTGTGCGCGCTCAGAAGGCGAATGCATTAATGATTCACCCAACCGACACAAAGGCTGTATTCAGACCAGAAAAGTCCTTTGGTCCACTTGTTTGGTCCGGACCAAAAGTGGACTTTATTTTTTTCGTTTGGTGCGGTTCGTATTCAGATTGTACTTTTTGCAAGTGGACTATATTCTGTAAACACATCCTCGTGTGTGACGATCGGTGCTCTCATTGGACAGCACTGACAAAGGGCGGCACATAGAGTACAGACCCGGAAATGGAGGTAAACATGGAAGTCCTACATGCCGCTCTCCTGGTCTGTGTGTTTGTGCTCTTAACAGAGCTGCAAAATCATTTTCAGTTTCAAGAGCAGCTCCTTCAAAGCAGGCTTAACAACGCTCCGTTTCAAATTTTGGAACAGCGAAGACGAATGCGTGCAGCAAGGAGATGCTATGCTCTGTGTGTCCTGAAGTTTTTTCACTTTGACGTGGCATTGTTCGGGCGACCGCTCGAAGCCCCTCTCCTTCATTTTCTCATTAAACATTGTGAATACGACCTCATTTTTGTGTGTCTTTTCAAGAAGTTGGACAATGTGGGCTTCTGCCCAAATATCCTGGAGGCACAGTGTCTCCTCGTTGCCCCATGTATGTCCACGGCTCATTGTAGCATGTAGCTTGTAGCATTAGCAGCAGGGATGATTTTTCCCACAATGCTTGGCTACGGTGGCTTTATAGGCCCAAAAGGCGCATGTATCCTGTAGTTAGTTCAGATGGACCTTGGTTTGTATTCAGACCTGCACCGGAGAACCACGAACCGCACCAGAGTTCGTTTGGAAGCGGACCGAGACCACCTCAAAAAGTGGGTCTCGGTCCGGTTGTTTGGTCCGCACCAGGGTTCGTTTGTGTCTATTCACACCTGCATGGAAAGTCTGGACCAGCGTGGGAAACGAACCCTGGTACGTTTGAAGTGGACCAAACAGTCCAGGTCTGAAAACCACCAAAGCCTCCGAATTTTTTAAGCGGCCATGAATCAATGCGCTGTCCAAGGTACCAGTGTCATTGTCCTCGCTACTGTTATAGTCGCTGTCCATGGTGCTGAGGTCACCTGTCAGCGCTGAACTTACTGTACACGCGGCCTATATTTGCATCACAAATATAATACGGCTTTAACAAATTAACGTGACACAGCTGTGTCTTTTTCCTCTTCTCCGGTGTAGAAATTAGATAATTTTGATCAGAGTTCTGCTTTAGGACCATGTAAGGGCCAGTGAATTTAGCTTGAAACGGGGATGTCAATAGCGGACAAAGCGCTAAAACCTGATCACCTGGCATAAATGATTGGACCTCAGAGCGGCGATCAAACAGTGCTTTCATTTTTCCTTGAGCCGAAGTTAGCTTTTCTGTGGCCACTTTCCTGGCAGCATAAAGGCGACATCTGAATCCGTTTACATAATCCACCAGGCTTTAGGGGGTTCCGGCTCCCCTAATTCATTTGCAGCTGCCGCTAATGGACCTTTAACGTGATGCGCGAACACCAATTCATTTGGACTGAATCCAGTGCTTTCTTGAGTTACCTCTCTAGCTGCCAGCATTAACCAAGGTAAACCCTCCTCCCAGTCCTTACCCAACTCGGTGCAGTATGCGCGCAGGAGTGATTTAAGCGTTTGGTGGAATCGCTCAAAAGCCCCCTGGCTCTCAGCGTGATAAACTGTTGCTTTGTTACGTTGCATTCGCAGCTGTTTAAGGACCTGAGAAAACAAATGTGAGGTGAAATTGGTGCCTTGGTCAGATTGGATCACTTTAGGATTCCAAACACTGAGATAAGCTGAGAGAGTGCGCGCACCACAGATTTAGCAGTTATTGTGCGTAAAGGATAAGGAGCCAGATACCGTGTGCTCTGACACATTACAGTGAGTAAATAAATGGAACCAGACTTGGATCTAGGCAGAGGACCTACGCAGTCAATGATCAAGTGTTCAAACGGCTCAGACACTGTCGAGATAGGACTCAAAGGAGCAGGCTTTAATGTTTGATTAGGCTTTGATGTAAGTTGACACACATGACATGTTTTAATATAGGCTGAGACGTCTCTTTTAATCCGTGGCCAGAAAAACTGTCTCAGGACCAGGTCATATGTCTTTCTCACGCCTGAATGTCCGGACTCGTCAAGCGCAACCTTCAGCACAGCCGAGCGAAATTTGGTTGGCACAACAATTTGAAAAACTGGCTCACCGACAATGCCATGGTGTGGTAACCATTTCCTGACCAACAATGAGTCCTGTAGGAAATACCCGCACGCGCAATCGGTCTCCTCGTTCGCAGGGTGCACCTGATCAAAGAGCCCTTTTAAAGACACATCGGCTTGTTGCTCCGCCACCAGCTCACTGCGAGACAAAAACACAGGAAAATCAGACAGGGGTAATGCAATATTTTTTACATTCTCCTCCTTGACCTCTCCAGAACGCGCCATGGCACGAGTTACCGCGCACGCAGTAAACACCTCAGGAAACTCCCGAGTGCTGTCGTCAATTTCGGTGATAATGAGCGGCTCAGGCTGTGCCTCTACAGGCACCACTGATGCAGCCACATCAGCCCACATACGTGCTCCTGCTAAATCATTTCCCAAAATCACCGAAACGCCTTCAATTGGTAACGCAGGACGCACAGCCAGAGCAGCTTCACCACAGAACAGTTCACAGTCCAAGCACACTTTATGCAGCAGAACAAAGAGCACATTTAATCCCATACCCCGCACTGGAACACAAGTGCCTGTCTCCGACGCGTCTGACAGAGGCAACACGTCCGCTTGAATAAATGAATCAAACGCCCCGGTGTCCCTCAAAATCTTGACACGCACTTTTTCATCACTGCCGACCAAGGATACATAACCCTCTCGAATAAATGGGAGATAGCAGTCATCCGAACCACCACCTTTTACCTCTCTTTTAATGGTATTACGCACGGGCGCAGCTAAACCAGCTCCTTTGGGGATTGAGTGAAACGTCCTGGACTTTGCTTTCAGCAAAAAACAGTCAGCTTGTGCCCTCATTTGTGACAATAATTACAGACTCTAACATTATCCCGCGAACCCTGAAATTTGGCATCTAACTGACCCGCACCACTGGAGGGACTCGCTCCAACTCCAAGGTTACCGTCTCTTACCCCAACATTTTGCACAAACTCCCGATGGGTCAGCACATACTCATCTGCTAAAACCGCGGCAGCGGACACTGTCATAGCTTTTTGTTCATTTACATAAGTTGAAATGTTGCTAAGGCAAACAGTTCTTGAATTCCTCCATCAAGATTAAACACGCAACTGCTCATAAGTTTTAACATTTTGCGCAGCGCACCAGCGGTCAAACTACAAATTTTTCCCGACCAAATTCAACATAGTTTTGACTTTCAGCCTTTTTGTATCGGCGAAATTTTTGTCTATACACCTCCGGCACGAGCTCATATGCGCGGAGAACTGCACTTTTTACTTGGTCATATTTTAAGCTCGCATCTGCAGACAAAGAGGCATATTCTTCCTGGGCCTTACCAGTAAACACACACTGTAGTAACAATGGCCAAACATTCTGAGGCCAGCTCATTGTGGTTGCCACTCGCTCAAACAAAACAAAATATTTATCCACTTCCTTTTCTGTGAACGGCGTAATTAAACAAATGCATTTATTGATGTCAAACCCTGTGTCAACAAAAGAACTGCTACTAGATTGACTGGCCAAAGGCATCGATTTGTGTCTTGAAACCGCCTCAATTTCCAGTTTACGCAGTTCAAAATCCCGTTGGAGCTCTTTTTCCTTAAGCTCCAAACGCCACATCTCCAATTGTAGCTCTAATTTACGCAGCTCAGGGTCAGGCGCCCCAACTCCAGCACGAGGAGTAACAGTGCTCACTGGCGTAATTACTTTTTTCTCAGCCAACACGGTGTGAAGTTTGAAGTTAAGGTCCTGCTTTTTATCCTGCTTCGATACAGGTATTTCATACTGCGCAGCAATGGACCACAGATTGGCTTTAGTACATAAATCCAGCTTCTCCGGACTGGGATGAGCCACAAAATCCTCCAAATCAAACTCCATCCTTGACAGTAAAACGCGCACACAAAACCCCCCAAAAAATATTGGCTTTAATTCACCAAAACAATCCGTAACCGGACTGAACAAAGCGCGTTACAAAAATTACAACAAATAGAAATACACTGTGAAGTGAATTGCAGACTCAAACTAGTGCACAACTTTACCACCAAAACACCCCTCTGTTCTTTTCCTACCTCACCAACTTATCACCTGGTTTAACTAGTGCCTGGCTCTTCACATGTTCAACGGCGGCTATTTATGCACTGTTGCACCTACTCCTTCAAAAATAAGGTGCATCCCCGGCAAGTTTGAAAGGCAATCAGCAATAGACGACCCCCCAAGATCCCATTAACGTGCTGCCAAGAACACTGCTCGCGCAGTGAACACACAACCGCCTCCCACGACGCTACAAAAAAAATAAACAGGCGAGGCCCAAAAAGGCAACACCTCTCCACCTATCAGGAGCGCAATGGCAGTCTTAACATCCACAAAGCAGTGCACGAGCCAAAACACTTCACTCACCTGTATTTCAAAAAACACGCCAAAAGTTACCCTGAAGCCGTGCCTCCTCTGCGCGCCAATCCTGGTCTCCATGCGCTCCAGCGCAGTACCTGGAACACTCCTACACTGACGTCAGGTGACTTCATTCACAAAAAGCAAAAGTAGGTCAGTGGGTCAGGCTTTGGCACACAAAAGAACAAAGACCGACGCCAAAAAAGATACATACACAAACTTTAGATCCGAAATGCTAGATTTGTCTCGTGGCATACTTTACCAAATCCACGATTTAAAATCTTCTAGGACGAGCCCTCACTTGTTACAGCCCGGCTCATAAGGCTGCAAAAATAAAGGGGGGGAAACAGAAGGCGTTTTAAGCCCTTTGTTAGGGCATTTATTAATTAAACAATAAATTAAATAGTTATATTTTGGGAGTCAGTAAATGGATGGTGTGCTGTTGGTGCGTGTGTGTTTGTGAGTATCAGTAAGAAAATGGATGTAGTAAATGTAAAGTGTTGAAATGCGTGTAGGTGCACCAAAGTAGTGTGGCTGCTGCGTGGCCGGCCGAAGGATGTCGTGTGAGATCGAGAGAGAGAGGCCGCGGCGGAAGTCAGCCTTTTATAGTCGGGGAAAACACTGGGCCCTAGTGATCCCCGTAACGTCCCCTGCTGCACCTCAAATAGAAAATGATATATATTACCCAGTAAGGGACCGTAACAGCGACCCACTTTTGGGCCTCATACCATAGATTGAGAACCCCTGCCCTAGTAGACTGCATTTGGAGCTTGGTCTTTTACAGACTGTTCTTATATCATGGAGAATAAGTGACACAGGATACCGCAGGTTAAATTTATCATTTAGAAAAAAGTGAGTGAGTGAAAACAAAGTCAGAGGACTGCTTAAAAATATTGAGTTCTGATTAATCAAAAGGCTGACTCCTGATTCTTTACACCTGCATGTTCATTCAAAATGTGCGCATTAACGATTGAGACCCTGTTTAAACACCAAAAATCACATGAAGTGATTCACGATCCCTGTGCTGTGCATCTTTATACGCCTTTATGCTCAACGGCATTCAGACGAGCCAAAGACAGAGAGGATGAGCAATTCAGGAGTTATTTAGATAAAATGTTGCACATGTGCAAAAAGACATACCTGACCGACAACAGCAGTAACAGGCACACCTTAAATTCTGAATATCAGGCCTGTGGTTCACAGAGCTGATGGTGACTGCATGACTTTGGTTATGATGAGGATGAAGAGCTTTTCTTCACGTTTTCACGCCAAGAAGCGCTGAAAGATGTCATTGGATTAGCCCAGTGTCCTTTAGGAATATCAACCAATGAGACGTTGCGGTCAAAAACATGGATTTATGACTTTTTTAGTTCAATGATTACAGCCACAGGTCAGCCCAAAATGTGCGTCGGCCAACTGGGCATTGATCAGTATGCCTGATGGCCAGTCCAGCCCTGCCAAAGAATCCAATGACAAAGGATTCTGTGAATTCACCTCTGGTCTGTTAAACAATAAGACTTGATCCTGACAGAAAAATCTGAGCTCTGCTGTTTACAGTGTAGAGAAACAGGAGGAATGGATCAAGACGTGTTTGAAAGCAGCTGAGACAAACTGAAGTACAGGAGGCAGAGCAGCAGCTGATTGGCTCTGCTGAGCAGACTGTGTGATGTGGACACATCTGATTGGATCCTAAAGAGTTTTTCTCTTCATTCTCTCTTCTTTATTCAGACTGGGGAGCTGCAGGTTGTCAGAGATCAGCTGTTCTTCTTTAGTCTCAGCTCTGAAGTCCAACCCCTCCCATCTGAGAGAGCTGGACCTGAGCTGGAACGATCTTCATGATTCAGGAGTGAAGCTGCTGTGTGATTTTCTGCAGAGTCCAAACTGTAGACTGGAGATTCTGAGGTAAGTTCATATGTTTTCTGTTTCTATTGTAGATCTTGTGTGTGTGATTATGAACTGAAGCATCTTCATGTCCAGATGTTTGACTGATCATATGTAGGGATGCATGATGGTGGATTTTTGCCGAGATCTGATCTGTTGACATTTCAAACTTCTCTGAGCTCCTCATGATATATCTCCACTCTTCTTCTATTGTAAATAACAGCAAGTGTGTCCTGTAGGAGAACTGATGTGTTCCTCTGATTGTGACAGTCTGTTTGTTTTAGAAACAGGAAACAAGACAAACAACATCTGATTCAACAATAAATGACAGATGTGTTCTTTTCAAATATAGACATTTATTCATGAAACTGAAGTCATTTCTTGTTCTCATGTTCATTTCATGTCAGATTTAATTGTCTCAGTAGAGTTAAACTTCTTCAGATGTCCAAACTGAACTGTAACAACCTGCTGACAGACAGAGAGCAGAGCAGAGACCAACCAGGGGGGCTGAATAATATCTAGTCATGTCTCCTTACGCTGGGCGGAGTGTCTGTTTGTCCAACACCTGTCCAGGAAAGATTACAACCACACAGCAGACACAAATGCTCATTGGACAGAGACAGTCATGAACAGAGATGATTCTTTTTGATTCTTTCTAATGTTTATGGTGACAATAATCAGGCCCAAAATAAAGATCTGATGTCAACAGTCAGTGCTCCAGTTATGGAGATGAAAAGCCTTTATCCCTCTGATAATATCATTGTGGGGGATTTTAATATGACCCCAGACCAATGGAAGGTCAGACGGCCATCAAGATCTGACAAACATTATTTTAACAACTTAATGATGGACTTTTGTCACAGTAAATTTCGAGGATACATGGAGAGTTCAGATCCTGAAATGCTGAAATCCTCCTGGTTTAAAGCAGATAGAAGCTGCAGGTCTAGAAGTGACTGTTGGCAACTTTCACATAATCCATGACAAAATGTCTCTGATATATCTTTGGATATTTGACTCTGAACACATCACAGCTTCATGCACCTGGATCCAGGGTTGGACTTGAAGCAAAAAATGGTCAGGGTATTCTTGGCCATGGCAGCCCACGGCATTTTCTCTTACAATATGCCAGAGGTAGTACCAAGTCTCTGTTTTACATGTCCTAACTAAGTCATAAATCTTTGGTCTCAAGTTCTGATTCAAGATAAGTCTGGAGACTGGAAAGTGGAGTCGTCTTCAGCTTTGACAATTAGTGTCAGATTATGTCATGGACATTACGACATTTACATTTAATTAAACGGCATTTAAGCAATACAGTTATTATTTTTTACTTTTTATATATTTTCACTGATATTGAAACAGGACTGAACTCATCCACACAAAGGAAGTGTTTTACACTCAGAATATTGTACATACTATCTTAACAGTTCCACAGGGGTGTTCATCCAAATTTGTTACAAGGGCCACTTTTTCTCTCCTAACAAAGGTCATAGGGCCATATTACAAAACCTCCTAAACAAAACAGGACAACATTCTTGATCCATTTTATATATGTTGTCAATTACTTAATATTTTTCACAACTGTACTTATTTCTTAGCCTACAAAAGTGAAGCCAGTCGTTATCCGCCATACTGCCATCAGACAACATTATAGGTGAGAGGGACAATTGTGATGTCTTGGTTGCTTCTCTCTGGTCTGTCATGTTGTCCATCTCTGAGTTTGACTTAAAGACGCTTGTTTTCCTGGATGATTGTTGGTTAATGTTGACTGACGGGTGGATTTCTGTATGTCAGATCCCTGTAGTTTCAGGGATTGCATTTAAAGCTGTAGTTACTCTCCAAACTTCAACTAATCGCTCCTTTACCTTTTTGAACTTGATAATGTTTGATTAGGAGGCCGTGGAGGGCCTGATGTGGCCTCAGTCATCCAGTATGATGACAGATTTGTTAAGCAAGGTAGATTCTTGGTGTGACTCTGTCCTCTTACTGGAAATGTATAAAAGGTTTTCACATTAGTTAATTTGTAAAGTGGAAGGAAACATTGGTATTTGGCTCATTTTAGATAAAACATTGACTGAAGTGGTGGCTCTTACAGCTCTGTCCTGAGAACCAGTCTCCATCTCAACAGCCATCATGATGAAAGTCTCAAAAAGATCAACCACTTTCATTTGTTTAATAAAAAAATGTTGCAGTATGAACCTCAGGTAGAAGAGAACATATTTTTGAGCAAAAAAATGTTACAAATATTGAATACTATCACAAGCCCTGGGAAAACACATCTTTAAATCTTACTCACTATGTTTCCTATCAAACATGCTGTTTTCTATATATCTCAAGTCAAATGTTTATTATAGACAAACACAATTTTTCTTCCTACTATGACAGGAAATGTCAACATACCCAGATAACTACTAAAATGTACTTGTTACAGGACAACAGAGTAAAATAAAACAGATTAATGTCTGTGTGCGTAGAGTCTCTGTACACTGAGGACATTTTAACACAATTTTACCTTATTTGTACACGTCCACAGAAAACAACTCTGCGACCCACTTTTGGGCCTCATCCCATAGATTGAGAACCCCTGCACTAGTAGACAGCATTTGGAGCTTGGTCTCTTACAGACTGTTCTTATATCATGGATAATAAGTGATGCAGGATACCGCAAGATGATTTGATCATTTTGGAAAAAGTGAGTGAGTGAAAACAAAGTCAGAGGACTGCTTAAAAATATTGAGTTCTGATTAACCAAAAGGCTGACTCCTGATTCTTTACACTTGCATGTTCATTCAAAATGTGCACATTAACGATTGAGACCCTGTTTTAACGCCAAAAATCACATGAAGTGATTCACGATCCCTGCGCTGTGCATCTTGATATGTCTTTATGCTCAACGGCATTCAGACGAGCCAAAGACAGAGAGGATGAGCAATTCAGGAGTTATTTAGATAAAATGTTGCACATGTGCAAAAAGACATACCTGACCGACAACAGCAGTAACAGGCACACCTTAAATTCTGAATATCAGGCCTGTGGTTCACAGAGCCGATGGTGACTGCATGACTTTGGTTATGATGAGGATGAAGAGCTTTTCTTCACGTTTTCACGCCAAGAAGGGCTGAAAGATGTCATTGGATTAGCCCAGTGTCCTTCAGGAATATCAACCAATGAGACGTTGTGGTCAACAACATGGATTTATGACTTTTTTAGTTAAATCAGTGGTTCCCAACTTTTTCTGCAGGGCCCCCCTTTAGCCCTAACCCTGACCATACACATCAGTATGTTAATGAATAACAAACACACTGCCAGTCACAAACTGTTATTGTCTATGAACCTCAGTAAAACTTCAAACTTTTGTAGAAATAACAACAGCCACTGCTTGTAACACAGTTTTGATGTTCTTAGTGTCTGAGTATGAACGATTTCCTGTGAATAAAATATTATGAAACATCTCTTGTATGTTTTCTTCCAGCCCTTCAATAAATCAGTGGCTACAGTGGGCTTGTTTCGTGCCACAGATCTTCCCCAGTCTTGGGTGCAGATGTGAGACTGCCACTCTGAATTCATTTTCAATGTCCAGATTTGATCTGTACTTTGTCTTGATGAAGGCAACTGCAGAAAAAGCTTTCTCACACAGGTAGGATGTGGCAAAAGGGAGGATTGTAGTCAAGGCTCTCCTGCCCAGTAGTGGGTACTCTTTCTCCACTGCAATCCAAAATGTAGACAAAGTCTTTGACTTGAACTCCAGTCATGTCCTTGAATCTGAGGTGACATCAATGAACTGCTCCTCCTCTGCTGTACTAAAGTCATCAGCTGGATTTGTACTGAATGGGTCTCTGATCCAGTCATATTTTGCTGAATCATGCACTGGAAAATAATTTTGGAAGTGAGTTTGAAGGGCAGAGATTTTTTTTCATGCATGGAATCACTGTGTTCTGCAGCTTGTTCAACTCAATGAACGCCTTTAAGCTTTCAAATGAGTCTCTATATACCCCCTGTAACTCGCTGCTGCCACATCCCTAGTTTTCTTGTGAATGATGTGATTTGTCTGCCAGCAGTGGGAAGTGTGTCTTGGTACCCTGCATCTGCAGATTTAGTTCGTTGAGTTTTTGAAACATACCACTTAGGTAGGCAAGCTTCATGAGAAAGTTATCTTTAAACTTGTGGGCAAGCTCATAACCTTCATCCAAGAAGATTCTGATCTCATCCTGCAATTCAAACACCCTGGATAAAACCTTCCCACGTGACAGCCAACGGGACTCGCTGTGGAACAATAATGCTGTGTGGTCTGAGTCCATCTCCCCACACAATGCGGAGAAAATCCTGGCTTTGACAGGTCGTGTTTTGATAGTTTATTGTGGCAATAACATCAGTCATAGCATCATTCAATTCAGGACTCAGCTGTTTGGAAGCTCTCGTTGTATCATGCAGTACGACCACTGCACATCCGGGCAGAAGCTCCTGATGAACGCCAGCAGCCAGCAGCCAGCAGCCCCCCCCTCCCCCCCCCCATCTCCCAGCCACCGCCTGAGCCCCGTCTGTGCAGATTCCCACACAGTCCTCTCATTTTAAATCTGCTCCTTTCAAGTAAATGTCAGTGATGTTAAACAGCTCATCCACAGTAGCCCTGTTTTTTTTACAGGTTTACAGAAAAGCAAATCCTCCTTCAAATCCTCAGCATCGATATATCTGACGTATGTTATTAATAAACAATCCTTGTTGCTATTAGTGGCTTCATCCACCTGCAGAGCAAATCGGTTGTCTCGTAACTTGTCACTCAGCTGCTCATCAATGTCTTTTGACATGTCATATATGCGCCTTACAATTGTATTGTTTGATTGAGGGAAAGTCTTTAGTTTGTTGGCAGTTGTTTCATCAATCATCGTCCAAACCCTTGAGGCCTTGTTGTCACAGACCCACATTGAAAGGATGCGCATGCACGGAAGTAGGAGCTGAGAGCGCTGCGGGGAGAGACACCAAGTTGAGTTAATATGTGGCAAAACTCCTAAATCATCCTAAATCCTAAAGCAATACTGGAAACTTAAAGTAACGACTAAGATGGATAACGTGAAGAGGTTCACCTTGACAGCTGGAAAATCGTGTTAATGTCTCAAAATCGAAGAAAGAGGATCGCGACCAAGAGGGCACAGTCTGAACAAAGCACAGCTGATGATCAACAGGTGGTGACTGCTGAGAATATGGCAGGTAAAGAGGAAAAACAACAAGATCTACCGTCTTTGATTCGTTCCATAATGAGAGAAGAAATAAGAGAAGTAATTAACACACTACAGCTGCAGCTGAATGCTTTGAAAAGTGACATAACTGAGTGCAACAGTAAAAATCGGAGATGTGGAGGATGCACTAAACAAAATGGACAGTCGGATATCCGCACTTGAAAAATCGAATGAAATGCTTCGCAGAGAATATGATGATGTAAAAGACAAGGCAGAGAGATTGGAAATCTATTTGAGAAAGTGCAACATCCGTGTCCACGGACTAATTAAAGATGTTGAGAAGGGACATCCAACGAAATATATGGCTGATCTTCTAAGCGAAATGTTTAAAGATAAGGTCACATTGGATCCGGAGGTTGAAGTCGCACATCGAGTTGGACCAGAGGGGAGAGAAGGAGGCAGGACCATGATTGTTAAATTGTTGCAGTATAAGGTGAAGGAGGAGACTATTGAAATAGCAAAGAAAGAACGCACATTTGAGGTCCGTGGGATGAAGCTGCGAATTACACCTGACCTCACGGATATGATGGCGAAAAGGAGGGCAAGCTTTTATACTGTAAGAGGGAAGGTGTGGAAAGCAGGGGTGAAGAACGGGATCATTCACCCAGCGACACTGATAATAACTTTCAAAGGTGTATCTAAAAAATTCACGGATCACTTACAAGCGGAGGCCTACTGGAAGGAGGTGATAGAGCCAGGAATATGATGAACAAGGTGAATGGACTGGACTCATGAATGGAAAATGAACAGATTGATTGGCACAGAGCAAGGTAATGGATAGGACTCATGATTATGATAATGAATTGGAAGAGATGTATCTGAATAACAGACTGTTCAGTTATTTTCAATCATCAGTTAAAGTTATTCTGATTATTATTATTATTTTTGTTGTTTAAGTTTTTCCGGTTCTGTTTGTTGAACTAGGCTACATGTAAAATAAGAGTGACCACTTGAATATGTTGGTTGCAGGTGATGGCGCAGTCCTGTTAAACTCAATGCATTTTTTGGCAGCGTGTGTGTATGAGTATGGATGTATGAGACTGTTTTTGTGGATGTATGTTGGTGGAGGGTGTGTGGGGATTGGACATGGGTGTGAAAGAATGATGGAGGATGTTCATGGTTGTCTGTTTGTTGTACGTAGCTCAAATGTTGGCTCTGAAATGACAATGATTGAATTATGTTTATTAAAGGAAAACTATTAGGTATATATGGCACATGGTAACTTGAAACTACCGAGTAAGGGTTTAAGGATGGCTCATTTAAACAACTGCAGTTTAAGGAACAAAATACAGGATATTACAGAAATTATTTTAGACCAGGATTTCCACATATTGGCAATTTCAGAAACACATTTGGATCCTACTATTGTGGATGCTTTTCTAAATATAGATGGATTTAATATTTATAGGTTAGATAGAAATATATGGGGGAGGAATCGCTATGTATGTTCAGAGTCACATTCCAGTGAAAGTGAGAGAGGATTTAAGTATAGTTGGTGTGGAAGCAATGTGGTTACAAATCCAATTACCTCATCTAAGATCTCTATTAATTGGGTGCTGCTACAGACCACCGAATGCCAATGTAATGTATCTTGATTTAATATGTGATATGCTGGATAGGGTTTGTGACCTAAATAATGAAGTATACTTTTTAGGTGACTTTAATATCGACTGGGGTGTAAAATCCTGTGCACTTAGATCTAAGCTATCTTCCTGTGCAAACACATGTAATTTGACACAAGCAATCAAGAATCCAACCAGAATTGTCTATGAGCCTGATGGCTTGAAATCATCCACATGCATTGATTTAATCTTTACAAGCGCCGCCAACCTGTGTTCAAAGGCTTTATCAATTCCTGTAGGTTGTAGTGACCACAATTTAGTGGCTATAGGAAGAAAGACAAAAGTACCAAAAGCAGGGCAGAAAATAATTTTGAAGAGAATGTATCGAAACTTTGATGAGAGTTTGTATTATAGAGATGTTAGTAGAATTGATTGGTCCATAGGCTTTCAGGAACAAGATTCTAACAGGGCCTTAAGGGGGTTAATGATTTGTTATTGTCAATTATTGATAGACATGCACCAGTGAGGAAGCTCACAGTAAGAAATGTCAAAGCGCCGTGGCTGGACAAAGAACTGAGGGATAAGATGACAGAAAGAAATCATGTCAAAACTGAAGCAATCAGATCAGGAGATGCACAACAGTGGGTAATTTATCGCAGATTGAGGAATCATGTAACAAAATTGAACAAGTTAAAGAAGCGAAAATATTATCAAAATAAAATAGTCTGTGCTAAACTAGACAGTAAGAAAATCTGGACTACACTTAATGAGGTAATGGGCAGAAAAGGAGGATCTACACCTCACTTTTTAGAGGGAGATGGACAGTTTTTTACTAAGCCATGTGATATTGCAAATTATCTCAGTAGTTATTTTAGTAATAAAATTTTAAATATGCGCAAGAATTTGCAATTTAGAGATGAAGATGATTTTGTAAGTAAACCGATAAGGAACACAATAATGTATAATAAAGGTTGTAAGTTTACTTTTGAAAGTATTCAACCTGAGACAATATTTAAATTACTCCAAGTTAATAAAGAAAAAGCCTCTGGTGTTGACAACCTTGATATGAAGATACTGAAACCTGTTGCTGATCTGATTGCTCAGCCTGTTGCCCATATTATTAATCTGAGTTTAAAAACATGTGTTTGCCCTGCCGAATGGAAAATAGCCAAAATTTTAACATTGCCAAAGGACAATCGACAATCATTTTCGGGAAAGAATAGTAGACCAATCAGTGTATTACCAGCCCTAAGTAAAATAATGGAGCGAATAATATATCATCAAATTCAAAGTTATTTTTGTAAAAATGGGCTGAATTCTGTGTATCAACATGCTTACAAAAAAGGACACTCCACAGCTACAGCACTTGCTCAGATGATGGACGACTGGATGAAGGAAATTGATGATAAAAAAATTGTTGGGTCTGTACTACTTGATTTGAGTGCAGCATTTGACATTCTTGATCACCATGTGTTATTGAATAAACTGCGCTGTTACGGTTTTGAACCCTCTGCTGTGGCATGGGTTGAGAGCTATTTGACTGAGAGGAAATATACAGTATACTTCAGTGGTAGTTATTCTGAGCAGAGAGGTGTGAGCTGTGGAGTGCCTCAAGGAAGTTGTTTGGGCCCGCTTTTGTTTTCCATATTTATTAATGATTTTCCTTTGATTTTGGATCATGCCACTGTTGCAGCATATGCAGATGATTTGACAATTTATGCTTCAGCATATACAACAGATGAACTGACTAGAATATTAAATAAGGCATTAAAGTTAACAGAAAAATGGATGCTTTGCAATAAACTCGTTCTAAATAGGGGCAAGACAAAATGTATAGCTCTAGGTTCTAAACATTCATTAAAAGAAACACCTAAGCTTCACATGTCTTTGGGTGACACAGAGGTAGAACAAGTAACAGAGGTAAAATCATTAGGATTTATTGTAGACAGTCAAATGTCCTGGAACACCCAGGTAGATAATATAGTTAAAAAGATGGGTAGTGGTATAGCTGTGATTAAACGCTGCAGAAATTTAATGTCTAATCGTCTACTAAAGCAAGTGGTGCAGGCACTGGTGCTGTCACACTTAGACTATTGTTCTATAATTTGGTCGAGTACAACAGAGAGTAACATGAATAGGTTACAGGTGGCCCAAAATAAAGCAGCCCGTTTAATCCTTCAATTCCCATTCCGAACAAATGTTAGATTAATGAATGATAGTTTAGCTTGGTTAAGTGTTAAATGCAGGGTGCAATATTCTCTAATATGTCTTATCAAAAATATTATAACAACAAAAACACCAGATATACTACACAGGACCTTAGAATTTTTTTCAGATACTCATTATCATTTCACCCGACAGTCATCGGAGCGTCGGTTGGTGTTGCCCCGGTGTAGAACCAACCTTAAACAGAGGATGCTTTGTGTTACAGAGCAATGGTGGCATGGAATGCCTTACCCTTTTTTCTGGTCTCTGAGAGTAATGAAATGTGCTTTAAGAAAAAGTTGAAATTGTTTCTGTTTACCCAACATGTATAACTGTGAAAATGCATTGTCAAGTGAGCACTATTTACTTATTTAGTATTATTATTCTTTTTTTTAGGTGTTGAGCTGCAATGTGAGTCGTGTGTATTTGTTAGTATGAATGTGATATAATGTAAAGTGTTTGATGTTAACTGCTTCTTTGGTTGATGAGATTGGTGAGACCCCTGGAAGAGTAGCTGCTGTTAATTTCAGCAGCTAATGGGGATCTTATAAATAAATAAATAAATAAAATAAATAAACCATATCAGTGGCTGCAGGCAATATCAATTCCTCAGCGATGGTGTGTGGTTTTTTACATTTTGCAACTCTGTAGGCTACTTTCTAAGAGGCAAGTTGCGCATTTGATGATGAAACAGCAGCGTTTGTAAACTTGCTCTGTTGTGCTCGACAGCTGAGAAGTTTCTCCCTGAAGAACTCCACAGGCTTGTGTGTACAAGATGCAACGTCTCGAAGTGGCGCTTTAGCTTGATTGGCTTCATGCTGTCCGAAGCTTGCACTTTCAGGCACAGCACACACTGTGGGCGCTCCTCGTTACCCACTGTTGTACAGGTGAAGCCGAGGGCAAGATATGAGCCATGATATTTTCTTGACTTTGCCTTAGTACTGTCTGTTGTAGTGTCACTGCCGCCCTTACGTTTTCCAAGTGCTCCGCTGTTTGCCATGGTTTGCTAGCAGTGCTGTTATGGCTTGGTGTTAAAGTGGACCCAGAGCAGAGGCGGAGATCAAAAAAGGTGGAAAAACTCAATATTTACAAATGTGGGATACATGAACAGGCTACATTGCCCCCCCCCCCCCCCCCCCGCATTTCATTTATTTTATTTATTTTGAATGGTAATCTGATTGAAATTTGATTTGATATTTTCATATTGCAGCAATTAAGGCACGGAGTGAAAATGTTATTAACATTATTGTTGACATTAGTCTGGTAACTGAGGGAGTATAGCAGAGATTCACAATACACAGATCGCTGTAAAACAGCTAGATTTGCAGTGTTACACAGAAATTGGTCATAATATATTCAGGCAGGCAGTAGCCAGGGCAGCTAAACGCTCGCAATGTGAGGCTCGTAACCGGGCAACCGCAGGGTCCTCAGTAGTTAAGGACCAGCTCAGGTAGCATCGTGGAGCGATCGTAAGCTATGTGTAATAAAGTGGCCGTGTTTCTGTGTTTGCAGAGAATAAAGCTGATCCTTCAATGCCCACACACTGGAGACTTCTCTTTCCATTTCCATGTGTGTAACACAAAGTCCCAAAAAAAAAAATAAAACATGCTATATACAGTGAGGTGGTGGTGGTGGGAGCTCGTGGAGACCTGTAAGACACAAACGAGATGTGGTAAGTCTTGAGGCAGAGAGTTAGAAATATCCAACAACCATAAAAATACCAAAATGAGCTCCGAGTAGCGGAGACGAGCTTTAAGGCCAGAACTGTGACTGAGACTATGAACCACAGGGTGTGTAATCAGCCGGCGTAGAAGAGAGGAACCCTCCGGCTTTAAATAGGGAAGTTCATTAAAGGCAATAAGGAACAGGTGGTGACTTCAGGTGAGCCGCTCCACAGCGCCGCCCTTGTCACAATCACAGGAGGGAGAGAGAGAGAGGGGACAACCCGAGAGGGGAGGGGGAGAGGAGCGAGCTGAAGGAGAGTAGTGAAACCCTCACAAGTGCAACACAAAGAACATTGTTTTTTATTTAGCCTTGCACTCCCTGCAATGGCGCTGCCCCCCCCCCCCCCAGGGGGGTGCACGGCCCACTCTGGATTAAATTATGACAGCCCTTAGTCAGTCCAAAATGTGTGTCGGCTGACCAAGCATTGCCCGTTACACCCAATGACCAGTCCAGCCCTGCCTGGAGCTGAAACCAGACAATGATGAAAGACATGACAGAGGATTCTGGAAATTCAACTGTGGTCTGTTAAACAATGAGACTTACTCTCAGAGCACCAGGACCATGATCCAGGACTCAGTCACCGACCCAGAAAGTCAGTCATATGAGACAAATGTGAATTTTTAAAGTCCACACTCAGAAGATACTCCAGGACATGTAGTGAGGAGAAAGCTTTGATGATCAGAAAACAGAGAGAGAGATTTGGTAGAAGAGCTAAACACACTATGGAATAAAAACACCCTCAGAGAAGAGGAGGACCCCAACATCTCAGCCCGTCTGAACAAACTTGATCCTCTTTTTATCTCCAAAGTTAAGGAGCCTGAAATTTGATTTTGAATGCAGGTTGAAGGAATTTAATCTATAATCAATACTAAAGGAATACATTTTAATTCATAATCCAGACAATCCTCCCACAGCCCTCATCAATGGAGTTTATTTCCTTGACCAAAGATGTTCAATAAATTCATGAGATCTGTTTAAACTAATGATTCATACCAACCTGAACTCTGTAGGAATAAAATATGAAACATTTTTGATCTAACCACAGAAAAAACACTGAGAACTAGATTTTTCAAATATCCACTTTAGCCTGAAACAAAAGAAATCCATCACAAGATAATGATTCATATTTATCCATCCAGTGAATCTTTAAGATAAAGATTTGACTTTAAAACAATGAATGAACTTTTAGTGAAGAAGACGTTGATACAGCAGAGCATCTCTTTGTCTCAGACTGTCACACCAAACTGTTGTTGAAGCAGTTCATGGAAACAGAAAAACCAACTGAAGGTAAAGAAACAGACCTGATAAAAGAAACCTCTGATCATTTGATTTGATTTGATTTATTTGTGTTCTGATTTGATGTATTTCATCTTTTTCTCCTCTTTTCTCTCTAAAGTCATGCCTGTTTACAGTTTACATTTTTTTTTAAATATTCTGAATGTTTTGCCTTCATGTTTTTGAATTGAATAATTTTACAATAAAGTTATGAAAACCTTCTACCTGACACGATTGCAGTTAGGACCCAGAAGCAAGCAGTGGAGTGTGAATAATGAACAGTCTTTATTTGACAGTAATTCAAGCACAGTTCAGAGCGTGGTTTGAACCCGCGACCATGAGATCTGCAGATGAGTACTCTAACGACTGAGCTACTCGGGAGGTGATCAGGCAACAGTTCACTCAGTCTTTTCAGGGAAGAAGCTGCGGCTTGAGCGGGGGTTGAACCCGCGACAGCAAGATCTGTAGCAGGATGCATTACTGACTGCGCCACACAGGGGATGTACAGACAGGAGTTCACACAGTCTTTACAGGGATGTAGCTGCGGCTTAAGCGGGGGTTGAACCCGCGACAGCAGACTTAGAAGACGAACTCTTCTTAGATAGTGACACACAGGAGGAGTCCAAGACTGAGACCCACACAGTTTAAACAGGGAAAAGGCTGTGGCTTGAGCGGGGGTCGAACCCGCGACAACTAGATCCGCAGTCGGACGTCTTACCAACTACGCCACACAGGGGATGTTCTGACAGGGGCTCACACAGTGTTTACAGGAGGAGGTGATGCAGGCTTGACTCACACACAGACAAGCAGAGGCGTTCAGGAACACTCGGAGATGTGATTCAGGCGAACTCACGTTGTCGAAGACAGGCGGGGAGTCAGATACCAGGCGGATGGCACAACATAGGGCCGACAGGAATCGGCAACAGGAGACTGGAGCAGGATCAGATACCAGGCGTGGAACACAACGTAGGGCAGGCAGGGCTCGGCAACAGAAGACGGAAGCAGGATCGAAAGCCGGGGATTCAGACAGGCGGGTGAATGCCTGACAGAAGCTAGTCGATACCTTGAAGTCAAGCCGAGGGTCAGGCGTATGAGGCAAAGTCTGGGACGAAACTTGTCGGCAACGGGTGATCAATCTGGGAAACAAGTCTGGAGTTCTCAGCATGAGTGCGAAGACGGTCTGACGCCGATTGAGTGTGGAGCAGGGGCTGTTGTAGCTGGCTTGATTGCAGGAGATGAGGTGCAGGTGTGAGCAGAAACACAGGTGAGGTGAGTCTGGGCTAATTACACTGCAGCAGTGGAGGCAGACTGGAGATTGAGACTGAGAGCACAGCTGAGTTGAGCTCAGCTTATTAGACTGCTGAAGGAATGTGGCAGACTGAAGCAGAGAGCACAGGTGAGTGGAGCTCAGCTGATTAGATTGATGCAGGAACATGGCAGACTGAGGCAGAGAGCACAGGTGAGTGGAGCTCAGCTGATTAGACTGCTGCAGGAATGTGGCAGACTGAGACTGAGAGCACAGCTGAGTTGAGCTCAGCTTATTAGACTGCTGAAGGAATGTGGTAGACTGAAGCAGAGAGCACAGGTGAGTGGAGCTCAGCTGATTAGATTGATGCAGGAACATGGCAGACTGAGGCAGAGAGCACAGGTGAGTGGAGCTCAGCTGATTAGACTGCTGCAGGCATGTGGCAGTCTGAGGCAGAGACTGAGACTGTGACACTACCATCAGACAAAAGTGCAGAAGTATCCACTGTACCATCGGACTGCAGAACAGCTTCTTCTTTCAGGCTGTGAGTCTGATGAATGCTCCATCTGCACTCCTCCAAGTCTGAGGGTTTGGTTTTTGTTTTGTTTTGGAGCCACAAATTAATTTCCCTGTTCACAGTGAAACACTTTCAGGTATCTTTCTAAAGTTGATAAATAAATAAATCTCCTCTGAGGTGTGAAAATCAGTCTCCTGGTGTCCTCCATAAAACAAGGACAGACACATGAGCACAGTGTGTGAGATTAGGGAGGCCACCTTTCATGATAAAGATGAAGGACCCCTGTGCTCCTCTAGGCTGAGACCACCAAGGGCCACAGTCCGGGCCCTTGTGGAGATCCAGACAGAATCCTGTGTAAAATGGGGGTCATGATGTCATAGTGGGCAGATAACAGCTGCAGGAATGAAGACGTCCTCCAATCAGTGGAGCAGAAATATTTGATGGAGATATCAGCAGAATGGAGGATTGATTTTCTCCAGTGCAGACACCCAACATAGTCCAAAACACAAAGGGCCCTCAACCCATAGGACCAGAACCAGCAGAGACCACATCCAGGGGCATCAGCTGGACCCTGATGAAGGTCTGAGCTCCAACATGTTTGAAGGGACAGAGAAGGTTCTGGAGATGCACATGTAGACCACAGTGTGTAGGAGTCTCTCTGTGTTTGTCTTGTTGACTTCTCTCACCTGTCCAGGTGGGATCAAGTTTTTCTTGTTGAACATTTTCTGATCATGAATTCTAATGAAGTTCATGTAGACTGCAGTGTGGACCATGTGACAGCAGACTTTGACTGTGAGTTCAGACTGAAGTGTTTAGATGTGAATGTTTGATCCTGACAGAAAAATCTGAGCTCTGCTGTTTACACTTTAGAGAAACAGGAGGAACGGATCAAGACGTGTGTGAAAGCAGCTGAGACAAAGTGAAGTACAGGAGGCAGAGCAGCAGCTGATTGGCTCTGCTGAGCAGACTGTGTGATGTGGACACATCTGATTGGATCCTAAAGATTTTTTCTCTTCATTCTCTCTTCTTTATTCAGACTGGGGGACTGCAGTTTGTCAGAGATCAGCTGTTCTTCTTTAGCCTCAGCTCTGAAGTCCAACCCCTCCCATCTGAGAGAGCTGGAGCTGTGGAACAACAATCTTCAGGATTCAGGAGTGAAGCTGCTGCGAGATCTTCAGAAGAATCCAAACTACAGACTGGAGACTCTGGGGTAAGTAGATTTGAATTTACTTTAAATCCCAGAATATAAATCTCTCTGGTTTCTTAGCCGTTCTCTGTTTTTTGAGTCTCTCAGAAAGAAAATGAATTTCTGTGTGTTTCTGCCTGATGGCTTCTGTGGCATTCAGCAAAACCTAACCTGACACAGTACCATATTGGATATGGAATATATGGATATAATATTTTACTCATCCATCTGATATGGAGCCATTCGAAAATGTTTTCAGGGGCAGACCCTTCCAAAACACCAGCAGCTTGTGATTGGATGATCATTCGGCTCCTAACACTTATCACAGACCAATCATATCAAGCCACATGACGTAGCAGCTAGCACAGACTTAATATACATAGACGCCTCATTGGCTGACGATGTCCATTGGAACTGACATATCAACCGGCTGCCATCTTTGATGGGTCTGATGCAGTCCCAGTGAGTTTATTTCTACTGAGCAAGGTGTATTATGCCCAATTAAAATGAGCATAGCTCTGCAAATATTTACCCAATTTTCAAACAGCTTAGTTTGTTACAAATGACAGAGACGTACTTATGATACAGGATGCTTTCTTATTGAAAAAAAAACCTTCTTTCATGTGAAATCCTTTGTATTAATGCTATTGTTTTATTTTGCAATGAGACAGTACAGTGAGACGGACAGACAAACAGCATGTGAACAACATCCGTGGTCTTAGGAGAGTGTGTGTTTGTGTGTTTGTGTGTGTGCTAAGAACATGATGAGTGATATTCACAGTAGCAGGACTATCACAGAGATAGACATATTTTAATTGCAGTAACTAGGCTTGCATGTAAATTGTTGACTTCAATTTATCTCTCACACACACACTCACACACCCACACCATCATGACCCTTCTGTACACACCATTAACGCAAGATTTTTTCATATTTTTGTTTTTTTGTGCTGAGTATATTCAATATAACTATTAACCTGCTGCTCAGAATACGAGCATAAATGCATCCACTCCAGTTGTTTCTGGTGCGAGACCGGACTGAAGAGACCCATCCAATATGGCGAAGACGCTGGATTACGCTCCAGCACTTAATAAGGCATCTACATATATAATGTCTATGGCAGCTAGACCCTGATTTAGCTGTTAGCTTTAACTACGGTTCAGTCGTTAGACTATCGTCTTACAATAATGATACATTAATGGTGAAGAATCTGGGCTTCATTTTTGACTCTGAGCTCAACTTTATCCCACATATTAAAAACATAACAACAGGGTTTTATCACTTCAAGAACTTTGCCAGAATCCGCCCCTTTCTTTCTCAGACTAACACAGAGATGCTAATGCATGCTTTTATCTCCAGTCCTATTGACTGCTGTAACGCCCTGCTTTCTGGTCTACCAAAAAGAAACATCTCAAGTTTACACCTGTTACAGAACTCAGCAGCACGTGTGCTGACGAAGACCAGAAGGCGGGCACATATTACACCAGTTTTAAAATCACTGTATTGGCTCCCTTTGTGCTTTAGGATTGATTTTGAGATCCTTCTAATGGTTTTAAGGGTCTTAGGGGTCCTTCTTATCTTTCAGAATTGCTTTTACCATATGAACCCTCACAGACCCTGAGATCCTCTGGCACTGGCCTCTGAATGATTCCTAAAGCTTGAACACGGACTTATGGTGAGCCATCTTTCCAGCATTATGGCCCCTGTCTGTGGAACAGCCTGCCAGATGACCTGAGGGCAGCAGAGAATGTTCATACTTTTAAAACTAGGCATTTGTTTTTTAGCTAATATCTTCTTTTTATAATCTACATTTGTATTGTATTTTATTCATTTGTATATTTTCACCCTCTTTATACGTGTTCTTTTTATGATATTTCAGCCATTAAGTGGTATTTTATTTAAATTTACTTATTTATTTAGTTTTATGAATCTTAGCCTATGTCTATGGGATGTCTCTGTCTCGTGGTGGGCATCATCATGAAAAGTTCCCCATCAGAGACAACAATTGACCACTAGAGAGGTGGCAATCAGAAGCAAATGGGGCAGTTGTACCCTGCACAAATATCTTTGCAATGCCGTTTTAATCATGTCTTAGTTTTAAAGGTTTTGTTATGTTCCATTTTGTGATAATTTAACACTGAATTTGGTAGAACAAAATTTAAGTGCGGCTGTGGAATAATGAGCTCTTGAATTCAGGAGAGAAACTTCATAAACCTGTCCAGAGTCCACACTCCAGACTGCAGAGTGTGTGGTCAGTGAAGGATTTAAGATAGCCCTTGTTATCTACTGTTTCTTCTGCTGACCACGGGCACAATTATCTAAAGCAGAGAGGATACATTGAGAAAATAATAACAGTTTCTTATTAATTGGGTCCATGACATTTTGATTTTGTTAATTCTTGATTCTTACAGGGTTGATCAACACTGGGTCAGGACAGATGAACAAACAAAATGCAAGTATTATTGAAATTTCTGCATTCCTTCGGACAACAAATGTCAAATTATAGAATGAGCAAATGTTCTCAGCTTTTTCCTTTTTTTTTGTCACAGTGCTAAAGTCTCAACCCATTTCCACATTTGAAGACTTCACTGATAAAGAGGAGGGGGAGGAAAAGGTTCATCATATTGTTGATCAAAAGGTAAGGAAGAGAAAGTACCTTTGTGGTGTAAAATTGAGCTTTTAGCATAACTGTTCTTTAACTTACCCATAATTCAAACGATGAAGCATTTCAAATGTAATGGTGATGTTATAGGTATTTTTGACATGGAAGCCTAATATTAGACAAAATCTCTACATTATTACATTATTGTTGAACACCCTTCTGAATTTTTTTTTCAAATGGATGAAATTGTGAAAAAAATGTTAAAATTTATGTAATTGTAAATTATTTACAATTGTTTCAAGAAGGAAAGGGGTCAGCAACATCAGGCTTCATCTTACTTAGTTACAGTTAACAAGGAGGGATGGGGCTGGAAAGTGTGGGCCTTGACGGTAAAAACAAAATGATACAAAAACTGAAACCTCAGTTTAAAAACAGTTAAACTCTGAATTAACATCTTTGTCATTATAGCACAATAACAGCCTCTGCATCAGCTGTTGAATGTACTTTTCATGATCCAGTGAGAATCAAGACAATTACCAGGAAACAAACAATATGTTGATGTACTTATTTTTTGTAGAGCAGCATTGTGGCAGTTTTTGTACGTGCTTCACAGTAAGGCGGTTGCTGGCTTACACCCTGAGTGGAGCCTGCCTGTTTTCCCTGTGCATATGTGACCTCTCTCCAGCACTCTGACTTCCTCCTATTGTCCAAAAGCATATTCATTAGGTTAGTTTCTCTAAGTTTGCCCTTAAGTTTGAATGGTTGCTTGTCTCTCTGTGTGGCTTTGCAATTGGCTTGTGACCGGTTCAGAGTGTACTGTGCCTCTTCCTCAATGTCAGCTGGAATAGGCTCCAGCCTCCTGTGACCCCGAAAGGGAAAAGCGGTTTAGATAATAGATGGATGGATATTTTTTTTGGAGCAAAGTCCTACTAAAAGATGTGTGTAATTTGAGCACGAAAGTTTGAGTTTAGTATTTTTTTTCTGAATACATTCCCAGGGGAGTTGGTATTTTCCTTGAAATGGTAAACTTTGACCTTTTACCACAGGCTCTGATACCCTTCTCTCCTGAGCAGACTGGCTCTACCTACAGGTAATCTTGAAATATCAAAAACACTTGAACACTGGATTTTCTCGGTCTTTATGTGTTTCTTAAACATCACAAATGAAGCACCCTATGTGAGCTAATTAACTCCAAGCCCTGAAAAACATCCTCCTTAATGTGACAACAAACACTCATTGGATTTCAGTCCGGATAGACTTAGAAGTTACAATGATCCCTACTAATCGAGTTCAACAATACGTGGGACAGTTTTTCTAGCCCATGTCATATAAAGATAGAAAAATAATTGAAGCTCCAAAAAGAGATCTCACTCATCACTTTAATATTTCAGTAATAATTGTGATACTTTTTTGATAAAAAAGAAGTTACTGAGCTAATGAATAAAGTTCACTTTGTTTCTTCAAATATCTAGAAATTATAATATAGATCAAAATTGTTGCAGATTATTTTTCCAAATCATTCTACAGTATGATAAACTCCAGTTTTATTCAACATTCAGAACAGTAACCTTTGATGCTAAAATTGATGCAGCCTGTTGGTGTTTTTAGCTTCAGGTGTCCTGGTCAAGGTGTGTTTCAATGTGCTGTTACTGGACTGGTGTTTGTCACAGCACAGGAGGCGGAGCTTCAGTACAGGACCGTCCAGTGGGACGAGAACCTCCTCCAATCAGCTGGCAAGAAGGCTGCTGGGCCACCGTTTGACATCCAGTGTTCAGAGGGGGCTTTGCGTCAGCTGCACCTCCCACACTGTGAAACTGAGGAAGGTACAGGCAATTCAGTGTCACATTTATATATTATAATATATACATACAGTCATGGAAAAAATTATTAGACCACCCTTGTTTTCTTCAATTTCTTGTTCATTCTAATATCTGGTACCACTAAACGTATAATACAATGAACACAACAAAAAATGCAGCTGGTCACATAATACTTTATGTCCTATTTGACATTCTTAAGCTTAATTGATTCCCAGGGTATATAAGAGGCCATTTCATGTCACAAGCAGCACTGCACATGCAAAGGCCTAGAGTGGTTTCCTACTTACATTCAAGCCGTAGCACAACTCAGAAGTTGTCAGCTCTCACATAATGCCTAAAACAAAAGAATTATGTGAAGCCACAAAGGCAGCCATCTTGGCACTGCTGGAAATTGGCATGAGTGAGAGACAGGTAGCGAAAAAACTGAAGATCTCCAAGACAGCCGTTCATTACAACAAAAAAAAACAAGCTGAACATGGCACTTCCAAATTGCTACCTGGCCGTGGCAGGAAACGCCTTTTCTACTCCCACGAGATGACCGTGCACTCATCCGCTCCTGTGTCAGGAATCGCTGCCAGACCTCCAGGACCTTAAAAATGAGTGGGCACTGTCGAGAAATGTGACTTGTTCAGCAAGGACAGTTCGAAACCGACTTGTTGAAGCTGGTTTGAAGTCACACAGAGCACGCAAGAAGCCCTTCATCAATGAAAGGCAGAGGAAGGCCCGGTTACTCTTTGCTCGAGACCACAAGGATTGGACTGTTGATGATTGGGCTAAGGTTCTCTTCAGTGATGAATCCAATTTTGAATTGATGCCCACTCCAGCCAACTTACTGGTTAGGAGGAAGCCTGGAGAAGCTTACAACCCAGACTGTCTTGCCCCTACAGTAAAACATGGGGGTGGATCAGTCATGATCTGGGGTTGTTTCAGTCTGAGTGGAACAGGGCAAATGCAATTGTGTGAAGGCCGAATGAACCAGGTCATGTACAGGACTACCCTTGAAAACAGTCTTCTTCCATCAGCTGGAAAACTCTTTCCTGCCTCGAATGACTGGATTTTCCAACAAGGCAATGCCCCTTGCCACACGGCAAGGTCAGTTAAAGCCTGGATGGAGAACCACAACATTCGCACCATGCCTTGGCCGGCTCAATCACCAGATCTTAATCCAATTGAAAACCTGTGGAAAATCATCAAACTCAAAATGGAGAACCACAAGCCCAAAAACAAAGAAAATTTGTTTGAATTTGTCCAACAGGAATGGGCTGCTGTGACAGCAGAACAATGTCAGAAGCTGGTGGAGAGCATGCCAAGACGCATGGCTGCAGTCATCAAAAACAATGGTTATGCAATCAAGTATTAACTCTTGTGCGTATCATGTGTTTAAAGCAAACAGAAAAGAAAGCATGGAATGCTTAAAAGTAGTGTTTTTGGCGGTACAATGCCATAGCTATTGATGTAAGAATTTAAGTAATTTTGGTTATTATCAAGAAAACCATGGAAAATGAATAGTTCTTAGTTCTTAAACTAAACTCTCATGAGCTATTTTTGTTGTTATCATTATAATTGTCCAAACAAATGTACCTTTAGTTGAGCCAGGCATTAAAATTAACAAGAAATTGAAGAAAACAAGGGTGGTCTAATAATTTTTTCCATGACTGTATATGAAAATAATAGGCTAAGGCTTGATTATGCTTTGATTAATGCTTTGTTAATCAGAGAAAAAAGCAGACTGTGCTGTTTGGTCAGAGAGAACTTTTGATTATTTTACTACGGAAATTGTGTTGTGTGTTTTTCAGTCTCTCACTAAAGTCATGGTGTCATTGTGCAAAACTACCATAATAAGGCTCCATTATATTTACACCTCCATGTATTCTTGCTAATTTTGCAAACTGTAACATCTGTGCTACTTCACACTGCAGAAAGGCGTGGGTGGCTGCAACATGGCATGTGCCCCTACATACACACTTACTCATGGTGTTCCTGTCTTCTGCTGAGTTTTCCTGCCCCTTGGCTCCATCATCAGTCCTCTGTTAGTCCGTCTGAAGAGGGACCAAAGATGGGGATCACTCATTTCCCCCATTCTGTCTTTGACGGTCACAGTGGGGGTGAAACATCACAGGGGGCGTGAATATTGTGCCTTGAAGTGGCAGTGTGAATTGGGCTTCTGTGAAAATGTGATTTTGAGATTGTCATAAGTAACACAAACTCCTCTCATCTTTGCAAGTTCTGAGTGCCCCAATCACAGCAGCCTTCCTGCAGCTTTGGCCAATGATCTTTGCTTATCATGTCAGCTTTAGTTAACACAGCTATGCTCTTTTACCCATAATGCACCAGTAATGCAACAGAGGGAACGACATGACAGAACTAGGCTCAAAGCCTTGACCTTCTTTTAGATAGAGCCAATCTACAGACGTATCCACAGAATCAAACATTTTTGATGAAACATTATGGTAAGACTTTAGTCTTTAGCTATTCAATGACATGACTGCTGTCAGAAACCCCCTGTCGGCTCCCCTCAATTCAGGGAGACTCAGGGGCATCAAACAGGAAAGTAGAGGCTCATGAACAAATTAGGGAGAAGAATGAGTGGACATCTCAGCAAGACTTGAAAATAAGGAGAAATGGTTGATTTTTGGAGGAGAGAATCCCTCTTTGATATGTCATCCTCTTTGCACAATGATACTCAGAAGAGATGAAGACCAGGGTCAGAGGAGACCTGCAGATCCTTAAGTTTCTCCAAAGCTGATGTAGTTAATTTATGACTCTCTGTTGAAACATATACGCCACAAGTCTGAAGTTGCACCACTCTGCTTCCTCAGCTCTGCTACTTGATGACTTGCTGTCTGTGGTCCACGTCACTGATGATGGGATGAGCTTTTTAACCCCACTGAGGGTCACACACACTCATGTGGTTGTAGAGGTCCCTCATCTTTCTGTTTTTGGACTGGTCTGGGATTTTGTGAGAAGATTTGTGGAGGTTTCCAGGCCAATCAAAGGCCAAGTCCTGCTGTTCCTCCGACATCCTAACACGAGGCATGAAATGCTTGATGTTCTTCTGCTGCAGCACAACGTTGCTCTGCCTGAGGTAAGTAATATGTTCCCTTATATACCCTGTGATGATACTTAAATGAAAAAGATGGTGACCATTCTCCCCTTTTAAATCAAACCAAATGTTCTCTCAGTGTCCACTTCATCAGGTACCTCAATCCTCTGGTTAGAACAATCCTTTAGGACATATACTGTATTCTGTTGTCACAATTGCATTGCTAAGCAAAGCTAGACAGATACCACACAACAACTTCAATAAAACTGTGTTTGTTCTAAAGGAGGCTTTACTGGTGGCTGTATCTGTTTAAAGCTGTGGTCTACGATTTGAAACCGCAGCCTGCCCCCCCTTCCCTCACCTCTCCCCCCCGTGTTCCAAGATCCCGCCCCCAGCTCGTGTCGCCTCGCCTCTTATCAAGCCCCCTCGGACAGAGCTACTAGCACAATATATCAGCAGCAAACTCAATCAAAAACAGCTCAGCTCAACTGAAAGTATCAAACACGACAGACATCCCCCTTGTAACACACAGCAGTAGCCATTTCAATTGGACCGGCGGCAATGTGGGTCTGGCGCCGCCAGAGCGGAGCCGAGTGTGGGGGAGGATTTATCTTTCTCAGCCTGTCCTCCCCAGCTCAGCTTACAGTGCAAACGATTAGCGGCTAACAGGCTAACCCGCTCCCCTACAAGTTATTAGCCCGTGCAGGCACAAACTAACCAGAGTTATTCAGCAGACATCTCCACTGTAGTAAACAAAGCCATTACCTGATCAACCAGGGGCGAAAGCGGTCGATGCTGAAGGTCTGGCGGCCGGCTGAGGCTATTCGTTAACCGTTAGCTGTTAGCCCGCTAACAGGCCTCAACCAGCGGGCAGAGCTCCGTTGGGCCCAGCGGCGGGAAGGCGGCCGGTCTCGGCGCTAGGCTTTTCGGCTCCATGATAGTTCAGTAGCTAACGCTGCTAGCTGCTCACGGAGGTAGAGGAGAGAGCGGGACCATGGCCGCATCGCATGACGATGCGTAGTGAGAGAGACAGGGGATTGGATGGACTCACGGACCAACTCACGGACCAATTAATAGTTGCAGGTTCTTAGGTTTGATTGGTCAGCTAGTTTGCAGCTTTTCAGCGGATATACTGAATGGATTATTTTCATTCTTTTTGGTCTTTATACTGTGTAGATAGGACCATAGGACCATAACAGCCTTATAAACGGTGTTATTAATATGTACAAAGCTTCCAAATCGTAGACCATAGCTTTAAGTGAAAAATACTATACATAGCTTGCATAAATTATTTTTCAAGAAAATGCAAATACAGTATGAAATTTCACTGTACATAGTTCAAGCATAACTGTTGCTTCAACATAAAATAAACTGCCTTGTCTTTTCTTTACATGTGAATTCCTGAATAACGAACAGCAAATGTTTAGCAAGCACTTAAATTATCCATTTTGGTGTTAACTGATCAGTTTTGAGCACTCAGTTGAAATAGGCCATGGTACAAACTAAATTTTAGCTGGTTAGATAAGCAAACAAGCATCTCAGTGTTTGTTTATATTTTATTCGCAATCTAACAGCTTTTCTTTCAACACAGTAACGTTTTCCATGACAATTCTCTTTGCAAGGACAATATTGATGTTTGACTTATGGACATATCAACTCCCAGGCTCAGTGTAAGGAGACAGCTGGTCTGCAGGCACATTGCAATAGCTTTGTGACAAGTTAATCTAAACAAAGGGAAAATGAAACTTCTGAAACATAAGCACTAACTTAATGTGTCCACAGGGGGGGGCCTAAATGCCAAATGATCCCATCACACAGTTATCAGAATACAATAAGTATTTAATTTATTTTTCTGCAGGTTGTTGCCCAACAAGTGAGCTCTACACACATCCAAACCTCCTCTCAATGTCTTCTCAACTGTGATCAAGATTACAGCCTCTGTTGTGTTCCTGAGGACTTAAAAATTCAACCAGAGGTGGGATAATCCACGTCCTCAGAAAATGACAAGAATTATCATAATGCATTTCCTGCTGCATGTTTATAACTATAGGCAAAACTCAGATTAAGATCAGCTTGAAGCATTTGAAAACCAAGTACATGTAGTTTTTACTTAGTACCCTGATCCACCCCTATTCTCAATATAGACAGATGACCACAGCAGCTTACAAAGAGCTGTCTGTCTATCAATTTAACTTAGGAGGTGGAGTTTTGGACTCCTGCTCTCTCTGTATATAGGACCAGTTTTCTGCTGCTTCTAGAGTGAACTTTGGTTATGTTTTGATCATGAATTAACCAAAATAACCATTCACCTAATATTTATGATTGCACATGCTTATTATTGGCCACCATATCCCTCCAACTGGGGCAAAGCACTAACACAGCAGTGAGGATGTAAGCAATACCAATGCTGTAAATATGAGGCAATCAGCCAACATTTTTTTTCTTTTTTCCACCTAAATGTACTTTTCTTAATTTCTCATAGCTCTTGCCTTCTGCAACAGTGTATAGTTGATGCATCATAAAAAGGGTTTAATTTAATGATCTCTCTAAAACATTATTATTTTTATTGTTACTTCAGCCAGCACGTTTTTTCTCTGAGTATGGACCAAACTTTCATCCAACATTTGAAGTTTTCCTCACCCCAAACTCAGAGGAAGTGACTTTGATAGTCAAGGACCAGGAGAAACGAGAAGTCTGGAAACGGGATGTGCTTCTAACAGGTAGAAACAGCTCCGTACTTTTGTTTCTGTTTTAGATGTTTTTTGGTGGTAGGAAACTAGAGTGCATGGAGAAAACTGATGCATGCACAAGGAGAACATGAAGACTCCACGCAGAGAGTTCTTAACAAAGTTTGGGAGTCAAACCAATGAGATGTACTTTAGGGTTTGTCAGATAGTGGCACTCCTACCCCTGAAAAGTGGCCCCTCAGTCAGCTTAAAATATGAAAAAAATATATATGTTCATGGAAAAAAATCAGAAATATTAAATTTCCAAGACAACGCCAAAAACAGGAACATTTCCTGAAAACAAAGCTATATTTGACAGTAATGGTTTATGTGCAACTCCCTTTTAAGCATTTGTGAAAACAGAGAAAACTGAAGATAAACAAACTTTAAGAACCAATAAATTATTTTACCAAAGAAATGCCAAAACAGGACCACATTCTGTATTTGGCTTTGTAAATTAAAAACTTCTTACATTTAAGCCTAAATATAAAATGATAACCAAAGTTACTCATCCCTGCCACCCCCTGTACAAAGGTACTCACCCCCTGTACATAATGCAATATTTTGAAAGAACTCCAGTGCTAGAATAATAAAACGCCTTTGGTCATCAGATGCTTACAGATTTTCTGGAAGAAAAAGTGATAATACACAGGTCTTAGCACACTCCTGTCCCAACTTTTGGAGATGCTACATGCTAAAAATTCATTATAGATACATTAAGGAAAGGATGAAGTTGACCAGATGAAACATTAAATACATTTTCACTCCCAAGGACCACACCAAAAGCAGTATGCATTTGAACTTCTAATGAAAATTTAGGAATAAGACGAATGAGAGTGATAAATGTGCAATGTAAGATGCAACTATATTACCAAAAGTATTTGCTCACCTGCCTTGACTCACAGATGAACTTAAGTGACATCCCATTCCTAATCCACAGGGTTCAATCTGACGTGGGTCCACCCTTTGCAGCTATAACAGCTTCAACTCTTCTGGGAAGGCTGTCCACAAGGTTTAGGAGTGTTTATGGGAATTTTTGACCATTCTTCCAGAAGAGCATTTGTATATTAGGTAGACAGAATAATGGTCATATGTTCCAAATGTCGGGGCAGAGGGAAGGACAAAAGTCTTAGGCCTACAAAGATGTTGGATAGATCTATCAGAGTATTATTCCAGCTTCTATTGTAGAGTAGGACTACAGATAGCAGCATGAAATTGTCAGATGCAGCAAAGAGTGTACTGGGGCCAGACTGTGGGGAACCATGTCCTAGGAGGTAAGGGTGAGGCTCAGTAGCTGTGGAGCTAGTTAAAGATTAAAGATTACATGATGATGGAGGAAGTATCGGCTGCTCTGTTGTCTGAGTGTAGACTTTCTTGACTGTTTTGGCTCCTAAAGGGTGACTGCTTTGATGGTGGGATAAGTTCATGAAGGGCAGATGAAGGAGACTGGAATTTCAAGTCAGTGGATTTAGGCTGACTGTAGCCTTGTAAAACCCCCTAAAACGGATGGAGGGAGCAGCATCTGTGCAGAGCTGAATGTAATCAGTTGAGTTATAACTATTTTATAGGAATTAATTAATCCCCTCAAAGATGTTAATGTTGTAAACATTATAGAAGATGACAAAGCTGCAGATTGTTGAATGAGAGGTGATTCAGTGGATGTCACAACCCATCTCAATGGAGAAAAGGGACTTAACACAAATCAACAAATTTTAAATGGTTTGATTTAAAGTTATTTATTATTGAAGAAAAATTAAGCAATTTTAACAAAATAAGATTGAAAAGGGCAAACTAAGAAACACTAGTAAAAGTAAAATACTCAAATTGAAATTCAAAATCTGACGGACTAAATTAAATTATCCAAATGGTAAAGAGGATTACAAACAACGGAAACAAACAACTTAACTAACACTCTTAACCTACAGGACCTCTGAAATACAAGCACAAATAACACAAAGATGTAGCAAAGATCGTCTAATCTAACATATCCCGATTCTGTTGAGAAGCTCCTCTTCTCTGGATCCCGGGGCTTCTTATGATGATGAATGGCTGTCGTCTCACAGGGCAATTGGCTGCTGGACCTTCGACAGCTGTTTATCCACCTGTCGATACATTAACCTCATGTCTTTGTGCTTTCTTTAGTTATACTAAGGCTGGAAATAGATTTGCCAAATATTGTGGTGTCATTATTACCAAGGAGGTTATGTTTTCAGGAGAGTTTGTTTGTCCGTCCGTCAGTGAACAAAATAACTCAAAAAGTTATGGATGGATATAGATGAAATTTTCAGGAAATGTTTAGCATGGGGAAAGGAAGAACTGATTCAATTTTGGTGTTGATCCGGATCAGTGTCAGGCCGCCATGACGAAAAATGTGATTTTTGTGAATAACTACTGAACTAAAATAGATATCATTATGAACCCAGTTGCTAACAGTATGTTTTCATGGTGTCGAAATATTTACATGAAATATAGGTAGGACTAATATTCATTGTGAAAATCACAATATGGATGAGGACTGTGGAGGACTGCACACCCCGAGTGCTTTTCTAGTTCAAATTTGCTCAATGTTCCGACTTTTCTTTAAATTGGCATTCATAATGTCACTTATTTAGCTGTAAACTTTGTGTTTTCATAGACATCAAATATTTGACAAGGGTCTTTTTTGTGGGTTTTCTTTCCAGGTTCAAGAAGAGAAACTCTTCAGAGTGTTGTCCAAGCAGTAGACAGGGACCCTGCAGTGGCCCCTGCAAACACACTGAGCTCAGTCAGGACTGAGTTTGTTAACAGAGTGACTGATCCAGTACTGAACCAACTTCTGGATGAGCTCCTGAAGCATCGTGTTCTAAATTATGAGGAGATGCAGTCAATCAAAACCAAAAACAGAGGGGATAAAGCACGAGATGTGATCGACTCAACTCAACTAAAAGGGGACATGGCCAGCTCTATTCTGATCAGAGCTCTTTCTGAGGTGGATCCATGGCTTTGGAGAGAGCTAAACCTCAGATTATGATGGGATGTCATAGTATCGTTTTACTGTAGCTGGTTCAACCCTGAATGACAGCTAAAATTATGGATGAATGTATTAAAGAGGTCATTTAATGTCTCATCTCAGGTTCATATCTTCCTTTTTTATGATTTCTAAAGTATGTTCACAATCATGTTAAAAAAAATGCAGGAAACCTGGGAGGAAATTTTACTTTTACCTTTGAAAATATCTATCTGTAACAGACTCAGAGAAATGCAATATAATGTCTTACAGAATGCTATCCATCTCCACCAAAAATTTTCAACATGTATTTAAATGTGTTGAGGAAGATATAAAAAGATGGACCAAATTACCTATCTTAATGTCAGCTAGAATGTGGATGTTCTTCCAAGATTTTCCCTCTTCCACCTCCTGAAAATTATTGAGATAAGTTGAGTAAACTTGTTTCAAATTTTGTGTGGGGCAATAAAAGAGCACGCCTTAAGTTGTTTACATTACAAAGGAGCAAGAAAAATGGAGGTTTAAATAATCCAAATTTCAAATTGTACTCATGGTCTTTTGTCGCCCCATATCTGTATGGCTTGATCCACTTTTGCAGATCTTGTGCAATTGAAGAAAATTTAGCCCTTCCACATCGATTACAAGACCTGATTTTTCTGCTCTTTCCACTAAAAGTGCCAAAGGTCAGCTGGGGCATGTTAAATCTTACTTTTTTTTATTAAAGAAACATATTTAAGACAAGACAATACAGTACAATAACAATAACAAGCTTGGAATAACAATACAAAAAAAGTGCATTATACAGAATAGGGTGAAATGTAATTTGTAGTTGGAGCTTAATTAAAAAAAAAAATCCTCCCTTCTCCTTACAGAAATGCTCTTGTCATTATAGCAAAAGTATTTACATTAAGATAATCCAGGAATGGTCTCCATATTTTTTTCAAAGGCATCAGTTTTGTAGTTCAAGAGACAAGTCAAAAAGTCCAGAGGTATGTAATCCATTACTTTCCTATGCCATCCCTCAACTCAGGGGGCTTTGTCTGAAATCCAGTGCTGAAGAATGCTTTTCCCTTCTGTACAGTTTTTTCTGATATTTATCAGTCACACAGTCATCAGGAATACCCAGAAGGAGGGAAACGGGGTTGAGTCAAACTCCTTCCTTTTCCATTTCAAATAATGCATCATTCCAATATTTCAGTATTTAATTGTCATTTCAATTTAATTATTATATTAACCTCTGATTATGTTCTGGCCCGATATGAAGTGACTCTAAAAAAATAATATGGCCCGAGGCCAAACTTGCCGATCCCTCGGATACAGGTTCATGCGTAAACGCTGTATGGTATTATTTGGTTTGAAATCTTCAGAAATTAAATTTAAACATGCCACCATATCAAACAGGATATCACAGTAAACTTGATTCACAGTTTTTGTTCATTAATTTAATACACGACTAACATGGATCAAACACTGTTGTTCCAAATCAGCGCAGAAGTGCGTCGGGAAAAGGCGAGGCTGATTATACATTTCACACTTTTATGCACTTTTACGGGTTATTAAGATGACTACACAACACACAGAGACAATCAGGGGCTTAATAGAAAGATCTTAAGATGTAGTTTAATCAGCAAAAACAGGAGGTCACAAACTTCAACCACTGATTTGTAATGATGCTGTAAAGACGGGCTGGAATTGGGGGCGCACATTCTCAATGCGCATAATGAGGATTATTTTAAGACAACTACTGTAATAAATTTACTGACCAAGAAGTCCCCATCATGCACAGTGCCAGCGTGTAGTTTCCTTTTTTATTAAAAATAAGGCCACCTCGCCACAATGTTGATTAACGGCTTTTGCACCTCATATATGACCTTTACATTGATCTAATAAATTGTTTCCTGTTGACATACACACATTCATCACGTGATGGCTCTTTTATAGCAATGTGTGTGCAATAGACAGCTCCGATCACATTGGGGAAATCGTCTTTCACTGCAAATTGTACTTTAATGTTGAATGCCGTCTGCGGCTCTGCACACGGTTTCAGGAGGACTGCCCTCGGGAACTTAAGACGGCTGATGATCCCGCTGATGATTGTCATCATTCTCACTCTGTTAGATTCAGCTGTTGTGTTTAACTGTATTTTTTCCACCACTTTTCCTCATGTAACTGCAGACACGTGGGTGTGTTAATTGTTCATAATTGTTAATTGTTGTGTCTCTGAGAACGACTTGTTTTCACATTTATTTAGTCCATTTAACACTTCCCCGGCATCACTTCTAAGTGTCGCAAAAAGAGCAACAGCAGTAGAAACGTGCGTACGCCACCCATGAAGTTGGCGTGAGGCACCGCACATTTCCACAGTCAATTCACTCTTGATACATCTGTACTTTGCCGTGAAAAGAGCCTATGCCACGTTTTTGTGCGTCACACCCTTTGTACATGAGGCCCCTGGTGAAGTGATGCACCCATCATGCCTAGTCCCTGGGCTGTTTGTTTCTTATGAAGCTAAAGGCAGCCACGCTGTCCTGATGAGAGAGCGCTGCAGAAGAGACATGACGTCACAGAGCTTTAACGCACAGAGTGAGCCATCGAGCAGGTGAAAAAGAGAAACTTAGTTTATTCATGGGCTCCGATGTTTGTTAGTTTATCTGAGAGCAGCAGACAGGAGCAGATTGCTCACTGACTCACGCTGTCTCACAGAAACATAATGTAGAGCTGAAATGGATCATCAGTGATCTGTTCATTATTAAAGCTCACAAACACGTCTGGATGAACGCTGACTGACTTATTGGTCTGATTTTATGGAGAGTCGTTAAAAGCTGCTTTCAGCATGAATATTCCAATAAATGAATAAAAACATTTGACAATCCCTGTCCTGAAAACTGTTGGTTCTGCCTGATAAATCCCATTAAAGATGTTTGTGTAGTGTCAATAAAGTTGATCAGATATTAGAATCCAAACAGGATAAAGACGTTTGATTCATGTTGTTTGTTTTGTCTCTTATTCTGTGCCTAATGGAGTTTCCAGTCAATCCCCACAGTGACCTCTCTCTTTCTCTGGTCACTGCCCCGTTTCTGCCCTAATGAACAATAATCATCTCTATATATTAACCTCTGATTGTGTTCTAGACCAACATGAAGTGACTCTGTAAAATTAAAACTTAATTGGATTGAGGTTCATGCGTAAATGCTGTGTGTTTATGGAAAGCTCTTTATAACATTTAAAGGCTTAACTGAATGTCAAACCTTTATTTATTCTTGAAACGACATTGAGGTTTCCCTCATTTCCAATGCTGATTGGAAATGGCGGAAAAGCTACAGATTACAGACACATTAAAACCACAGCACAATAAAACAAGTACAGAATACTCACTTTGAACAACAATTTCATCAGTGACAAGGTAGATAAAATAAAATCAGGTAAAACAGTTGCAATGTGAAACACAATGGTTAGAAATCAAAGTCCTGAACTCTGAAAGAGAAGGAAGAACATGAATTTTTAGAGAGTATTGGAGGATGTTCCATGAGCTTGGA
Organism: Scarus forsteni; assembly: GCA_036419115.1. Lineage (NCBI taxonomy): Eukaryota > Metazoa > Chordata > Actinopteri > Labriformes > Labridae > Scarus > Scarus forsteni. The sequence continues at coordinate 13,117,322 of JAZDUH010000536.1, forward strand.
GCATCAAAAAAAAAAGCTGTTTTACCAAGTTCAGTACATGCTTGAGGAACTTTAAGAAGTAACAGATCAGTAGAGCGAGTTGTATAGCTACCAGCATTCCACTCTAACAAGGTTGAGATGTAAGGTGGTAATTTTCCAACGAGGGCCTTAAAGATGTATAAAAGCAAATGTTTGTTGCGCCTCTCTTCCAGAGAAGGCCAACCAACCTTCTCATACAGAACACAATGATGAGTTCTGTAGCCGTCAGCAGTAATAAATCTAAGAGCAGAGTGATATACACTGTCCAAACGCTTTAAGACTGAAGCTGCAGCATGTCTGTAAATCACATCACCATCATCAATGACAGATAACAACACAGCTCCAACAAATCTTTTCCTACAGGATAAAGGAAAGCTGGATTTGTTTCTGTTAAAAAAAAACAATCTTCTGTCGCATTTTAGTGAAAAGATTGTTTATGTGATGTTTAAATGTTAAATCCTCGTCTATCCATACGCCAAGATATTTATATTCAGTGACTCTTTCAATTCTAGAGCCTTCTATAGTAACCAATTTCAAAGTTTCATGGTTAATATTTCTGGCTCTGGAGAACAGCATGTACTTTGTTTTTGTTACATTAAAAGAAGTTTATGATTTAAAAGAGATTTTTGAAGCTCATTAAAAGCAAGCTGCAAATTGTTGATAGCGAGCTGTACAGAGTCTGCAATACAATAAACAATGGTGTCATCCGCGTACAAATGGGCATGGCAACCACTTAAAGAGGACACAATATCATTTATATAAATAGAGAAGAGTACAGGGCCCAAAATGGAGCCTTGCGGCACACCCCTATTGGTAAACAAAAAGTCTGACTTGGTGTCGCCTGATATTATACACTGACGCCTCTCAGACAAATAGTCATGAAACCAGGCACATGCACTTTTACTCAGGCCTATGTTGAACAGTTTACTTACCAGTATGTCGTGATCAACTGTATCGAAGGCCTTGGACAGATCTACAAAAACTGCTGCACAGTGTTGCTTCTTGTCCAGTGCTGATATGATGTGATTTGTGACTAATGTGATGGCTGACATTGTGCTATGATTTGTTCTGAAACCAGACTGGTGTGAGCTAAGTACAGAGTAGGTTGAGAGGAATGACTTTAGTTGATTGTTTACCAGAGATTCCATCACTTTTGCTCAACAGGGTAGTTTGGAGATCAGGCGATAATTGATATCTGTTTCTAATATCTGTAAGTTACGACGGAGGATCAGGGCCATTTTGAAAACTAAAAAAAAGGTTACGAGAATAAAGTTGTAAAGTAACAAGAATAATCTCATAAAATTACAGGAATAAAGTCGAAACATTGCTAGAAAAAAGTCATCTTTAAGATTAAACTAGGAAACATCTACTTGTGTATACTTAAAAAAGATATTCACAAATTCTGACTTTGTGGATTAATTACTAATTATTATTATTATTAATTAGTTATTAATTAACTTAATTAATAACTAATTAATAATAATTTCCTAATTTTTCAACTTTGTTCCATAAATTTAAGATTATTCTCGTAACTTTTCGACTTTATTCTCGTAACCTTTTTTTTTTTCAGTTTTTATCGTGGCCCTAATCCTCCGTCATAGAAAGTTCTTCTGATTCAAAAAGATCTTTTCAGATATCTGCGACGTCTTTCTTCCTCTCTCTACAGCTGTCATGTCAATATCCACGAAGACGATCTTCCTAGGACAAATGACATCACTTTAGCCATTCATGTGTATGGGGTTATTGGAGATATCTCCAATTCAGCTACAGATATCTATAAAATGAACTGGAGATATCTGCAGCTTAATTATGACATGGAGTAATTCTAGATTCAGATATCTACAGTTTATTTCAGAGTAGTCCCAGTTCCAGTCAGAGATATCAATTTTATAGTTCACAGTGTAGTTACTCAATGTAGCAAGAGTATACCCATTTACCCAAACTGACATTTAAAGCGTATTTTCTGATGGCTCCCAAACTTCTCCCTGAGTAAAGCTTTATATTAAGTGAAGAGTGTCTTTTTCTATTTGCAGCAAACCCAACAGACACTATCTGCTGTGCCCTGTGTGCATGTGTGACGAAGCAGCGCCGTCACTAAAGGCTCACACTTGTCCGTGCACTCAGACACACACACACACACGCCCCGTGTAGCAAACACGCACGCATTGAGCACACACACACACACTGACGCCGAAGCCGGCTTGAGTCCACACACTTACATCAAACTTTTCCCTCCGTGCTATTGTTTCCCCCACTCTGATAACTCTTCATTTTCCTCCTTTCCCCCTGTCTCTTAGCGTGACCAAGGGTGCACACTTGGGAGCTCTAATAGTTATCTGCATACATTTTACTCAGGTTTATAGCGCTCTTACCTTAACGTGGGTCTTTGGAGCGTCATGCTGCCTCCCGGTCTTGTGTTTGTATCATGGATGTATTATTTTAACTGGATGCCGGACGGAAACATGGCGCCCGTTCATTTCTATGGGAGTTGCTCACCCAGCGCATACGCCGAAAAAGTTTCTGGCTTCCGGGTTTACTTCCTGATCATTGGGCCCATAGAGCAGGCGCAGTAAAGTCATCTCCCATAATGCTTCACGTCAATGGGAACGAGCGAAGCGCGGTCTTAATGAAATGACGCGCGGCCACGATAAAAATCTACCGCGGGTGAAATTTACAGTATGAGAGGTGTACAAACTCAAATAATGAGTTTTTAGGGCACATGATCCGACAACGATGTAATATAATGACATCATATACGTAATAAGTCTGCATAATAAGAGCTTAAGACGAGTGATTTTTATTTGATGACTTTCTATAGCTGACTATTGTAAAATCATGGGATTGAACAACAGAAAAACTGTCGTGGACTTTAGCAGTCCATCAGCCAAATAAATCAGAGTAATTTGTTCATTTTATTAATCCCATATTTGAGAGATGACTGCTTATCAGATCAAGTTTCAATGATGATTCAAAGGTATTACCTTTTTTCATGGACATATTAATGAGGCTTTCGCTGTAAGTGTCATACTGTTCTTAATGCATAAAGTCCTTGTGCTACCCATTCATTTTCTCTTTTTATTTTGCTGATAGGCAATCTGATAGTCTTTAGATGAACCATGGATGGAACCCGGGGATGAGACCCAGATTAAGACTGGCTTCTCTAATAATGTTCTGTTTCTTTATAGGTTTTTATCTACTTTGTTAACCCTTGAGGCAAAGTTCAAGTCATCAGGTATCAAATTGGCTCTGTCTGTGTTTTCTTGATCATCAGAGAGCTTATGGCAAAAAGATAAAAACATTAAATACAGAAAAAACATTTAAAAACTATATATCTGTGGTTAAGTAGGAAGATGTGGAAAAGATTTGAAGCAGTAAAAGTAAAAAACAATATTAAGATTTATCAATTTTATTAAACTTTTATGAGAAGAATCAAATTGGTACACAAGAGGTTTTTCTTTTAATTTCTTGAATAAACACATTGCTTGTTCTAATGAATACTGTATGTGAGTCACAATTATATTTATGTATTCAGTTATGTATTTATTATTAGGCCATATTGTCCTGGTGTCTATTTTCTGTCTGGGATTCAAAATGGTGTCATGAAACACTCAGAAAATATGTAGACAACAGTGTATGTCAGTAAAACTGTCAACGATAGTGATGTTTCAGGAATATCACTCATATTTTATCTGAACAAATCAAAATACATTTGTAATAAAAGTTCTAAAAAATGTACTTTATTCAAAAACAGACAGCGTTGGAAGTGAACAGTGTGATGGAACTACTGAACTAAAAGTGAAATAATGTGACCTAAAATATAGGTTATGAAATAAACAAATACATAATTATCATTAATAACATTAGGAGTAAATTATCCAAGACCTCTAAACCACACACACTCACATAAATGGTTAGTTTGGTTTGATTTGTCAATTTCTAATGATAATTGATTGTTTGATTGATTGTTCCCAGCCTTAAATTTTTAAGATAGAATGTTATCTGAAACAGTTATATTTTATATATAATGTTATGGGGTAAGGGTTGTATTTGTTATATTTTATTTTCTATAAAATATGAATGGCGTAAAAAATGTAAGAAATCAAAATAAAAACACAATATAATGAAATGTTTAAAAAAATGTTTTGTCTTACTTAAAAAATGTTATTCACGTTAATTATTAATGAATTATTCTCAGAAAAAAATGCCAATGTTCTTGGTAGGCCAAAAAAAGTTTGTATTTTATTAAGATTATCTTCTTTGAATAGAGTTAATGGTGTAATACATGAGTGATACATAAAATATGACAGATACATTAGATAAATCAGAATGACCACCATACTGTCATTAATGAAACTTGTTTATTAAACCATCCTCCACAGCTGCAGGACACATTCAGCCATGTTCACTCTTTTCCCTGGAGTGATGCTTCTTTACCTCCAATCTCTGTAGAGAGAAAAATCTTAAATAAAAAATTAAAAATCTTATTTAATCAACTGGAACATGACAATTGTGTTGTTATTGATCTTTATTGTACTTTATCAATTTATTCAAGTAAAGTTTTTCGTTTTATAAAGTCTCTTTTATTATTATTTTTACAGTCTAAAACTTACATTATCTGAATGTATTATTTATAAAACAATTAATAAATTTACATATATTCCGAATAAAGATCCATCTACCAAACACAACTCTGTGATCCCCTGACACATATTCTACACATTAGCTACAGTTATTCTGGCATGTTTTTTAAAACTTTCTTTCAACTGAATATACTTGGAATGTAAGACCATCGTGTTAGTAAAATGTATCTTACTTTATTCTTTATTTCATTGTATATTATCCAATACACAGCAGTCTAATGTAAGTACAGTCAAGATACGTGGACGTGGATTTAATTGAAATATAAAGTCTAAATACGTTTACAAACCCCAACTATCAAGTGAGTGATAGTTAACTCTGAGAGAATACATGTGTTAAGTCACTCTATGTCAAACATAAACTCACCGTTTAGTCGTTTTCCCAACTTTCAGAACAATTTTGCTCCATACAGCCTTAAGTTAGCTGGTGTCCTCGCTCTCGAGACACAGCATGACCGCGCTTTGAGAGTGCGTGTGTGCAGCTGTGACGTCATCAGAGAGATAGCGACTTTCCTCTGGCTTTTCTGGCCTTTTGAACACTTTTTGACCGATCAAAAGTCCAAGTCTTAAATACATAAAATACAAAGATCCGTTATTGACCGTGTTTATGGCTGAAGATGTCCTGTAAACAGTTTTACAGCCGTCTCTTTTACTATTGCCGCCTATGGGAAAAATGCTTTTTGGGCCCAATGGGGATTTTTCGTTGCAATACCACGAGTGGCCACTGGGAAAAATCGGCGTGCCGCCGAGGGGCGGTCTGGTATCCAGTTCTCATAATACATCCATGGTTTGTATGGGGAAACAGAGCACGTCATTTCCGCTTCCTATAAACGGAAATCTCGCGGGAATACGTGCTCACATGACCTGGGACCATAGACCGCGGGACGTGTATGAACAAGGGGGGGCCACAATCGCAAGGGGGGGGTCACCGAAATTTTCGGTCAGACATGATGCGTAGCCGAGGCTATAGACTACACTATACACGGACACACACGTAATGCCATCATCTACCAGGCTATTGTTAGCTGTTGTTAGCACGCTGTGTCTGCGTTGTTGTATGAAGAATGTGATTATCACTATGGCAGCATTTTTGTAAATATAAATCTAACAATACTATGTATACATCTGATCTAGAGCGACACACCCCAGTCAGAAGTGCAAATAAATTGATTATTACAGGAGCTAAATAACTGTTCACACTGGGGGCATCCATCTTTGATTGTCAACTCGGAGGTGGCGAGGTTTCACCGAGTTCCCAGTAGGAAATTCAGACTTCGGGGGACATTCCAGTTTTAGTTTCCCACTCGGAGCTCAAAATTCCTACTTCTGACTACAACTTGAACGCACCGGAGACGTGAAGCCAAGTGTGTTTGTTTGTTGTGGTGAATGGCTGCAGCATGGATCTTTGTCGGAACTCTACATTGCTTTACAAGTTCTTTTTCAACAACTTACAGGATGCAAAGCCACGAGGTAATGTATCTCTTTCTAGTTACGTAGCGGTAGTTTTTGATGTGTGAAGACAAGCAATGCGGGGAAAAGTTATTATCGTAGTTGTAGACGGCTATATATCGCTACTTACAGCCCGGCGCTCTCAGACCTGTAATATAAATAATAAAATAATATAAATTTGCTCTAGTTTTAATTGTCTTGTTCCTGAAGTTGAGTATCCAGGCCAGTCCAGCCCTGTACGACCCGACCAGGAGGCTAAAGAATAGCATTTATAGATAACCTATTTAGATGCTATAAAACTCATCGATAAGTGCGTATTTCGACCCAAAAAGTTACCCGGGCCACGGCCCGCCTGGCCCCCCCGCTTCCGCGGTCTATGCCTGGGACAGAGCAGTTTTGTAGTTTTTGAGGGTGAATGTCTTTTTCTGTGTCAATTTTGAATTATATAAAAATGTATAAAAACGTATCTAAATGTGCAAATTTACGGGGTAGGCAAAGAAAAGTGTAAAATGTTTAATTCATGAAGAAAATGTATGTTTTTGAAAAGTTATGTAATTGGTTACGTCCAGGGGGGAGGGGCTTCCGATTTAAAAGATGGCTTCCTGGGCTTGCTCTGGTGCTCAGAGTGGAACTGGTTACAGAGCAGGTAACAGCTCCAAGTGATTTTTCTGATGAGTTGATGAAGAACTCAGTGGTTTATGTTGTCTTTCCAGTTTTTCTTCTATTTTGTAAATATTGTACATACATTTTTCCTCACATCATTTTTGGTGGTTTTGAATTTTTGCACTGCTTGATGGGAGACCGGTATAAATAAATAACACCAAGCGAATCTTCCGACTACGCCTGTGTTTTTGGACATTTTTTGAGTGTTTTAAAGAAGGACCCTGTGACAGCATGAAACCCCAGAATTGCCCTTCCGTACATCTGTGCAATGTCTGCATGAAGACCGATAGGAGCCATGGGAGCAGTGGTGGAGAAGGCAAAAAGGGAAGTCAATCAGCTTCTGGCTTCTGGCAGGGTGTTCAGCTACGTGTTCCTTCGGCAAATTATGGATGATACTGATCCACTGAGCAGGTTGGTGGAAGAGCTTTTCAGTCTTTTTTCACACATCACTTCTTGTTTACTCTCTGAAATGTATAACATTTTTTAACTGTATTGAATAAGATTATCTAAATTGTGTTTGTTCTTTTAATTGAAAGGCTGATTGAGGAGCTGCAGTGTCGGCAGATGGTGGTGACTGGTGTCCCTCCACCACTGCCTAATGCCAACGTTGTGGGAGCGACCACACAGCCACCCGAGAGTGTTTGTTTTTGATTGTGAGTCACATGAATCAAAAATATTCAGTACATAACAACAATTCACTATTATAACAATGATAACACTTTTCCCACATTGCAGTAACCCAGATGTGCAGTGGAAGAAGGCAGCCAGGAAGCTCATGGCAGAGAAGGGCCTTTATGGGAAGCACTCCATGGACTATCTATTGCTGAAGGACTTTGGCAAATACCTGGAGAAAGACCTCCAAAATGAAAATTACAAACAGGAGGTGAGGACTACCATAAAACACTTCTGACTATCCAAGTAAAAAAAATATTCAGTGAGCAGAAGATAATTTAACATGTTTTGAAAAATGTTTTATAAGGTACACTGAAACAGATACATTGTACTACTCCTTTCTAGTATATTCTATTGTGTTTAAACCTGGAGAATATTCTTCATTTTCTCCATGAATTTCCCCCCAGAGGTTCTGGCCCTGCTGGGGGCACCAGCCCTGGAGGCTGCCTGATGCTGCTATAGAGATAGATGGAGAGAGACAGAGAGGGACAGAGTGAAAATTGAGTTGAATTTGAATCAGTTTGTGAATCTGTAGTTGTGAATCACTCACCATAAGAGCACGGTTTTGCTCTTCAAGGTATCGGACAAATTGGTGAATGAAATTTAAGAATCTTTAAGACAAAGCTGTGAGGTAGTTCCACAACTGTCACTGTTTTTACGATACAATAAATAAAGCAAGATATCAATGAAATTATTTTTGGTAAAAAATTTATTGTAGATTTCAAAATATGAAAAGGAAAAACACATCGTTAGATGGACTGGACAATGGCAGTGATGAAGTACAAATAGATTGCAAATGTCACTGGCAGCATACACATGTCTTCAAAGCAGTTAACAGCTGTACAGAAGAAAACAAATGACTGACATTAGGCAATCAAGCTACAGCCTCAGTGGACATGGTCTTTTAGACCTTGGGCAATAGCTTGTAAAAACATATCAGTTCCCTTAGGGCTTCAGTGAATGTTATCGCTTAAAAATAGTTCAGGCTGGTCAAACACGATATGCGGATGACGTACAGCATTTCCATTAACACATGTAACAAAGGTAGCCATCACATTGTTCACAAACTTCTGTGCTTTGTCCATCTTGCCAGGTGAGGCGTACCTCCAGTGGCGCCTTTGATTAATGGAAGATAATCAAATCTTCATGCCAGGAAACTTTTGGTGGAGGTAATGCAGATCACCTTTCATTTCTTTGAGAAGCTGCACGCTTTTCACACGTCCAAGATCATTGCCCCCACAGTGAATCACGAGCACCTCCGAAGCATTTGTTCCTCTAAGGCACTGGTGGAAGAGCGCAAGCAGGCCGTCCTAACACATGCCTCCCCTGCCAAACCACTGGACATGGGCAGAAACACCAAGATTGGTCCTGATGGTATTCCTTGCTCGCTGTTCACCACGTCGGATGTAACTGTCACCCAAAATCCAGACTTTGCAGGCTGTTGATGGAAAACAAAGTACCATATTAGGACCATATTAGAAAAAAAATTGAAAACTTTCCAGTAAATTACAAACATTTATCTTTATTGTCCAATGTTTTATTTTTCATTCAGACATTAACCTCAGTTTGTCAGCCATAAATTTAAATCTAGGTTATAAATTGCAACAAATATCTTTTAATTTGTAACAAGCTACTATTTTCAAATTAATAAATACCCCTTTTGGGAATGAAATACCAAAAATTAATTTCAACATGACTATGCACTAACATACCTTTTTCTTGGAGCGGGACTGTCCTGAAAATGTGTTCTCCATGTTGTTAAGGATGAACAACATGAACTACTGACTTCAGTTTTCTGAAAAAGGGAGAAATGGACAGCAGTGTGGTCAGGCATGGGAACTTTTTATAAAGCCATTAGTAACAGTGTGAGCTAAGGTACTCTCAAGCTTAAACTGCAGGAAAAATTCAACTGAACCAAAAGGACAAGTGAGAAGAGTGAATAAATAAAAATCAAAGTCTTACTTCTTCTCAGCATTGGCAGCCATTGCAGAGATGATGATGAATCCATGTAGATCAGAGAAGTCAAATAGAGTTGTGGTAGGGGTTGTGAAAAAAATCACAGTGAAGTGCATTGAATTTGTCCCCTGTATTTGTACCAACTCCTCTGCCAGCCCCACCCCTTTTCATGCTTGGATGGGTGGAATTGGTCAGGTGAGCTGGGGTTGGCCTGTGAGGTCATTTGCATGATGGCAATGAAAGGTTTTCAGAAATAACTTTAAACCTTAAAAACTTAGATTTAATTAGAATTAATTACTTTTTTTTATTGTATTTACAAAAATCTGGGAAAGTCACATATTTTTTGGCTGTGAGATTGTCCTGACCTCTGACCTTCCTGGGTTATTTTTAATGGTTTGAAGTAAAAAAAAAAAAAAACAGAAAGAAATAGACAAAGAAGACATTTGTTTGTAGAGGGGATTTCACACTGTGTTTTTTGGTGTGTATTTTGTAGTACTGTATGATAAAGCTGCTGTGTGCAAAACCTCACTTATTTTTAGAGCCCTTTTAGTGAGATCTTCTACAAGAGACTATTTGTTTCACTCAGTTTCAAGTGAATCCTTACAGAGAGCCTAAAAGAACAAATGTAATGAAAACTCAGACTATTTTATTTTAGTTAAATTTTAGAAAACTCTGTATTTACTTTCAGTATAAAAGTTGATATGTGATAAGCTGCCTTTTTTCATTAGACATCTTAACATTGTAGAAGCTGTTAGACTGTCCTGACCTCTGACCTTCCTGGGTTACTTTTAATGGGGTTTTAATAAATTTTTTTTTAAAAATTAAAAAAAATAAAAATTTGTAGTAAAGAGGGGATTTCACACTTAGTTGTTTGGGGTATATTTTGTGGTACTCTATGGTAAAGCTGTTGTGTGCAAAACCTCACTTGTTCTCAGAGCCCTTATAGTGAGATCTGGGGACATCACAGTTTGTGGTGATGTTACCCAAGTCTCAACCTTGAAGCAGACTCTCATGCTACGGCCACACCGGACGCAAATTCGCCTGGACGCGTGTCGAGATTACATACAAAGTCAATGCAAACACGCGTCTTGACGCAAATTCGCCCCGGGCGGCGCGTTGGACGCGTTTGGCGCGGCGCGTCTGGAGCGTTGGACGCGTTTGGAGCGTCGAAGCGTTTTGACGCCCCAAACGCCTCGACGCTCGAGTTGAAAATATTGAACTTTCGACATTAGTTCCCGGCGCGGCAGCCAATCAGCGATGACATTCCCCCCTGACGTCATTGATTTGATGACGTGTGACGCTCCACGGCCCCCTGCTCCCGCTCAAGCCCCTCTCAAAGATGGAGGAGAGGTTTATCGGCACTGTTTGCTATCATTTGGAGCTATACTATTCGGCGTGTATACTCTACAGAGACCGGAACAAAAAGGAGCAGGCTTGGGTGAAAGTCGCTGAGGAGACAGGTTTGATTTAATGATGTGTGACGCACCGGCCTCCTGCTCCTGCTCAAACCCCCTCTCAAAGATGGAGGAGAGGTTTATCTGCGCTGTTTGCTATCATCCGGAGCTAAACTACTCGGCGTGTGTCCTCTACAGAGACTGGAACAAAAAGGAGCAGGCTTGGGTGAAAGTCGCTGAGGAGACAGGTTTTGAAGGTAAGTTCTGTAAATATTTGTTTCCAGCTGGATTTGCCTGCACGGGTCATCACTGAGTCCAACCGGCTCCGGCTCTCTACTGCACATGCGCCCGTCCCACAGCTTGTGAAAATGTCCAGCTTCGGGCGTTAAGCGCGGCGCGTTACAGGCTTTACGCTCGTTAAAATTTGCCAATTCACGTCCGGTGTGGCCGTAGCATCACACTGTGAATGTGAACTTCTACAAGAGACTATTTGTTTCACTTAGTTTCAAGTGAATCCTTACAGAGAGCCTAAAAGAACAAATCTAATGAAACAGAGACCATTTTATTTTATCTTGTTTTATTTTATTTTGTTTATTTACAAAGTCTGGGATATTAAAACTGCTTTTGGCTGTTTTCGTACCTCGGTGGGCCAAAGAAATGTCCATGTTGAGTACTTTAGATGGGCAACTAAGCTATTGTGAACAGTCTGTTTATCATGGCCATTTTCTTTCAACAATTTGCAGTGTGCACTCTTCTGCTAACTTGTGTTTTCTCTGTCTGACAGGCCTCTCTGAGTGAAAGACAGCTCCTGTCAGCAGCTTCTGTGTGTCTGACAGCCCTGCCTGAGTGAAAAACAGTTCCTTTCTGCAGCTTGGTCTGTCTGACGGGAATCTGTGAGTCCAAAAAATCCCCTGTTTGTAGCTTTAGTCTGTGTTTCAGGCCTCTCTGAGTCCAAAACAGCTCCTGTCTGCAGCTAAATCTGTCTGTGAGGCCTCTCTGAGTCAAAAGATGTCCTGTCTGTAGTTTCTATGTGTCTGTACGGCCTTTCTGAGTCAAAGAAAGCTCCTCACTGCAGCTTCTGTGTGTCTGACAGGCCTCTCTGAATATGTAAGATCTCCTGTGACCAGCTTTTGTCTGTCTCTCAGGCCTCTGTGAACCTGTGAGTGCTCATGTGTGCAGCTTCTGTGTATCTCAGGCCTCTCTCAATGTGTAAAGAGCTCCTGTCTGCAGCTTTTCTGTCTGACAGCCCTGTCTGAGTGAAAAACAGCTCCTATCTGCAGCTTCTGTGTGTCTGCTAGGCCTCTCTGAATCTGTAGGATCTCCTGTGTCCAGCTTGGTCTGTCTCTCAGGCCTATCTGAGTAAAAAAACAGCTCCTCTCTGCAGTTTCTATGTGTCTGTAGGGTCTCTCTGAGTCAAAAAGATGTCCCTTCTGCAGTTTCTATGTGTCTGACAGGCCTCTCTGAGTCAAAGAAAGTTCCTTACTGCAGCTTCTGTGTGTCTGACAGGCCTCTCTGAGTCCTAAACAGCTCCTGTCTGCAGCTTCTGTGTGTCTGATAGGCCTCTCTGAGTCAAAAATAACTCCTTTGTCCAGCTTAGGTCTGCCCTCTCCGAGTGCTTTCTAGTTTATTTGTTGTTTATTATGTAGAGGAGCGCCTTTGTCCCCCCCCCCCCCCCCCCCTCGCTGCAGGTAGAGCATCCTGATTGGACGGCTGCAGAAAGACAAACCCACCGCAGTGTGGAGGACACCCGTCCAGTGGCGTTTGGCTGGTGCTTTAAAAATGACAGCAGAAGAGGAAACGTCGACCCTCCTTCTTCCTCACTTCCAACGCCACAGCTCTTAATAGAACCGTGCTAAACCCGATGGTTTAAAGTAGTAAGGTAATGTAGGGGAGAGTAGAGCTTTAGTTTTCATTTTCTCCCGTTTTTCTGTTAAAGAGATACTTTAGGTTTGTATCTATTTTCTTTTTCATTAGTGATTAGGTAAGATTTTCATTTATAAGGTTGTGTTTTTGTTGTTTTATTTTTAGCATACTTTCCCTGAGTTAATTTTGATTTAGTTTGTAAAAAAAATAATAAAATAATAATTAAAAAAGATATCTTTGTTTGGACTGGTTTCTTGCTGGTGTGCCTTGTGAGTGACAAAGGAGTGGTCAATTTTATGTTTCTTCCAGTATCCCCTAAGCTAGTCCTAACAGTCAGCGCTGGTTGTTTTCATTTTTATCCAAAGTTTATTACAGTATATTTACACTTACTGTAATATCAGCTTTAAAAAGCCCTCTTTTTTTAACAGCTTTGCATCCTAATAAAAAAAAATGATAAAACTTCATGTAAGTCAACAGTTCTTAATGGTAGATCTTCTGAGAGCTCTTCATGAGGCATGACCAGGCAATGCCTCTTGAGAACAGCAAACTCACAGCTGGTGTGTGTTTTTTATAGGCAGGGCAGCTTTAACCAACCCTGCACTGTGACTGTTTTACACAATGTGTCGAATAAAAACATGAAAACTTATAATTTTTTTGTGCTGTATTAGTTTAAGCAGACTGTGTTTGTCGAGTGTTGTGACTTAGATGAAGATCAGAACATATTTTATGACCAATTTAAGCAGAAATCCAAGTAATCCCAAAGTCTTCACATACTTTTTCATGCAACTGTATGTGCACTTGTGCACCTTGTTTTTCATGTTTTTAACCTTGTACATTGTACATATTCTTTATACCCTATAGTACATTGTGGTTATTATTATTATTTCTATTTTGATTCTATTCTAATCCTGACCTAGTTTTTTAAGCTTTATTTAAATAGTCAATTCCTGCCACAGGATTTCTGCTTCTTGTCATGTTTATCATATAGAATATAAACTGCGTGTATCTACTCTGTACTTGGAGAGAGAAGTGAATCGGCACCAAATTCCTTGTATCTCTAACATATCTGGCCAATAAAGCTTAATCTGATTCTGATTATGCATCACACCAGCTGTTTCTATCCTACCAGTTTAAACTATTTGCTTTCATTTTGTTGTTTTTGTTCACTGGACCCTCTGAGCCTTTTCCTTTGAGTCTCTGATGACCTGATTGTTGATTTTATTCTGCCTTTTTCTGCCTTTGTTTTGTCTGTTAAAACACTTTGTAAACTTCTATTTTAAAGGTGCTATAAACATAAAGTTTTTATTATTATCAGAAGGTTAAAAATAAACATAAAGGTAAAACATTTTTATCATTGTTAACCTGTAAACTGTTCCATAATGACTCTTTTCACATTTATCCAAACCCATCCCAATATTTACATTTATATTCCTCATATCATAATTTATATTGTTGTAACTGTTTGCTGCTTTTTAATTTCTGTCCTGCACTAAATCATTGCACCATGATGTACTGTATAATATTTTTAACCTCACGTCACACCAGATAAACATCTGTCATATCACACTACGACACTAGTGCATTTTATTCTCTTTATACCATGTCTGTTATTTAACACATTAATTCACTCTGATTCATCAAACTGTACATTAATTACACAGTATGCCTTTTTTCCACTTTTTTTAAAATTTGCCTTTTGCATGCTTCTTTGGCCTTTGCTGCAGTCAAAAGCTGGAAGACTGATTACCAAATTTCTAAAATACTCTGCTGTGTTGAAACCAGAGATCTAATCCACATGTATAGAATGATAATTACAGTATTTCCACCTTTTTTTTTTTTTTAAGATATTTTTTCGGGCTTTTTTATGGCCTTTATTTGATAGGACAGCTGGAGAATGACAGGAAAGCGGGTGAAGAGAGGGGGGAAGACATGCAGCAAAGGGCTGTGGCCGGGATTCAAACCTACTGCCGCTGCTGGGGGTTAGCAGCCCCTGTACATGGGACGGACGCTCAACCAACTGAGCTAATGTCCGCCCCACAGTATTTCCATCTTTTAATCAGTCTTAATCTTAAGCAGGGAATAAACTCTGTTATTACTGGAGCGCTGATCCTGAACCACTTCAGATTTTTCACTAGAGGGCGGCAGAACTCAGTTTATCTGTGGAACAACTTTCACACAGAATGTTTCTAATCAGGATATTTGAGACTCACCCTGTCAGTCTGATGAGCTCAATAGAAAGCTTAGACAGGTGTAAAGGTTATATGGGCCATTCCACCGAATTTGTCCAAAGTGCAGGGTTGGAATTTTTTTTGTGTGTTTTTTTTTTCCCCAAACTTTGTCCATACATATGTTGTACCATATCTAAGGCACATATATATTGTATAGTGCAGTCAATATTCATATTTTAATTTCTGCCTGTTCTTGAAATGTTTTTTCCACTCCCAGAATGTGTCACAACTGAAGCATAGCAACACACTGCAATAAAAGGTATTATATTAATCTGTTCATATTGTACTTCCATGCCCCCTCTAAAGAATATTTTTACAAATTTTTCTTGAAGTGTTTTACAACAAAATCAATAAAAATGATATTTTAAACATTTTCCAAAGTTCAATTTCTAAGACTCATCAAAATCAAAATCCAATGTTTTCTTGTAAAATGAATTCCACTGATTATATAGATCTCAGAGTTAATGAGTTATGAAATTGAACATACATTTAAAGAATAGGCATCATAAAATGTTAGTTGATGTCTTAATATCCTTTATTTTTTACAAAACACCCAGTGTTTCGGTTGTGACTGCACCATTGTGGTAGTGACCACTATTTTTTTATTTGTAAGGTTGTATCATATTCCCTCCACCTTATTGCTTAATATTAACTTCAAACATGTCTTACATTGGGAATATTATGAACTCAAATGTTTATAATCAATCAAATGACATTTACTTTGAAGGCCAGCATTAGCCTACTCAAACATCACAACGCATCTACTGTAACATTACTTAAAGGTGCTATGAGGAGAATCTATTACCGGCGACATAAAGACTCTGCTACGCATGAGCACGTGCGGCGACTGTCGTAATGCTGTGTTCCAGTAACCTCGGAACTGGGAGTGACATCATCTCCGACTTACCAGCGTTCCAGTTGAAGTCGGAAAAAAACATGCCGATCTACCAGGCTATTGTTAGCTGTTGTTAGCACGCCCTGCGTTGTTGTATGAAGAATGTGATTATCACTATGGCAACATTTTGTAAATATAAGTCTAACAATACTATGTATACAGCTGATCTAGAGCGACACACCCCAGTCAGAAGTGCAAATAAATGGATTATTACAGGAGCTAAATAACTGTTCACACTGGGGGCATCCATCTTCCATTGTCAACTCGGGGGTGGCGAGGTTTCACTGAGTTCCTAGCAGGAAATTTCCACTTTGGGGGACGTTTCAGTTGTAGTCTCCTACTCGGAACTCAGAAATTCCAATGTCTGACTACAACTGGAACGCACCACAAGCCAAAGTCTGTTTGTTGTGATGCTAAATGAATGAAACTCGGACCTTCCTCAGAACTCTGCATTGCTTTACAACTTCTTTTTTCAACAACTTACAGGATGCAAAGCGACGAGGTAATGTATCTCTTTCTAGTTACGTAGCGGTAGTTTTTGATGTGTGACAACAAGCAATTTTTAGAAAACTTAGTATCGTAGTTTTGTAGCTGGCCATATATCACTACTTACAGCCCGGTGCTCTAAGACGTGTCTGAATAATATAAATTTGCTCTAGTTTTAATTGTCTTGTTCCCGAAGTTGAGTATCCAGGCCATTCCAGCCCTGTCCGACCCGACCGTGAAGCTAAGGAATAGCATTTATAGATAACCTATTTTGATGCTATAAAACTCATCTTAAAGTGTGTATTTCCATCAGGCATATAGCTAAAAGTGAGACTTTTTTGTAATTACTTAGAAACTCCTCACAGTCCCTTTAAAAAATCTTTTTTTTAAAAATGCACACACCAGAAAGTGCTATGCAAGAACTTTAATGAACTTAAAACAAAATAAACAACTTCTTAAGAATAATGTGGTTGACACCCTTGGGCTAAAAGTCTAGTTTTTCAAATATTTTGTTTTGCCATATTGGTGTTTTTTTCATTTCTCCCTGTTGCTTTCTCCTGACGCTTTATAATATAAAACATGAATCAGCATTATCTACATGTTTTAAGAGGTAATAATGATCAAACGTTGACTTAAGCGAGTGGACCATTACATGTTGTCACAACCGAAACTCTACCATCTGTTTCGGTTGTGACAATTTTAACTAATTTTAGCTAATAACTAAAAAATGCTACTAAGCACATGGCCAGCAAATGGATGTTTGAACAGGTGTACACCCATAAAAACATAATGTGTTGCATTAAACCTCCAAAAGTTTACCTAATTGCAGAGAATATGTGTTCGGTAGTGACAATTAAAAATGTTCCCGACAGATTTTCAGATTTTGGAACACGTTTACTCCAAAATGATGAGAGGTAACTACTCACCATGATGCCATGAGGTAGAGGGATGCTGAGTCTAAAAGTGGCTAAAAACAGGCTCAACCTATGTGGTAAAACTATCTGTGTTTCGGGCGTGACATGAAAGCGTGGGACAGCATTTTTTGAATGATCTTTTTAAATTAAAAAAATAAACCCGCAATACATCCAAATCTTTTCAATGCTGTTTAAAAGAAATCAACAAGATATTTTAAAAAACATAATTGAAAAAAAAATACAAAATTGTTTTAAGTATTATTTTCATAGGTTGAAATTTAAGGCTTAGGGGTTGGGACAACCACTTCCTAATAGAAAGTACACTATAAATGATGATTTTGTATATATTTAGCTTATTACTATCTATCTGCTGTCTTGTGTGTTGAATAGATCATAACAGAATCTTAGTAAATATGTAAAGTCTAAATTCTTAATTGTTTTGTTACATAGTTTTTTTAGTGTGGGACCACAGTTTGGACCAATTCGGTAGAATGGCCCATATAGGCACAGGTTTGTATAGAAATATGTTCACGTCTTAATTTAAAACTTAAAACATCAACATCAGTGTGATGATTAATATCACACCTGACTCACAGAAGCTGTAAAATCATTTACACATCCATGGCAGTCTAAACTGGGCCTGCTACCCCCACACTTCATAACTCCTCACAGTCAGGCCTCTACTGACACGGGCTTCAAACCAGCAACCTTCCTGCAGTGAGACACATGCACTACATGCTGCACCACTGTGCCACTGTATACAGATGAGCATATTTATAAATGTGAGGCACAGCTTGTGATTTAAGTGTAAACTATTTGCCTGATGAGGCAGGGATCGATTGCTGTGTTTCTAAATTTTACAGTTTTTCTCCATTGGTTTCATTTCTTAAAACAGAAATTATATTTTCAAAATAACATGGACAAACCTCCAAACCACTTTACAATTGTTCACAACAGAAGTGAATTTCTCTTTCATTTCATCCAATGCAAATGTCTTAGTACATGTCTGGGTGTTTCAAGACATCTTTGCAAATGATTAAGTGCAGGAAGCCTACAGTTAGCACAATTAGGCCCTGTTTACACAAAGACACCGTCACCTAAAATACAAAGATTTTTTCCTTGCATATTCAAACTCAATCAGCGTTCAGACAGAGATGCTAGAAACGCATATAACCGTGGTAGTATTCATGCCAGTTCAGTAGATGGCGGTGTAGGTTTGCAGAGAAACAGTGCTGCTTCAACACACATACAAGGAAGAAAAACTTTTCACAAACAGCAATGGTGAGTGGACGCACAGAGACACAGAAGTTTCTTGTCTGGACAACAAATCTGTCTGGATAGTTTTGTCTGGATAACAAACTGAGCACGGTTAGCAGCTCACATGTTACTCTGTAGATGATGAAGCCGTCGTGGGTCCTGGTATGTGTGCGCAGCCTTCATCTGAAAGAGTACTGCTCATGCAGTGACGCCAGCATTTCACTCTGAAACACTCTGACTCTGGTTTACAAGGAGCTGCATGGAGGAGCGTTTTGAAAACTCTCCACCCTGGACCCTGGTTTCAAAATTTTGCAGATTTAAGCACTCCATGCACTGTTCTCATGTAAACAGGAGGCTAAACGCAATGAAAACTCTTCAGATTTGGACGTATTCGTCCTACAGTTAGCACGTTTCAAAGTGAATAGATCTTGTTGTGATCTAAACTGATTGTTGATTCTCAGTCTAATGGTCGGTCTCTCCAAAACTTATCACCATCATTTCAAGGAACAACAGTGGGTACAACTGTCATTGTTTGTCAAGCACATAATAGTTCTTGTCTAATGTTAGATGTGAAACTAAAATTTTCTTGGCAGTACGAGTGCAATCTGTGATGTCATGAGATTAATCTTTCCATAAAGTCATATATATATTAGTTTAATACAAAAGTGACTGCTGTTAGCCAGACATAAAATGTACAGTTACCATTGTCAATGAAAGACTGGGCTAAGACTTAGGGGTGGACATGAAGGACATTTTAATGGTCCTCTGCCATAGTGACAAATCACCCAAAACATTTTGTCCTGTGGTGTGGACACAATGCCAAAGGGACAGTGACTATTTATATGTGAGAGGAATTCAGTCTTGAAGCATGAGTTTACTGATTTAGGAGCTTTTTCAGGTGAACCACGGTGATGTGCTGAACTATAATACTGTTGTGACAAATGATTTTAAAGGTGCAGTGTGTAGAAATTGGCATTTTAGCGACATCTAGTTTTCAGATTTTGGAGCCCGTCTGTTTCTAAATCATCACATCACTAAGAGACGAGAGCAGGCGAAGACCGAAAAGGATTGTGAACAGGGCATCATTTACAACAGTTACAGGTGAGGGCTTTTCATTCATATTTGTAACTATTTTTTTATAGATTATAGGTCAGTTAAGATGATGATTATAGGTTTTGCAAACTTTGTAGACTCATATTCAACATTGCGTTTTGCTCTTTTTGTCCCTTAAACCCACCCGTAGACAACATGGCTGATCGTTATGTCAGCCTCCACAGGGGGGAGACCCACGATACATAGATATAAAAAGATTTTTCTAACTTTTAAAGAGAAAACCAAAGTTTTATGAGGATGATTGTTCACCTATTTTGATGGACTTCACAAACAAACATTATATTCTATATTCAAAGTTCCTGTTCAGTGAAATCCTGCCAACTTCTACACTACACCTTAAAGAGTTTTGATAATTAAATTTCTTTTTCAAGAAATGAGCTAAACTAATGGGGAGAATCCCTAAAATGAGAGTACCGAGCAAGAACTCTCGAATGATTAGATGTTCCTATGAACAGAGTCCCTATAGCAGCAGGTTATGGGAAGTAAAATTTAATACTTTTTTAATGCCACTTGAAATTTAATTGAAGACCAATGATAAAATCAACAAGCCAAAGCTAAAGAGCAAACAATGTAAACTTGCCAGCCCCTTTATTCAGAACACTTGAATGGTATAAAGTAACCAGTACAATAGCTCTGCCATAACTGCTCTTTGCAAATATAACAATGATAAAATTTAACTATAAAACTTAAAATATAACAATTTTGATTGACACTGTAAGAAATGTATTGACTTAATTACTGATATTATAATTTAGTGTTGGACTGGACAGCTTTAAGAGTATATATTGAAAGCTTTGGTTGCCACATAAGATGGACAGAATGTTTCCAGTTTTCATCTTCCATAATGATCATAGCTGCCAACACTCCACGGCCTTGATTCCCATCAGCGTTGAAACATTTCTTGCACATAAAACACCATACCTCATAAAAATTGCCTGTACAGGTTTCAGCCATCCAGAGAAACCTTTATTGGACGGCCAGTTTTGTTAAATTTGCACTTTCCCACGTGGTTCTGTGCGTCCAAAATGAATGATGTGCATCCGCATGTCATGGCCACAAGACATTGTGGTTTTGTTGGTCTGCCAAATAATGTTACCCATTGTGTATAGTTTGAAACTAATGTCAATCATAAACTCATACTTGCCACGTGTTGACATTCGAAAGACTTTTGAAGATCAATTTAAGATATTTTAATGCAATTAAGGTCTTATCTTTGGACGAATGAATTGAATGCCTTTTGAGACTTTTTAAGGATCCACGGGAACCCTGTATGAAGAGGAAAAGTTTTATCCAGGATGACTTCATGAGGAATCAAAAACATGCTGACAGCCCCTCTGCACTGCAGTTAAGAGAAGAATAATCCTTTTTCATTAATTCGTCACAAAAGCCATGAATCAGGCCCGTTGGTGTTGTTCACACACCTCCTCTAATTAATGCTCAAGTCTGCAGGGATCACTCTTGAAAAGTAATCATCTTTACACTTTTTATGTTTTCTGCTTTAAACTCTGAGTTTCTGGCACAGCAAACTTTGCTCTTGGCACCAAAATCTTGGTTTTGTCATGAAGCGAGGAACTCTGAGCAGCTGGTGAAACCCTGCAGATGCATTATAACCCCGTCTGCATGAGCCATGAAGCAGTAAACCCCCCCACTGGCTCTTTGTCAATAAAGGGACATATTTCCCTTCTCCTGGAGGAGCTGCTGGCGTTTCTGGCACTCGTTCTTTGGTGGAGTGTGGGGTGAATATCAGGGAGAGTCATTCTGGCTCCACAGCGGGCCAGATTTAAAACGAGGAGCAGTGAAAGAGCAGAGGAAACCAGCTTCCCCGGAGAACAATCCGGAAAATGACTCTTCATTCATATGGACGGGGAGAGTATCGACACGCTCTCCCAGCCAATCAGCTTTATGTTGCTTTTTTTTTATCAGGAAGTCTCAGAACATCTGCTGCTCCTCGTCTGATCATCCTTCTGTCCGTCTGTCTCGGAGACTCAACGCCAAGAGGTAAATTTATCCAGATTTGGCACCGACCACTCCAACAACAATAGCTCCATGAACGTGTGAACTTGTGTGCATGTGTTGGATCATCCAGCAGATCTGAGGCCACAGATGTGCTCAGACCTCTAAACCTGACCACAAAGTGATTTTCAGAGAACACAATCTCCCTGTTATCGTCCTCTTGTCTAACACATATTCTCCAGGCTCCATGTTTGCTTTAACATCATACATGATTGAACCATGATGAGAAAATCTTGACAGCTCAAACTAAACATTACAGTATTAAAGGATGCATACTGCAAACACTTAGGCTTCCTACGTCGCTCGACTCCACAGACTGATGTTTTTTTACACAGATCCTGGTAAGCACAAAACTGTTATATAAATTGATAATTATGTTTTTGTTACCTACGCCAAGGAGGTTATGTTTTCGGGAGAGTTTATCTGACTGTTTGTCTGTCTATGAACAAAGTAACTCAATAAGTAATGGACAGATTTTGATGAAATTTTCAGGAAATGTTCAACATGGGAAAAGGAAGAACTGATTACATTTTGGTGTTGATCCAGATCACCGTCTGGATCCGCCATGACAAAAAATGTTATTTTTTGGGAATAACTACTTAACTTAAATAGATATCATTATAAAACCAATTCCTGATGGTATGTTTTCATGGTCAAGGAATCTAAATATTGATTTGGAATAAAGGACGGACTAATATTTTAGAAAAAAAATATCACAATATGGGAGAGGACTGTGGTGCTGGAGGAGGTCTGCGCTCTCCAAGTGCTTTTCCAGTTTAAAATGTTATTAACTTTTTTTTCTTTAAAGTTCACTGTTGTGCTATGACCTTTTTATTATCTTTTCCCTTATTCCTCTACTCTCTGATTTGTTGTAAAATAATTTGGCCTTTTTTTAGAGATGTTTTAGTGTAGCTTATGTGGGAGGGAATTTGGTCAGGAGTCCAGTAGTGTACTGCTTTATGTGTTTATATTTTTGTTATGTACTGGTTGACGTCTTTAAATATCTTTAAATCTCCTGTGGCTCTGTTTCATTTTTACTATCTAAAAAGACAAAATGCTCAGTGTCATAATATGCATGCTTGATAGTAGATTTTTTCCAAAATCAAATATGCCAATTCTTCTGAACGCATTATCGCCAACACCAATTTCCGTCAGTAGTTAGACTTGTCAGCCTATCTGTGAGAAGACTAGAAGTAAAACAAGAAAAACAATGTTTAGGTCTTGAAAAATGGGATGAAATGGCAGATATGATACATTTGTGTATGTTGCCCACGTAGCTGCAGTCGTTGTCCTGTCAGCTGTTCTTCTGTTGAACTATGACCCGAAAACACATTTGAGTAACGGCAACATTTAGCTTGAAGAAGTTCTTTGGTAAAATAAAGCTAAAGCTGCATGTAAGCTGCATCCTGTGGCATGCACATATTGACCTGAGCGATGTGTAAACATATTCCCCATGCACTTGTAAATGTTAACCTGGAGACCTGGAAAGTGAACTAAGACCCTCTGTTTCGAGGTGGACCAGGGTTCAGTTCTTTGGTCCACAACAGAGTCTGTGATCTTTCACACCACCACAAATCAACCAAACTTTCCAAACAGTGAACCAGAGTTTTTGTGGTCTGAATCAGACATGTAAGGCATGAAAGTGAAAGTGAAATCTGTAAATTTAGTCAACTAAAATCTGAAGTATAAAGGGTAAGACATTTTTATATTACCTTGAATTTCTGAAGTCCTGTTTTCCTCTTGGATAAAATCAAACATCTACTAACCCTTTAATGAATGTTAGTAAAGTCTGAATGTCTAAATGAACAGAAACAAATGTTCCTTTGTGTGAAATGCGGTCACCTTTATTTAGGCTACCTGGCTGAGCATCTCAGTTACAATACCAGAACTGACAACAAACAGTGAACCTGCTCTACATGAATGAAGCGAAGCCTGCGAGCTAGTTCAGGCAGACAACTCGAGCAGCGCTGCTATTCACATGTCACATATCATACGTCACACTCCTTACATCAATCCTCCAATCACACTCTCCACCTCTCAATTTGGCGGTGTATTTAAACTGGGAGTTAACCCATCTCTCCCTCTGCTCAGCAAACGTCTATGCTGCCAGACACTGATTTGCTGCGTGTTCTTTCACCCCCACCTCCACCTGCAGGCTCCAGGGGTGTTCTCATATGTTTTGCTCATCACTCCTCCATGCCTTCATGTAAACATTTCTGCAAAGGAGCGATGAGACTGGAGCCTGGACGCCAAACCTGTAACATGTATATGCAGCTACAATAAAACAATTGAACGTGAGTTGACTGACTGAAATATATCAATTCGTAAAGAGAGCAGCTCTGATTGGATCGCTCCACAACTTATCCCACCACCACCAAGCTAAGGCAGCTGTGATTGGATGTCCCTCTGAACTCATCCAACCTTTAACACAACCAAAGTAGCTGTGATTGGATAGATTCATCACTTGTCTCTACTTCCTACATGACCATATTAGGTCTGATTGGATTAAGTCTGTCAGACATTTTAGTCTAGTTTTTATTTGTTGATGAAAATGTCAGTTTTGCTTTTGCTTTTCTCCATGTGCTCTTGTTTTAATTAGTAACTAATTTTTGTCTGGTGAAAAAAAGGTTGTTGACATCCTTTGTTCTCACAACCAACAGCAACTGAACTAAGACAGTGTATCAAGACCTGGACGGTTTATCACCACCTACTCCCACTGGATACCCAAACTTCCCCGAAAAGGAAAGTAGTATTTTATTGATCTACAGTATCCATCCATCAGGCCAAAATCCTCAGAGCTACCAAAACTTCAGCCTCCAATAGTCTTTATAAAACCAATTTTCCTCCAAACAGAAATGTCTTTCTCTGTCTGGCTCCATCTGAATTATTGTCAGACACGTAGATGCCACAGTCATTTAGTTTTATCTGCTGCCCCAGATTTAGCCAAAGGGGGTCGAGTGAAGCTGTGTTTGTTTTTCTGGATTCATTAGGAGAAGATAGAGTCGTGAATTATACCCATCAGAGTCGTTTTTATGAGAAAATAAGTTTATTTACAGACACATTAAACAGTAATCAGACTGTTTGAACACATTTACACCCCGATGACTGACAGCTCCATATGAACAAACACATAGTGAGCTAATGGACCAGAATAAACCAGGAGTCACCCCTGAATTCACAGCCTGCTCACAGTCTGCAGCGACAACAGGAGCATCACATCATACATGTTCATAAATAAATATCATAAATGCTTTAGCTCATAATGATCCTGACAGAGCTGCCTTGTAGTTAGAAAGTTTGCAGGACATTTTTAATATGTACATTTTCACTGAAGGGAAAGAGTTTGCTCTGAGTTCAAGCCTAAAATTAGATTTGAGTCGATATTATTAACAACACTTTATCAATAGAGCAAACAAAAATGAACCATAAAAAAAAACAAAAAATGCAAAGGCAAATTGATTTTATCTTTTTAAACTGACAGCTGTGTTCCTCCTTTTTTGTTTAATTGTCTAGTTCTGTCCTAGTCTCACATTTTATTTTTACTATTATTATTATTATTGTTAATTTTCTAATTATGTATTTATCTTGCAGCTGTTTTTGTTGTTCATAAGTTGTTTGGGTATGCACCGATACTTGTGACCACCTTTTTTCTCAGAAGTTTTTCTTCTTAAAAGGAAAAAAATATATATCTTTTTTGTATTTGCTGATATACAAATGTATACTCCAGCAAAACTCAATAAAAAAGTTGAAAAAAACAAAAAAATTGACAGCTGAGGTCATCATGGGCTTGGAGTCCATCTGACACTCGTTCCCCAAAGATTTTCCCCTTCAACATCAGACAAGGTACTTCGTAAAATAACTGCAGGTGTTTAATGTTTCTTATGTTATCTCAGATATTAGTTTGTTGACTATATAACAACTAACCATCGGAACAAGTCTAAAGTGCTATGGCAAAAGAGTTTTGCACGGGCAATGACTCTGGGCCTGTGACGACCTCTGGTCCACTGAGCTTTTGCTCCAAAACTCAGGAGCCAATCAGCAGGCAGCTTCCTAAGCCCGCCCATGGTCAGAATTACAAACAAAAACAGGGAAGCAAAATAAACAAGTTTGAAATATATAAATGGAAAAAAATTTGAAGCTAAATAAAATTTGATCATTGCAAACAAACAGTATTTTGCTAAACAAGTAAAATACAACATTTATGAAAGATTAAATCAATATAATTTTGCATTTATGATTTTTATGTTTCATTTTTGTGTGTGTTGATAGCTTCGTGAAAAGTGATGTTGGGTAATACTGATATAAATCTACTTATCAGTTCTACACAGAAAGGGTCTAGGAATGAGCAGGACCTTTCAAAGCATATGAGGCAGATGATTGGACGATCCTTCCATCAATCACTTTCATTACGGGCCAATCAAAATCTAGAATGTGAGCCATCTCATAGGACAAACTCCACTAAAACATGTTGGAAGAAGAGTGAAAATATCTATGATGGAGGAATAATTTCATCGTTGTTTGTTAGAGGCTTTTACAAAGCTATTAAATCATGGTGTACCCACATTTGCTCGTCTACATGTTTACCTGAAGGAACCTTCTCATTCAGCTTTTTATTGAACTTCTATTTTGTCTGGATATTTAAAATCTGATGTATTTTCTAATGAACTGTGTCTTTAGGTATCATTGTTCTTTTTTTATTTCTTCTTGTACATTTTTAATCTGTAAAAGCTCCCATGGACTGGTGTTGAAAATTAGCACTGTGCTATAAACACTTAATCAGGGCATTTGGGACCTGCGGATAGTTAAACATCACAGCATCAATGTTACTGTGTGTCCATGTCAAATAAACAATAAATGATAAATTTAATAAGGAAATGTGGTTCAGATAAAATGAAACTGCGACTGAAGCTGTTAGCATCTATGCTAACCTCTGTATCAACAGCCTCCCTCATAGCCTCTGACTCTTCCAGCTGTAAAGACTCTGGTATAAGCACATGTGGGTCAAGCAGAGTCCAGATCCAGGACCAAAGGTCTTTGAAGATTTTAGGAGACTTGAGAGTCTTCAGTGGTGATCAAGTGTCAAGCTGGGAGCCACAGACAGGAAGTGGAAAGTAGAAAAACACGTTGCTGGTTTTTTCTTTTGTTTTGTGTTTTTTCGAACTGTTTTTAAAAAAGAAAGATCTGTCGACGACCTCCTCAGCTGAAGAAATCTTTAGAAATGGCCTCCACGAAGTTCGGCGCAGACATGAGGATGCCGATGGTGCAGAGGATGGTGAAGAGCGAGAACGCCACAAGACACAGCCGGTCGATCACTGCCGCGGCAAACTTCCACTCGCTGCACACCGTCTCCTCCTCGTCCTGCCCGCGGAAACGCCGGGCGATGTACCTCACCTCCTCCAGGATCATGTTAAGCTCCGCCTCCAGGGCCGAAGCCCCTATGACTCCTCCCCCTCCCCGCCCACTAACTCCGCTCCCCGCCCTCAGGATATCGTCGTCCCCGCCCACCAGCCGCGAGCAGAGGAGCTCGGGGTCGGCGGAGGAGGCGTAGTGCAGCCCCTCCATCCCCCTGAAGCCCACATACAGCAGGTTGCCATTGGCCATGGGTGGGTGGTGTCGCAGCGAGCTCTGGCTGACGCTCAGCTCCAGGCTCGACAGGCTGCCGCGCTGACGCTTCGAGGCGTTGTGGCATGCCAGGCGAACCTTCGCCTCGCCGGGACGACGCATCCGCAGGAACCAGGCACACCAGTTCAAGAGAATAACACGAGTCTGAGCGGGAGAAGAAGAAGAAGAAGAAGTGATCAGATGAGAATAGGAAGAACAAGACAGAATAGGGAAAGAGAGGAAAAGGAAAGGAAATGAAGACAAGAAATGAAGGAAGAGGAGGATAACAATAAAATAAAGGGAAAAGAAGAGAACAAAACAAGGAGAAAGGAAGAAGAAAAACAGAAGTAGGGAAGTCAATGATGGTAACAGAAAGAAAATGTGATTGAAGGAAAAAGAACAATCAAATAGAGAAATAACTTGGAAAAACGGGTGAGGAAGCTAAGGAAGTATAGGAATTTATACAGGCAAAAGAAAAGTCACGAGAGTGAAATTAATAAGAACAATTGTCTAGCTGAATTACTGTGACTGGATATATTCCTAACTTGTCCCTACTTGCTACATGATCAGATTAGGTCTGATTGGATTAAGTCTCTGTCAAACATTTTAGTCTAGTTTTTATCTGTTGATGAAAATGTGAGTTAATTTAGTTTTTGTCCATGTGCTCTAGTTTTAATTAATTGCTGTCTTTTTTTCATCAGGGGAAAAACAGTCGTTGATGTAAGCTATGACAAATATGATTAGTCAAAAGATCCAATACTGATTTTTAGCCTTTTACAGTCAATATTATGACTAAAACACTTCTCATTTCTTAACAAGCAGTTATATGAAAGCACGTATTTGAAGAATAAACTGCAATTATTTTGTCTGCGGAGAGCTGAGCTGCATCCTGATTACTGTCATTAGTCCGTCTGTGAATATGAGCAGCAGAACTTCAGCTGCTGGGTAAACAAACACACTCTGTAAGTCATTAAGGCGATAACAGCACAGGTCCAAATGTGCAGCAGAGCATTTCTGTTTACAAACCAGCTGGCTGAAATGTGTTTCTGAGCTCTCAAGTCTGCACTGAAGCTGCTGGGAGTTGGAAAAAAAACGATTTATGCTTTCAGCCTCAGAGCTCATCTTTATCGGAGAGGACAGCCACCTCTCCACCTGTGCACTCACACACATGCACAGACCAGGCTGAGGTTCTAGCTCTGACCTTCAAATCAGGACGGCCGACATTGTTACCTTCACTGTGGAGGTTTTGTTTTTGGTAGAGTGTTTGTTTATTAGCAAGATTACACAAAAACAACTGGACAGATTTTGCTGACATTTTTAGAAGATGTCGGTAATGGCCCAACTTAGAAGTGAATCGATTTTGGTAAAGATTCAAAGTGTCTTACTCCATAAGGGACAAATCTGTGACTTTGGAGAAGGTTATCGAAACAATGACACAGAGAATGACACTGTGATCAAAGCTGAAGGCAGGACAACGAAATATTAGTGTGTGACCTTTTTTTTTTGTGGTGACTTTTTTTGGCCAGGCAGTGTATGATGGTAACTTTAACGTGAATTATTGGTTATAGATGTAACAGTTATTTGTGAGCAACATTGGCAGAGGTTTACTCTTTCCGAGTGCTTTTTAAGTTTGTTTTTTTGCTAGTTCTTTAGCAAGATTATTGAAAAACTACTGGACAGATTTTACCTAAATTCTCAGTAACAGTAATGGCCAAACTTAAAAAATGATTTTGGTGGTGATACAGATATTTGTCTGGATGGAAAATTTCCCCAAATTTCTGAACACTTTCTCAACAGATTTGCTTCTAACTTCACAGAGTAACATGGGGTCCATGTTTCATCATCAAGGTAAATTTTATCTGTATTTGATCCAGACTGACATTAAACTTTATATAAAAATCGGAAATCTCATTGACGATGAGAAAATTCATATAAAATCAAAACATTACGTGATGTTCCCAAAACTTGTTGTGTTCATACAGGATAACAGCCTCCATGTCTGTGCTGAGTTCGGTCTGGATCCTGGCTCTGGTCTGGATCTGGTGATCCAGAGCTCTATTTTTAACAGGGGTTTTGGAAAACCAATTGCTGTACCTGAGCTGCTCGATGGTCTCTGCTCTCACGGTGTTTTTCTAGTCCTCTATGTTTCAGAGTGTCATGTCACTGGAAGTATCTGGGTTCAGCTTGAGGTTTTAGGTCGTTTTAGCCCTCATTAAGGACCTGGGCTTGTTAATAAAGAGGACTGACCCACTGAGGCATGTGTCCCCCGTCGGGATCGTGGTGGTGATACTGAAGAACCAGGACTGTGGCGATGACGGACAGGCCGACGATCACCATGGTGGTGGCGAAGTATTGAGCTGAAACAGAGGTCAGAGGTCAAACTGGAGGAGAAGGAGAAATATAAAATAATCACTGAAGCTCTTTGAGCGAGGAGCTCACCGATGAGAGGAACAGAGTCAGAGGTAGCCGGCATGATCTCAGCCACGAGCAGCATGAAGACGGTCAGAGAGAGGAGCACAGTGATGCCTGCAGAGAGGAGAGGCATCAAAAATCAAACAAGAGCCTCGGTGTGCATGTTTGTCTTTGTTGTAATGTGCCAATAAAGGATTTACGAGTGATTTTAAGAGTCCAAGTTCTGCTTTTTAGATTTGATTTTCCCTCTAGTGTGCTTTACAAGTCTCTTTCCACATGATGAACGAGACAAAAAGTCTGTTGCATCAGGACTTCAGGGTCTGGTCATCCTCATCACCAGCTGCCATAGAATCCGTGCCCCTGCCCTGTCATTTGCACCTTATGACTCTTCGCACTTCTTTGCACCTGCATGCAATGTACTATCGGCTGCTTGGCTGCTGCTGCAGATGCCCAGTTTGCCTGGACCATAGTGCTCTGCACACAATGTTGCACTGGACCATACTGTCATGTATTACACAGAATTTATCTCCTGCTGCTATGTTGCTGCTGATGATCCTACTTGACTGTACTGTTCTGTACACTCTTTTTTTCTTGGGAGCTTAGACTTAACTTATCACATAGATAATGTTTGTTGTTGTTACAGTTTTGATTATGGTCTTATTGTTACTCATGCTACACTTGCATGAAATGGAAAAGCGTGGAACATTATTTCAATGCCTTTGTATGTCCAGAGCACAGGAAGAGACTGACAATAAAGCTGACTTTGACTTTGATACTTTCAGTGATTGCTGGCGTAAATGGGCGAGCAGTGTGATGTGAGCGACTTGTTCCAAAATACAAGCAATGCAAATGACGAGTGAAGGCAGAGAGAATCACAACTTGATGCGAATGTGCAGGCTGATCTGGAGTCCCGGGTGAGAAATTTAGAGAGGGAGGACGAGAAAACAATGGAGGAAAAACTGCTGTCTCTAGCTTCCCAGAGCTTTATGATGAATCATTGTTCATCTAAAAGATAAAAGTTTGATGCTTGGAAAAAGATTTGTGACATTGTGGGGATATGTAGGAAGTTATAGGCTATATATACACACACATACATATAAACAGATTTGTGTAAGCATGAAAACAGGAATGACAGTATGTGGTCGTCCACAGCACAGCTGACCCGCCCTGGATCTGCAGCTTGGACGACTCATCCCTTCAGTCACTCACATCATGTCACCTGCTTGTGTGATTTTCAGTTGTCAGGCGGTGTGATGTGA
Source organism: Scarus forsteni (assembly GCA_036419115.1). Taxonomy (NCBI): domain Eukaryota; kingdom Metazoa; phylum Chordata; class Actinopteri; order Labriformes; family Labridae; genus Scarus; species Scarus forsteni. Next base: position 13,148,152 of record JAZDUH010000536.1, read on the forward strand.
GCATCAACAGGTGAATTTTGTCGCTTTTGGTATGAATGCAGGGTAAAACAGCTCCAGCCAAACAGCAAAGGCACGACTGGAGAGACTGAAAAACCCTCCTCCTAAACTTTGATAAGTCTGTAAAGTAGCTAAGATGACAGAGTGCTTTCTGGGTAAAGACTAAAAACAACCTACCAGCGAGAGCCTGTTATACACTATACTGCCAAAAGTATCCTCTCACCTGCCGTGACTCACAGATGAACTTAAGTGCTATCCCATTCCTAATCCATAGGGTTCAATATGACGTCGGTCCACCCTTTTGCAGCTATAACAGCTTCAACTCTTCTGGGAAGGCTGTCCACAAGGTTTGGGAGTGTTTATGGGAATTTTGGACCATTCTTCCAGAAGAGTATTTGTGAGGTCACACATCGATGTTGGACGAGAGGGCCTGGCTCTCAGTCTCTGCTCTAATTCATCCCAAAGGTGTTCTATGGGGTTGAGGTCAGGACTCTGTGCAGGACAGTCAAGTTGATCTACACCAGACTCTGTCCTCCATGTCTTGATGGACCTGCTTTGTGCTCTGGTGCACAGTCATGTTGGAAGAGGAAGGGACCAGCTCCAAACTGTTCTCACAAAGTTGGAGCATGGAATTGTCCAAAATGTCTTGGTGTGCTGAAGCATTCAGAGTTCCTTTGACTGGAACAAAGGGGCCAAGCCTAGTTCCTGAAAAACACCCCCACACCATAATCCCCCCTCTACCAAACTTTACACTTGGCACAATGCAGTCCCACAAGTATCGTTCTCCTGGCAACCTCCAAACTCAGACTGGTCCATCAGATTGTCAGATGGAGAAGCGTAATTGGTCACTCCAGAGAACGCGTCTCCACTGCTCTAGAGTCCAGTGGTGGCGTGCTTTACTCCACTGCATCCACGCTTTGCATTGCACTTGGTGATGTGAGGCTTGGATGCAGCTGTTTGGCCATGGAAACCCATCTATGAAGCTCTCTGCACTGTTCTTGAGCTAATCTGAAGGCCACACGAAGTTTGGAGGTCTGTAGCGATTGACTCTGCAGAAAGTTGGCGACCTCTTCTCACTATGCGCCTCAGCATCCGCTGACCCCGCTCCGTCAGTTTACGTGGCCTACCACTTGGTGGCTGAGTTGCTGTTGTTCCCAAACACTTCCACGTTCTTATAATCCAGCTGACAGTTGACTGTGGAATATTTAGGAGTGAGGAAATGTCACGACTGGATTTGTTGCTCAGGTGGCATCCTATCACAGTTCCACGCTGGAATTCACTGAGCTCCTGAGAGCGACCCATTCTCTCACTGATGTTTGTAAAAGTAGTCTGCATGCCTAGGTGATGATTTTATACACCTGTGGACATGGAAGTGACTGGAACACCTGGTTCTGATTATTTGGATGGGAGAGCAAATACTTTTGGCAATGTAGTGTAGCACAGGTAGTGTCAAAAACCATTGTTAAGAAACACAGGCTTATTTTACAGATCAACCCTGCTCCTTAAACATCTGCACTCAACCCCCTCTCTCACCTGCAGCTCGCTCCTGAAGTAATAGATTTCTCCACACCACTAAGCGTTTCTACGTGTGGTCTCTGCACTTACTGCTTCAACTCATCAGATTCAAAAAGGTTCAATATAAAGTCGACAATTACCTGCAGCACCACAAATGTCCTAAACGCACATCTTTGTAAAGTCAGTTATGGATCTCCACCAGGCCTCTCACCTCTAAGCAGCCCTCCATCTCCACTACTGCCCACCACGTTGGTATTAACTACTTTATGTTATCTTTACTCCATATGTTAAAATACAGAGATTTATTTTCTACACTACAGTCTTTGTAAGCTTTGAAACGGCTCGTAAACACAGAGCTACTGTAATTATCATAATTAAGATGTGATGGGAGGGGGTTGATAGGTCAGAGGTCAGATTTAAGCACCACTTCTCCTTCTCGTAAAGCTTCCTGATTAAATTTACTGGATCAATGAAGACAACAAAAGATCACCCAATGACCCACAAACACATGAAGCTGGTTTAACGACCGTCATTACTGTAAGTGTGTCATAAAATCTTTTACAGACTTGTAATTGTCCATGTGATTACTTCTGAAAACAACTTCCTTTCAATGGATCATTCAGACTCTTGTCTTCTACTGATTAAACTTGTCTGTCTCAAACATATTACCTGGACCATAGGGTTGTGTTTTGGTGGCATTTGTTAGATTGCTAACAGGATAATTTAAAAAGGAGTTTGATGACATTTTCAGGGAGTGTTGGTCATGGCACGAGGAAGAGGTGATTATACTTTGGTGGTGATCCAAATCTAGATGCAGATCCACAAGTTTTTTATTTTACGAATTTGTTAACATTCAAAAGTTCTTAACAGATTTTCATGACATTTTTAGGGAATTTTCTTAATTGCACCAGGAAGAAGTGATAATATTTTAGCTGACTCTTTTCTTCCCTTTTTGCAAAATGCTGCCATGCAAACATAAATCAGCTGAAGGAAATGTGCAGATTTGTTACATGTTTTTTCAACTGAATCTCAACAAAGGAACCAAGCTGCAGGAGGAAAACCACCTTAAGTTACTGAACTAGCTGCTCTATGGTTACAGTATGATTTACTCAAGGTCAGTTCAGAAAACACTGTTTGTGAAGTTTACACGAGACATTTAGAGAAAGAAATATCACTTTTCGGTGAAAAACTTTTCTGTCTTTAGTTTGATTATTTCATGGGAAGTAAAGTTATAAATTAATCTAAAAAGGTCAGAAAATTAAAAAAAAAAAACATGCTTATACGGGTCAGAAACTGCTGCTCATGCTGTAGAGACTACTTTTTAAGAATCTGGACCTGCTATGCCTTAAAACTTTGGCTTGAACTTTGGTGTGCTGTGGACGATAAAGTTTGAAAATCCCTGCTGTGAAATTTTTCTTTCAGAAATATAAACTTAGAAACAACTACTGTAAAAGTTTAAAAGTCTTGTTTGTGTTTTTTCTTAGTTTAACCTATTCAGGCCCAAAGTACTGATTTTAGGATTGCTTGCATGCTCACAAAAGAAAATGTAAGAAAAGAAAAAGTACAATTCATGTAGAAATATAGTCATGCTGCAAATCAAATTAAACAGGAAATGTTCAGCTACACAACCATATAAGCCATTTTACACACACCAAACACAACGACAACACCAAGCAAATGAATGATCAAATATCCAAATCTGTTTCACTTTGATTCAAACTTGGGTTGATTTGTATGGATTTCTTTGAATGAGGAAATGTAAAGAGTCCTGCTTGATTTTTCCAAAAATGAAAAAAAAAGTATATATTTATCTTTGCTTTTTGTACTTTCTTTTTTTTTTTTTCAAAAACAGTCAAACTGCCACAGATAAGTAGATTTAAAAAAAAAACTGTTGTAATTGGGTGTAATGAGCACCAAAGTGACATAAAGGTGAAATCTAAAGTTTGGTATATCATGAATGTCAAATGGGACTAATGGAGCCAAACTGTGCCAAGATTGGGCCTGACCACTCTGTAGTAAAACCTCTCTAACTTTGCTCTGCATCACTTTATCAGACTCAAACTTGGCAGAAGTAATGTTCACATATTTTCACATTCATTCATAGAGTTCTAAAGATGCAACTGCATCATTCCAAAGAGATATTCACAATAAACACATGACTTTTTTAGACGAGGATGAAAAGTTTCATAGTATTCTGACTTCTATCTTCATTTACTCTGTCCCAGTAACACATATATTGATAATTCACATCTGGACAAATCTCTCAAGTGTTACTTTGATTATGATACCAGAATTATTCAAATGCGCCTTGTGGTTGCAGTCTGTTTTTTGTGAGTGTGTAATTTGCAAGCACAAGGCTTAAAAAAGGGGCTGAACAGGCTAAAGAAGTTTCATTTTCTGATTTGGGACTCTTTAGCTGAAAAGCAGGAATAAAAACAGGTATCAGCGAGGACATCTGTGCTGACATTCAGCTTGAACTGTGTTTAAACTTAATTTGTACCAAAGATGTTGTATCTTAACCAAGCAGCTTGAATCCTTGGGCAGTTTTAGCTTCCTGTTCAGGATGTTTTAGGCTGATGAATATCGACTCTGAGACGTCAATCATCTGAGAGCTCAGGGAGGAGACAGGTGATCTGAGAGAAACCTCTAGCTGGTTTAACCACATTATCTCAGCTCTTCAGAGCTATGAAAAAGAGCAGAATTACCCTTTAATATGATGCACCAGGCAGAAGAGAGTTTGGTTTGGAGTTAGGAGATGAGGCGCAGTGAGAGCTGTGAGCTCTGATTAACTGGGATAAAGATTCACCCGTCACACAGATAAAGGTCTTACCCAACGAGATCTTCTCTCCGGAGTCGGCGGGGAGCAGGAAGACGAGGAGGGCGAGGGTGGAGATGAGGACGCAGGGGATCAGGAGGTTCAACCCGTAGTACAGCGTCCTCCTCCTCATCACCACAGTGAATGTCACGTCAGGGTACGGCTCCTTACAGCAGTCGTAGAAACGCTCGTTCCTGCGACCGGGAACCTCTGAAGAACAAAATCACAGAAACTGAAGCTGGAGCAAAGTAGAGTCCCGAGGAAATCAGACTTTTAGGGATGAACATGAAGGTATGAAGGTCAGGTTGGTGTGAGCGATGTTTGTGAAGGATGAGAAATTCCAGAGGGACGAAAACAACCAAAGATGCTGGTTTGGCTCTCTATGGTTGAAATTTGTATTCACAAAGATGATAACACTGCTTTTCAAAGAGAAGACAAAGTCACAGCAGCATTTATGACCTTTAATTCCACTTTTTGGGCATTAACTTAAATAGAACTTTTACTGTTCCTCACTGACCTGAGAAAAACACGTCAAAAACTCAGAGTAAGCCACCATAACGGAGACAAGGTAAAAACCGGACTAACATCTTTAAACTGGAGGTGATGACGCACAAGGCCTTGCCTGGATCTGGTCCTCCACTTCTGAGCTCCAACCAGCTTTATGTTTCAGGTCGGCCATGTTGGTTTTTATTTACGCCTGCTTACTCGTTCCTCAGTCAGCTCTCTTCTTGATTGACTACATTCGCGCCACAATTCATGAAGCCATGACTCGGCAGTCGTCGGCTTTCCCCGCACACATGAAGATTTTTGTTCATAAATATTGAACAAGTTTAATATTCATGATTGTCCACCTGTTTGGGAAACAGTTTAGAAAGCTCTTTTGTCTCTCAGGTCATCAAACTTGACAACTCCTCACTGGGAGGGAGGAGGAGTAACAGGAAGACAGAGGATGGAAAGAAGCAGAATCTGTTTTAGTAGCCAGCTAGCTAGTGCGCCAGTAGCCATACTATACTATATGTTTCAATGTGTACATATACATATTTTATATATTAACATAAAAAAAAATATATATATATCTATATATATCTATCTATATATATATATATCTATATATATATATATATATATATATATATATATATATATATATATATATAAATATATATATATGTATGTATATATATATATATATATATATATATAGCTGCTGCCCCCGCAACCCAACCACTGATAAGCAGGAGAAGACGGTATGGTTTGTTTGTTTGTTTGTTAGCTTTTTTTGTTTTTAACTTTTATGTATCCTGTGTTCTTTTATACTTTGTACAATAAAACGTTGCTGGAACCGTAATTTCCCTGAAGCAGTCTTCTCAATGGATAAATAAAGCTCTGTCTAATCTAATTTGATTATCATGACAAATTCACTCTTAACACACCTCAGTCCACAGGATAATCTTGTAAAACGTAAAATATTCCAATGTCTTCTGTGAGCAAAAACTCACCTGTTGGATCAAACTTTCGTTCCCCACATGCATCACCGAGCCCTGGCCACCCATGACCCTGTCATCCGTTCACCACTGTTCTGTCCTTGAACCATTTTTAGTCATTGTAAATACATACCTAAAATTTGTCTAACATGTTAAACTCTGCAACAAACAAACAACAAACACTTTCAGTGAGACCTGGTGTGACTGATGGACACTTGCGTCTGCAGTCCATCAAACCATCGATCATCTGAACTGACTGCTCCTTTTCGGGGTTGCAGGGGCTGGAGCCTATGGCAGCTGACGTTGGGTGAGAAATGGGGCATGCCCTGAAATGATCACCAACCAATCACGTGGCCAAATAGAGAGACAGACAACCATCTACACACTCACCCACACCATTGACCTAAAGAGTATGTTTTTGGTCTGTGGGAGGAAACTGGCCCTGACTAACACAGGGGTGGAACCAGCAATGTTCTCGCTGGTGAGGCACTCACAGGATCTTCTGCACCGTGCCGCTCTGACCCATTGTCTATTTACTCGATGTCGACTAACACCTGTTGGCACGGCTACAAGTTACATTGTAACACCAGTCAGACTTGTGGTCGAAACTGATATAAAAATTAAAGCTCTTTTTGCATTCAAACTGACAAAATAGTTGCACATTAAAGGCACTTCATCAGGTAAAAAACAGCCTGTAATGGTAAATTTCTGTGGATGTGATGATTTATGAAAGTTAGAGTTTCAACCATACAGGGCAAGCAAACAAAAAAAAACCCACCATAAGCTCTCTTTTCACCTCAACACCCATATCTCTTCTCAAAAGTCTGAGTAATTCTTCTCCTGCAACTGTTACATAATCTTTAATATCATTTTTACTACCTTCAGTCTCTTATCTGTTACTATTGTCCTGTTTTTATCTATTGGTTTTTATTTTTACTCAGCCATTTTAACTTATTTCTACTTTTTTTCACCACTTATTGAAACAAGCACTGCACTTTTACTTCTTGATCAATAACCTCTGAATATGCTTGTTGCCAACCTCTTGCTTATGCAACTTTTTTAATATTTTCTAATAGTTTTTATCTATGTTGTGCCCTTGGCCAGTGGCACTGCTGTCAAAGACAAATTTCCTGCAAGCAACAAAAAGTCTGTCTGTCTGTCCGTCTGTCTGTCTGTCTATCTGTCTGTCTATCTGTCTGTCTATCCACCTACGTGGGGACATAGTTCTGTAAGTCTGCCCTGAAGTTGTGAAGCAGCCATTAAAGTTTTTGTAGAATGACTTTGGACTCCCACTGAAACTCCAAGAGTGTGCTGGAGTGTGATGAGTGGTGGTTATTTAGCTTTCTAAATGCTCTCGTCCAGTTATAACTGCATTATTTATTCATAAAGATGGGGAGTGATTAATAAAACAAACGTACTAATGTGGGGTTTGTACTGAGTTGTTAAGAAAGCTTTGTCCGCTGGTATTAAATGATTTATTTGCTTCACGCTGAGCTCTCTCTCATGCTCCCTTTTCCTCTCTGTGCTAATTTCACTGATGAATTAGCAGAGGGTGTAGCTGAAAAAAGAGCTCTCTGCTTCTTCTAACCTTCAGTGTTTGCCTGGTTGCCTTCCATTTGTCTTTACATTGCTGCCCTCCTCACTACATTGGTTTAATCTGTGCTATAGGTGCTGCAGAGGGGGGGTGGGGGGCTAAATGAGAAACATGCAGCTGAGATTTTCAATTAAGTTCCCGTGAACGGCCCATTGGCTGAACAGCAGCTCTCTTTCTGTCTCTGCTATCTTCTCTTTCCATTTCATTTTCTCTGTCATTGCTTGCTCCAGACTGAAGAGCTTTCACTCCCCTGAGACCGACGAGTCTCTGCAGTCATTAGAGTCCTTAAGACGGGCTCCAGGGTGACCCGCTCACGCTCTTTGTTCTGTTCTCATGGTTCTTACTGCAGGGACTTTAACGGTCACAGATATCAGGGATGGCCTGCAGTCTGGTTTCTGCTGGGTGAATCATTTTGGGAAATGAGTTATGAGCTGTTTGTTCATGTGAGAGTTAGATCAGAGGAATATGTCAAACATCCTCACAGGGTATCCATGATGGATCTTTAGCTGTGCTGTCAAAAAGTAATCCAACAGGCAGCAGTTAGGAAGATTCTAGATGTCCATGACTGAAAAAAAGCAGAATATTTTCAGTATTTTTACCTCCGGAGGTTATGCCCTCACAAGCGTGAGTTTGTTTGTCTGTTGGCAAGATTACAGAAAAATTACTGGATGGATTTACATGAAAAATTTACCAGAGGTGTGGTTTGGTCCAAGGAAGAAGCCATTACGTTTTGGTGGAGATTTGCGTATTTGTTTGGATGCAAAACATCCCAAAAGTTACTAAAAGTCCTTAGGAAATGCACAATATTGGATTTTCCGATAGTCAATATGTGGATATTTTTAAATTCATTAACACAGACACACATACCAGAATTTCTGGTCAACAGCATAAGCGCTGAATCCATTTCTTGCAGTGTTACAGTGTAACTGTAAATGCAGATAACTGCCGATAAAGATAATTATCATTAGCTGTAGATATGAACATCTTCACTGAAATTAACTAGTGACATTTTGCAGGAACATTTGGAAATAAATATTCTTTATATTCATTGTCATATTGGCAAAAATACAAATGCACCATACCATTTACCTTGTCGTTTTCTCCCAACTAAAATCAGTGACATGCCTTTTAGATCCCATCACTACATCCCTTTTTAAACAATTTTACAATTCTTTTAAATCAGATCCTCTTAATATTTTGAATTATCTTCTTCAGATGGATGTTTTCGTGCTGCTTTTAAAACAGCTGTGGTCAAACTTCTTCTGAAGAGAAATCATTTGGACCCATTGATTTTAGACAACTACAGGCCAGTTTCCAATCTGCCATTTTAAAGTAAGATTTCAGAGAAAGTTGTTTTTTTTATTCAGATCTCACCGTCTCATCCCACGTCAATAAACCATCCCTTCATGTTTCTTCCACCTGCGTTCTATTGCAAAAATCAAACATATCCTCACCCCTCAAGACCTCGGAGAAGTAATTCATGCCTTCATTTTTTCCAGACTGGACTACTGCAACTCCCTCCTCCCCGGTTTAAATAAAAAAAATTGTTTTCTCACCTCCAACTTTTCCAGAATGCAGCAGCTCGGCTTTTAACAGGTTTTAGTAGACGACATCACACCACTCCAGTTTTAGCCTCCCTCCACTGGCTTCCTGTCAGTTTTAGAATTGATTTTAAGATTTTATTGATTACTTTAAAATCACTCATGGGCTTGGCCCCCAGCTATATCTCAGAACTTTTAACCCCTTATCAGCCAGCCCGCAGCCTTAGATCCTCTGGTGAAGGCCTCCTGGTCGTTCCAAAGTCGAGGCTCAAAACTAAAGGTGATCAAGCTTTCTCCATCAGAGCTCCTTGACTTTAACCACCTTAAGTCACTTTTAAAAACTCACTTTTATAGAACTGCTTTTATGTGATGTCGTCTTTTTAGTCTTTTCAATCTTTTAATTTCCTTCATTCTCTGTGTTTTAGTCTCTTTTTCATTTATTTGTGTTTTAGTCTTTTTATCCTTTTACTTGTAGGAATTGCTCCAATAATTTTAGCTTCTTCATCTTTTATTGACTTCTTATTTGTTATCTTAACAGACTGGTGTCTTTATTTACTTTTATTCAGATTGTTTATCTTTGCTTCATCTTGCGTCACTCTTTTAATCTTTTATTGAAGACTTTTAAGTTAATTGTGTCACTGTTATCTATCTATTTTGTTATCTATATTCCACTGTTTTATTATTGTCTCTTATTTTTATTCATTTATTAATGTATTTTGTTACTTTTTATTTATTTAGGTATTTATTTTTAGCTTACTTTGGTCCTCATGGTCTCATTTTATGTAGCAGTGTTCCTGTATTATCTGGGTTCCTATATATGGAGAGGGCCTTTTGAATCATGGGGCTGGAGTCTCTGGGCATGGGCCCGTCCATGTTAGTTAACATCATCATGTGTGTTGCTGTATCCTGGTGTGTTGTGTCTCCAGCCCTGTGGGGTCAAGGCCTCCTCTGTGTCCATGGTTAGTGACTGGGCCTGGTCTGTTGTGCCCATTTCTGGGGTTTAAGTTCTCTATGTGTTATGATCTCTCTCAATTTCACTTTGCCATTTGTGTTTGTCTTAAATGTTCTTTGATTTTATTTAACCTTCTTCGGTTGTTCTTTTTTCCTTTGTGGTTAATCTCTTGTGCTTTGCTGTCTTATGTTCCTGCCTGCTGTCAAAGCACTTTGTAAACCGATTTTTTAAAAAGTGCTATACAAATAAAGTTTATTATTATTATTATTATTATTATTATTATTATTATTATTATTATTATTATTATTATTATAATATCCAATTACAGGGTTTTATGAAAGCTTTATGATGATAAAATTTATCAGTCTGGCTTTAGGGCCGACCACAGCACAGAGACAACACTTGTTAAAATAGTGAATGATCTCAGGAAAAACATGGATCTAAACAAATAAAGTTTGATTGATTGATTACCAAGAACCCAATGTTTCAAATCATTTATTGTAGAATAAAATGTTGTTTTTCTTGTTTCAGATCTATTTCTAACACGAATGAACAGCAGAAATAAAGGAACAGGTCCATTTGAGTTAAGCAGAGGCTTCATACTATTGAAACATGTATTGATATCAGCAGTGAGTTTGGAAATATCAACATCAATATGCATCCCTGATTTATTTTTCTATGCAATATAAATAACATGGTGTCAGTTTTTACATTCCACACTTTGTAATTATTCAAACACCATGACTGATTTCTCTGTTTCTAAAGAACGAACATCATCAACGTTCTGCATAAATGCACTTAAAGTTAATTTGAAGAATCAGAGGACGTGATAATGAATCTCAGATTAATCCTTTGAGAGAATATGGTGCATGAAGAGTAAACATGGAGTCCGCCTGGACGATCTGACGGCTTCACAGCTTCATTAAACCCAGACGTGTGTGTCGGTGTATGTCCTGCCTCACAGTGTGCCACGGTAAACACATCACATCAGGTTTAACCACATAAATGTCACTCAGTGCTCGCTCCGGTGGCTGATCTGATATTTGTCAGTGGTGGATGTATAAATGCGGCCTGCGGCGTTCCCATCAGCCGGGGAACGGGCGTCTTCCCATCAGCCATCGGGGTTCAACGAGCGTCTGGCAGCTGCAGCAGCAGGACGATTTAATTAGCAGCAGAATAGAAACCCTCCCCATAACGACATTGAAGTACTAATGGATGAACCTGCAGGCCTCCATATCGAGATCTAACGTCACATATGGTCTCTGTGGGAGGGATTTCAGCTGAAGGAAAACCTGCTACCGTCTCAGTTTATCAGTTTACCAACTTTTCTGAGCTATGAACATCTTTAATGTCCACGCTTATGTCTAAAAACTGGGCTGTACACTATCAGTACAGTCCACTTTATTTAAAAATCAGATGAAATATAAATATAGTTGAAATAAATCTATAGATCTTGCTTTGTTAGCTTCAAGGACATGAATTGTTTTAAACTGGAAAACATCAAAATGCCTTCACCTGTCCACTGGAATTAACTTTCAAACTGTCATGGATTTACTGCAAAAGCAAAGGCAGAACCTCAGACTTTGAAAAGAAAAGTGTGTTAGTGTAATTTTTTGATCTTGCATGATGTATTTTTTTGTTTTATTTTATCTATTTTATTTGATTCTTTTTGTCTTTTTTTGTGGGAAGCATGAATTACAAGGTATGGGATTTATGTATGTAAATTCTCTTCATGTCTGCTTGTAAAAAAACAATTAATAAAAAAAAACAAGAAACAAGAACCCAAGAAATCCCACATTCTGCTGACCCCTCTTGTGTCTGTCAACGGCTCCGTCACTCACAGCAGAATGTGGGATTTCTTGTTCTACGCTCCTAGTTATTGCAGAGTGCGCGTTTCTTTGGTTTGGTCAGCCACGGCTCCCGTAGTCACCCATAAGTGTATCATAGAAATGCCAAGTAGTACTGTTTAGGCTATAAACATGTGCTAAATGATGTCGTTTCGAGTAAATGGTGGAAGTTACCAGCTCAGGACACTTGGATTAGAGCGCACGAGCAGTATGGAGGAATATTGCCGACTTTTTGTGGACTTTTAAGGACACTGTTCGTTCGAGCTCTTATCTAAGTCATGATATCAATGGCAGTGGACAGCTAGTATGCCCCCAGATCTCCGGCTGCATCCTAGATGTTCCAAAACTACTCCACAGTGTTGTTCAGCATGAGGGTGAGTAGAAAATGAGGCCAAATCGTTGTTTGGGTGTAGTGTTCCTTTAATTTGAGGTAACTCGTTCCATAATTGATGTTCCTCCACAGAAAAAGATGGGCCAATTCAGGTTTTCACAGCAGCCTGGCCAAGAAGAAGCTGCAGTGGAGACCTCACAAAGGTGGAGACATCTGACCCAACGAGAAACACTCAGTAAAGTTCTTTATTTTTTACTTATTAATTTCTGATAAAGGCATCCATCCCTATCCTTTTATGAGCACTAGTGTTTATTTTGTTGACCAATCATTTACAGCATATAACAAACAGTAACTAATAAAAACAAGAACACATGGACAAAAACTCAAACTAAACTAACTGACATTTGCATTAACAAATAAAAACTAGACTAAAATGTCTGACAGACTTAATCCAATCAGACCTAATATGGTCATGTAGGAAGTAGAGACAAGTGATGAATCTATCCAATCACAGCTACTTTGGTTGTGTTAAAGGTTGGATGAGTTCAGAGGGACATCCAATCACAGCTGCCTTAGCTTGGTGGTGGTGGGATAAGTTGCGGAGCGATCCAATCAGAGCTGCTCTCTTTATGAATTGATATATTCATGTAGAGCAGGTTCACTGTTTGTTGTCAGTTCTGGTATTGTAACTGAGATGCTCTGTCAGGTAGCCTAAATAAAGGTGACTGCATTTCACACAAAGGAACATTTGTTTCTGTTCATTTAGACATTCAGACTTTACTAACATTTTAGCCACATGTGGCCCTCCACCTCACTCCATGTGACCTGCAATCATTTCCAAAGTAAAACTCAAACTGTAAATATGAAGAAAGATGAACAACTGCTTATTATGGTTTCATCATGAGTCACAGCACTACATGAGGGTCAGAAATGGAACTTTATTTGCTATGGTTGTGTCCGTAACTGTCTTTTATGAGACATCAAAATATAAGCTATATTGTTAGTAAAATAACTATCTTTGAAAACAGTGCAGGGGAGAATTATTGTTACTAGACAAACTGCTTATATTTTTGTTTATATCTTTTATACATCTTTTTATCCGCTATGATTGGTGCTACTGAAATCTTAAAGGATAAGTTTGGTTTCTACAGCTTTTACATTGTTTATAGAATGAAGTAGAACAATATACTCACCCAGAAGGCTTTCCTGATCCAAACAGTGCTTCAGGAGATATTTAGATCCAAAATCGAGCAGCGGACATCCGTATAATGGTAGCACACGGGGCATGTATAGCGCTGCTCCTAAAACTGCATTAGTCGTCCAAAAACTCATTCGTTTCACCAATATTTCATCATGATCCGCTCAGGCTACTCCTCCATTACAGTCTGTGTTGCCCCAGACATGTTTTTGTAACTGTGCCGACCTCTGAACTGAAGAACAACGTATGCCTCTGCACATGCGCAGTACTCTCTGGAGCGCTGCCTCCGCGTCCTCCTTTCGATGAGCTCCTCATCTGTAAACTCTGGCTCGAAACTGTAAGGACACCCATCATATTCAAAGTTCTCCTCCACAACATCTTAATCTGATAGATATTTGTCCATTTTGCACAAAACTGGAAGAAGAAAGTTGTTGAGTAGCTGACTGTCTTCCCCTGAAACAATGAGCCGTACTGTGCATGTGCAGAGGCAAGCATTCTTCTTCCTCAGTTCAGAGGTCAGCACAGTCACAAAAACACGTCTGGGGCGACACAGACTGTAATGGAGGAGTAGCTCGAGCGGACCATGATGAAATATTGGTGAAACTAATGAGCTTTTGGACGATTAATGCAGTTTTAGGAGCGGCACTGTGTGCCCTATGTGCAACCATTATACGGATGTCCGCTGCTCGATTTTGGATCTAAATATCTCCTGAAGCACTGTTTGGATCAGGAAAGCCTTCTGGGTGAGTATATTGTTCTACTTCATTCTATAAACAATGTGAAAGCTGTAGAAACTGAACTTAACCTTTAACTTCCCTGAGGCATTATTTAAACTGCTTGAGTTAAAATATATTAATGGTTAAAATTATTTTTGAATCTTTGAGAGTGCCAAACATGCAACAGAGCGGTCTCCAGGCACTGAACTGTTTTTCATTCGGCCTTAATGGTAATGAAAGTAGGCAGAGTGAGAACAGAAGTGGATCAGGGGCGCTCTGTATGAGAAAAACTTATATTCTTAAGCATAATAGACTGTGAACATATACTTTCAGTCGTCAAAATAAAATACCAGGAGTATGTGGATCAAAGTTCAGGCGGCAATAGACCTGTCTATCAATGAGAGAGGCTCAAATGACTTCATGACAGCTTTTTTATGAATTTGAGTGCACAATTATAAATCATTATTAAATTAATTCCTCTATATCCATTCATATCAGAGCCCACCAGACCCTAAAGACTTTTAAATTTTTTATTAAAGAGCACACACAAATCATACGCACAGTTGTTTTATCTACTTTAACTGTTTTTGTTTCACTGTTTTAAATGAATAGTTTTTTTGTTTTTATCAAAATACATTTACTTCTTTTCATGTATCTGTGAACAGCACTTTGATCAACTGCGGTCTTCTTGAATGAATGAATATTTATTTTGAAAATGTAAAAGAAAATAAGAAATGAAAAGAATGTTCCCTAAAACAGAAAATCTGAACAATGGAAGTTCTGCAGTTTTAGAGAACAAATCAATAAAACAAAATATTAACAAACTGTTAAAGTCACAGTTTAACTTTTACATTTCAAAAAGGAGTGGAATGAAGTAAAACTTTTTCATTTCCACCTCTTCTCCTCTTCATAAATAATGAATAGAATCCAGTCAGTTAACCTCCAAAGAAAACAAAAATACATATGTATGTGTATATTTATTCTTGAAGGTGCTTCATAAATAAACCTGACTTCTGTTTGTCTCCTAGCCCGTCTCTGCCCTCTTACCCACGAGGTCCCACTCTCCGTTGGCGATGTATCCCGTGATGTCGGCCTCGATCATCTGCAGGTCCAGGGACCAGCCGCCGTACGTCCACGAGCCAAACTTCAGGTCACAGCGCTGCACGTCGAACGGAAACCAGCGCACGTCAATGTAACAGGTGCTTTTGAATATACCTGGAGGAAGAAACATGGGAAAAGAGAAATTTAACTGAGGAACAAGGATGAAAATGAGGATTATTCTGTACATGAGGACGCAAAAGAGGCAACGATTAGATTTGGCTCTTTTCTTTGGTTTCAACATCCAAACAAAAGTATTGAAAAAGTGAAAAGAAGTCACCCCGACGAGGACAGGAGGGGATTAAAGAAGCAAACTCATGACAGAAGAAAATGCCCTTGAGGATGAAAGAAAACAAATTACAGCCATCACAGAAGGGCAATAATTTGGAGAGCAGAAACAGCTTGACTCTCAGAAAAAGAATAAGCTGAAACTATCCAGGAGTGGACAAGACGAGGACAAATCAGAAATATCATCAGTGGAAAGATAACAGTTTTGTTTTTCAATCAATCAAACTTTATTTGTGTAGCACTTTTCGAGTAGGATTGAAAAACTGATCAGGAGGGCTGGCTCTGTGGTTGGCATGAAGCTGGACTCTTTGGTGACGGTGGCAGAGAAGAGGACACTGGACAAACTGCTGGACATTCTGGATGATGCCAATCACCCTCTATACATGGCCATCAACAACCAGATGAGCCTGTTCAGTGCAAGACTGCTCCTCCCCAAGTGCAGGACTAACAGACTGAGAAACTCCTTTGTCCCTCAGGCCATCAGACTGTATAACTCCTCAATTGGGGGGATGAGGAGTAACAGCAAGACAGAGGAGGGGAAGGAGCTGCAGCAGTAGCCTACAAGTATTATCTTTTATTTATAATATAATGCAACTGGAATCATAATTTCCCTGAGGGAGTTCTCCCAAAGGGATTAATAAAGTACTATCTAATCTAATCTATCTAATCTAAGTAGTGAGGAAATGTTATCTTGAGTTAAATGTTAATTAAAACACAGGAGCATAAAAATAAAATGACAAAAAAAGTCATCATAAGAAATTAGATAAAAATACTAGGGGTGCACCAATCACAATTTTCTGTCTGATCACCATTCTCATTTTAACTGCACATGAAGTAGTTCTCTCAAATACAAATAAAAAGTTTTGCATATTTTTGTCCAAACAACTAAATCATATCAGTTCCTTTAGTTTTTCATTTTACACATCGAAAAAAAAACAATACCTGAGCAACAGGTTACACTGCAAGCCTGTTTGAGCCTCTTACCAAAAAAAAAAGTGCACAGCAGTATTTTGGTTTTACAAATAAAGGAAATCACAAAGTTTGAGGTAGTTACCTCCGCCAAGGAGGTAATGTTTTCGGGAGAGTTTGTTTGTTTGTCTGTCTGTGAACAAAATAACTCAAAAAGTAATGGATGGATTTTGATGAAATTTTCAGGAAGTGTTCAGCATGGGAAAAGGAAGAACTGATTCAATTTTGGTGTTGATCCGGATCAGCGTCTGACGAAAAATGTGATTTTAGTGAATAACTACTGAACGAAAATAGATATCATTATGAATCCAATTGCTAATGGTATGTTTTCATGGTCAATGAATCTAAATATTTCTATGAAATAAAGGTAGGACTAATATTTATGGTGAAAATCACAATATGGGTGAGGACTGTGGCGCTGGTGGAGGTATGTGCTCTCCGAGTGCTTTTAAAGTAATCTACAGGACAAACTAACAACATAACTTAAAGATCCCATATTATGCTCTTTTTCTGCAGTGTAATATTGATCTTTGATCTCTTCATGAAGCCTTAGTAGCATGCTTTGGTCTAAAAACTCAATAAAACAAGAATAGTCGCATTATTCCCACGCCCTGTTATTGCCTCTCTGGACAGCACTCGGATTTTGTGGGCGTAACTATATGTTAATGAGCCCCCGCTGAAACCGCCCCGCACTTCCGTGTCGGCGCAGTTGGCGCATGCGCGTGACTATGTCAACAGAGCTCTGTGTTAGCGTCTGTGTTGCTACATGAGGAGCGCAGCACTGAACGCTTTAACCGAGTCAGAACCCGAAAATAAGAGGAACCAGGAGAGAGTCGAGGACCAAGGATAAACCGGGATGTTTCTCAGTGGTCTGTATATGAAGTTTGTTTCTTCAATGCTATTATGTTGACGAATCAAAGTTGTTCTGCCGTTCCTCTCCCCCTCCCCCTGTTGTTGTTGATGTTAGCATGTCTGTTAGCAGACGTGCAGTGCTTAGACTGGCGTTAAATAGAGTCTAGTAAGAGCTAATGTAGAGTGAGCGGGTTACTGCAGAGACGTGAATTAACTAAAACCCCGAAGTGAATTAACTTTCACTTCTAAGTAACACTGAAGGGGCCGTTGCTACTGATAGTGAAATAAGACAGAGAGAGGGGTCTTCTCTGTTGTTGTGATGTGTAAATAATGTCTGGGCTCTTCAGGGCCGATCAGAGTAACAGTCTGTTTTACAGAAATAACATTAGTAATGTGACTGACCCATCAGAATACAGCATTTAATAGAGCCATAGCCTTTAGTGACAGTAACTGAGAAAGTTTATTACCTGTAACTGTGAGCAGCCAACAGTTTTCTGTGAACCTTATTTTAAAAGGTTATTTTCTTTTCTATATGCCACACAGTAGCTGTCTTAAAAACCTCTTCACTTGCATTATTGTATGTTATGACAGCTCTGTGTATATTCTTATACAATAACAGAACATTTCCTTTATATAAAAATTCTCCTGAACATCCTGTTTTCACTCTTCTCCTACAGAGGTGCTCCTGTGGCAATTGTGTGAAAATTCCTACAGCCTGAAAATGTTTGTTGAATGGAGATACCAAAGGTATTGTGAAAAATTAGTGCTAAATAACAATTTAGTACATTACCTTTCCTGTACTGTGTCACTGACTTACCTGTTTTAATTAAGTAGGTCAGAGGAAAACTGCAGGAACTCCCAGTCCAACCATCCTGGACTCTGACTCTGAGTGTGTTTTTCACTACAACATGCATTCTATATTTATAGAGCAGACTATGAGCCTTTACATCTAAGAGGAGTGATGCATAAGTATTTTGATATAAACACTTCCATGACTGTTGAACAAAAATAGTAAAGATTAAAAGAACTGTTTCCTCCATCTCATTTTTTGTCTTTCTTGTTATTTAATTATTAACATTACATGTAACATATGGAAAACTGAAAACACACAAAACAGTTCATGTAGACTTTTTATTGTGAAAGATATTTTGACATATAAAAACACCAAATGTACCGGCTGGTACGCTAGATATTTTTACATAAAGGAGGTAAAAAAGGCATGAAAAAAGAAAAGGAATTTTTAAACACAAGCCATAGAACCATATTGATAAAAATATGAACATATAGATAAAAACACCTATGACAGTAATTTTCATTTCTGACATATTCTTATCATGTCCAGCCCTTACAGATGCCTGGCCTACAGAGCCTTTGTGAGCTGATGCTGCCTGTGTTGTACTGCAGAGTTTCCTGATGCAGAAGACCAGTATGAGAGGGTCAGCGCTTCCTGGTATTTGGAAAAGGAGCATATGGTCTGGTATTTTCTGCAGCTCCTTCAGGTGTGGAGCAGGGTCCTGGAAAACCTTCCCAAAGACAAGGTCCAACAGTGCATCTGCATGATCTGAAATACAAGACACAAAAATATATGTTTACAAGAAATGAACCAAAACACCTCACTGCAGTGTTGTAATTTTTTTTTCATAGTCTTTTATTGTCACAATATCCTTATTGATTATATATTCTCAATTCCATTTTGATAACATTTTTATTCCAGTTTCCTTTATCTTTTCCTTTCCATGCTATGCCTATTTGCCAATGTTTTTAAATGTGTTGATTTTAATAAAGAATTGTTTAACTTACTGAAAGCTGGCTCTGCTCTCACTGGCTTTGCTGTACATCCTTCCTCCTTGGATTTTGAGAAGCTGACTGTAACCAGCGGTTCACCATCAGAAGATGCTGCCTGAGGTCGACCAGCATAGACACAAGAAAGAAAATTGTTTAACCTGTTAGTGTATGAAAACACAAATTAGAGCCATTCAAATTAGAGCCATGCATTTTTACCTTTTTTTAGACAAAATGTTAATTTCACGTTGTACTACAATCTAAATAAATTACATGAGATGTTACAAATAGTTACTGTTACTCAATAGATACATTAGGTATTTCTGGCAAGTGATAATTCAGCTGAGGACTTTTATATTTATCATTTATCTGACTGTATTCATTTGGGTTTTTTTGTGATATTCTTTGATAATTTTGATCAGACACATACCAAAAGTATGTCTCAAATAAGATACAAGCTTTTCAAGGGTTAATGAGTTTTTACTTACAAATGTCACATTATGTGATGCATTATAAAATGTCTATGCCTATATATCGTTAGTAAATAAAATGGGAGGATAATTAAATCAGACATCTTATTTGCCTCCCTCCGTTTTTCATAAATCACTGACCTGTTAGTAATTGTAACTTATCCCCAGTCACACAGCTCGTATGACAGCATTCTGTGGGCATTTCTGAGTGTTTAAACTCACAGAAATCTGATTAAATTAGTTTGGTGATAACGACATCTGCAGCGTTAGCGTCACACGTCATATACACTCCCTGTTGTTATCAATATTTACATGATCTGCTGTAACACACAGAGGAACAAAGCCTGATCGTTTCCCTCATCCACAGCTTAGACACGAAATGAGTTTGGATACCTTCTGAGATAATTTATCGATTACATTGCCTGTATTACAAAACAGCGAAGCTCGTTTCTCGTAGCATTACAGGCTAACACAACAGGCTAACCGCAGCTAAGCTTAGCCCCCGAGAGCTAACACAGATGCATCGGGGAGAGGAGGGCTGTACAAGGAATAATAATAATTATCCTCCAGCTGTTATACTCCTCTACTACTGTGAGAATATTCAAACATCTAAATCTGATTAAACCTGTTGGTGATGACGATGCTGTGGCCAATAAAGCCAGTTATCACATCTACAGATACACTGTTTTGAGCCGACGTTAGCGTAGAAATATACTTTCACCTGTTATCAATATTTACATGCTGTGCTGCAAAACACAGAGAGACACAGCCTTCACTGGTCGTTTCCCATGTCCTCAGTTTAGACAAGGAATGAGTTTTGATACTTTATGAGATAATTTATTAATTACAATGCCTCAGAGAGAGTAGCAGGTCTCTACTCACACAGCGGTACATCTCACAGCAGCAAAGTAATAGACAACAGACTAATATTATGGCCTAGAAAAGACACGATATGGTTAGAAAACAGCAAAGCTCGTTTATTGTAACATTACAGGCTAAAACAACAGGCTAACCGCAGCTAAGCTTAGCCTCCTGAAGCTAACACAGGAATAGCTCTTACATCTGCTCCTCTTCCCTCTGCTGTTAGCAGCTCGTAGCAATTAGCAAAATAACAGCACACAGCATTTGGAATACTCACATTTCCAGGGTCCGAGGTTTGCTGGTGGATGGTTGGCACTGATCCTGGGTTAAGGACCAGTCTATTTGCGAGCCCATTTGTGTACTGTCCAAAGTTTACGAAACTGTCAGCCGTTAAGTGACTGGCACAAACATGCACATTTTGTCTTTGTTTTGCTGGCACTTTTCCATCATATATGAACTCCAGCCACTTAGTTTTTAAATCTTCAGAGTCAGGCAGCTTGTGTAAGGAAGTTTGTGGCTTGTTACAGCCCACAACACTGCAGCAGTAACTCATGCTGAAGTCCGATGTCTCACTGCCGGTAAATCCATCATGGCTGCTCTGCACATAGCAATCTCACCAGCAGGGAGAGAGGAGTGGGCGGGGACGGGGTGGGGGTGTCTGCTCCTGATTGGTCAAAAAATTCCCCTGTGACGTCGGTACAACTCAAATGAAAGAATGCCTCAATAGGGGGCGGGATTTTACATTCACCAGCACCACGCAGCACAGGATTTGTCACTAAATATCACATTTTTTGGGCTGGGGGGAAAGCCACAGACCTCAAAATTTCACCAAAAGACTTAATAAAGTGGTTTTTGCATAATATGGGCCCTTTAAACCACTAATAAAGTGTCCAGTTTTAGGTTTCTTTGTAGTGCAGAAAGAGAAAAAAGCCCAAATGCAGCATCTTTGTGGCTATTTTAAAGTAAAAAAAACTGTGAGCCTGTTAGTCTGCAGAGGAAAAGCTACAGTGGCTGACTGTCAGACATTTGAGGAGGTGAATAAGACCGCTTTCTCATGTCGGGATCCCTGGTGCCCCAAAATTAAGGAGATCGGCACTGATCGATCAGCCGGCTGATCAATCGGTGCATGTTTAAAAAAGCTGTAGTAATAAATAATTAAATAAATGAATATAATTTAAAATAGTGATATGGTAAAATGTTTAACCAAACACCAAATGATAATGAAAAGAAATTGATTAAGAGAATAAAATTCCAACCAACAAATCTGAACTTAGAAGGAGAAATAAAACAGATTAAAAGCTTTAAATCTATAAATAAGATTTAATAAAAACAGTAATAAATATAATCAGCTATAAGCCAGACTAATAAGTTAAGCCTTGAGATGAAGTTACTTTTAATGTTAATATTAATGCCTGGTATTGCACAGATTTGCCTGGTATCCTGAGAAATCCCGACTCTTTGCTCATCTTGGTCTAAATATTTTCCAGGTAAATAAGAAAATGTGTGCATCCTGACTCTGTGTAACAATCTGCACCTTGTTTGAGCTTTTTCTACTTTATTGACTCTGCAAAAATCATCAGGGGAATTCGATCTGATCCCAAAATCAGCAGCACCTGCTGTCTTCAGAAGAAGATGAAAGTTTAATGATCCCGGAGGAGAAACGAGGACGCTGCTGCAGCACAAAGTAAACAGGATACAGACGAAGAGGAGGAATTGGGATAAAAATAGAGCATTAGGAATAATGCTGAGGAAAGTTTGATTATGTACACACGGAGCTCTCATGGTACAGAAGTGAGGAGAAGGTGGTGCAGAAGCAGCAAAAACAAGGATTTTAGTTTTATCAGGGGCAGAAAATGAGAAACTTGATCAGATCTGAGTTATTATTCAGCCTTTCTTCTGTCTCTTTACTATTTTCATTGAAACTTAAGGCACAAAATGGTCCCTGTCATCTGCGTCCCTCCTCTCAGCCCATCCCCACATCGATCAATACCCTCTGTCAGCGGTAATAGAGCCGTTAGGACTTTTATTACTTATTGATTCCTGATTGGTTGACGGGTTTCCCTCATCTTCCTGACATTTAACGCTCCACCTATCAGTCTCCTTCCAGTCTGTGGATCTACTCTGTTAGATCTATCTCTGTGAAATATTCCAACATTATTAATTTATGTCATTAATCTGCTCCTTCAGTCTATAAAATAAACATATTACATAGATCAGCTGCCTGGTAAAAGATCACGATGAGTCTCAGGTTATTAATCAGGACCGTAAATCCTCCTGACGTCCGCCTGTTGACCCACCGACCTCATGTTGACCCTCGCTGCCCCCCCTCAGACGTCCATAAACGAGCAGGAAACATCTCTGTCAGGATTTGATGGAGCGGTAAACCAAACCCACTGAGGAAACTGGGTCAGTGGGATTATTTTTTATATTCTTCTGACTCCACCAGAATGGGAGGATGAGATGGAAGAATTTAGGACTAAGGCGTAAAGAAAGATGAGACGTCTTAAATAAAAAGTGTGGTATCGGTGAGGTTGAGGGGTGTCTTACCTGGCGGCAGGTACTGGCAGTATCCGGAGGCGTTGACCAGGATGTTGGTGTGGAAGGAGGCATCGAATCTTTCATCAGCACTGAGGACACAGATCAACAAACATGAAGACAGCAGTCAAAGTGTCTTTGTGAATACTGGTCATCAGATTATCCTTCATGAGAACTTCACATAGTAAACCAGAGGTGGTCACAGTCCGTCTGAAGCTGTTTTTACACCTCGATTGTTTGGAGAGCTGTTCTTCCAATCGACCAATCCTTGTCTTTAGTAAAAAAGACAATTCATTTTTTGTGTCTTGCCTCACTCCTGAGTCCATGACAAGAAGATAGACACCGTTCTTCTGACTGTGTGCAGTAACAATTAAGAGACAGACAGTTAGTTAGCTTAGCTCAAACACTGGGAGTCAATGGGAAGTGGTAGCCTGCCTCTGCCTACAGTCATCAGATAAACTCTTCAGCAACTCTAAACATCCCTGTGTGCATGTTGTGACTTGTTCATTTACCGCGCTATGTTATCATTTTCAGACGAAGATTAGCATGTTAAATAATTATCTAAAGCAGTGGTTCTCAAACTTTTTTCAGTGATGTACCCCCTTAGAAATATATATTTTGGGTCAAGTACCCCCTGACACGGGCAAAACATTTTTGGAAGAAAAAAGAGGTACAGTGCTGTAAAAATCAGTGTCTGATTTATTAAAGCCAAACAACTTATGTCAGTGAACCTGACAAATACATTCATATTGCAAACATTGTATGTAGAAACAAAAAAGAAAAACAGAAGATGGTGACCACCAGGAAGGTGGTTTAAAAGGATATTGAAACTAAATACTAAATACTGAATATAAAATTCAGTGCATGAACACACATTAGTATTTTATAGACCTTTTTACAAAATAATTTTCCCCAAGGCTTATTATTAGGATGAGCCTGCTGATTTTTTAAAGATATTTTGAAAAGCTTCACGTACCCCCTGCAATACCTCCACGTACCCCCAGGGGTACGCGTACCCCCATTTGAGAACCACTGATCTAAAGGAATACACATCAAACTAAATCATAGGGCACAAACCAACACGGACGTACTTTTAAATCAACAAAACAAAGCACTAAAAACGTGGGACAGGATATGAAAGCAAAAAATAGTTTGGCTTATACCTTTAATAATGTTCTGAACCAACGGAGTAAGTTACTTTTCTCAGGCACAGCATGCATGAAAATATCAACATGTGAACATCACTCATCGTCTCTACAGCAGATCACCACAGGACCCAACAACATGGACTGATTAAAAACTGGTCAAACCCAGTGGTTAGATCAGATTCTCCCCTTAAATAAAGCTGCTCTCTGTGGACTTTTCAGACTCCTCTACAGGTGTTACAGTGTAATATGTCCCCATGCCATACTCTGATGTCCGCTCTGAGGTACGCTGTGGACATTTGGAGCATTAAAAGTCCCTCCTCTTCAGGCACAGAGTTTGGTTGCACCCTTAAACACCTTATTTTGTTGTGGGCTTTGAGTGTTTACTACCTTCCCATAATACAGAGCACAACTTGTAAGGATGCAGCTGCTTCAGTTTTCCTCCCAGTTAAACACCTGCAGAGTTCCAGCCAAACACCAGCCAACTATCTCTATGGGGGTGTGCATCAAGTACACCATGAGAACAGCTATTAATTAACTCAGGGTGTCACCATGAGACAGAGCTTCCCCCACAAGAACTAATCCAGCAGGCCTCAGCTTCTGCACTTGTTAAAGTGGAGTAAGCGATTATGGGCCTGAACTACCAAGATCCCAAATACTGTAATTTCTCGATTATAATAAGCACCACTGTACTCGAATGACACACATCCAAATTTTGCCCCAAACTTACTCTCTCAGACAACTCAAACATGACCTTTATTCAAAGTTTTAATCAAAGAAAATTCAGCATTTTCACAACAAATACTCTGTTCTCTCAGGCCTAGTGTACCGACCAATCAGACAGAAGCAAACATATTGATGTCTTCCACCAATCATAGCACAGCTAATTTGCATCCCCTTGCTTACAGGATGGAAGAGCTCTGTATTTGCCTATGGAGTCGTAAAACTTGGGAATTAAACAATGATTACTCAAAGTTAAAATAATTAAGGCCCAAAATATTTGATTAGAACACTTTAACAGAATGAAGAATTAAGCAGGTTTGGTGGGAAAGTTTTGCAGAGAATAGTTCGGCTTTTTTGTATAAGATGTGTTGCAATTGCAATGTTCATGAAACAAAATATTTTTAGTATTTTGCAGGTACCAGTGTTTAATACACACTTGAATAATTACTTAATAGCAAAAAACTGTGTGTTAAAATCAAGATATTACACTAGTGGGTGCTAAATTACATGTGCAAACTTAAGAATTGCAGAGGTAATGATGTAATAATTCTATTGTGTTCTTATTCAAACAAATCCTTGTTTATGTGTTGATTTAATAATTTTTCCTACATTTATTTTAATGTAGTTCCTTAACTTTTCTTTCTTTTAACTCTCCTCATGGTATAATTTTAATTCTTTGGCACACACTCTTACTCTTTCCCTTGCATTCAGTTCCTAAAATTTTTAAAGATATATTGATGGCAGATGGGGAAAAAGAATGTCTATTTCCATGTATTGCATTAGTATAAATACTGTCATCCCAATATAAAGAATGTAAAAATAACACTTGTGTTAAGATAAAGTGATCCAAAGAAATGTGCATATCTGTTGCAGCTCATCTTTATCCAGGTTTTAGAAAACAGGGTCACACTACACCCACACTCGCCTCCCTAACTGTTGCTTCTGGCTCATTTTAGGGTAAATTTTCAGATTCAGATTCAGTTTGGTTTTAGATCATGTAATTGATTATCACTTTCATACATATCCAACATCTTGAAAGTTTACTCTCCCAGAGATCTTTGAGTTTCACCGAGCAAAAAAGACAGTCTAAGGGGCTGTTTACATGAGGCCATTTTGAGCCGAATCCAAAGAGTTTTCATTGCGTTTTGGTCTCCTGTTCACATCAGAATGGTGTCTGAAGTGGAACCAGGGTCCAGAGTGGAACGTTTTGGAAATGGATTCATTTTGGTTCCATGTAAACAGGATTCAGATTTGTTTTCCAGACAAGAAGCTCCTGCATCTTTGTGCGTCCACTTGTCATTGTTGTGTGTGAAAGGTTTTTCTTTTTTGCACGTGTGTTGTAACTATAAAACATGCATAGAAAAGCTATGGTTTGAGGCTGAGTCATTGGCGTCCTCACATGGCGGCCATCTTGGGACAGGGCACATTTCTGCTCTGCTCTATAGTACCCATTGAGGTAAGACACCTGCTCAAACATATTCCTGCTTTACTCGCTAAAATCTTGATGGATTTACAAACATTACAAATAATATTACATCATTGTGTTCATACTATGTTTTAAAAAATGTTCTGATCTTACGTAAGCAGCATTAAAACTACATCTCTGATGTTTCTGACAAAGTCAACCACTTGAAAATCGGTTGACAATTGAGCATACAAACACTAATTTCTCAGTACATGCTAAACAGTGAGCAAGCACACTGTACCAAGATGGCCGCCATGTGAGGATATCGGTCACCATTGGCCAACAGCATGAGTGAGACTTTAGTGTTTATATACATGTCTATGGCTGTAACAGCACTGTTACTCTGCAAACTTACATCTACTGAACTGGCATGCATACTACAGCGTTTTCAGGTGCTCTAGCTTGTCCATGTGATTGTTTTTGAAAACACAAAGGAAAAATCTTTGAAATCATTGTTGTGTAAAAAGATGGTAAAGGTGTCCTACATTTAATCTTGGAAGTCTGAAAATCTGTTCTGCACGTTGGCTTAATCACTGAAAAAGCCTCTTAAGGTCCGACCTCTGATTCAGAAGGTTGGAGGATCTTCAAACGTCCAAGTTTATGAGCTCCAAACTGGAACACAGTCAACTTGGCTGAGGTGCCATCAGAGTTTTTAGGGTAATGGAAAAGGCAGAGTAACTACCGGGGTGATCAAGCCTCTTCTGCAGGGGCTTCTGAATTATAGAGCGAGGTGTCCTCTCCCCCCTTCACCTCCATTTGCTGCTCCCCTCAGGTTTGTACCCAACATGCACTGTGAGGTGCTCTTGGCTTTTTAAAGGGAGAAACTCTGAAGCCAGCCTACCCTGAGTCTACAGTGAGGCCGACCCAGTGCCCGGTGATAATTTAGAGTCAGACTCCGATCCCCTTCATTGACGTCCCCTCATTAAAACCAGCCAGGTCGATATTCCCTCTGACAGCCTGCACCCCCCGTCACCTCCCACCAGGATCAAACTTTCTCCTGAGCTCAGCCTGGTTAATGAGCCAAGACGCTCGTCAGCACCCAGCGGAGAGAGACTCCTGTGGCGTGCAGTGACAATGTGGGAACACAGAGGTAACCCTGACAGGTGGGACGCCGGCTTTAGCTCCGATAACTGAAGCCGTTATCTTCAAGAGCGTCTCACTGTGGATTCAAACAGCCTCCGTCCACAGGAGACAAATCGATCCTGTTGTTCCTCTTTTTAAGCCGGGAAAGTCACCAACATTGGTTATGGAGGGGGGTCATCAGGATGCAACACAACTCTGCTCCTGCCAAATTAATTTTCAGGACGCCGTGAGCTGCAGCGGAGGGCTAAGAGATGCAGGTACCAAAACTCTCGTGTTTCTCCAGGGGCAGTTTTAGTAATTTAGAGGTCCAATGAAAACAGCAATAAGAGGCCTATCTCACCTAAAGCAATCGTTATGTGTGAACTCCATAATATGAGGCTTTCTGAAGAACCAGAATATCAGGGATTGTCAGACAACTTCTCAGTCAAAAGAGAGAGAGAGTGATGTTTAAACCAAACACTGGATGCATGTCGCTGCAGCAAGGGTGTAGGTTTGCTTCGGACATTAGTGGAAACATAAATAAAGCTCCAAGACAGCACACTTGAAATTTTGTGTTTTACATTTATGACTGTTAATTCACCTCATCAAACAAACAAGCAAACTATCATATTCAGAAAAAGAACTGTTCTATATACTATACCTCCAGCCTCTCCTCCTCCATTTCTACTATCTGTCACCTAACAGAAATATTTTGATGCAGTGGGACATCATTTTTTGTTATAACGTGGAGACACTACAATATCCTTTAAGTCACTTACATTTTTGCTACTGCAGTCAAAAGTGACCTGAACTAATTTTTTGGCTTAAATGTGACCTGTATCTGATTTGTTTCTGATGGTGTGAACAGCACAAGTCGCGTTGAATCTGACATTTTCAAATCAGATTCAGGCCACTTTCAAATGTGGTACTCAATCGGATATGTATCTGATTTTCTTGAATGTGACAGCAGTCTGAACAGCAGGGGGCATTCAGTGTGACTTTGACGTCATTCTAGAGCAGCAGTTTACCTCTGGACAAATGTTTTCAAAGACACCTCATGGACAGAACTTAATCAGAGGTTAATATATATACATGATTATTAAAAAGTGTATGCATTTTTTCCTCAAATAAAAAGTTTTAGTTTTTTTTCCATCTATAAACATTAAACAATGCATAAAGGGAGGAGTGATGAGAGAAAGTGAGAGAGCACTGGGGTGATCGACTGGCGTCTCCATTACACACACAGCAGACGGTAAACGTGAATGAATCATACGTTTGTATGATGATATCTGATAAACTTAGTTCATTAACACTGCGCCGACTTTTTGAATGGATTAATCAGGCTAAAATAACAGTTTACAGGACACAGAGACCCTGATGATCCACCACTGTCCATCTCATCCGTGCACTTTTGTGCACTGTTGTATGTCTGTATGAGACAGCGTCAGTCAGTGAGCAGTCTGCTCCTGTCTGATCTGCTCTCAGACAAACTAAGAAACATCAGAACTGATGATTAAACTAAGTTTTCACCTCTTTGTTCACCTGATCAGCCACTATGGCTCTGAGATGTTGGCTCTCCAGCAGAGATCTATCATCAGCAGAGTCAGCAGGAGAGAGCGTCCACCTTCTTTAGGTTTATAAAAAATAAGATGAGCTGCTGTAACATCAGGTTCTGCGTTATGGGAACAAACTTCTCCATCCTCGTGAAGCACAGTTCGGGTCTGTGTTTGTTGCCCCTCATCACACCGTGTTGTGCCTGATGTCATTAATGTTAAACTGAGCGTGTGTGTCACTTCTGTCAGCTGTTCACATCACAGTCTGCAGTCAGGCCACATTTACAGGAGTGATCTGAACAGACAAACAAAACATTGGATTTGAGTAATAAATTGGAATGAAGCATTAAGGGCTGCAGTGTGGATGTAGCCTTTGACTTCTAAAGAAGTCTCTTATATCCAGTTTCCTTTTCTTCAACATGCTTGCTGTGCCCAACTGCCAAACACACACACACACACACACACACACACACACACATACACACACACACACACACACACACACACACTGACACAGATACAAATGTTAAGGTAAATTAAAACACTGTCAAGATGATGTAACGTGACCACAACAGTGAGCAAGTTACAAGCTAATGGCTTCCTCTCATATCTATGGTTCCAAAAGGAGGGACAGCGGGGATGGCCAATCACACATTAGCAAGAAACAGTAAAGCCAATCGATGAGCGATATTAGGTTAGAGGTGGGACTCTGTGTAACATAATGTGGCTAGCCTAGGAGTGTTAAAATGTGCGTTAAAAAGCTTGTCTTTTGTTTTCAGGGCCACGGGGTAGTGGCATAATATGGTAGGAACATGTCCCTAGTGTCCCTACCCAGTTCTACACCCATGGGCTTCAGTGCAGGTCAGTTTCAGCTTGCAGCACCAAGGCTTTCACACCAGGCAGTAGGGCTGTCACTTGTCCTAAAAATCAAATTTGATTGGTTTTCGACCATACCAGTTAATAACTGTAGCTAAACAAGCTGAGAGACATGTACACTTCTCCCAAAAATCAAGTTTAAACTTATTTTTTATTTTTTTGCTTAAACATAGAAAGGCAAGTTAAAGATGTGTGGAGCAGAACACCTGTACGATACTTTTGCAATGAAATCAAACCTCACACATCAATATTCTGGACTGCCTCATCCCTCCATCCCCCTCTCTCTGCCTCCTATGAAATCTAACAATAGTCAACTATGGAAAAAGGTCAATCACTCCTCGTGGAGCTGATAAAATGGAAATCAAAACATATAACTATCACACACTGGAAAAACCTTCTGCTTGACTACACACAGACTACTGACTCCACCAAACAGAACTTAAAATCTAAAGATTCAACATGGAAACACTTCATAAATTTAATCAAGTCATCATTGTACTCCAACAGATGTCAATATCCTGTTTATTTACATTACATTTGCAGCTTAGTATAGTAAAGTAAAACAAATGTTTTCTATAATAATAATAATAATAATAATAATAATACACATTTTTTGTGTAAATGAGGTAGTTTGAAATGTTCAAGTTGTAGTATTGAGCTTGAGTGCAGTGTAGCAGGATATTTTTTAAAGTGTGGTTTGAACTGCAGAGAGAACAAAGTGCATTTATAAAAATAGATTGAATTAGAAAATACACTTATATATGCACACACACACACACACACAAACACACACACACACACACACACACACACACACACACACACACACACACACAAACACACACACACATACACATGTTTAATTCACACCTAGGGTAGCAAGATTTATCATTTTTGGAATTAATCACAAATTCAGACATTGCAACCATGTGAGTGACAAGCTGCAGTTTTCTGCAGTACTCCTGACTGATCCAGGATTCGCTATACCAACTATTTTACAGAAATTGCATTTTTGGAAGTGCTGGTAAGCAAGTCAACAACACAAAGCCCCTGTTTAGGAGTAGAAGTTGTTATATATCTTAAAGGTGCAGTGTGAATACGTTGGCGGCATTTCGCTGGACAGAAACTGTAAATATAGGATATAATGTTTTTATTTGTATGTGAGGTCCATCAAAATAGGTGAACAATCATCCCCATAAAACGTTGTTTTTCTTTTTATTAAGTTAGAAAAAGCTTTTTATATCTATGTACCGTGGGTCTCTCCTCTGTGGAGGCTGACATAACGATCCACCATGTTTTCTACGGATGAGTTTTGGGGACAAAAGAGCGAAACGTGATTTTTGAATATGAGTCTATAAAAGTTTACAAACCTCTTATCATCATCTTAACTGACCTACAATCTACAAAATAATACAAACATGCAGCTCTCGTTGCTTAGTGATGTAATGTTTCAGAAACAGACGGGCTCATTCCAAATCTGAACACTAGATGTCGCTAAAATGCCAATTTCTACTGCACCTTTAAGTAATGACACATATTATTCATCATTCATATTGGATGATGAATAATGTGTTATGTGATTTCTTCACTGTTGTCTATACCATAAACATTGTAAATATTACACTGAATCTTGATTTGAAAAAAATCGTGAGTTGGATTTAAATCACAATGTCTGTCAGAAAAATCAGTTAAATTGTTTCCAAAAATTGCACTTGATGCTCATTGTTAAATTTTCATGGAGCCCCGTGAAGCACAAGGACCTGAGTTTTTACATATGGTTCAACTGCCCACGGGCATTTCTGTAACTCAAAGACATCTTCAAATATTTGTGAAACAAACAAGCTGACTCAGGGTCTGTGGGTGACGCGGTTCACCTGTTGTACAGCAGGATGTCCGGCCTCCAGATTTGACTGTCCGGGAATCTGACGTTTGTCACACCGGGATAGTCAGAAGTATTCCACTGCAGGTAGAAATCTGTCCAGTACTGAGAAACCAGAGCAAACACACAGAGACAGGGTGCCATAAATTATAATAATATTAATAATAAAGATAGTAACTTGGAAAAGAAGGAAAATAGCACACTGTTGAGCTGGAAACAGCTGAAGAAATTTACAAAACATATGGAAGAACATTGATGTAGAAGGCATTTTGTTTAGAGTACAATTGCAAAGAAAACAACAAGACAAACAGATCACAGATTCATAGAAATTTATGGATAAATTAATTACAGTTGATAGTTGACATCACATCCGGAAGGTGTAAAAGAAGAGAGCAGATAGAGGATGGGTAAAAGAGAAAAAATAAATGAATACATAAAATAAAAGAATAAAAACAATTATATAAAAGGGAGTATATGAAAACATGAAAATTTGGTAAAAACAGGACTAAAACAACGAGAAAACCAGTGTGGAGAGTAAGAACAGGAGAGCTTATAAACAGTTAAATAGGTAACTGTAAAATAACTATGTAGGTAAAATAAACAGATAACATGGATGAAAACAAGTCTGTGAGCAATAAAAGGGTCGTGTAAAAGCAAGTCTAAAAAGTGTGTTTTGAAATGCAATTTAAAGATTTCACTGATGTTGTGGCTGTAGGAGCCTCGTCCCCAAAGATCACCAAAACATACCGAAACATCGCTGTCTAAATTAACAACAACTTTAAACTTTGTCAGTGACAAAATGGGCCAACACACACCTGTCATTATCCAAAGACTTCTGAAGAAAGTAAGAAGTCTAGAGTCCACATAGTTGAAGCCTAGGATTGGACATTAAGCATCAAGCATCGATTGGAACCGGGACTAACTTTCAGATTCTTCTGGAATCTTTCATTTTTTAAATTTCGTTTCCTAGTTTCGATTCCTAGTATGCCAACCAGAACAAGACGCTGTAAAACACCAACAAAGGAGAATCCACCGGAAGTGTTTGCGTTACCGCGTAACCATGGACAATGTGTGGCGGCGGTCCAAAGTGTGGCTTCACTTTACCAAAAACAACGAGGAGTCAGCTCAGTGTAACACCTGTAAATGTATTATTTCATGCACTGGGGGCTGCAGATACGCTGCTCCGGCTCCGACCCTCAGCCTAGCTCCACACTGCAGTCAAAATCCGGTAAGTATTACAAGGACATTCCACCAGAAATTATGTCAGAGGACCCTGCTGCATGGTGGTGGAACCAATGCAAGACTTATCCTTTGCTGTCAGATCTCGCTTTCTCATATTTATGCGTTCAAGCTTCTACACCCAGCGAACGTGTTCTCCACTGCAGGAGTCACTATCCGTCCAGAATGCTCACGCATACTGCCTGAGAAGGCAGATTTGATCATTTTCCTACAAGAACTGTTTCTGATTTTATACCTGCTGCTAATGTGGACTGGGTTGTGCAAGTTTTTATTTATTTTTTGATATTCTGCACTGGGTTTGTCCACCAGTGTTCCCACTGATGGGCTAATATGTTTAAATACTTGCAGCATCAGACACTGAGGATGAGTGTAAATTTACTCTCATGGTGAGGTTTTTAAAAATAAAGCTCTCTTGTGAAAAGAAAATTTATATTTTTATTAGGGCTGTCACTTTGGTGCATTAATTAGATTAATTAATTACACCGCAAATTAATGCATTTTAAAAATTAATCGCAAGATTAATCATAGCCCAAAAACATTTTGATATTGTCCAGCTGGAGGAGCCGTACATGGCAGTGGCACGTGTCACTTCACACATGCGTCTCTAGTCAAACCAAACAAAGCCCAGGTGACAACAGGAATGGCACATTTAAGACTTAGTCTGATTTAATTTTTGAATTTATTTATCTATATTTGTACTACATTCTTTAATAATGCATCAGGCCTAATTGGTTTGCTGGATGTCCTCGACCTTTTTCTTATTTTGAATTTGATTTATGAAACACACTTAAAGTGTAATTTGAGTTGCCTGATTGAGCTTAGAATTTTCTGGACAAGTTGCCCTGACTTTGGTTTTATTTAGTCACCAATAAAAATGTAGATTTACAAATCTTCACTTCTTAGTGTATTCATTTGATTAGTCCTGCACTACGATTTTATAATATCCTAGAATTCAAATTCTTTATTTGGGTACTTTAAGCAGATATAAGATTAAAACGCGATTAATAAGATTAATTAATTATAAATCTGGTCATTATTAGATTAATTTTTTTAATCGTCTGACAGCACTAATTTTTATACCAGTTAAAAATAGCCCTGTTAGAAATTCATAGTAAAGTTCATTAAAAGTAGACAGTTCATAGAATTAAAGTTCATGGAGAAGTTCAAACTATTTCTTTCAGGCAGACCTCTGGTTAGCTCATTTAAAACCAAAAAACTTTTTGACCCTGCCTCTTAAAATAATCGGAACCCGAATTGTTAAAATTTAGATGAAGCCCAACCCTATTGAGGCCTCAGTTTTGATTTTGAGGAAGAAAAAACAAGACTATGAAGAGACTTGTGGAATTTGATTTGAGTATAAAATCTGACTGCTTGTATTTTCTCAAAGAAAAAGTACGCAGAGAGATGCAAATCAAAGATACTACTCACTGCTTTGCTTCATGAGAATCAAATTAAATCATTAATTTTATGTTAATTATGCAATCGTATTGTGAGATTAGTGAAGATGCACAGCTCTAGTGAACATCAGCAGAGGTGTTCAGACATGCAAATATCTACAGTAAGCCTGAGGCAGTTAGCTGATGTAGAAATCTTATCTCTCACAAGAGGCCCCTCAAACTGCCATGACGGTTTTGGATGACATGCCTCTGATTGCCTGAATTTCCCTGAACATGAAGTGACTGCAGAAACAGCAGAGGATGGTCTGAACAGCCACAGTGGAAACAGACGGGAACATCATGACCAGCTGATAATTAGAGGCCGTTCGTCCTCGTCCTCCTTTGTCCTCTCCTAACTCACACTGTTGTTTTCTCCGTCTGTTCCTCTGAATGTGAGCGGAGGCCGTGGACCGGGCTGATGTCTCATTTACATTCCCAGCTCTTGTGGTCGCCTCTCTCTGAGCTCTCTGAAGGTCACACACGTCTCAGTTGTTCTTGTTTACTGGCTGTCACCGAGCTGAAATGTTTTCCTCACAGGAATCTGATGAAAGCAGCAGAGTCACAGCGGCTGCAGAGTCACCCCCCCTTTGAAAATCACAGAAAGAGACGCTGAAGTTTCTGTGACTGATCTCCAAGTTTTTCTGGCCATCGGGTCCAAACTTTCAGGATATGACTTAAGAATTCTGTTTGATGTTTGGGAGATTGTAGAAATGCGAGGAATGTTTGATAGACATGTCTCAATGAGTTACAGTCAAACTGTTTCTTGAGACCACAGGCGTGAATTTTCACGAAATTTCAAAATCAGAATCCACTGAAAGCAAACACTAGATCCAACTAGGGTCAAATCATCCCACAGCCCATTTTTAACTGGCCCCTGAAGCTGTGTTGCCAGATTGGACGGGTTTCCGCCCAATTGGGCCTCTTTTAACCACATTGGGCTGGAAAAATAGCATTGGGCGGGTTGATAAAATTTGGGCTGCTTTCATAATGTTCATCAGGTTTACAAATATTCTGGAGAATATATTTACAAACTAGCTGCCATTATTTGGAAAAATAAAAACTTAAGCATTTCAATAAACTGTGTCCTTGCGCTGATATTATCACTTCTTTGACTTTGAAATGGAGAGAATCTGTCAAACTTGACATCATCAATCAGTCATTGGTGGATAAGTGTCACTGTAAAATGGCATTGGTCACTTTAAAGAGCCTGGGGTCAAGAGTTCAACTGTCAAACTCAGACTTGTGGTCGAGAGAGACAGCATCATGTCGAAGTTTTGCCGAAGTCCTTTTTCTCTATTTAGTGCAGTTGTGTGTTTATGATGTGTCCTTCATTCCGCATGTAAACGTTATATGGTTTTAACATGAGTCTCTGGGGAGGTCAAGATTTCGACTTGTTTTTACTGAGGTGGGCGGGTTTTATGCTGTGATTGGGCTGGAAACTGTCCGTCAGATCTGGCAACCTTGCCCCGAAGCAGTTTAATACATAAAGACATTCACTTTGCAGCAAATACCATCAATTATGCACATTTTCTGCTGTATTTACTTTGTCAAAAAGTCTCATTTACAAAGTCTATCACAATAGTCATCTTCAAGCACCAACACTCTTGCAGTTTACTCTTGTTATGTGTTTGACAGTGAAGATAAGCCATCAGTGTCTCCTATCTCTGCTGCACAGGTCATTCTTGCCCAGACAAGGTGTGAATCAAGTGATAGTCCTAGACAGAAGATAACCCACCGCTAATCCCTAAAGCTTTAACTTAAATACAGTAAAAGTGAGGTGCAGCAGGTCAGCCGTTCATGTATTCATCTTTACGTTGCCCTTGATGTAAAAAGTTTGGACACCTCTGCACTAGATAGAGAGATAGACTCTTTATTCCAGACTGAAAGATCCATCCAGATCGAAAAGTAAAAATGGAGCCTATCCCAGCTGTCACTGGGCGAGAGGCGGGGTACACCCTGAACCGGTCGCCAGTCAATTGCAGGGCCACATAGAGAGACAGACAACCATTCACACTCCCACCTAAGGGCAATTTCAGAGTCACCAATTAACCTAATGAGCATGTTTTTCGTCAGTGGGAGGAAGCCGGAGTACCCTGAGAGAATCCACACATGCACGGGAAGAACATGCAAATTTCACACAGACAGGCCCTGCCTGACCCGGGAATCAAACCGGGAACTTTGTTGCTGTGAGGTATGTGCACTACCTGCTGCGCCACAGTGCTGCCTCCAAAATAAACAAATACATAAATAAATAAATGAATTAAAAAATGGAATGAACAACAACAAAAAAAGACAAAAAAAAAAAACAACAACACCTATGGACATACAGTTCTTTGACCACTTTGTGTTAATAATAAATAATTTGAATTTTTTTCTTAAGGGGCACATTTAATACTTTACTTTTATCCACTTGACATCTGTGTCTCAGGAGGTGAGGATGTCAACAAAATGCCGAGTGCTTCACTAAATCAGGGGATAAATCAGTGATACTCTAACAAACAAACCTGAGAAATAAAGTAACCTAGTTTCTCACCCTGACAGTAGTAGATCAGCAGCCTCAGTGGTAGGTCAGAGTGGGCTTTGTGTTGACCTAAAGACAGGACCATGGACTTCTCTGTTCTAATGTTATTAGGTCTGTACAAAAGATTCAGGACCCCGGACAGCTCTGCTCTAATGTTACAGGTCAGTACAAAAGATACAGGACCATGGACAGCTTTGCTCTACTGTTTTTAGGTCTGTACAAAAGATTCAGGACCACGGACAGCTCTGCTCTAATGGTATTTGGTCAGTACAAAAGATTCAGGACCATGG
This sequence comes from Scarus forsteni, assembly GCA_036419115.1. Lineage (NCBI taxonomy): Eukaryota > Metazoa > Chordata > Actinopteri > Labriformes > Labridae > Scarus > Scarus forsteni. The sequence continues at coordinate 13,185,186 of JAZDUH010000536.1, forward strand.
ACAGCTCTGATCTAATGTTATTAAGTCAGTACAAAAGATTCAGGACCATGGACAGCTCTGCTCTAATGTTATTAAGTCAGTACAAAAGATTTAGGACCACGGACAGCTCTGCTCTAATGTTATTAGGTCTGTACAAAAGATTCAGGACCACGGACAGCTCTGATCTAATGTTATTAAGTCAGTACAAAAGTTTCAGGACCATGGACAGCTCTGCTCTAATGTTATTAGCTCAGTGTGTTTTTGCTGCTCAGTGTAAAGGAGACGGTCAATCTCCTCAGAGTTTGCAGGGACAAAACCACCTATATGTCACACAACTTATTGCAACCAGAGGCGCAAAGTGCATTCAGATGCCAAACTGTGTGACCGTTTTAGCACCGGCATATGATTAGAGCTAATTCTTTTGAGGATAAGGTGCTAAAACAGGGCAGATTGCGTGAGCTAATTCTGTGCAAATGACGGCACTATTAGCAGTAGCAATCCATTCTTTGTGGATCTGGTCCTAAGTGTATATCACCGCCAAAACACTTCTCATGCGCTTGGCCAACATTCTCTGAAAATGTCGGTGAAGTTGTCTTGAGTTGTTAGCATAAATGGGGAAAAACCGCCACATTTATGCTAACAACAATGTTTTATTGCTTCTTCCTTGTGTGACAAAAATTCTCTAAAATTTTCATCATAATCTGTGCAGACCTTTTAGTTACCTTGCTCAGATGGACGGACAAACATGGAGACGAACTCCAGCAAAGCCTGACCTGCTTGTTGGAGGTAACAAAATCGATCAGACAATCATCATCATCATCATCACAGCTTTTTTTCAAAAAACAGAAACAGAGACTTCAAACAGCAGCAGAGCAGATATCAGAGGAAAAATCAAGAGTTTTCATGTATTTTTAATGTGCAGGTGGGTGCATCGGCACTTTCTGCTCAAGTCTGAAAAGGTTCAAAGACTTAACCAGTCAAAAAAAGAAAAAAGGATGAGAGTGAAAGAAAATCTGCAAAGTGATGCAATAAGAGGCTGAGAAAAACCCGGAGAGGGCTGAAACATGACAGAAATGAAAAAGCATGTCCTTCATTATCAGTGCTGTTCAAACATGAGGGATTCCTCTTAAATAAACTTCTTCTGCTGGTATTTGGAGCTGTTAAAGTCACTTTGAGTCTGATTCAGTGGTTTCTAACAGGATTATCTCCCCTGACAGAATCGCTGGTTATTTCTGGAGCTCTGAGGACATCTGACTTCTTGCTTCTGAACAAGATTAAACACCAAAAAAGACCGACTATCAGCCCTAAGGGACCAAATAACAGACCGTCAGGGGGACCAGCAGCACAGAGAGTTTTCTCAAGGACTTACTGAGGGATACAAATGCCTCAAGAAGCCAAAAGTTTAGAAATGGCTTTGGATCACTGAGATTAAATGAAGAGGCACGGAACTTTTTGTTCAGATGTAATCAACTAATACTGAAAATAAATCAAAGTTACATGTTCCAGAAGATTCATCAGCCTACACCAGAAAGACACAGCATAAGTCTGTCTGTCCGGGCCGCTCTTTTGATGGTCAAATCTCCACGACACTTGTCAAAGTTTAAAATATGGCAAAAATCATATATTTTATCATTTTTGATGAATATCAATTACTCACTGATTTCACAACATGCAGCACATGCAGTTCTGAACTAAACACCCTTTACAGAATCATTTTGAACACTAAGTTAAGTATGGAGAAAATGAAAATATGTAATAATACCATTAATACCTAAAATAATAACGATGTTAGTAATCTTCAAATCTTGACTCTTCAGTTTTCATAACTGTATCAATAATATGAATAATTTTTAATCAATTTAAACCTGTGGATATCAGTTTTATTTACATGATGAAACTTTTTTAAACAAAAAACTGAATTATTAACTATCTGGCGAAAGCAAAGTGACTTTTTCTTGTACAGATGATCAGTCTGTCTATTGTTTATTGATTTTGATAGATTATAACTTTTTGTGATATCACAAAAAAAAACTCTCACTATTGTCCTTAAGGCCGTTTACGTTCATGGATATATTTAAAAAAAATTAGGCATCATTTTTTTTATTTTTTTTTAAGTTTTGGTCTTTAACTCCAGTCCTCATAAATCATAGCAAACATAAATTTATTTTCAGAATTTGAACTCTATAAATGCAGTTTATTTAGATTATAAAACTTTTTTAAATTAATTATTTCCTATTTGATAAAAGCAAAGGAGTTTTTGTGAAGTTTTCATCACTGCGGGAGGCAGTGATTTTAACTTAAACTTGATTTTTTCCCCATTTTTAGTTGAAATTATTACATTCAACAGCGGACGGGTCGACAGTCAAGGTCATTGAGTCCCATGTCTTCTGTTGTTTGTGAATGTGATATTTAGAGAGTTCTTAGAGGGATTTCTTTTAAAATTTGCACCAACATCCACGCTAATACAAGGGTGGAAGTGGTAAAATTTAGAGGTAAAAAGTCAAAGATCAACATCATTGCGAGCTTAATTCTGGGAAACATATTTAAAGAGTAGATTGAGGCATTTTCATCCCATTTAACTAAAAACTGAAAAAGGTTTTGTGGATGAACTGTGTAGGTATTCAAAGACTGAGGCCACTGTGACTTAACATACAGTATAATCTAACATTTTAGTGCATCAGCCTGACTCCCATAAACTCAGCTCTTAAGTCTCAAGTTTACCCCAAAATGCATCATTTCTAAATCAGATTTATACCAAACAAAATACATCACAGTCCCTCTTCTTCTCACTCTTGCAATTGTGGAGCTATTGCAAGTCATGAAGTGGAAGTTCTTCATTGTACAAATACTCCCTTAGCAAAGAGTAGTATATTCTAAGTTTATTTTATTAAGTATACTGGAGTATAGGTACAAGTATAGCAAGTTTACTATAGACCACACTCTTATAATGTAATGGAGAGTATACTAATTTAAAATACTTCTTTGGACTAAATTGGATAATTTTTAAGTTTATAAAAGTTTACTTTATAAGGTCATTTTAAGTTTACAAAAGTACACTTCAAGTACACAAGTACATTGGGTATTTTTATATCACTAGTGTACTAGGTATATACTTCTAGCCTACATTTTAGTTTATTGAAGTATACTTGAAGTTCATTTTTATGAAATAAAAAATACAATTTTACACTATTTTACTAGTTTACTTGTTGTTGTTTATTTATTTCTTTTCTTTTTTTAAATTTTCTGTAACACCAAGAAGACAAACAATAACTCAAAGATACAATGCACCATGCCATAAAGTTAGGACGATACAGTACATACCATAGCAAAGGGAATAAAAGGACAAAACAGAGCAAAAAAAACAGAGGTAAAGTAAAGCCCTCCCCACCTCCATCAATCCTCAAACCAATTCCTAACCTCCACACAGCACCCTAACCCCATAAATAGAAGACGCTAAGGTGATGAACAGAAGTAGTGTACTTCTTGTTATATTTTAAGCATATTTGTAAGTTTGCTTAGCACATTATTTGTGGTATACTATTGACATACTTGAAATATACCTAAGTAGTCAAAAAGTCAACTCATACTGCATATACACTAGATTTTAATCTTTTTCAAAATCACAAGACAGAATGTTGAGAACAAGATTGATAAATTTAACATTTTAAAATGTTCAATTTCAAAAACAAAGAGAAATCAAGCCCTTCTTTGGTGAAAAATGAAGGAAAAACGAACAAGTCTGCAAGTAAAAATGTGAACATAAAAGTCTCTCCAAGACCAAGTCCCCCTTGGTAAAAAATGGTAAAGCAAACAGTGTGCATTTGCTTGCAAAAAAATTAAAAAAAATAAAAAAGGTCTTCAACTTAGAACTGACTGAAACTGAGCACACAAACTATTTACTGTAAACTTTTAAACTCCAGCTCTATCTGATCTTGAACTTGTAAGTTTATAACTGGTGTAATAACTCAAAGCAAATGTGTTAAGTGAAAAACATTTTTATTCTGCTAAATTAAATGTAAGCACAATGACCTGAACTTATTTTGTACCTGGATCAAGATACACTACATATTAGTAGTTTGTGGCAGAAAGAAGTAAACACTACTGTTTAAGTTTAATTCTTAGTATGAATGTATTTACTCTTAGACTTTTTTAAGCCAAGTGTACTTCACTTTACTGTTCTTAAGTGTATAAAATATAGTATATAGAAAGTAAACTTCAAGTCAACTGCCTCTCGTGTTCTTCTTTTATTCCTGCATCCCCAGGCGAGTTGAAGAGTTTATAACTGCTGGTAAATTTTTGCAAAGCTGCAGTAACTCTGACATTCAAAAGCCCAAACAGATAACAACAGAAATGCTTCATCCTGCTCGCAGACATCTATCATCCTCATAAAAAGAACACTGGAGCAGGAGGCAGGGAAAGGCGAGAAGGACGAGGAGCAAACTCCAAATGAAACCAACCAAAGGACTCGTCGGACCTGGGAGGGAGCAGAAATGCCGAGTCTCTGGGGAGGAACAAACCTTTCTGTACGAGCGAGGAGGATTAGGACGGATTAGTGCTCCAGTACTTCACAAACACACACTCCACGAGACCCGAAGTGGAACCTAATTAAATGTGGACCGCTGCATGAAATGGGTTTAGAGGCTCGGGTAATGAATTCCTCCGCTCGCTGTTGGCTCTGACATTCACACCGGAGTTAGTCCCAATCAGCGGCGGAGCGAGGATAAAGTCACAAAGGAGAATCAAAGGGAGGAGTGAAGTGCAGCAGGTGTGAGGAGTTTCTTCTTCACCAGGAGGAGATGAGGTATTTGTGGAAGCAGGAGAGGAGCTGGCACGAAGATCAAGTTTTCCTCCATCACATGGAAACTTATCTGGGTCAGAGCTGTTTCCTCCGGAGTCTCTCTGAAGGAAGGAGGGAGGAAGAGCGTGGCTGTGGGCTTTCATTTATTATCAATGTTTACTTTGCTTCTTTCCTGCAGACTCAGTTTACACATCTGCTCCAGAGGCCCGAGTGGCACAAACAGACTCATCTGGAACCGCTGCAAGTTTCAGTTTCTGTAACAGAGCTCTGATTCCAGTTCAGAAGAGCAGGCGACTGCAGGTGAAGGATTTATATTATTTTATTTTGAGGACAAGACAGCAGACAATTGCTCAAAGTCCCTCCGATCCAAAGCAAGTCTTGAGTCATTTGTTCCTAGTCTCAAGCAAGTCCCAAGTTTTTTCTGTTGTGAGCAAGTCGAGCCAAGTCGAGTCAAGTCGAGTCACAGGTTTTGTAAAGTCAAGTCGAGTCGAGTCACAGGTTATGACAGGTCGAGTCATTATCTGGAAGAGAGAAACCTTATCTTCCCAAGTCAACATTCTGGTCTTTAACTCTAGTCCTCATCAAGTATGGCAAACATGAATTTATTTTCGTAACTTAAACTCTCTAGATGCCAGTTTATTTACATTATTAAACTTTTGAAGACAAATAAATAAATTATTCTGTATTTGATGAAAGCAAATGGTATTTTGAGGGATTATTAGCCTGGAACATGCCAGTGATTAGCAGCAGCACTATATTATAACTTTTTGTGCATTTACAAAAACTCTCACTTGTAGCCTTAAGGCCATTTATGTTCATTGGATATATTTTTAAAGATATGGCATCATTTTCTTTATTAAGTTTTGGTCTTTAACTCCAGTCCTCATAATGTATGGCAAACATGATTTTTTCCCCTAATTTTAACTCTCTAAATCCCAGTTTATTAAGCAGCAGTGATTAGCAACAACACTAGATTATTACTTTGTTGACAATTACAAAAAACTCTCAGTGTCCCCCTTAAGGCTGTTTAAGAGTATCGGATACATTTCAAAGAATCAAAAACAACTTTGTTTGGATTTTTTTGGTTCATTAACTCCATCCTCATTGTAAATAGCAAACATGGATTTAATTTATATTATTTTGGCCATCAAATTGCCCGTTTATTTACATTCTAAAACTTTTAAAAACCAATAATTATTTTTTATTTGATGAGACCAAAATCGCTTCTTTGTGTGGGGATTTTCAGTCTGGGATATGTCGGTGATTAACAGAAACTGTCATCTCATTTTAATAATTCATATCACTGATATATCCTATCAGTTCAATCAAGGTCATCATTTCCCACAATGCCTCTCTGCAAACATGAAAAACTGCATAATCTAGCTGTGATTTTTATTCTGTGCAGTTTTCTTGTGACTGACAGATAGGGCTACAGAGAAATTCACTGGATTTTATATTTCTGTATTGCATCAGCAGTAGGATGAAAAAAGTGGTTTTCATGAGAGCCAATGGGGCAAAAAAGGGCTCCAAGGGTAGGACTGTCGGTTTTTTTTTTTCTTCACAGTGCAAAGTTTTCTTAAAAAAATGTGTGGATGCTGTGAGTCCAAAACTAATTGAAAAATGAGCCTATTGTTGGACATCCTCATCCTTGTAGTTGTTTTTTGGTTGGTTGGTAAAGTTGAACTTTTGTTGATTTTTATTTTTTTGCCACCATCTGTGATATATTTCATCTTAATCACATTTGTGTGGAGAGGTAAACTCACCAGCTGCAGCCAGATGTTGGTGGTCAGCACCTGGTTCTTCTCGTCCTGCAAACAGAAAATAAAACATGAAACATCAGAGTGTATTTGCAGATGAACTGAACGCCCTCCACGTCTCTGCAGTCGTGGTTAATAGTCTGTTCCTTCTCCTCTGTTTCCTTCATCCCTTTAAATTAATTTTAAACATGGAAGCACGCCAGCGGACGGGCGGTGAATACAAGCAACGTCACTTTGATGAATGTCCAGCCTGCTAATAGATTCTCAGGTATCCAAGCGTACAGAGGGAATTAGAGACGGAGGTTTGTGAGCAGGCTTCCTCGCTGCAGGACGAGGGGCAATAATCCAACACTCATCCTCACAAACAATTCATGTCTTATTAAAAGAGAAAACAAGGGCGAGGCAGCAAATCAGGGGATTTAAGGAGAGCAATAACCACAGAGTAAGGTCTTTTTTGTTCAGGTTTTAGGTTTTTTAAATTAAGACAAACTGTGAAAGTAACCAAGCTACTAACTTTTCAAGGTTGTTTGAATAAAAGAGATGCATACAAGCAATCTATAAAAAACTGTAAAAAGTCAAACTTAATTAAATGATGGCATTATTTTACTAAAAATGTAAAGATTCAACTCTAATTATTTTCTCTTACTGCAAAATAAATGTCAAACTATACTGACTTATTTCCCTGAATCAGACACAGACACAGAAAAATATAAAGCAACAGTAATCAAAGGCAGAAAGTCTAACTAGGACAAATCCAAAAAAACACAAAGTTAAAAACTTTGGTGAGCAAACCCAAGAAAACAAGGCTGGACAGCATGAACATGCACATGGTGTTTATACAGGTGAGACTGATGACAAATCAGACACAGGTAAGTTTGAACAACAGGTGTCAAAAGAACAAGGACAGGAAGTGGCACAAGCAACAAAATAAAACAGAAAACCAACACAAAACTACTGAAAACATACAAGAACATCACAAAGAGTCATGAGCAAAATCAGACTTTGATAAAACACATTTTAAGATAATTTTAAATCATTGTTTCAGTGGAAAAATCAAACTATAAGGGCTCAAACCTCCACCAAGGCATTGACATCTGGGAGTAAATCAGAAATGCTCAAGGTAGACCATTATTTATTTATTTTTCCAACCAAGAAATTGACAGAAAACCTTGTCTAGTTTTGTCAACAACATGTTTTCCCTGTTGAAAACTAGACAGTAACTAACATGGACAAAAACTCCACGGCTCTGATTAGATCAGACTGTTAACTCTGAGAGAGTCAGACTTCAAACCACGGCCGTTCAGAGTGATTCAACTGTGGTAAACAACATTATCTGTCATTATCATCATCACTCTGAAAGGAAGACAGAACTTTGTGTGGAGCTCAAGTTTGGGGTAAAGTTGTTCTGTGCTGGAGCTAAGTGAACTTTAACAGTCTGCAAAATCAATGATGAGTTTAAAACTCTGACCTTCACCAGGTCTGCTGCGCCAATGCTGCACCACAGCAGTCTTAATATTGTTGATTTATTAGTTTGCCATAGTTTCATCAACAACTGAACTAGACAGTAACTAATAAAAACAAGAGCACATGGACAAAAACTCAAACTAAACTAACTGACATTTTCATCAACAAATAAAAACTAGACTAAAATGTCTGACAGACTTAATCCAATCAGACCTAATATGGTCATGTAGGAAGTAGAGACAAGTGATGAATCTATCCAATCACAGCTACTTTGGTTGTGTTAAAGGTTGGATGAGTTCAGAGGGACATCCAATCACAGCTGCCTTAGCTTGGTGGTGGTGGGATAAGTTGTGGAGCGATCCAATCAGAGCTGCTCTCTTTATGAATTGATATATTCATATAGAGCAGGTTCACTGTTTGTTGTCAGTTCTGGTATTGTAACTGAGATGCTCTGCCAGGTAGCCTAAATAAAGGTGACTGCATTTCACACAAAGGAACATTTGTTTCTGTTCATTTAGACATTCAGATTTTACTAACATTCAATAAAGGGTTAGTAGATGTTTCATAAAAATGCCTTACCCTTTACACTTCAGATTTTAGTTGACTAAATTTACAGCAGATTGCATCGACCAAAATGTTGTGAAATGTCATCAACTAAACCTAGACTAATATCAAAAACATTTTAGATGACTAAATTATGACAAAAACTTAAAGATATGTTAGGTAAGAGACTGACACAAAATGAAAAAGTAACCTTACTTCAACTTTAAACTATCCCGTCATCAGCAAGCCTCAGCACACCAAACAATAAAACATAAAACATACAGGCATTAGGAAAATCAGGTTTCAAAATTGGAGGGACTCCATTCTTGTTACTGTTTTGTAGGACTGGGTTTTAAAAAAATCTATTTTAATCGATTTCCCTTTAAATGATTCATAATGGATCCATAAATCGAAAGATCGATCTTTTAACGTGGGTAGTTTTTTCTTCATTGGACGTGCAGAGAAGCAGCCTGTGGTACCAACCTTGCCTTGCATGATCGGCATTTAGCGCTGCTTTCACTGAACAAGATCTCGTGAGATGTTACTGCAGCAGTCAAACAAACATGGAGGAAGCGAGCAGCACTATATGAACACCACCGAGTTTAAAAGCTGATGTTTGGACGTATTTCAGATTTAACAAGCACGAAGGAAAAGGCGAGATGGACAAAAAACAAGTAATATGCAGAATATGCATTAATGTATTTCATTAATATATGATTTTTGTAACTGCTTTGGGTTCAGCTCTTAATGTAAAAGGATTTTTAATATTGTGCCAGGTCAAAAGGTCACTTTTTAAATTTACAGCGTTGTTTCAACCGAGATATCCCAGACTATTTTTTTTTTATCGAATCGTGAATCAAATCGATTTAGACTTCTTCATATCGAATCGCATCAATCCAGAAAATCTGAATTGATACCTAGCCCTACTGTTTTGTGAGCCAGAAAAGAGCTTTGAATTTGAAAAGAACATCGAGTAATAGCAGAGTGACATGCTGGTCTGGGATGGTTAATGACGGGACATGCTGCTGCATTCTGGATCATCATTTAAAGTCATTAAATAAAATAGTATCTGAGATTGTTTAGTGTCAGTAGCAGCCGGGTCAGCAGTGTTGGCGGACTCATTAGAGCAGTATTGTTTAGTTAGAAATCTGCTTGAAGTTGGTTATTAGGAAAAGTGACAGCCCTACTTCGTAAGCAGTGAGTAAAATGTATTTTTAAATGTGAATGGTAGAATGTTCACGGTTTTGTAAACTTGGTCAGAGTGAAAAACTAAACAATAAAGCAGCAGCGTGACATTTGGCACAGCAGCAGAGATAATAACCGTCACCGCACACACAGCTCCTGGCGCCCTGACAGGCGGACGTTAGACACAACGTGGGCTGATCTGAGAGTTTAACGTCACATTAAAAAAGAGCTTCTTCTGCCTGTAGCTTCACAGATTTGATTATGTCTGGGGAACATCTTTGGCTGCAGGGATAAATGTGCAGCAGTCGCTTTGCAGTGGCTGCTGTAAACCTTTTACAGTTGGCAATAAAACTATTTTTACCTTTGAGCAGAACAATCCTGGGTTATTTCAAAGGGAAGGTACAGACAGCAGGTGTTCTGTAGCTTTGTAAAATGATCTAATGTCAGAATTCATCACCGTATTGTTATTTTTCTCTTCTTTTAGTCACTCAAAACGAAAAACGGAAAAGAAGCTTAACCCAACACAGGATGGAAAATTAAATGAAGCAGAATTAAGTATATTTCAGGTAAATGATGGTTGAATTTGCAGCAAAATGTACTGATGCAGACTCTTGAACCTGAATACAAGTGTGTTTTAAATTAGTGCTGTCAGGCGATTAAAAAAATTCATCTAATTAATCACAGGATTTGTAATTAATTAATCTAATTAATCACATTTTAATCTCATTTTTGCTTAAAGTCCCCACCTAAAGAATTTGAATTCTAGGATATTATAAAATTGTAGTGGATGATTAATCAAATGAATACACTAAAAAGAGAAGATTGTAAATCTACATTTGCCCAAACCAAAGTCAGGGCAACTTGTCCAGAAAATTCTAAGCTCAATCAGGCAACTCAAATTACACTTTAAGTGTGTTTCATAAATCAAATTCAAAATAAGAAAAAGGTCGAGGACATCCAGCAAAACAATTAGGCCTGATGCATTATTAAAGAATGTAGTACAAATATAGATAAATAAATTCAAAAATAAAATAAAGCGGTGTCTCAAATAGGTTATTCCTGTTGTCACCTCAGCTTTGTTTGGTTTGACTAGAGACGCATGTGTGAAGTGACATGTGCCACTTGCCAATATCAAAATGTTTGTGTGCTATGATTAATCGCGATTAATTTTTTTAGTGCATTGATTTGCGTTGTAATTAATTAATCTAATTAATGCACTAAAGTGACAGCCCTATTTTAAATCCCAGTATAACCATTTTGTCTTTAATCCTATAAATTAGATGCTCTGTTGTCCTTTAAAAACACACCATTATTGAGGCTGTAGCTTAACCGAAGTGAGGAAATACTTTCTTTCTGATCTCATAGTGGTGCAAAATAAGGACACTACTACTCCTTTGAATGTCTCATGACAGTTTAAAGTCTTGCAGACATCTGTATTTGTATGGACGAGTCCAAACTTATCTTACAAGAGGAGCTAATTCCACATGCATTAAGTTATTGAGTCGCCCATTCTTTTGTACATCTGTCTGTGTGAACTGATTCTTGTGATCCTGATAGTTCAAAAAGCTTTTGAAGAATTTCTTTCAATTTTATCTGGCTGGATTCAACGGTGAACTAATTATATTTAAGTGAAGGTCATTGAATCTCATGGTCACCGTTTGCTTGTGAAAAATATCTCAAAAGTGCCTTATGAAGTTCAACATTATTCAGTATAATATATGGAGCTCAGAAGGAGCAAAGGGATCAGAGGAGTAAGCCATGAAAACAAATCTTCAGTCAAACATGTATATTTGAAATTTTCTCAGTAAATAATTCAAATTAACATATCACCCAGGACTAGTTTCTAATAAATAATGCAGTTACTTATTTCTTTGCATGAAGCGAAAAGCAGGGGTCACAACCTGTAAATCTCAATCTACCAGTAGACACATTTGTAACAGATCTTTGTGTCAAGGTGTGCAGCAGATCTGATATGCCGTATTAGGGGTGGGCAACTGGTGGCTTGGGGGCCACATGCGGCCCTCCATTTCACTCTGTGTGGCCCGAATCAAATAATCAATAAATTATAAAAATAAAGAACACACATGCATGACAGCCTGAGATGCTTGATGGTAAGTCAAAGGTCCACTTATTGTACAGTAAACTTTATTAGAAACATAAGAGTAACACAGTCACCAAATATATTATATAAAAGGTTATTAGAACACAGTGCTCATCATGGTTATGGAACAAGGAATGTTATAGAAGGAAGGTTTAATCTGCCCAAAGTCAGATCATCAGTTATACAGAAAACAGTGATGTACAGAGCTGTGGTGGGATGGAATTCTTTACCAAGGTATGTCATTCAAGCCAATACTAAAGAAGCTTTCAAAATGATGGTAAAGCAGTGGCCTATCTACCAATATTTCATGAACTGTAATGACTTGTTCTAATAAGGTATTATTGAGGTATAATTTAACCCTTTTCTAACAAATGGGTATGAATTGTTGGAGTATTCAATTGTAATGTAATTTTCTTTGAATGTTCTAACTTCTGTAAGTGAACCTTTGTCTATGTATGTTGTATGAGTGATGTGTATGTTTTTGTATGTCTTGTTGGGTGTATAGGACCCCAGGAAGAATAGCCACGCTCTTGGTAAGTGCTAATGGGGATCCTTAATAAAGTAAAGTAAAGGAACACATGAAAAAATCTGCCAAATGAGATTGATCCTGCTGCACCAACAAAACACCATGCACAAACATGGATGTGAAATATTTCTGTAAAATCTTCAGATTAAGAGCAGCATGTGTGAAGTTGCATGTTCTCCTGTGCATGCATGGGTTCTCTCCAGGCACTCCGACTTTTTTGTCATCATCTTCTTTATAATAGTTCGTATTTCATAAATAACAAATAGTTGAATAATGTAATAATATAAATAACAGGTGGAGTTTGTTTTGCTTTCTCAAAAGTGTTTTACATGCTCATTAAGAATTGTGTATGAAGAGAACCTGTTGAAACTTTTTTTTATTTTCTAACTTACACACTTTAAGTATTTACAACTTGATAATAACAAATGCGTATGCTCAATGTTTTAATTTTACCTAAAAAAGGTTCAAAATAATACACATAATACACACATTTTTTGACAAAAAATAAAGCGCTGCACTGGACCACTGGAATTATTTCAATGTACCTAACTGTCAAGGTGGGTTTTCAGAATATGGTCAGCCCAGGCAAGGCCAGAATTTATGGGCCCTGGGATCTCTCCTCTCTTTTGGACTCAAAACTTGTAAATGTTGGAAAGTTGTCTTTTCTGACTCTTTATCAAATGATTACTTCAGGAGATTTAAGGTCAGAGGCCGAGATTAATGAATTAGTCGACTACAAATCCATCACTGTACTTTAACTCCATGTCAGTTCTTAAAAAATCTCTAAGTACGTCTGATTTCCTGCTGTTCAGCTTTTGGTAAGAAATTTAAATGCACATACTCTCCTGATATGGATGTACATATCTGCCAAAACAAGATAAATATTTCTTTATGTCTTCATGTTACAGTCTATTTCTGCAGAGACACAGGCGTACTAGGCTGTAAAAAAAAAAAAAAAGACCAAACTCAAACCGCCATGTTCTTCAGCTTGATATATTTGACCCTGCAAATGTCTTGATATAAAATAAAACCGCCCTGCAGTTAAACAACATCGTTGGCTGTCTCCCGTGCTGGGACGTCTCTTGTTTGCTTTTCATGTTTTAATATGTAGGAACAAATTTTGGTTTGGTGTTAAATTAAGTCTGCAGGGAAACTCTCCTGAGAAGAAGTTTTTACAGGATTCATGTTCTGCCTGGAACAGCGCCTGAAGCTCGCTGAGGAATACTTACATAAGTCAGACTGCTTTAATAAATGTAGCAGCGAGATTCAGTATGTGTAATTCATCTGAGATTAGGAAAGAAAACACTGATGACAAAAATAATCTGAGCTCTACATTCAAACCCAGCTGAGAAACAACAGATACAAACTGCTTCTGTTAAATATCAAAGGATGTGATAAGTGTGACATAAATAGGAAAGAGGGAAAACTAAAAATTAAAGACTTAGACTCAAAAAATAACAGGGAACAATGAGAAAAATAAAAGTAATCCTAATGTACACATTTTTAGAGCTTTAAAAGAGCATTTATTGGTAATTTTGTCTGCGTTCATACTTATGTGTGAATCTTGGCAAGATTGTGTATTTTAATTTATCTTATTATTTCCAGCTCAGTCCCTGCAGTAAGTCTAAAATACACATGGGTGCAAAAATTACATCTGTATTGTTAAGGGCAAAAAAAGGTCGCATTTGCAGGGATTGATCTCTCTTCCATTAAAGCATAAAACAACCCTGTCTGATGCTCCCTCTACTGCCAGTATGAACTCAGTTTGTCCCACACCAAACTCAAATGTTCATTTTACTGTAAAAAGATGCAAAAATGATGTTTCCACGATAAAAAGAAATCCTTATAGCCAGAGTTAAATAGATTTTTAATGTAACTGTTATTGTTTTAACCATGATACAGCTGCACAGGATCAACATAAAACTTAGATAAAAATCTGAATTTGTCTGTTTGGTCACAAAAATCAAGCTTAGACTGTTTAGTGATAACAGTTAAAAGTTACAGTAGCGCCAGTGTTAATTTTACAGCACTTTTTATTTAAGTTTTAGTCATAGTCTTTTGCATAAAATGTCTTAAGTTTTAGTCACAATTATGTCCTCTTACTATTTTTTATGATTTTAGTCAAGTTTTAGTCGATGAAATCTGCTGTAAATGTAGTCGAAATCTGAAGTGTAAAGGTTAAGGTATTTTTTTGTTTCCTTGAATTTCTGAAGTCCTGTTTTCCTCTTGGATAAAATCAATCATCTAATAACCCTTTATTGAATGTTAGTAAAGTCTGAATGTCTAAATGAACAGAAACAAATGTTCCTTTGTGTGAAATGCAGTCACCTTTATTTAGGCTACCTGGCAGAGCATCTCAGTTACAATACCAGAACTGACAACAAACAGTGAACCTGCTCAACATGAATATATCAATTCAGAAAGAGAGCAGCTCTGATTGGATTGCTCCACAACTTATCCCACCACCACCAAGCTAAGGCAGCTGTGATTGGATGTCCCTCTGAACTCATCCAACCTTTAACACAACCAAAGTAGCTGTGATTGGATAGATTCATCACTTGTCTCTACTTCCCACATGACCATATTAGGTCTGATTGGATTAATGGCCCTTTTCCTCAAGCACGCCTTGGCCCTACTCTACTCGGTCCTACCCGATTTGCAGCGTGTTTCCACTAGCCTGGTACCTCCTAAAACAAGCTAGTTTTAGTACCTACTCCGCTCTGGTTCCAAGCGAGCTGAGTCCATACTAAAAGATGACATCACCAACTGCCGGCTACTGATTGGTCAGACAATGTCGTCATCGATGAGTCATGAGCGTGACGACCCAGCATGCTAGCGGTAGCTACCATTAGCTTACCCTCATACGTCTTTTCTTTGCAGCTGGATTGCTCTCGTCCTCAGCTTCATTCTGTTGTATAGCTTCCAAAACTCTCCTGTGCTTCTCAAGGGGTATTTCTTCTTCCCACCTGCAGCCTTCTTCTGCTTTCCTTTTTTACTCGGTTTGTGACAAAAAGCCACAGATTGTTGTGTAGCGCCCAAAATGACGTCACCGCAGTGCCACTCAGTGACACTGCACCCCGCTGGGCAGGCGACTGAGGTTAATGGAAAAGCAACACAAGGCGAGTAGAGTAGAGTAGGGCCAATGGAAAAGGGCCATAAGTCTCTGTCAGACATTTTAGGCCATGTTTACAAAAAAATGTTTTCACCAGAAATGCAAAGGTTTTGCCTTTAAGTTTTCAAAAATGATCTGTGTCCGCATGGAGACACAGGAATGACTGAAAATGCTGTAGCATGCATGGCAGGCCAGTAGAAGGCGGTGTAGGTTTGCAGAGAAACAGTGCTGCTACAAAACACAAACGAAGAAGAAAAGCCTTTCACAGACAACAAAGACGAGTCGACGCATGAAGACGCAGGAGTTTCTTGTCTGGACAACAAATCTGTCTGGATAGTTTTGTCTGGATAACACAGCGAGCACGATAAGCAGCTCACATGTTACTCAGTAGACGGCTGAAGCTGTTGTTGTGACACAAGTTGTGACACAAGTAGCGTTTCACCCAGAAACGCTGAATCCTGTCTACATGAAGCTGGGCTGCAATCGATCTTCAAAACACTCCAACCTGGACCCTGGTTTCAAAAGTTTGTAGTTTCAGGTACTCAAGGCACCGTCCTCATGTAAACAGGAGACGAAATGCAATGAAAACTCTTTGGATTCGGCCAAATCTGGCCTCGCGCAAAAAGGGCAGTAGTCTAGAATTTATTTGTTGATGAAAATGTCAGTAAATTAAGTTTGAGTTTTTGTCCATGTGCTCTTGCTGTTATTAGTTACTGTATAGTTTCCGTCAGGGGAAAAAAGCTGTTGATGAAAACTATGATGAAAATAATTTCAAAAAAATTAAAATTAAGTGAGACTAAAATATAATGTGGATGAAAGTCAAAACACGCCTTAATTATGATATTGGGGTCCTGTGGGGAGAGAGTCCCCATTGGAGAGAGAAAGCTGTAGGAAACACCGCTCAAGTTAAATTTTTGTCCCTTAAGACACACCAGTGTGCCCTGCACCAACGTCTGAATGTATTCTCTGTAAAGTGGGCTGTCAGCCTCTCGTGGACTCACTTTTTACAGCGTGGTGTTCACGATAAAAACAACAAAGTGCTCAGACTGAGCGAGGATCGATTCTCTAATCTGCCCCTCAGGATCAGCACTCATTACCAGCTGAAGTCATGAACTTTCCAACAAAGAGCCAATTAGCGTGTGCAGACATAAACACACTCCATCCATTCATAACTCCTGCACATCAAACATCCACTCCGACAGCAGGAGGCCACTTTCATCTCCAGCTCTCACAAACTTTCAGAGGTGTCATGGCTGCGGCACTTTTCATTCTCTCTGTGTTTCTTGTTTTATTCTTGAACACAAAGCTGCTCTCAAGACTCAGCGTGGTGCCCATGCTCTGCAGGCCACCTGTCCCACCCAGCTGCTGGTGGAGAGAAGCACGCTCGCCCTTTTCACTGGGAATTTGGGACACAGTGCTGAAACGAAGCTCCGCCATCATCACGCATTAGTTCAGTTTAGTTTAAACAACTTTATTTATCCCAAAGGGCAATTCAGTTTTTGCAGTCCACCCAGACCATGCTTACATTTACAAACAGAAACAATAAATAAAATTTGGACATAACAAAGCTGCAGGCAGATTATAATTCACATTAAAGATTAGCAACAGGTCAAGAGAACATGAAGGAAAAATTCTACATTAAAGATCAAACATGGTTACATTCATAGAATCTATAAAGCAGCCATTGGCACAGAACACAGTTTCACCACAGTGTGGTTCAGTGCCAAACAAGGAAAAACAAAGAAGTACAAATCTATCAGTCCATCAGACTATCACGGTTTAACAGCCTGATGGCTGTGCATCACTTCACCTGCCTCTCTTCTTACCCTGATGCTCCCATCACTCTGGAACAGGGTCAATCTGGACTCATCAGAGCACATGACCTTCTTCCAGTCCTCCACAGTCCAATCTTTATGCTCCCGAGCAAACTGAAGCCTTTTTTCTGCTTAGCCTTACTGATTAGTGGTTTTCTTAAGGCTACACAGCTGTTCAGTCCCAATCCCTTGAGTTCCCTTCACATTGTGTGTGTGGAAATGCTCTTACTTTCACTATTAAACACACCCCTGAGTTCTACTGTTGTTTTTCTTTGATTTGATTTGGCCAAACATTTCAGTGATTCACTGATCACCATCATCACCCCACTCAGATGCACGAGTGTCACTGATTCACCATTCCAAAACATCATTGTAGTGAAGCTAAAAAACAAACAAACAAAACAGCAAGTGTTCATTTCAGTCCTCCATTGCAAGAGTTAAATGCAGTTTTTCTTGTTGTATATCTGTTTCTTGCAAAAATATACAGTAACACTGAAATAAACAAGTCAGTTTCCTATAAATGGTAAAGGGGCTTGAACTTAAATAGCACTGTTCTAGTCTTGGACTACTCAAAGCTGCTTTACACCGCAGGTCACACTTACCCATTCACACCCAATCACCCTCACATTCACTCACTGATGGTTCTGAGTTTCTATGTTAGTTATCCATCAGTATCTCTAACACATCTAAACCCATTTACACGCCACTGACGCAGCAATGGGAGCAACTTGGGCTTAAATGTCTTGATCGCCATGTGTTGCCCAGAGCTGGGCTTGAACCTGCAACCTCCCAATCACTGATGCTGTTAAGTGCAGAGCTTGAGCATAAGAAGTAATGGTATCTGCCATAATCAATTAAAAATAGCATCAAAAATCCAATATCATTTGGATGCATCCCTAGTTAATGGTTATTGTCTGTACATGTGGGTGACTGTCTTAATGTGTTTTCCTACCACGTCCATGATCTGCAGCAGGCTGAAGCTGAAGTGGACGGTCAGGCTGTGGGAGTCGTTGCTGACCGGTCGCTCTAACGGGTTGTAGTTCCTCATCAGCTCCTTGTAGAGGCGCCGCTGATACACACCCTGCAGAGAGCCTGGACAATACACACATCCTCATTTAAACACACAAATACGTAACAAACAAGATCGATGTTCCTGAGTGACTCCAAAGAAAGCTGAAACAAATGGATACTGTCAAATGTTTTATATTGATCTATTTTAAAGTTAAACCAGCTTACTGATTCACTCTAAATGTCTTCATGTCCTCCCTCGTGTTCTTGTTTGTGTGTGTAAATGTGTGAAAATGAAACTGCCCTCCCCGATGTTTGTGTGGGCAGCTGGTTGTGTCTGTTTGTCTAAAATAAAAACAATAAGATGAGAAAAGAAGCGTTAAAGCAGCGGGATGAACAAGTGTTGTGCAAATGTACTGAACATCATGCTGTGAGACGGTCCAGAAACATCCCTCTGAACAGATCTGTGTGCGACTGTGCGACCCTGGATCCCAGCTGTCAGACTGTGGGAGGACGACCAAACAAAACCTGTGAGAGCCGAGTCACGTAATGAGCTCATGTCCTGCATAAGCGCTCTTTATGTCGGGGAAAAATACAGTTTATGTTCTCTAATCGCTCAGTGAAATAGACAATAACACAAGTTATGTCAAGCTGTTTGGACTTAAAGCTGATATTTGTAATATAAGACATAATTTGGTTCTAATAGTACTCAAAGATGGAGAACATGAACTCAATTTTGGTCAACTGGTACACCAATAGATTTACTAGTGAAGCAGAGTATCTTAAAAATGTTCACTAGTACTATAGTAAACCTTATATACTAAGAAGTGGGTTTGGAAAAGGCAAACTTAGGCTTCCCACCGGATTTTGAAAGACATAACAACCAATCAGGGGGCTGGATTTGGTTATAATCCCTCCTACCTGATTTGCACTAAGTCCACTAGTTCTACTAGAAACACAAAATTGTCTACTAGTAGGTGATATGTATTTAATAGTAAAGAATATTCCCAACAAAATCCTTTATTAGTGGAACCAAGTTTTTGTCCATAAGTACTACTTGTAAACTCAAAATATCTCACTCATAGTACTAACAGACTGTCTTTAGTTTGCTAGTAGTTCTAGTGAAGACATAAGATTCATTAGTAGTACTAGTAGACCCTAATGCAAATAAAGAAGGATGGATTGTAACAAATCCAGCCCCTGATTAGTTGTTATCTTTTTCAAAGTCCAATGGGAAGTCTAAGTTTGCCTTTCCCCGCCCCTTATTAGCATATAATGCTTACCAGTAGTACTGGTGAACATCTTTTAAGTCTACTAGTAGCACTATTGACACTTTTAGGTTCCATATCAAAGCCTACTTGAGAACTACTTAAGCAAAATAAAGTACTCCAAATTTGAGTGCTAGTCAAGGTGAAATACAGTTAATATTGTTGATATCAATTTTATGCCCAAACAGCTTTCCTCAGAAAAAAACCCTCAGAGATTCAAAGTAAAGAAGATCTGAGCTTTAAAAATTATACCCTGCCTGACTTGCTAACCTTTAAGATCTCAGTGAAGTCAGATAAGCAGATTTTTTAAAATAGTTCTTCTTAATTTTCACAATGAAACAAAACATCAAAAAGAGTAGAATTAACAAGCACACACAATTAGACTTAACATTCAAACACGGGGTGTCTCAAAACAAAAATACATATTTTCAAGTGTGTGTCTGTAAAATAAATATGAATTTAAACAAATAAGAGGCATTTGGGGAAGATGTTGAGCTTCCATTTTTCCCACAATTCAGGATTTTTTTTATTTTGAAGCCTCAATGAATACTGTTTTGTTGCATTGCATACATTTACCTCTGCCAAGGAGTTTATGTTATTGCCCGAGTTTGTTTTTTTTGTTTTTTGTTTGTGTCACTGATAGAACCATAACTCAAAAGCAATGGTCAGATTTCGATGAAATTTTCAGGAAATGTCCGTATTAGGAGAAGGAACAAATGATTAGATTTTGGCATTGATCCGGATCAGCGTCTTCATCCAGGAGTATTTTATAAGGATTGTTTAACATTGCAAAATAGGACCATTTTCGACATTTGTGTATATTATTCAACCAAAAATAGTCAGGGAATTTGCAAAAAAAAACACAGGACAAGTTTCCAACAGGTTCTACAAGATATCAAAGACTGATCTGGATCCTGGCAAAATTCCAGATTCTCTGAACCAGAACAAGAAAAACCTTGGAATTTTTGTCATAGCAAGGGAACAAATAAAGGCATAGACCAGCAACAAACGCCAAAATATAACCAAGATTATGCGGAAAATGGAGTGTTCAATCATAATTGATTTACCTTCAAACACTTTGGAGCTAGATCCAGAAGAAAACCTGCCATGACGAAATAACTACTGAACTAAAATAGATATCATTATGAATCCAATTGCTAATGGTATTTTTTTCATGGTCAAGGAATCTAAATATTTAGATGAAATAAAGGTAGGACTAATATTTATGGTGAAAATCACAATATGGGTGAGGGCTGTGGCGTTGGCAGAGGTCTGCGCTCTCCAAGTGCTTTTCTAGTTCATTAACAATATTGGACCATTTGTCTAAAGTTGGAGCTTCTAACTTGAGCCATTTTTCAGTAATTGCCTTGGGCAGCAATGCTCAATACTGCAAAATTCCAAATAAGAGTTGCTCCCAGTTAAAAGTAAAGTCAGTCCCACATATATTTACCAGGTCTTTATAAATATCTCACCTGAACCTACTGATTGTGGGACAAGCCCAAAACAGATAAAAACGATCGACTTTTCAAGTTTTTCTATTTTTTATTTTACTTCAATTCAATTTATTATTTATCATTATTTTTTTTTATCTTTAATCTTTTTCTTATTTTATTTTATGACACATTTAATTTTACACTTTAACCTAACCTCCAGTGTTTTCTCATTTTTAAACATTTTAGATGTCGTTTCCTCAGAACGTACTGGGTACAGCAGTGTGCTTTATTATGGTCTTTTATTTATGATGCTTTTATCAACCCTGTGTATAGACTGCGGTGTGGGTGAGTTGGGTCAAAAATGCTTTATTTTAATTCATCTGTCTGTTTGTAAAGCACTTTATACTACATTTTTGTATGAAAAGTGCTATATAAATAAAGTTTAATTAATCGATTGACTGATCGACTTCCTGGGATCCACAGTTTCTCCAGCAGGTGGAAAAGCCTGAAAGGTGAAGTTTCTGAACAGGCAGAATAAAATATCCAAGAAGTTGAATTTGTAATTTTTCATTGATTCTCACGGGTCAGAGTTTTTAAAGACAAACTCAACCTTTAATTTGTAATAATTTCATTAATTAGGATCCCCATTACCTGCCCATTTAATGGCCGCGAGTCTTCCTGAGGTCCTTTAAAATATTTCATTTACAAAATTTACAATAAAAATTGTGTAAAAATGGACAAAATTACACAAATACCACAACACAGTTAAGAAAAGTCGTAAATGTTGAAATTATTACATAATTACGTTAAAGCAATAACACAAAAATGTAAATGTGAGCAGATTTAGTTATCACATGGTCGTCTGCAGTAACTCAGTTGTACAAATATTTTTAAATGTGTATTTATGTTGTTTTCTGAGTGAGCTGACCAAGAACTTAGTTCAGTAAAATGTTGCCCTGGTAAAGCACTGTGGACTTCAGAGAATTGTTTTCGGGCAAGAAAGTTTTTAATCGCCCTCTAGTGCCCGTCTTGT
This sequence comes from Scarus forsteni, assembly GCA_036419115.1. Classification (NCBI taxonomy): domain Eukaryota; kingdom Metazoa; phylum Chordata; class Actinopteri; order Labriformes; family Labridae; genus Scarus; species Scarus forsteni. The sequence goes on from JAZDUH010000536.1 coordinate 13,207,207, forward strand.
TACATATCAGTGACCACTTTCAACAAATATCAACTCCTCGCTCCATGTCAGCTGGGATAGGCACCAGATGATGGATGGATAAGCAGATCTTAATATTTATTTTCACTGGAATCACATCAAAGTTTCGAAGTCTGCTGTCATAAACCCTCGTCTAAAGCTCCCTCTTATCCAGCTCTTCAGTCTCAAACAGTCGACTGGCTCTTCAGCTCTGATTCTGACACTCAGAGCTCTCTCACGACGGCCATCTTTCATCTCACGCAGTCTAAAATCACGGATTGTAAAAAGGCCTTAAAGGCTTTAAGGAGGCGGTTTCATCAGCTGCAGAGAGGATGAAAGCTCGTCGGGATGATTGAGGGGGTGAGACCCTGACGGAGCGATGGGGGGACCAACAATACACTTTTTTATAGTCGTCCTGTCCCCGCTCAGGGTCACTGTCAGCAGGTTTGATATACTGAGGACACCAGCTCAGGTGATGAGACATTTTTCATTTTAGTCCTTGATGCTGCCTCAGATTAGGCTCCGTCTGCCTGTTTGCTCTGTTGGAAGGTTTATTTTGGTGAAGATGGAAAAAACAAGAACAAGAAAAAGTAAATGTCATCAGCATTCTTCACTGAGTAAAGAGCTGGACCAGTGTTAACATAAACAGCACTTTTTAATTTAGTTTGAGTCTTTGCCTTAAGTATCTTAAAGTTTTAGTCAGAAACTAGTAGGGCTGGGTTTGAAAAATGTAATTTAATTGATTTCTCCATGAATGGTTGGATCTTTTAACTTGGGTAGTTTTTTTCCTCATTGGATGTGCAGAGAAGCAGCCTGTGGTATCAACCCTGCTAGCTTGGCGTGATCAGCGATTAGCCTGCTTTCCACTGAACAAGACCTCGTGAGATGTTACTGCAAGCAGACAAACAAACATGGAGGACATGAGCAGCACTATAGGGACACCATCTGAGAGTTTAAAAGCTGATGTTTGGATGTATTTAAGATTCAACAAGCACAAAGGAACAGACAAGATGGACAAAAAAGTAATATGCAGAATATGTATTAATGTATATAATTAACATATGATTCATGAAACTGCTTTGGGTTCAGCTCTAAAGGTAAAAACAATTTTTAATAATGTGCGAGGTCAATAAGTCACTTTTTAAATTTATTGCATTATTTTAACTAAGATATCCCAGACTGAATAAATATCAAATCAAAATCAATTTGAGACCTTGTAATACTGGATCAAATCCATCCAGAAAATCTGAATCGATACCCAGCTCTAGAATTTAGTCATCTGAATTGTTTTGGTTAGTCTAGTTTAAAATGATGAAATATCATATCATTTTAGTTGATGAAATCTGCTGTAAATTAAGCTGACTAAGATGTGCAAAGGGTAAGGCTTTTCAAAAAAATTTATTAAAAAATCCTTATAGCCAGAAATAAATGTATTTCTAAAGTAGCTGCTACTGTTTCCACCATAATAAAGCTGCTGAGGATCATCATAAACTTTCATAATAGTCTGACTTTGTCTGTTTGATTACAAAAACAAGGTTTGACAGTTAAAGTGATAACAGAGTTATAAATAACAGTAGCTTCAGTGTTAATTTTGGCAGCACTTTTAAATGAAGTTTTAGTCTTTTGCATAAAATGTCTTTAAGTTTTAGTCATACTTTAGTCATCTGTTTGTTTTAAAATTTTAGTCTAGTTTTAGTCGATGAAATCTGCTGTAAAATTAGTCAACTAAAATCTGAAGTGTAAATGGTTAGACATTTTTATGTTTCCTTAAATTTCTGAAGTCCTGTTTTCCTCTGTGATAAAATCAAACATCTACTAAGCCTTTATTGAATGTTAGTGAAGTCTGAATGTCTAAATGAACAGAAACAAATGTCATCTCAGTTACAATACCAGAACTGACAACAAACAGTGAACCTGCTCTACATGAATATATCAATTCATAAAGAGAGCAGCTCTGATTGGATCGCTCCACAACTTATCCCACCACCACCAAGCTAAGGCAGCTGTGATTGGATGTCCCTCTGAACTCATCCAACCTTTAACACAGCCAAAGTAGCTGTGATTGGATAGATTCATCATTTGTCTCTACTTCCTACATGACCATATTAGGTCTGATTGGATTAAGTCTGTCAGACATTTTAGTCTAGTTTTTATTTGTTGATGAAAATGTCAGTTAGTTTAGTTTGTGTTTTTGTCCATGTGCTCTTGTTTTGATTAGTTACTGTCTAGTTTTCATCAGGGGAGAAAAGGCTGTTGATAAAAACTGAGATGAAAATGAGCACTGGTGATTGGATGTGATGATTATATGCTCAGGGTGGAAAACAAGTAAAAATTGGCATTTGTCTTGGAAAACATCTCTGTATATAACCCAAGTGAAAATTTGGACACATAATTGCATTTAAGTATGTTACCATGTGAAATACTGTGCATAAGCATATCTTTTTATGCAAAACCTGTGCAGAATAACTGGTGTGAGCAAGTGTGCTATCATAAACCAGTACTTTTCAGCATAAACTTTGACACTTCAATTTGCACATTAAACAGCTTTCTGAGGGTCTTTTAAAGAGTTTGCTTACATTCTGTACAGCTGCAAGTGTGTCCATTCAAATAATGTCGAGTTCATGCTGTTTTGTGTTTTCGTCATCTTGCTGCTGCCTGTTTTTTATGTTTTATGTACTTTCTATATTTTAAGATCTTACACACTTTTAACCTGCCGGTGGGCTACAGGTGGAAATCAGTCTGTGGCTAGAATCTGGCACATTCACATATCAATGTTTGTGTCTGTGAATGTGCACTGTCCTCTATTTAAATAAATAAATTAGATTAAATGGTGGTGCAGAAGTTAATTTAAAAAAGGCAGATCCTCCTAGCTGAAAAGTACAATATGCAAGGTGTGCTTGAGTCTGAGCAGAAAAGTCATGTCAGAATCAGAGGTTAGGTTTTTACTCAAAGAAAAAAAGAACAAACTTCAGTGTTGTCTTTCTTTTCTCAAAATGACGATCAGACTGAAGGTCTCTGCATCTTCAAAAATCCCATTCTTAATCCATAGGGTTCAATCTGACGTGGGTCCACCCTTTGCAGCTATAACAGCTTCAACTCTTCTGGGAAGGCTGTCCACAAGGTTTAGGAGTGTTTATGGGAATTTTTGACCATTCTTCCAGAAGAGCATTTGTGAGCTCACACACTGATGTTGGACCAGAAGGCCTGGCTCTCAGTCTCTGCTCTAATTCACCCCAAAGGCGTTCTATCGGGTTGAGGTCAGGACTCTGTGCAGGCCAGTCAAGTTGATCCACACCAGACTCTGTCCTCCATGTCTTGATGGACCTGCTTTGTGCTCTGGTGCACAGTCATGTTGGAAGAGGAAGGGGCCAGCTCCAAACTGTTCTCACAAAGTTGGAGCATGGAATTGTCCAAAATGTCTTGGTGTGCTGAAGCATTCAGAGTTCCTTTGACTGGAACTAAGGGGCCAAGCCCAGCTCCTGAAAAACACCCCCACACCATAATCCCCCTCCACCAAACTTTACACTTGGCACAATCCAGTCCCACAAGTATGGTTCTCCTGGCAACCTCCAAACCCAGACTGGTCCATCAGATTGTCAGATGGAGAAGCGTGATTGGTCACTCCAGAGAACGCATCTCCACTGCTCTAGAGTCCAGTGGTGGCGTGCTTTACACCACTGCATTCACGCTTTGCATTGCACTTGGTGATGTGAGGCTTGGATGCAGCTGCTCGGCCATGGAAACCCATCCATGAAGCTCTCTGCACTGTTCTTGAGCTAATCTGAAGGCCACATGAAGTTTGGAGGTCTGTAGTGATTGACTCTGCAGAAAGTTGGCGACCTCTTCTCACTATGCGCCTCAGCATCTGCTGACCCCGCTCCGTCAGTTTACGTGGCCTACCACTTGGTGGCTGAGTTGCTGTGGTTCCCAAACACTTCCACGTTCTTATAATCCAGCTGACAGTTGACTGTGAAATATTTATGAGTGAGGAAATTTCACGACTGGATTTTTTGCACAGGTGGCATCCTATCACAGTTCCACGCTGGAATTCACTGGAACACCTGATTCTGATTATTTGGATGGGTGAGCAAATACTTTTGGCAAAATAGTGCATTTTGAACTTCTTAAAACTATTTCACACTTTACTTTTGCTTTTGACATAAATATGTATTTGCCCTAAAAAGGAGAAACTCTCTATATTGTACATTTTTGTATCATGACCATAAAGGGCATTCTGATTCTGATACTTCAAAATAAAACCAGCTCCGAGCCCTCAGGAATAGCTTTAGACAAAAACTCCACTATATTTTTTGTTTAATCCCTAAAGAAACTGAACTTTAACAACATGACATTTAGAGGAAGAAGACAGAGGCTCAGTATCTCTCTTATAAACTACACTGTAAGCATATTAATGGTGTATCATTATCAGAATTCTTTATTATTTCAGTTGTTTCAGTTGTTTTAGAACAGTATAGCAGAAGGAATATCACACAAAGACATTACAATATGTAAGAGCATGTTTTAAAAAAATTAAGAAAATAGGTTGCAACACTCAGAGTCTTTAAGCTACAGCAACTTTCTGTTGAAGGAAATAGTCAAACAAGGAAAACTGAGACTATAAATTAGCCAAGAAATTCACCGTATTAACATCACCAATATTTACCATATGACTATGACAGCACTGTTTGACATTGTGCTTTTAAAGTGCTATACAATCACAGAAATGTCACTTTTGTCCGTTTTTAACACTCTATGGCATAAAATTATTATCATGTTTCTGTAAACACTGAGTCTTAATCACACTTAAACTGGGTTAAAATGTGCATGTAGATTTAGATAATTATAAATAATGCTTTTAAACAATAAATACACTCCTAGTATTGATATGATTTAGTAGGTCTAGAATCTAGACCTACGTGATATATATAGATGAATTTGAATAATCTGCTGTGAAAATAAAAAGCACATACTATAGTACAGATTTGTTTTTCATGGCTTACTACTCCGCTGATTTTCTTCCCTCTGAGCTTCAGTAATGAGACTTCGCCCCCACATTTCCCTCCAACAGAAACAATAACAGCATGAAAAGTTGCTGCATTGTCTGAAGACAGAAATACACAATTTTTTTTTTCAACAAGTGCTCCTAGAGTACAAAACTCTGCCAAGGTATTTCTGACACTGTTAAGCCAAGCTCTTACTGAAAACATGGAAAACTGCCCTCTCACAATTTGAACAAGTCTTATAAAAGATTAATGGATCGGCGTCTGGATTTGGATCAAACGTAATCACTTCTCTCTTGTGCCGTGACCAACATTCACCGAACATTTCATCCAAATCATTTCTTTACTTTTTGAGTCATAACATCCTTGGCAGAGGCAGTGACATCACCATTTAGCTGAAAATTAAAGACAGAATTTGGTGCCTTATTTCCCAGCCTGGATGCATATATTTGTGAATACTGATGGTTACCTTTATTTATATCAAGTGGAATTCTACACTGCTGTTTGGACTCCCTCATTCAGTGAAATATTGTTGAAATACTTTCAAATACAGATCCTGAGTAGGGCTGAACAATTTATCATTTTCGGATTGAAATCGCTATTTCGGACAACGCAATAATGTGATTGCCAAAGCTGCAACACTCCTGACTGACCCAGGATCTGATGTGTCGACTATTTTACACAAACTGTTTTATAAGTTTTTTTCAGGTCATTTGCTTAAACAGAAGTGCTGGTGAGCAGGTCAACAACACAAAGCCTCTCTTTAGGAGTATTTATCATCAATATGAGATAATGAATAGTGTGTTATGTGCTTTTGCTCATTTACTTCCTTACTGTTGTCTCCACTGTGAATATTGCACTGAAGCTTGATTTGAAGAAAATCATGAATTGAATTGAAATCGCAGTATCTGCCAGTAAAATCCCAATTAGATCTCTTCCTGAAATCGTTCAGGCCTAATCCTGAGGGATAAAAATTAGAGGTGACCTGATCCGATATTGGTATTGGATATCGATCTGATATCAGCAAAAAAAGCAATTATCAGATAATACTGGTCTGATTCTGAAAACTCCGATATAAGCAGTCCATTCTAATTTATGTTTTTTTTTTATTTAATTAAGTTGTAGAATTTGCTTATGTTTAAGTTAAACAGAGTGGTTAATTTACAGTTTTAAATTATACGTTATGGTTTTTATTGAGGTTCCTTTTCAGGGTCTTCTGATACTTTTTATCTATTTTATTTAATTGTCGTAAATTCTTATGTTTAAGGTAAAATGTATCGAACCCATTGGTTAACCCTTTCATGCATGAATTTCTTAAATCACACGGGAATTATTTTTAAAATATTTTTTTCTTTTAAACAAGCTAAAAATAATGTGCAGTTTTTAAAATGTCTTATTTTGAGTGAGTTAATAAATAATTATTCAATGGAAGTTAATATAGATCTGCAAACACACTTGTTACAAATATTTACTAAAAGTACGCAGAATAAAATGCAAAATAGAAAGCATATTTAATATTGCAGTTTAATTAAATTATTAACATGTTACTTTCAATAAAAAAAAAAATTTAATGAATAATCCAAAATTAGGTGAAATCTGAATACAGCCAGGCATAATACACAGAATATAATTTTTACTGCGTAATGTCCTCTGGAGTGGGCGGATTAATTTTTGGTCACAGATGAAAATAAACGAGTAAATATTTTTAAAATCTGCATAAAAGTGTTCCTTCAATCTCATTGAATTAGAGTATATGATTTTCCTGACTAATTCTTTGAGAATAGAAGATTGAACACATAGGGCTCTAATTTCGTAGACCAGGCGCAAGTGCAGGCGCACCTGCCCTGAGCCGGCCTTCGCCGTGCGCACAGGGTGTGACCGGCGCACTTTGCAAGTTTCCTGCAGTGCCAAGAGAGGCGCACTCAAGGCGCAGAGGGGCACAGAGGAGCGCGTCCACGCCCACGTCTCTGCCTCTCCGCGCAAATGCCAGAGAGGGAGGAGAAAAGCCGTGAGTGGGTTTAACACAGCCGAGCGCTGTCTTCACCAATTAAATGACCACCTCTCCTCGCCTTTAAATGCGCTGCGGGCGAGGCACAGCGTCTGATTGGTCTGAATGATCCCCGCTGCTCTGACCGTCTCCGCGGAAGAATGATCTCCAGCGGAGACGGTCAGAGCTGCTGTCACTTCAGCAGCTGGGAGAACAGACTGGCCATCGGGGCGCGCATCTGAGGCCACGAAGCACGTCACGTCACCGTGCGGGCCAGATCTGTTCCTTTGTCATTATAGGAGTACAAAATTAAGAGACAGTTACAGCAGCTGGCTTATCCATTCAGAATACTTTTGATCCACCCGCACTCCTGGTTTGTCATTGCCAAATAGCAGAGCCTTTAGTGATATACTGTATACTCTCCCGGTGTCTCCTCCTCATCCTCCTTACAATAATGTACTCCATCTTTTTAGATCATGTTAAAAATAAAGACTAAAATAGAGGAATATGGGAAATCACAGGTAAATCCTGAGTGACATACATTTATTTTCTCTCTTTTTTCTTCAACTTTTTTCTCCCTCTTTTCTTTGAATTCCATGAAATGAGAGAAGCCAGATATATACTCAGTATCAGATGTTAAGGTTGTTTATTGTTGACTTGTAAGATGTGCATCAAACTTCCAGCTGCCATCAGGTTAAGATTCCATTATGACAAACAGCTTTAATCCGACATCAGATGTGACAGGACAGTTAATATAGATACAAATGTATATGCTGGTTCAGCATTATATAGTGATTGCTGTGATTGTTTATTGCATTAAAATATGCCTGACGCTCTGGAAACGTGCCTCTGAGGCTTTGTTGACGTGTGTGCACATGTGCGCCTGTCACCAAATTACAGCTGGGGAGGGCCCGCTTCGCCTTGCGCCGAGGATAGACCAGGTTGGAGCAGGCGAGCTTTCAGAGCACTTTCTGCACTGTTTTGGGCACGAAATTGTCACTGCGCCAACATGAATCTGCCGACACCTCCCCCTGGTGTGCCGTCACACCCATCTCTGCGCAGACGGTCTACCAAATTGTCAAATTGGCAGTGCACGGCGGTGCACCGGACGAAATTAACACTGCACGGGGTGCGCCAGGCTTGCACCCCCTGCGCTGCACCACGAAATTAGAGCCCTTAATCCTGAGGGGTGTGATGCATTTCACTCTTTGTTGGACATTTTGGATTTATGATGTAATATCTCAAAATGGACAAAAAGACTTGAGAATGTAGTTTTGGTGTTTTACACCTGATTGTTGGGACATGGTTAGCCAAAATGGTCCAAAATATAAAGTACATATCTGTCCACTGTAGATGACACTGTGCATGAAAGGGTTAATAGCTAATAGGTCAGTTTTTCTCAGACCTACTATTGCTGACTACTGTTCTCTATTTGAGTTACCTCACCTGATCGAGCCTTTTCTTACAGTCCATACGTAAATAAAAAAGTAATGAAAGTCTTCATGATTCCTGCTGATATCCTATCATATCAGTATCGGCCAATACTCAAGGCAGTAATATCGGTATCATAATGGAGGTGAAAAAGTTGTATTAGGACACCCTGAATGAAAATCCTGAAACATTTTCAGCTGGACTTCCCTCAGGCTCCTGATTTCATTATTCAATCATGTTTTTTCAGTCATGTTAAATCTAATTATATTTCAAATTTGACCTCTGTTCTGAAAAAAGACTCCCCAAGAGCCATTTAGTGAGAAAGTCTGGATTCTTTAAGCCTCAGTTTACATCCAAGTCTTTGAAAAGTCCAGTCATAAAAAGTTCCACCTGTCACTGATAAGCTTCTCAGGTTTTCTCTCCTTATTTAAAGTGTTTTTGACTCTGTTCAGGAAGGATTTTAGAGAATTACAAAAGCTTATTATTGGATTATTTATGTATTCCCAGTGCGTGCAGGATGCTGAATCAGTAACAAGGATATACTCTGACTGGAATAATGACATGAAAGCATGCTGAGGTTCTTGTGTGTGGGAGTGTGAGTATAAAGATCCTACCACAGACGAGGCAGCAGAGCGTCAAGACGTGCAGCGTGAAGATCCGAGCGTCCATCCTCAGCAGGAGACTCAGCGATGAGCGAATGCACAGAGTTCCTCCTGATCCAGCAGAAAACAGGGCGAGAGAGAGAGAGACACACACAGGGAGAGGCGAGGGGGAGGGAGGCGATCAATAGAGGGGAGACGAGGATGCTCCTCCCTGCCCAAAACATCTGAGGGAGAAGATTGGACAGCTGGAGGAGGACGCTCGGTGTGTGCTGATGATTTATCTGACGTCTCTGTGGAGGTTTCAGAGCTCTGGACCCAAAACTGTCTCTGTATTGATGCTGTCACTTAGTCAGTGATGTCCTCATGACTCCAAGCACTTTATTCCCCACTGATATCTCTCAGCCATGTGATTGGCACAGCAGAGATGGGGATGAAAAGGGCTGTCCTCCTGTGACACATCAGCAAATCCCTGACATGACAAAGAAAGGCAGTATACTGATCTGCAGTACTAGACCAACAATTATGTTAAATATATGTTGTTTGTAGCTTTAGTTCATATAAATTACTGATTAACAAAGTCAACATGATTCACTGTCTGACCAAAAAAAAGTAGTCACCTGTATTTAACTAAGCAAACAGGTGCGAGCCTCCTGTTGGATAATTACTGCATGGGTGATTATCTTTCAGCTGAAACAAGTTCTTTAACTCCAGCTGATGACATGAGCAGCTTCTCATTTCTTCAACAACCATGTCAAAGACACATCCTGTGGTGGTGGAAAAGATGTTAGTCTGTTTAAGAAGGGTCAAATCATTGGCATCAAGCAGAGAAAACATCTAAGGAGATTGAAGAAACTACTAAAACTGGGTTAAGAACTGTCCAACACATTATTAAAAACTGGAAGGATAGTGGGGAACCATCGTCTTCAAGGAAGAAATGTGGTCAGAATAAAATCCTGAATGATGGTGATCGGTGAATCACTTAAACGTTTGGCCAAATCAAATCAAAGAAAAACAACAGTAGAACTCAGGGGTATGTTTAATAGAGAAAGTAAGAGCATTTCCACACTCACAATGTGAAGGGAACTCAAGGGATTGGGACTGAACAGCTGTGTAGCCTTAAGAAAACCACTAATCAGTAAGGCTAACCAGAAAAAGGCTTCAGTTTGCTCAGGAGCATAAAGATTGGACTGTGGAGGACTGGAAGAAGGTCATGTGGTCTGATGAGTCCAGATTGACCCACTTCCAGAGTGATGGGAGCATCAGGGTAAGAAGAGAGGCAGGTGAAGTGATGCACCTATCATGCTTAGTGCCTACTGTCCAAGCCTGTGGGGGCAGTGCTGTGATCTGGGACAAATCTGTGACATTGGAGAAGCTTAAAGAAACAATGACACAGAGAATGAGACTGCAATCACAGAGGTAAAAGAAAGTCTGAAACCTAAGAAATTAAATTGGAATTAAGTGAATCAGAATCTTAAGAAAAAATCTTATTTCATAGAAAAAGTTAGATTTCACTGAAAAATTTAAATCATGACAGAAATCAGAATTCTGACTTTTTCACAAACTTGGAAAAATATCCAACCCTTTTAAAGGTGCAGTGTGTAGAAATCGGCATTTTAGCGACATCTAGTGTCAGTGTTGGAAGGCTAAGCAGAAACATCACATCACTAAGAGCCGGTGAAGACCAAAAAGGACCATGAACAGGGCATCATTTACAACAGTTACCAGGTGAGGGTTTTTCATTCATATTTGTAACTATTATTTTGATAGATTATAGGTCAGTTAAGATGATGATTATAGGTTATGTAAACTTTTGTAGATTCATATTCAAAAATTGCATTTTGCTCTTTTTGTCCCTTAAACCAACTCGTAGACAACATGACGGACCGTTATGTCAGCCTCCACATAGAGGAGACCCACGGTACCTCGATATAAAAACCTTTTCTAACTTAATAAAAAGAAAATCAAAGTTTTATGGGAATGATTGTACACCTATTTTGATGGACTTTACATACAAATAGAAACATTATATTTTATATTTACAGTTTCTGTTTGGCGAAGTGCCATCTTCTACACACTACACCTTTAAGTTGTATTTTTTTGCCGCCCTTACCCGCTTTTGAACTTTTTCCAGGACTTGTTCCATTTTTTTTGTTCTGATTTTGTTCCTGTAACAGGCTGATTTTGTTGGTGGACGCTCATGTGAATCTCTTTGCCTGAAATACTTAAACTCACCTTGTTTCCTCTTCTGCCTCCTTCACCCAGTGAATCCTCCCCTCCTCGGGCTGCTTTAGTGGCTCCTCTGATGAGAGGTGTTGACACACTTTTGTTTTTAATCGTTCCTGCAGAATATTTAGAGGTGGAGATGACTTCACGTGAAGCTCAGGTGTGTGACAGGAAACGAGCTGCAGCTCATAAACAAACAAGCGAGTCTGGAGAAGAGAGAAAGGAGGGTAAAGCTTCACTGTGAGGCTTTTCCAGCTCAGCTGAAAGTTTGTTTTCATACCAGAACAGGGTAAAAGATTGTGAACAGAGTCTTCGAGAAGGAAAACAAACCAGATATTTTTAGCTGCTGTGTGTACAGGAGAAGAGACTGCTGTGCACTCTCCTTCAGAGGGAAAGATGTTACAGGTTTGATCCAAATGGGGAAGAGAGCTGAAATAATTAACATTTTAAAGACAGAAATGACATTATTTAACATAAATTCATCCTTTTAGACCAGTTAAACCCGTTTTAAAGACAGTTCAGCCAGATGCTGCTACATTCATCAACATCATTCCTCTCTAACATTCATTATAGATATTAAGGTTAATATTAGACTGATTCTCAATCCATAGCTGATATTGATTATTCATCCACAGTAACTGTCTTTACAGCCATACAGACATGAGGACCCTCTTGAAAATTAGATGTCAAATCTTTAGGGGGTTACCTTTAATACATTTCATAACAAAGATAAATATGGGGCTACACAAATAAAGACTGATTGACTGATAAAGTTAAATTAATAATAATCTTATGGAAGAATATGAGGAACCATTTACACCAAACAGCCACTATGCCTGCAGACATGCTCACATTAACATGACCAGTGTTGAGGAAGTTACTTTTAAAAAGTAGAGTTTGCTCGTTACTCGTTTCTTCTTAAAAACATTAACTCGTTACTGTACTTAGTTACCCTCTATGAAAAGTAACTTTTCACATTACTTGTTACTTTTATATTGCTCGACTTTGGACAGAACCCCATATCTGTTCCTAAATGTGAAGGCCTACAAAAAGTTATCATAACAGTTATTTCTTTTGTGCTCTGTGTTTTACAAAATGTCTTACACTCTGTGGAATGAGAGCTCCTGTCCAGTGTTTCCACATTTTGCTTCTGAAATAAGCAACCAGGTCGATAAAAACAAGCCCTCCTATTTCCTTTCCTAATGTGAAATATTACTTTTTAAAAAGAGAAATCTACATAAACTGTAGAAAAGGTAGGGATGAGTGCTGCACTGGGTCAAAACGTATGAAACATAGGTAAGATCGGGTGCTCTTCAAGGATCCAAGGATGGCAGTACAACAACCTACAATCCGAGGCACTCTGATGAAGTTTAAAATCCTTTATCATGTCAGGGACATGTCAACACGTTTCGACTCATCCGAGTCTTCATCAGGACATGATTAGCAAAACGAAACAGGTGTTTAAATTACCTAGGAAGTGTCACTTTCTTGGTAGTTTAAACACTTGTGTGTTTAAATTGTGTTAATTTTCCATCTACATAACATTTCAATATCACAGTGCCAAGCATCTATTCAAAAAAAGACTGTCGCTTATAATAAGCAGACCTGGCAACTTTGGCTCTGGAGCATGCTCCATGTGCGTGAGTGTGTTTGATAATCAGGAAACGAGGAAGTGGACAAACTGCCTTACCGCAGTCATGTTTTGCTTTATTATTGGGAGCTGTAAGATAATCAGGGGGATTCATTCAGACAGAAGAGCCCCCAGAAGAAACTTCATGTTCAGAAACAGGCCCAAAAAAATCACAGCCGTGATTCACAAGATTTGTGGCCCTAGATGCTTATAACGAGCAGACTTGGCAACGTTGCTCGTGCCTAATACAGGCAGCCGAGAAGGCAGCTTAGGTGTCAGATCTGTCCGTGGGAAAAGTAACGTTGTGCTGCATTAAAAAAGGAACTACGTTTCGTTAACATTTTTTCAGTAGTAGTGCGTTACTTAACTTAGTACCCGAAAAACTAGTTAAGTTACTGTAACATGGTACTTTATACCGTATTTCACATGACACTGAACATAGCAAAATCTATTTACGTACATAGACTGCAGCATGGAAAGACATAGAAGGAAAGATAAAAAAATGAATCCTAATAACAGCTCTACTAAGTGAATAAATTAAAAGAGGAACAGATCCCAGATGACTCTGTAACAGGCAGCTTTCTGAAGTCCTGGCAGGAAATGGTCCAAAATTTGTAGATTAAGAGAAGCATCTTAAATTATGAGGTGGTGTGCCTATAACTCAGATTTACACCAAAGTCGATGGCAGATTTAAGATATGGATAACAAAAGGATTAACTACCTATTATTCATTTGTCCAAAAGGGAGCGTTTAGGAGTTTTGAAGCTCTACAGAAAGATCATGGTCTGGAAAGAGATGATTTTCAGGTACCTACAAGTGAGAAAAAAATTCAACAAAAATCTTAAGGAGGTGTTAGAAAGAGGTATTTTTTATGATTAACTAAGTCCAGATCATGCAACAAAATTATTTCTAAATTATATAAATCCATACAGTTGTCTAATCAAGAGATTACAGAGTACATAGAGAAGAACTTGGAGAAGGATTTAAAGGTAATGATCCCACAGGAGAGCTGAGAGAAAATATGTCAGCTACAATGGTTCTCAACCGGGTCAAGCACATGGCGGGAGTTTTGTTTTAAGAATAATGCAAATACTTTATCCACCCATTCAGAAACGATACCAAGGCAGTGGGGAAGCTTGGTGGAGACTTTGTGGACCTAATGGAGCAAACCACTTCCATAGTTTTTGGGACTGCCTGATAATAAGACCATAAGAGATCCACAAACATATTAAAAAAATTATTTAATGTAAATATTCCATTGAACTGTACTTGGGCAATGAATGAATTGGAATTGTCTATGGGACTAATATTATGGAGAAGATATATTTCTCCCTTAAAGTTGAAAAAGAAACATTTTATAAGACCCGGACCAAATTGACCGAGTGTGTACAGCCAATCAGATCTGATTCCATTTGATGCTTTTGCCTCGGGTGAATTTGCTCTCTTCTTTTTTCTGTATCTGTATGTGATGTTTTGACTGTCTCAGATGGTATGCTCCCCTGTTTTTTTCTGTTTCATAATTGTTCTTAACTTTAAAAATAAAAAAAGAGAATATGAAAAAAAAATCTATTTACGTGACTTTATGCTGAATTATTTAGGTGTGTTATTACACTATACTCCCTGTCAGCAGGAATATCAAACATGTAGCATATTAGAACATTTAAGTAGTTCTTACCTCTGCAAACAGCATGGATAAGAACATGTCAAATTAAAGTCTGAGAGCATATATAACCCTTTTAATGAGCTATATAGAATTTAGAGATCAGCATTTGTTTTTCAGCAGTTAATATGTGCAAAAGTATTAATATCTGCTGATACTGATAATGCACTTTTAAGGCAAATACACTGCCTTGCCAAAAAGTCACCACTAAAGAAAAGGTCTCACTCTAATATTTCGTTGGATCACCTTTAGCGTTGATTAAAGCTTTTGCTGTGGCATTGTTTCGATAAGCTTCTGCAGTGTCAAAAGATTTAATTCCATCCAGTGTTGCATTATTTTTTTTAGCAAGATCTTGGGCCATAATGTTTCTGAACCTCGACCTGACCAACTGAAGCAGCCCCAAATCACAGCACCATCCCTCCAGGCTTAGACAGTAGGCACTAGGCATGATGGGTGCATCACTTCACCTGCCTCTGTTCTTCCCCTGATGCTCCCATCACTCTGTAACAGGGTCAATCTGGACAAATCAGACCACATGACCTTCTTCCAGTCCTCCACAGTCCAATCTTTATGCTCCCTAGCAAACTGAAGCCTTTTTTCTGCTTAGCCTTACTGATTAGTGGTTTTCTTAAGGCTACACAGCTGTTCAGTCCCAATCCCTTGAGTTCCCCTCACTTTGTGTGTGTGGAAATGCTCTTACTTTCAGTATTAAACACACCCCTGAGTTCTACTGTTGTTTTTCTTTGATTCGATTTGGCCAAACGTTTAAGTGATTCACTGATCACCATCATTCAGGATTTTATTTTGACCACATTTCTTCCTTGAAGACGTTGGTTCCCCACTATCCTTCCAGTTTTTTTATTTTTTATTTCTTTTTGTTTTTATTTTCCTTTTTCTAACAAACATTGTATAGACAGTA
Organism: Scarus forsteni; assembly: GCA_036419115.1. Lineage (NCBI taxonomy): Eukaryota > Metazoa > Chordata > Actinopteri > Labriformes > Labridae > Scarus > Scarus forsteni. The sequence continues at coordinate 13,222,656 of JAZDUH010000536.1, forward strand.
TATCCACTTTAGTTTTTCAGAATATACAGCTACATCCAGAATGTGACCGAGTTGGATAAGGATTGCAAATATGAAGCAGCATCTATAAACACCTGAGGCTTCTAAGCTGTTGTGAAGTAAGGTCGTTTAGGTTGTTTTCAAGATACTGAGGAAGAACTCCAGCAGATGGAGTCACAGGTAGACAAATAACAAGCCAAATATAATGCACTGTGACCTCATGGAAGGAAATGTGGTCCTTTGTTGCAGTACAGAATAGATCTTAACACATGGGCCAGCATAGTTTTTTGAGCAATGATAGTTTTGTTCACTGAGATCCTCGTCAAAGCCTTCATCCACAACCCCCCTTCTTCCCCTGACAAAAGCAAGACAGCAACCGACAAAAACAAGTGCCATGAACAAAAACCCAGACCAAATCAGCTGACACTCCCATCAACAAACAAAAACCAGACCAAAATGCCCGACAGAGACCCAATCCAACCAGACCCAACCCAGCCATGCAGAAAGCAGAGACATCTTTGTCCATCACAGTGAATCATTTGATGTGCCGGTCATTTTGTATCTCTCCCATTTTTCCCAACTTCTTTAAACATGAAGTTAATTTCTTATTTTCATTGTCATTCTTTCCATTTCATAGTTTTCGTTTACAAGATCCTTCCATTTTGCTCTTACTAAACTAAACTGTCATTTTTCAACTTGTGTCTTGTATTTTGCTTCATCATTGCTGCTCTTAGAATTTAAAATAAATGGGAGTCTGTCTCATGTATCTCTCCTGGTACTTTCCATATGAGTAGAGAATGTGGGCTAAAATTCAGTGATATACACAAAATATTTGAGAGATTACTTTGAATTTGGGACATCTTAAAATATCTCATTGAAACTTTCCACATATACTCTCTCTGGTACATTGAGTTGGTTGTATAATGTATGTTTTTACACATTTTTCCCCAGTCTATTGAAGATATACTACACGAAAGTTAATTTTCCCATTTATTCTTAATATTGACACATAATTGCTGGTCTTGGCTTTTTCTGGGTTTAAATATTTTAAAGGTGCTATGAGGAGAATTTCCGGCGACATAAAGACTCGCTACCCATGAGCAGGCGCGGCGACTGTCGTAAAGACATGACCCAAGCCAAAGCGTGTGTTTGTTGTGATGCTAATTAATGCAGCTCAGACCCTCCTCAGAACTCTGCATTGCTTTACAACTTCTTTTTTCAACAACTTACAGGATGCAAAGCCACGAGGTAATGTATCTCTTTCTAGTTATGTAGTGGTAGTTTTTGATGTGTGACAACAAGCAATTTTTAGAAAACTTAGTATCGTAGTTTTGTAGCCGGCTATATATGTCTACTTACAGCCCGGTGCTCTAAGACGTGTCTGAATAATATAAATTTGCTCTAGTTTTAATTGTCTTGTTCCCGAAGTTGAGTATCCAGGCCAGTCCAGCCCTGTCCGATCCATCAGCGAAGCTAAGGAATAGCATTTATAGATAACCTATTTTGATGCTATAAAACTCATCTTAAAGTGTGTATTTCCATCAGGCATATATCTAAAAGGGAGACTTTTTTGTTATTACTTAGAAACTCCTCATAGCATCTTTAACCACATTAGTTAAACCTTTCCAGGTCAAGTGGTAGGTGGCATGGAGGACTAACCAAGCTCTCCAAACTATCAAACAATTAAGGTAATTTCATTTTTTGTAAAACAAAGTGAATAAAAATTCCTACATCTTAGTTTTTAATAATGTGTTGGACAGTTCTTGACCCAGTTTTAGTAGTTTCTTCAATCTCCTTAGATGTTTTCTCTGCTTGATGCCGATGATTTGACCCTTCTTAAACAGACTAACATCTTTTCCACCACCACAGGATGTGTCTTTGACATGGTTGTTGAAGAAATGAGAAGCTGCTCATGTCATCAGCTGGAGTTAAATAACTTGTGTCCAGCTGAAAGATAATCACTCATGCAGGAATTATCCAATGGGAGGCTCGGACCTGTTTGCTTAGTTAAATCCAGGTGGTGACTTTATTTTTTGGCCGGGCAGTGTATACACAGATGTTGATGATGGTCCCGAACAACATGTACTCATAGAGCAGCTCTCTGACTTCGGGGCTGCGGAGCATCTTTAACTTCTCCCTCTTTAACTCTTCAGAAAGACTGAAAATAAACTTTGAATAAACAAGTAAACGAGTGCAGAGGCCCCCGTGTGAGAGCTTTTCATCTGCTCCGCTAAGCCTGATATCAACTGCTGATTAATTTTCTAATTAGAGCTGAATAATGAGCTCGTTTTCTTAATGGCTCCCTTCATTAGAGACGTTATTACTGATAAACAGGCAGATCCAAGAGGGAGAGAGCGGAGGGAAAGTCAAACTAACACCAGAGCTTCAGGAGCTTCCATCAGATCTACTCACACATACATTCTGTCGGAGCTAATCAGGACATGGCTTCATGTTAATGCAGTTATTTAGTTATCTTGTTGAAATGTGATTCAATATTTATGCTTACTATTGCCAGTTTGATTATTTAGAATATTTGGGCATATATCTGAATTATATTTTGATGGGTTTGGTTGTCTGTCAATTTGTCAGTTTGTTTGCAGTCCTTCATAAACCAGAGGAAACTGTGTCTTATGGCTTGAACACTGACTTTTGTTTTGACATTTTCTAAGATAAACTCTCCCTGTGCAACAGTGGCCATTTTAAGCTTTGAGATTTATAGTTGTTTTGAAGTTGACAAAGCCAAATGGATTTCTAACTTAGTTATTGTGATGGATGAAGGAAGGACTGGGATATGACCAAAACTATCAAAATGTCAGATTCATTCTCATCAAACCCAGTTTCAGTTGTTAATCTTTTAGTACTTTGATCTTGCACACTCTATTTATTCCATTTATGTAACTGTGTTTGCAAATTTTTCAAGTACAAATGGCAGAACTCAAAGTAAAAGTGACTTTGGCTTTAGTAGGGGCGGAAAAAGTACGGATACTATTTTTACTGTATTTTGTGGTGCAATACTGTATCAATATTCTTAGTACATTATAATAATATTCAATAATCTGAGTTTTCAGGAGATGTTTTTATTTTTTTTATAAATGTTTTTCCCTTCATTGGCATCTCACATGTTTTATTTTAATGTTATTTTACCTCTCACTAATTGCTTTGCATGTTGTGTGATGGCTTTTAATGAAGAATACAGAATCAAGCAGGAGGGGGAAAGAGGTAGATTTTTTTTATTTAATGATGCCCTCCAGACTTAACTTTAAGAATGTTAACTTTACTCTCAACTTTATAAGAGTTAGACTTTTTTCAACAAACTGTATTTCAGCTGAACTCTCTGATTTACATCTCAACATTTTAACTTTTTTCTCAAAGGAACTAATTATTTATTCATTTTTCTTTTCATGTAAAAAAAAGCATACATTTGAAAAGTGTAATAATTTTGTGTCCATATGAGATGTTTTTGCATTAGTTATCCTGTTTCGTTATCAGAACTAAGCCGAAGGATCATATCGGCTGTCCGTCAAGACACGGGGCGGTCCTCGACCCAAATTAAGGCCCTTACTGGTGCTGACTGCAGCGCAATAACCATCAGACGGCATCTGCAGGAAAAGGGTTTCAAAAACAAAAAATGAGTTCAAAGACCTCGTCTCCTTCAACGCCACAAAACTGCCCGTTTAGACTTTGCCAGGGAGCATCAAACATGGGACATTGAGAGGTGGAAAAAAGTTTTATTCTCTGATGAGAAAAAATGTAACCTTGACGGTCCAGATGGCTTCAACGTTACTGGCATGACAAGGATATCCCACCTGAGATGTTTTCTACCCGGCACAGCGGAGGGGGGTCCATCATGATCTGGGTGCTTTTTCATTCAGTGGAACACTGGAGCTTCAGGTGGTGCAGGGTCGTCAAACGGCGGCTGGTTACGTGCAGATGTTGCAGAGGGCATCCCTCATGACTGAGGGCCCTCGTCTGTGTGGTAACAGCTGGGTTTTTCAACAGGACAACGCTGCAGTTCACAATGCTCGCTTGACCAAGGACTTCTTCAGGGAGAATAACATCACTCTTTTGGACCATCCCGCATGTTCCCCTGATTTAAATCCCATAGAGAACATTTGGGGATGGATATCATTATTTATTATTATTATTATTATTAGAGGTAAACTGACTCTTTTTATTATTCAGCATTAGAGAAGGGGTGGAAATTAAAAAGTTTGACTTCATTCCACTCCTTTGTGAAATGTAAAAGAAGTTAAACTGTGAATTTCACAGTTTGTTTATATTTGTCTTTGGATTGTTTGCTAAAACTGCTGAATTTTCTATGTGCTGATTGTTTTGTTTTTCCGAAAAAAATGAAAATTATTAATTTTCTTTAACATTTTCAAAATAAATATTCATTCATTCATGTTTGTTTCATAAAAAAATATTTCTGTGCCATTGACTATTTCTCCTTTAACTAAATGTGACTTTGATTCATTTAATGTCTTCATGCTAAGTTAAATGTTTTATTGCATTCAGTGAAATACTGTAATAACTTCAGGGAGACACACTCAACACGTTTTGCTTGCAGAAAATTCAAAACCAGAAAGTGCGGAGTCTGATTCTCTTTTCTATCTGAGAGCGTCACCCCCTCCAACTGTAATAATACAAATGTGTCATAAAGAATATCATTTATGTGTTTACCTGAGCGCTGATGTTACCGTGTGCTGTCCGGAGACAGATGGTTTAATTCAGACTCTTCTCTGCACACAGCTCCGTGCACCCTGCAGATTATTACCAGCCCTGCCTGCAGCCTAACGAGCAGAAAGACAAACAGAAAAGACAAAATCTGCAAGTTTCAATAATTTTCAACTTCTGAGAATCCCGTTAATGACTGGGGGAAAGTTAGGAAAGAGCTGATGAAGCAAAGAGGAAAAAATAAACAGCTGAAGGACTCAGAAAGACTCGAACACGCCTCAGACTGTGTGAGCCTGCAGAGGCTGTAATTAACTCCATGTGGCCAAAAATATTATAATTGATTTATTTCTGTGGAGTTCTCAGTTATGAGGGGAAAATTGGTCACTTCCATGGATAGACGTTTTGTGTGTGTGATACAGCAGCTGGACTGTCAGTGTGTTGGAGAGGAGGATGCTGTCCAAGCTGCAGGACGTCACGGACAAACACAGGAGCACATTCAGACTCATCCCCACATGATCTTAATTTAAACTCAGATTACTCCCATAAACCGATATCCATCTGATATTCTCCTGACAGGTGCACCATCCTTACTGCCAAACTATGCTTTCATGTGGTAAATACTGTTCATGTTTATAATGTAAATTCTTTGGCCATGTTCATAGTCTCACTTTTACTTATTTCATTTTTTTTTGTTTATTAAGACACATTGTTGAATATTTTGCAAGTTGTATTTTTTCTCATTTATTTTCTGTATGCATTATTCAAAAGTGAGACTAAAAAGGTTGGTCTAAGTTTTCTCTTAATAATTCTGATTGTCAATGTTTTAAAGATACATAATTTGAAAGATAAATTATACTTTGGATTGACACGTTTAGTGATGATATGGAAAACCAAAATGGTACATTTGTAGCCAATAAAAAACCAATAGGGGAGAGTGGGGTAAACTGAGCCAGTGGGTTAGTTGACCCCTGTTTCTGGGAAACTGTTAACAATTCTTGTCACGTGGCCCTAAATTCAGAAATCCCTGATCACTTCTCAGTGCCTCTGTTGAAGAGGAGCACCTGGCACAAACAGTTTTTTAACACAAAACCTCTTTGTCGTGTGTCAGAGTAAATTTTCAGCATGTCAGGTACATGGAGCTTCTCATCAAATCCAAATATCCAGGTCTAAAATGGTGTATTATGTACACAGTACAGGCCAAAAGTTTGGACACACCTTCTCATTCAATGTGTTTTCTTCATTTTCATCACTATTTACATTGTAGATTCTCACTGAAGGTATCAAAACTATGAATGAACACATGTGGAATTATGTACTTCACCAAAAAGTGTGAAATAAATGAAAACATGTCTTATATTCTAGTTTCTTCAAAGTATCCACCCTTTGCTCTGATTACTGCTTTGCACACTCTTCATTCTCTTTATGAGCTTCAACAGGTAGACACCTGAAATGGTTTTCTCTTCTCAGGTGTGCCTTTCCAGGGTTAATTAATGGAGTTTCTTGCCTTATTAATGGGGTTGGACCATCAGTTGTGTTGTTCAGAAGTCAGGCTGATGCACAGCCCACAGCCCTATTAGACAACTGTTAGAATTAATATTATGGCAAAAACCAATCAGCTAAGTTAAGAGAAACAAGTGGCCATCATTACTTCAGTGAGAATCTACAATGGAATTAGAGATGAAAATAAAGAAATCACACTAAATGAGAAGGTGTGTCCAAACTTTTAGCCTATACATATTTGTTATTTACCAATGTATAAATCTGTTTGACTCATTTGGCTAAAGATGAGCCTGAATAGCAAAGTTAGCAAAATTTTTTCCAAAATGTTAGCTATGGGGTAAATTGAGCCATTGGTTCCTTTTATACCAGTTTGAAAAGTTATATTAATGTACTGAATCATAAAATACTATTTAATGTTGTTAACAAACTAACTTGTCTGATTAAATATTAAACATCATAGAAAATCATGCCAAGAGTGAACAAGAGGAAAACCAACTGGGGCTCAGCACCTCCTGCTGAGCTGGAGAAAGCATGAAGGAAGTCACAGGTGAAAGGTCGATCAGATCTGTTTCAAAACTGAGGACTATTGACGGGTCGACCCTGCAGAGGTTCATGAAGAAGAGGGATGTTTAAACCTGCTTGTTTTAGCAAGTCTGATTATTAAAAACTTTAAAGCATACAAGTAAATGTAACTTTTCTAGAAGGAATAAAAGTTTTCTTTCTGCCAAGAACTGATTTTGTTTCTGTTTGTTTTCAAAGCTTTGCTGGCTCTCATTTTACTTCACATGAGGATCTGATTTTCACAAAAAAGTTGCAAAATGTGTCCATTTATGGCATTAAAAGTTTGAAATTACAGATTTTTTTCTAGGTTGTTTGTTAATTTTAAGACAATAAGGGCAACTATTTGTGAAGTGAACAGTCTCTTGTGAACTGACTCTTTTGACAACAATACATTATCTTTTAATAATTCTCAGATTCAAAGTTATGAAGTCACATGGTCAACTTACTCACAGACTTGGCTAAACTTCCCCCTAACTTGGGGCAGGTTGAGCCACAGGATCACTTTATTTTGAAAGGCCACAGTTTCCAGGCTCTTTGTCACTGATATGTCCTTCCAATTTCAGTTCATAGCAAACATTCTTAAATAAGAGTTTATGTTTTCATTTATCTGTTGCATTTCTCCTTACCTCAATGAAAAGTAAAAAATGGCTCATCTTTACCCCACTCTCCCCTACTATTTTAGAAAAACAAAGCTGTTAATGGTTTCATCCTTTAAATTGCAGGTAAACATGGATTTGTCCTTAAGTCTTTTTTTATATTTTCTAGACAGTAAAATATGGCATCAATTACTGAAACACTGAACCTTCCTTGTGATCTTCTCAGCAGGAGCTCTGTGGGAATGGGCCGCCATCTTGTGGAGAAAACGCCATTAACAGGTTTAATAAGCAGCCATGATGTTAGCATGTCATTAATCAGTAAACAGGTTTGAAGTAGCATGTTTATGAACATTTTAATGATCAACAATTACCTGTGAATAATGATAAATGAACTAGTTTTAAGATAGTTTCTGGGCAAATGGTTTTTTTTCTGTTAAAATTAAATGGTTTGATTTGTTGACCATTAGCATAATCATCCATCAGATAGAAAACAATGAAGGGTAGTTTTAAAACTTAAAAATCATAATAACCATTCAAACATCGATGTATCATCATAATGAATCCTACACATCGGTTTCTTTTTTCTTCAAAACAAATTTTCAACCTTCAGTAGGCAAAACAAAAGGTAATTAGCTTATTAGCTTGAGCTTAGGAAGTTTAGCAAACCTGGGCCACCATCTTCAGGAGGAACCGCCATGTTTTAACTGGCTTGACAGTATATCATTTTTCTTTGCTTTAATACAGTAATAATCAAAAATTCAAGAAAAAGTGAACTGCATTTTAATACAATCAACATACAGCCTAAAGAATACAAAACAATCAAGACATAAACGAGAACAAAACTAAGTGATGAATGAAATAAGAATAGATCAGTGTAAAAGTTCTTAAAGGAGACATATCATGCTTGTTTCTCCTTTTCACTATGCCAGACTAGGATGCCTGTAAAGCATTTCTGTCCTCAGTACAAGTCATTTAGTTCCTTCATTGCCCCACAATAGTGTTCTCAAAGTCCTCATTTTAGGCCGTTAACAAGCTCTCGTTGAAACACTCGATTTCCAGGCTGACCTAAAGTTACCTAACAACGTCACAGCCCTTTGTGCTCTGATTGGTCAGTTCTATCGGGGGTAGAGCCAGCCTGTCCTTCTTCTTGTACTGTATTTTCCGGTAGGCTCAAAGCAGCGACCGTGTATTGAGTCCCCCTACAGGCCAGAGCTGGTAATGAGAGAGTGTGAGCTGGGGAGCTATATACTGCTGCTGGTGGATGTGTTCCTCGGTGACGGTTTTGTGGCTAACGGACATCACAGAGGAGGAGCTGTTTTGTCAGATTACTCCAATAAAAAGAAAGGTACCTCGTGTCGTCACGACGATTTAAATCTCGCTGACATCTCGCAATGACCTATTTTCAGAGGCATCAAATCTCGTTCTAGGATATCAGAAAAAATACAATATCTCATTTTTTGAAAATTAGGGGGGTGTAAGGTCTTGTTTTCAAATTTATTATATTATATGTAAGTATTAAATCATGCATCAGCATGATATGTCTCCTTTAAAGAGGCTTTTTTTTTTTTTTTTGGAACCCCGCAGTCTTCATGGTTTTGTTCTCAGACCCTCCAGGGCTTTAAAACACATCTTAGATTATTTTTTTATAGTACTAGAAATTAGGTTCCTTTCAGACCATTTGCATTTCGGCTATTGGCTAAAGATAAAGATTCACAAGAAAGGAAGCAAATTTTATTTATTCTTGGCATTGAAGTAAAAGTTTACAATGATCTGACTTCTGCATTTGTGAGAAATACATCAAATTAGTGGGATAATAATTTCAAAAAAGCTGCAGATTTGTTTTAGTTTGTCACTTTAGAAGTCTGTTGTTACTTTGCCAAGCCTTTAAAGTATTAAATTATTTTTTATAAGTAATGTGTTTATAGAAAATGAAAAGTTTGCAAATTTATTGATAAGAATATAATAATGGCTAAAACTTTTGAGGAAAGTGATTAAATGCTTTTCACAACTGCTCCTCAAGGAATTACATTTTCCTTTACATGGGTAATATGTATTTTTTTGATTATTCATGTGATTATAAAAGCACGAAGGTTATGAAGAAAAAAACTTACCATGAACAAGTAACTGTCCAAAAACAATGAATAAAAATAAATATACTGATATGATACCAATATCACATGACTGGCTGTTCTTATTTAATTTATGTCATTTCTTTTTTTGTTGACAGTTACTGTAAAATCTAGGTTAATATTACGTTTACAGAAAACATGCCATTTTAATCTCATCATTTTATGCTGTCAGTTTACGGTTAATGTGCAAAAATATCCACAATCGTAATGCAAATACACAAGGCTAAAATATCGCCAGGAGATACTGGCAGAAATTCTTATTTTGCCTGGTATCGATATTTAGATTTTGAAAGCAATGAATTACAATACTGCTGTAATACTAATAATATTGTGCATCTCTAAAATATAAACTATAAAAAATGTGTCTCAAAAACTTCCTACAGCCCAGTGAGAGGAACAAAGAAACAAATCTTGAACCAAATAAAGTCTGTTGAAAGAAAAGGCCACAATATTTATTTTGCTATAAAACTGTTAATAAGAGTCTTTAATTACATTTTTACATGATCATTATATCACAATATCAGCATTAGAAAAACTAGATTCAGGGCAGAATAGAAACAGATTTATCTATTATTTTGTAAGAATGAAATTATGTTTTACTTAGTTTTAATTTATTCAACAGAGGAGAGGAGAGAAAGAAAATGTTTTTCTTTGTAAATAAGTTTCGTACTCTGTCAGTAATTCAGTGTTTGGTTCAGTTGCTCCTGTAAAGGTGTTATTAAGTGTACAGTAAGCTAACAGGTCAGTCCATCAGCCAATCAGCTCGCCAGTCTGTCATTCAGGTAGCTGGATGTCTTGGTGTCCTGCAGCAGCGTCTTGGTGACATCAAACAGCTTCTGCTGGTAGGCCAGTTTGTACCGACTGTACACGTCGTCGCAGTGCGTCAGCAGGCGCTTCACGTTGGCGGTGACGTTGGTGGGAGCGCCGTCCAGCCTGAAACAACAAAAATAACTCAGCAGGTTGGACAAAAACAAACTCTCAGATGCTTCCTGATCACAGCTTAACTCTGTCATACTTTTTAAAGATGTCCTCAAATAGGCCGGAGGTCAAGGGTCGGTGGCGTTTGAGCTCCTCCAGGTAAACAAAGTCTCCTTTCAGGACCACCTTCTGGAACAAGATCTCCGCCCAGTCTGGACTGTAGCTGTATGCCTCGGAGACCACGAACACCTAACGCACAGAGACACTCAGCATTACCTTTTCATACATGTAGGTGCAAGTTAATGTTTCTGGTCGTGTTATTAACTTCTGCAGATGTGATATTTGATGCTTATTGATGACATAGGGATGTTAAGTGATGTAGGGGGCAGTGTAAACAGGAAGTAGAAATATCAGCTGCTGTTTCACCCAGCATCTTTTTTCTTTTGAATGAACTGAGGGTTGCTGACTGGTGCCTTTGCACAAACCACAATTAAGGATGTTACAGCTCTGAAACGCAGAAGTCATTTCACTTTGTTTTTTTTTACCTGCAATAAATCTAAAATTGCCACACAGCCTTTGGAGTGTTTTTCTTGATCAACCAGCACGTCTGGCAGGTAAAGTTTTTCCCCTACTTAGCCTCTCCGTGACTAATTTAGCTTTTTTTGGGGATAGTCGCTCTACACTATAGTTGATGGTTCTGGATCTAGCTTAGTTTCTTATTAGGGGTGTCCTGATACAACTTTCTTCACCTGCGATACAATACCAACATTGCAGCCTTGAGAATTGGCTGATACTGATATCGATCCGATCCCATATCAGCAGGAATCAAACAGACTCTTATTACTTATTTTAGGGTATGGACTTAATCTTAATCAAGTGAGATTACTCAAACAGAGAACAGTATTCAGCAATAGTAAGTATGAGAACAAATGGCCCATGTGTTATTAAACAATGAGTTCCATAAATTTAACCTTAAACATAAGAATATATTACAATTAAATAAAATAAATACAAAATTAATTAGAAGGCCCTGAAAAGTAACCTCAATATATCTGATAAAAACAAATACATATATTTGTAAACTGCATAATAACCACTGTGTTTAACTTAAACATAAGCATATTCTCCAGCTGAATTAAATAAATAACTAGAAAAGCACTCAGAGAGCGCAGACCTCCACCAGCCCCACAGTCCTCTGTCCATATTGTGATTTTTACCATAAATATTAGTCCTACCTTTATTTCATGTAAAAATCTAGATTCCTTGACCATGAAAACATACCATTAACAATTGGATTCATAATGATATCTATTTTAGTTCAGTAGTTATTCACAAAAATCGCATTTTTCGTCATAGCGACCAGTTGCTGATCTGGATCAACTCCAAAATCGAATCAGTTCTTCCTTTTCCCATGCTGAACATTTCCTGAAAATTTCATCAAAATCCATCCATAACTTTTTGAGTTATTTTGTTCACAGACAGACAAACTTCCCCGAAAGCATAACCTCCTTGAATAGACTGCTTGTACCGAAGTGCTTATATCAGAGATTTGAGATGCAGGCCGACATAATCAAATATTTTAGCTGATATCAGACAGAAATCTGATATCAGTATTGGATCGGGACACCCCTAATTCTTGTTTCTGATTTTTAATCACAGAATAACTTCCAAATTGATTCTGCTTTGTTTGAATTTTAACCCCTTCATGCATGAATTATTAAATCACCAAGGAATACTTTTGAATGTTATTTTTTTGACTTTCAGACATGTTAAAAATCATGTTCATTTGTTTTTCAATGTTATATTTTGAGGAAGTTATGAATCTGACCACTACAGTAGACATCCTGCACCAACAGTATAAACGGAAATTTAGTGGAGTTTATTAAAGATTCACAAACACGTCTTTGACATTTATTGAGAGTAAATAAAAGAAAAAGCGAAATCTGAAGTGTATGAATTTTTGCTGTTTAATCAAACTATTCACATGTGAATTACACCAAATTTAAAATAAAAAATATAAAATGATGTGAAATCTGTATATAGGTAAAATACCCAATTTGCCCTTCATCAGAAATTTTGGATTTTATGATGAAATATCTCAATATTGTAAAATGTGCAAAGATAATGTTTCTATGAAACTGGTGAGAAGAGTTTTGTAATTCACGACCTGGTAGTTGGACATGGTACTGCGACCTAAAGGCTGGACATTTTTTGTTAAACATATCTGTCTACTGTGGTGGACATCATGCATGAAAGGGTGAAGGAGGCCAAAAATTCAACATCTGCAGAAATAAAACAGGAGATCTGGATACTGACAAAGAAACAGGGGTGACAGTGAGTTTTCTCTCTTTTGTCTCAGTGTTTGTTTTCCTGTCATTGCACCGGCAGAGGTTTTAAAGGTTTATGGAGTCTGAACAGGTATGAGAAGAATGTACCAAACAGACCTGGTAACATCTTGGTAGAGCCATGACGGTGTTCAGCAGCTCTGCAGGCCGCAGGTTGATGACTCGCAGGTCGATCCCATGATTCAGGAAGTGAAGCTGAAGAGCAACAAGTTTGGCCATGCGGACGCAGCGCGCGGCCTGACGCACACACGAGTCCTAAAACACACAAACCAATAAACAGATTTAAAGGGTCAATCTGGTGTTTCTTCACTTAGACTTTTTTCAAAAGTCAGAAAGAGTCGTTCCATATGAACTCAACCAAAGTCAAGAAATCGCCCACTAACACCGGCTCAGACTTGGCTCCTAAAATTTGTGTTGGTGCCTCTGAGCCTGTGCAAAGTTTTTGGTGGACAATCTGCAACGTTACTGAACCATCAGCCTCTGAAAAAGGGCTGTGTATGTTTCTGAGTGAGCACATTTGACCACAGCATCTCTAAAACAGCAAAGACATCTGGCTGAAATTTGCTCCCTCGGGTAATTTGGATCAAGGCTTTTAGATTCTGTCAGTAGAAAAGGCCTCAATGCTAGTTTCTAAATTGTTGGTTTCCACAGTGGTGATCTTTTTCTGAGAAAAAAAACATTGTTCAGGGGGTCAGTGTCAGCCTACAGTCGTTTACAAAATGCTACTGATGCTGAAGTCCTTCAATCTAAGGACAGGAAACATTCACCATTTGGCAAACTACCCACAGTCATTAATTATTTTTTTTAAATATACTCCAACCTTTACTGAGATGAACAAACGAGTATTAGGGCCATGTTAGATGGGGGGAAATAATTTTGGGGAATCAACATTAAAGTAGTAGGTTTAAGGATTGAAGTTGAAATGAAAGAAAAAGTTGAAATGATGAGAATAAAGCTGAATAACAATTTCGTGATAAAAGTGGAAATGTCGAGGAAAAAGTTGAAATTCCAACAAAAAAGTCAAAGTGTGGAGAAAAAAAAGCAAAAATTTTGAGAATAAAGGCGAAATAAATTGTATGTGGACTTGTTTGAGGACATTTCAACTTTAGTCCCATTTTGACTTTTATCACGAGATTGTTATTTAACTTTATTCTTTCATTTTAGCTTTAATCCAGAAATTTCTACTTTAATTTCAACTTCCCCAAAATTATTTTCTTCATCTAACATGGCCCTAATGCTCTTCCATAGAGATGTAATCGCTCCCTTCAGAGACAAAATCTCCTCTGTGAAGTAAATCTGTTCTTAATGAACACAGATCTCTCCAACACTCTCTCTGTATCTCTTTTCCTCTTTTTGTTCGCTCTTGAACTCATCTCAGGTTCTTGTCTTGTAGGTTGTTTGGGATCAGTGGTGTTGACCGCCTGCTGCTGTGGACTTACAAAACTTCAATAACTACAGATACTAATACTTGTTCATTCTTTTACCCTATGCAATTATCATTACAGTCTCTGATATTAACTTCAGAGAGATCAACTACATAAAATACATGGTAGATCCTGCAAACAGCACATATATGCGTGTATATTAGCATAACCTTGACTACTGATAACGGATGACCTGCTCCACTCCATGAGCTCAATCCTGCATCAACCATCAACAGAAACATCATTCAACATAAATCAATACTTTTAAACCAGTTAAATACAATTCAATGGTAGTTCAGGTAAATGCTGCTATATCAACCAACATCATTCCTCTGCAGATTATATTCAGATATTAATGTTAATATTAGACTGATCTCTCCATCCATGGTTATATTAGACATGAAGACACTCTGAAAATGAGATGTCGCATCTCAGAGAAAAAATCTGTATCCAGTAGAGACAAATGTGATGAGCACAGATTTATGATCAGTGCGTCCATGGGTTTATCACTATCATAAATTCTTATTTTTAGATGTTAGTTACCTTTGAGAAGCTCTCTGCAGCGTCCTTCAGCAGGCCCAAAACTTTGACCAGAGAGTTCTTCAGATCAGGAGTCACCACTGTTCAAAAACACCAAGAGCACCAAAGGTCAGTGAGAGCTGGGGTGACAGTGGATGAGACTTTGGAGCCTGTTTTATGAGCGTTATTAGCTGTTAGCATGACGCTATCTGACCCCAGGGCTGAGACTCGATGATCTTGAGCTGCGTTCTCGCCGCCATCTCGTGGTTTTCTCCGATCTCCCTCCTCATGCTGAAGCACAGAGCCACCATGTTGTGCTTCTCGCTGTCTGCAGGGAGGCAGCGCTTGATGTAGTCCAGCAACGCCGTCTTCAGACTGGAGCTCTGCAGAACGAGGAGGGATGATGCAGCGTGAAGATCAACCACAAAACTAACTTTCACTTTGTTTTTAGAACACAAGGTAAAAAATGCGGAAAACTGAATGTTAATAAATATCACAAACATCACATTTTCAGTCACTGCAGAAAAAAACATATGTTGCATTTTAAATGTATTTATTACAAATATGTTTGGCTCTCAGAATAGAAGAAAAAGCGATTTGGAGAGAACTTTTACAATAACTAGGGATGATGTAGACAACATGCATTTGTAATGATAATTGAAAGAATAGGCATCTTAAAAATGAGGTGTAGTTTTTAAATATGAAATTAAAAGTGAATTATCACTAAGCATACAGAATATATTATATAAATGATGAAACATTAAAAAAGGGGTAATATTCTTTAAAATCACCTTTTTCTAATTTAAGTATATTTTTGTTCATGCACATTAAGCTCTATATTTAACAACAATAAGCTATTTAATTTATTATTAATTATATTATCCATTATTGCAGGGACATGCTCTAGATTTATGTACATCCAAACTTAGCCTTAAATTCCTATCAGAACAGATACTAGCTCGAAAGAAAACAGAGATTGTTGTTGATTATTTTGCATTTCAATATAATATTTTAGTTCTTTTTCCCTGTCCCTGTGTCTCTACCTGTCCCCTGTCTGTGTCCACTTTCTTCCTGAGCAGCATCTCAAAGCGATGGTTCTGATGCAGCAGGTCGAACACGTACGTCATCTCGTTATAGCGGCCGATACCCGTCAGCAGGCGCACCTGAAAACACCGACAAGTGAATAAAGAAACTTAGATGAACTCTTTTAGGAGCTAAAATCCTGTTTCAGTTTAAATTCAATCTGGGATGGAGGAGTGCGTCTCAGTGGGCGGGGCTTACCAGCAGGCTGTAGTGCTCTCCTGGGGCGAGGTGGGCGTGGCTGAGATGGCGAGCGGCCTGCAGCACTCTGACGATCCCCTCCATGTTACAGGTGAGACTGAAGCAGTCGTGAGCCACGATCAGCAGCTCCACAACTAAAGAGGGACCGAGAAACGTGTCACTGTGTGTGAACTAACTACAGGAAAAAAAAACTTTCTTTATGTTTTAACATCATGAGCTGAGCTCTTCAAAACAACACCAATATGAAAAGCCGTGTCTTTCAGAAACAGGAGTAAAATATAAATTGTCAAACTTTATTCATTATTATATTGATTTATGTCCTTTCTTCCTGTTTTAGACATGCCTGGATGGCAGCATGTTGCTCCTAAAACTGTCTGTAACTTTCAGCATTAATGGAGCCTTCACAGATGTTTAGGTTACCCATGCCATGGGCACTAACACCCCCCTAAACCATCACAGATGCTGTCTTTTGCCCTTTGCTCTGATAACAGTCTGGATGGTTCTTTTCCTCTTTAGCCTGGAGGACACCTTGTCCATGGTGTCCAAAAACAGTCTGAAATGTGGACTCAGACCACAGCAGACTTTTCCACTTTGCCTCAGTCCATCTCAGATGAGCTCGGCCCAGAGAAGCCTGCGGTGTTGCTGAGTGTTGTTGATGTTTGTCTTTGTCTTTGCGTGGTAGAGTTTGACCTTGACTGGACTGCAGACGCCCAAATCCCTGAATTCCTTGCAACTGTACACTGAGAATGTTCTTAAACTGTTGGACTATTCACACAGTTTTCACAGTGTTAAACTTAACTCTAACCTGTTTCCACTTAACCTGCTCACCTGTGAAATGTTCCAAACAGGTGTTTTCTGAGCAATTCTTAACTGTATTTTTTTTAATGTGTTGCAGGCATCAAATTCAAACTTAGTGAATGTTTATCAGTTTGAACGGTTAATATCTTTGTAATCTATTGCATACACTGCCTGGACAAAAAAGTCACCACCTGGGTTTAACTAATCAAACAGGTCTGAGCCTCCTGTTGGATAATTACTGCATGAGTGATTATCTTTCAGCTGAAACAAGTTATTTAACTCCAGCTGATGACATGAGCAGCTTCTCATTTCTTCAACAACCATGTCAAAGACACATCCTGTGGTGGTGGAAAAGATGTTAGTCTGTTTAAGAAGGGTCAAATCATCGGCATCAAGCAGAGAAAACATCTAAGGAGATTGAAGAAACTACTAAAACTGGGTTAAGAACTGTCCAACACATTATTAAAAGCTGAAGGATAGTGGAGAACCATCGTCTTCAAGGAAGAAATGTGGTCAGAATAAAATCCTGAATGATGGTGATCGGTGAATCACTTAAACGTTTGGCCAAATCAAATCAAAGAAAAACAACAGTAGAACTCAGGGGTGTGTTTAATAGTGAAAGTAAGAGCATTTCCACACACACAATGTGAAGGGAACTCAAGGGATTGGGACTGAACAGCTGTGTAGCCTTAAGAAAACCACTAATCAGTAAGGCTAAGCAGAAAAAAGGCTTCAGTTTGCTGGGGAGCATGAAGATTGGACTGTGGAGGACTGGAAGAAGGTCATGTGGTCTGATGAGTCCAGATTGACCCTGTTCCAGAGTGATGGGAGCATCAGGGTAAGAAGAGAGGCAGGTGAAGTGATGCACCCATCATGCCTAGTGCCTATTGTCCAAGCTTGTGGGGGTAGTGCTGTGATCTGGGACAAATCTGTGACACTGGAGAAGCTTAAAGAAACAATGAGACAGAGAATGAGACTGTGATCAAAGATAAAGGAGGAACAACGAAATATCAGAGTGTGAGCTTGTTTTTGGTGGCAACTTTTTATCTGGCCAGGCAGTGTATATCAAAAAGGATTTAAAAATCATTGTTTTCAGTGAATATTTATGTTTACACAACACCCCAGTTCATTGTAGGTTGGTTTGTTAGTGTCATAAGTGTGTGTGTGAGTGTGTGTGTGTTGATGTGTCATACTGCAGTTGAGGTCCCTCAGAGGAACCGTGTTGAGGTTCTCCAGCAGTTTGAGCCCGACCAGGTTTGGATCTTCACACAGTCTGATGAGCTGCATCAGGGAGTCCCGCCCCTCTGACGGCCTGAACACCTGACGCTCTGCACAGACACACAGGTCACACTCACTCTGAGCTCTTCTTTAATCAGAACACTTTACACACTGATGGAGAAGCCCCGCCCTCACCTGGCTGCAGCTCCTGATTGAACGCGAGCAGTGCCTGGACGATGGCGGAGGAGACGAGCTGAGCCACGGCGTCTGCGGACAGATTCTGAGCTTTAATGAACGCCTGAGCTTTCCTGAAACGCTCCGGCTGCTCTGACAGCAGCAGCTTCTCCAAAACCGAGCCGGAGTCTTCTCCACAGATCTGACCGAACGAGCACTGAAGCTCCTGAGAGGGCAGACACAAATACACACACAAGACAAATACACAAATCAGTAAGAAATAAACAAACAAGACAGAATAAGGAGTTTTCAGTTGGTTAAAGTTCTGGTTAAGGCAGTTTCAGGTATCATACATTCACACACAATTACAGCGAATGCAAAAAAAAATAAATAAATAAAAATAAAAATAAAAGATAATAAAAATAAATAAATAAAAATCAAATAAAATATTACTTCTACTACTACTACTGATAATAATAATAATGATAATAATAATAATAATATATTAATAAAATACATTAATGAATAAACAACTAAATAAAAATAAAATGATCAAATAACCAAATCAGTACAAGAATATAATGATTAAGGAAAGTAATTATGGCAAGATAAGAGAGATTAAGATGATAATAACAAATGAATACAATTATTTAAAAAAGAATAAATAAACAACTACATGAAAATATATAATAAATACCTAAATCAATACAAGAATATAATGACAAATGAAAAAATTATGGCAGAATATGAGGGATTTGTAATAGTATAAATGAATTATTCAAAAATAAAATAAATAAATGAATAAATAAACAAGTTAATATAAGTAATAACCAAAAAAAAACTAAATTAATGAAAGAATATGATGAGTAATGAAAGTTATTATTGCAGAAAATAAGAGATTAAGCAAGAAGAAGACCAACTCAAGTCTTGGAAAGTAAACACAGTGTTCAGAGCAGATGATTTGTGTCTGCATTCTTCATGTTAAAATTTAACCCTCATAAATGTTTATTATATTTGGCCAAAAGTGTGTCGACCTATGGACAATGCTTTTGGCCCTTTTTTGTCTCCTCCTATTTAGAGGTCTAAATTATTTATAGGTTGCATCACTTTGGTCGATAAGTGAGAGAAGATGACAAAAAGCAGTATCATCTTCATGTTGGAAACACTTTGTGTGACTGAATATAACTAACTGTCCTGAAAACAAGAAAACAAAATGTTACATGACAAATTAAACATTTATCACCCTTTCACTGAAGCCATTACTTTAATGGTCAGCGTCATCGTGATGCAGCTGCTGATTGACACAGAGACAGAAAAACAATCTGAGCTTGTAAGTGAGATTTTCAGCAGCTTCTGCCAAGAGGGACAGAGTGAAGCTTTGTGTGTTTTTAACTTTTTTAAATCCCATGAATCGGGCCGGTCATCATTCCCTCTGATGCTGCAGCCCCTGTCGGCCCCTCTTACCTTGGACAGCTGGTAGAGGCTCAGCACTTGTTTGCAGTAGTTGTTTCCGTGTCGACATTTATCCACGAGCTTCTGCAGCTGGGCGACCACCTCGTCCTCAGGCAGCGGCACTACCACGAAGGACGACAGGCTGTTGACGGAGGCAGCTGGGGAATGAGGAGAGAAACACAGAGGAGAAATGAACTCCAAACACCTGAGATCAGGAGAAAGCCTCTAAACAGATCATACATTATATTTATACTTTCTTTATATAAGGGTTCGGCTCCCAAGGTGTGATCGCCTTTTTTCTGAGGACTGGCTTTCACTGGTTCAGCAGCACTTTAATCAGATTTGGACAACATTTCGGTATTAAATCAAAAACAATCATCGACAATACAAACTTCTCTA
Source organism: Scarus forsteni (assembly GCA_036419115.1). Taxonomy (NCBI): domain Eukaryota; kingdom Metazoa; phylum Chordata; class Actinopteri; order Labriformes; family Labridae; genus Scarus; species Scarus forsteni. The sequence continues at coordinate 13,242,641 of JAZDUH010000536.1, forward strand.
TGGTAAGGAAGTTTTTGCTCTATTTCTTACGTTTTTAATGAGTTTGTTTTACCAAGTGGCTCAAATTCTGTGGTGTAGCAGCACGTGACTACTAAATTATCTGATGGGCCATAATAAATATTATTTATGGAAGAAACGTGAAGTTAATTATATTATATTATGTTCATATAGCAAAGACAAACATTCAAAACTGACACTAAATATCAAAGAATGGATTCTGAGCTGTACTTGTACATTTTTGACATCTTAAACATAGAATACGATTTCTTGTGAATTACAGCTTTAAATTTTCAATACTTACAAATAAAAATTCTGATAAAATTGTGATATTCTCATTTGAAAACTGAAGAAGTCTGTATGCTAAAAGCTTTCTTCCTTAGTTTTAATGACTAAAAATATGTTTTTCCTTCCAGTTAACGACTTTGTTAACTCAAAAGTTTTGAGAATTTTCTCCAGCAAGTCCATCCTCAATCTGGTGACTTCCAAAGTAAGGAATACATTACCAATAAAATTATTTGTTGGTGTGTTCCTGCTTCTTTATTTGGAAACAGTCCAGGTATTATTTTTTGGATTGCCCGATCAGGAAGCAGATATGCAGGTCAACCGGCTGGTTGACTTGCCTGTTAAGGGTTATCCTGGGTGTGAATGGATTCATTTTATCTCTGCAACAAAAATGTGTCTTTTTTGGAAAACATCACGGAGAACAAAATTTGGATATTTAGCAGCTGACCCAGTTTTCTTAGAAATCAAAGATACATCTATTATTATTATTATTATTATTATTATTATTATTATTATTATTATTATAGTAATAATAATTTATTTCCTTTAACTAAATTATGATTGTTAGAGGATCTGGAATTAAATGAAAACATTTTTTCTTACTCTGATGTTTGCCCTTACTGGTAGATTTCTGAGGAGCTATGCAGCAATGAGTGACTTCTGATTTATTCTGGTTTTCAAACAATTCTAATCATGGGGGTGCTGGTTTGGCGGAGTGGTTAGCAACCAGGCACCCCATGTACTTGCTTCTGCCGGTCCAGGTTCGAATCCCGCCTGTGACCAGTTTGCAGAGAGTCTTCCCCTACTCTCCAGTCCCTTTAACAAGCCTATCCATTGTCTCTCTCCGATCAATAAAGGCACAAAATGCCCAAAAAATACATTTAAAAAACAAACAAAACAATTCTAATCATGAACAGCAGGACACATATTGGTGTCACAAACACGATTCAGAGATGTGAATAAGGAAAAACAGACAAAGATGGGCTTTCTGAGTTTTTCAGTGGTATGGTGGCAAAAAGTCAACCGTACGGTTACAATGTCAGTCAAAGGTTGAGATGGGGTACGAGTTCATACAGGGCTCCAGACAAACCTTTTGCATTGGTTCCAACAATGTACCTACATTTTTTTAAGGTGCACCTGCACAAAAATTAGGTGCACCCAAATTTTTCAGTGTCACCTTTAACACCATCAAGACATCATTTTGTCACTCTCCATAACTTTTATATAATGTAAATGCTTTTTTAACAAGAATAAGATGTAAAGAATTACTTGGCTTTATTTGAAGTAAAATTATACATTAAAAGAAAAACAGAGCGTTTAAAGTGCTTCACTGAATGAAATTTACAAATCCAGATTAAAACATTAAGCAGAATAAAACATTTCCAAATAAAAGTGCTTCTGCTTAAAGTGCTTTTACTGAACTAAAATGTAACATTTCAAACTCAAACATTTCAAGTTAAATCATATATTAAAAACTAAAAAGAGCTAATGCTTAAAGTGCTATACTGAACTGAAAAATGGAACAAATATCCAGATTTTAACAACCAGCAACATAACAGTAAACTGGATAGTTTTATTCTCCAATAAATTTCAACCTAGAATAAGACTTCACACACTATAGCAATGGCAGCCGGCCAATAGAGGGCGCTAGGGCGCCGCCCCCCCAGTGGAGAGTGTGATATTAAATGTATTTATTTTGAAAAAATTTATATTACCAAAAATTACTTATTTAAATGTGTAATATAAATATAAATATAACATAATATATATCCATTAGGATATAAAGTAATTAATTTTCATTAATGTAAAACAAAAGTAAGCCTCCTCGTCTCTACCTCCGTGTCTGATGGGCGCTCGAAAAAGCGCCCCTGAGACAGTGACGAATAGCCAATAAGCGACTGTTACTAGGGCAAGATAAGCGCCTATCAACGTGAATTTGGCCAATCAGCGTCGTTGAAAATAATCTCCGAAGGGCGATTCTCAAATTGCCCCTCGGGTTTATTCGGGTTTATTCGGGTTTATTCGGCTCGTGTCGGCGTGCCGGTGTGATGAATTAACTGGTGACAGTCCAGGCAGATGACTTGACGGCCTAAAATATACGGAAGGTTATATATATAGGTAACTATCTTAGATACCTGATCAAAACGTCAAACCTTGGACAGTGAGTCAACTTGTGATAGCCCCGAAACCCGCATTTTACCATCACTTGGACCCATCAACAAACAATTCGTTCATGCTTAACATATAACGGAGACGGGAGGACTTTAAAAAAGATAAAAAGAAGTAGGTTTTTTATGTGGAGGAAAAGTAATGTGGAAAATTACACACATTTTCCCCTTACTCATTTCTTTGTATGAAGTTATTTTTAATTTACACATGTTCACCTTTCTTATTTCTTCGTATATAGGTTATGTAAGCTTTTTGGCAGTATATGGTTGACTATTTATATATTTATGTATGCGTGTGTGTGTCTGATATGTGTGTGCACCATTCTGTAATCTGTTATTTTTTTATGGAATCAATAATAACACTTTTACGAAGCACAGGTATCCTGTAGTTTGTGTCGAATCGTAGTGAGATGGTTGTTAAAAACTGAGTGTTGCACAGTACTGCCCCACCAAGGATATTTTTCACCAGCCGCCACTGCACTATAGTCAATATCTACAAACTGAAACGAAGGTAAATGCTAAAAAAAAAAAATAAATAACACTAATTTATTAAAACGACATTTAGGCCAGAAGATTTTATGACTTTTTTCATTATTTTTTTCTCTCTCTTTTCTTTTTTTTAACAGCCCAGCTTTATGTTAGTCGGGGTCTGTCAGACAGGTCATTTGTCCTCGGTGGATGGGGACCCTCATCTCTGTGCCTGTGTGACTAGAAACTCCCCCTTAACAGGAGACAGGACTGAATAAAGATATAAAGATAGATGATACATTTAACAGTACTTTCTTCTTCTTGTTTTTGTTGGTAATTTTTAATTATTTGACAGTCACTAAGACAAATTTGTCAGAGCTTCGCTGCTTCTTCAGAGTTACCGCTCTTGCTGAAACCTGACACCACAGTCAGGCTCTGGTTGGGCTCATTTGCATACTAACAGCTGATTGGATGATTACTGAGGGCTGTGCGTGTGTGTGTGGGCGGGCCTACAGCCTGTGAAGATAGAGGGAGAGAAATGAGAAGAAGCAGATGCTGTGTCTTGTCCGTTTTCAGCAGATTTTTTTTTTTTCCGCTTCTGCAGTTACTTTCTCAACTTAAAATGTATTACTTTTGTAGATATACTGAAATGTGCTTTCTCAACTTCTAAACTTTTGATTTAAGAGAGAGAGAGAGAGAGAGATGATGCACTTGTGACAGAAGTCAGTATTGTCACCCGGGGAGCGCCAAGTGTACCGGTGCAACCAAGAAAAATTGTTAGGCACAGTCTTAAAAGTTTGGGGCACATTTGCGGCCGAATTTGGCTCACTCTGGAGCTCTGTCATAAGACTTAATTAGCAGAATACTTTGATAATATTTGTTTTTAGTAATAGATAAATAAACTTTGGTCTTACAGCTGGTGATGCTCCTCTTCGGCAGAGCCTCTGTCGCCTCCTCCAGGGCTTCAGTGCTCGGCTCTCCAGAGGCTAAACCGCGGCAGCGCAGCACCACCCACATGTCCGGGTGATGCAGGGAGAAGTAACGGCAGACCCGGCTAGCTTCATGGATGCTTCCTTCATCTAATAACTGACCAATCAGAGCAGCCAGAACCTTCCTCTCCTCTGGGCTCAGCGCTGGGTCCATGCTCGAGTTCTCCTGCTCCGCGGCGGGTCCAGGAAGTCCGTCCACGCTCAGACACGCCTCCGTGTTCAGGCCCGAGATGTTGGAGAAGGAGAACTCCTTCATGAGCATGCTGTAGGTGTTCATCTCCGGGGTGATGGCGGGGGGCAGGTTGAAGACGCTCTCCGTCTCCATGGTGACCCTGAGGACCTGCTGCCTGACCCGGCCCACCCACAGCTTCTTCTCCAGGTCCTTCAGCCGGTCCACGGGCAGCGGGCCGAGCTCGGACAACCAGTGAGCGGCCAGGCAGAGCAGCAGGCAGCGCTCCTGCACGTCCAGCAGCTCGCTCGGAGCCTCAGGTGGGTCGGCGGGCTGGACTTCAGCCTGGGACAGGAAGAACTGGGACGCAGACTCTGGGTCGGTGCCATCGGTCTTCAGCTGGTCGTGACATTTCCTCCAGAAGCCGACGCGAGTGTCCAGACGTCTCCACTGACGCTTGGACTTCTGGGAGCTCACCTCCTGGAGGAGCTGCAGGGCAGAAGGAAAGGTCAGCAGAGAGGGAGGATTTTATTTGGTATTTTCAAACCCTCATGACATTTACACAGAGTTTAAGCTCCCTCAATAGGATTTAAAGAAATGACCTGCTCATGAGCTAAATCAAAATCACAGCAAGTTTAAAGCTCCAGGTTGTCTTTTTGGTACGATGGTTGGAGAGTGAAGAAGGATGGAGTTTCTTAGATGCACCCTTTTTAAACTCCGGTTGTAGACTATTACTGGACTTAAATGAAACTCAAAACATGTTCGCACAAAATACAAATAGAGAAATACCACTTACACACCAAGAATAAAAAGGAATAAAGTATTTATGCATTTTTGAAAAGGAGAAGAAACAAGTTTGTTGAGTCTGTTTCTCACTGGTTGAATAAAAACATATTCTGCTTTAATATCTAAGCAAATATACTACATACATATTACTATAAATATACACATCAAAAGACATAATCCATGTTATTATGTTATACAAATATTTACTACAAAATCTATAACACAGAATAAAAAAATATACAACATTTAGGTATCAGCGCAGACATAATATACATATACAACACAATCATCTATATAAAAATGATTTGTACCTTTGCAGACATACACATACATACTTACAAGTGCACACATATAACATAAACATCACTTTTGGGGATTTTAAACATTAAGACTTTCAGACATTTTTGTCTTTAAAGTCTTATAACAAAACTCAGACTTACCAGTTTGTTTACGAAACTATTTTGTCTGTAATTCAAAAACTCATAATTATTCTATTTGGCAATCTAACAACCTTTATTTTCCCATAAATAAAACATCTCTTTGTCAATTTTCAACTAAAATATCAATGAGTTATCTTTTTGAATTAACATATTCATTTGACTTCTTCCTCTGTCATTGTCCATATACAAAAGCAGACTAAAGAACTTTTTGATGACCTCAACATGAACAGGAGCACAAAGCTGATGTTGTTGACTAAATATTTTTGTCAAAACTTACAGATTTAAACATTCACTTCTACCTTCTGCCATCTCCTTACTTAACTCAGAGGAAAAGGTAGTCTAGTGTATCTGCAACAGCCCTGTCTTTTTTTTAATTTATACTTTATCTCTATGAAGAAATGTTTTTTTTTTACATGCACATATAGAAAAAAATACAAATTATTAAACGAAATATTGAAACAGAGGTCATTCAAAGGAGCATGTCGGTTCATAAAGTAAAAGTTCAGTAATTCTCTTTTAAGGATACATGCACAATCTATTTCTCTAAGTATCGCAAATACTTTTCTGTTCTAAGATCCAACGAGAAAGTTAATCCCTCCATACTCTGCATATTTGTTACAACAACAGACCTGTCGTAAATGAAGGGACTCCTATTTATTCGTCTTTTATTTCTCATTTTTTAAAATCTTGTACTTAGTATTTTTTTTATCTATTTTTCCCACGATTTACCTGTCTTGACTCAGTTTTATGCTATGGACTGAATATTCTGATTTACTGATTGCCTTGCTAAACTTTCTTTTAAGTTTCATGTATTTTAGCTAAAGTTTTATGTATTTTATTTTCTGCCCCGACTGCTGCACAGCTTATCGCCCCATTGCAGAAAAATAAATGAAAGTGTAACGTGAGCCTTCAGACCTGACTGAGCAGCAGGCGGTGGACGGGCAGACTGGCCAGCAGGGCCACCTGTCGGGCCTGGCTGTAGCGCCCCCTGGCCTGCAGAGCGTCCACTGCAGCCTGGAACTCCTCTTGCTGGACAGAGGGTGAACTGCACTGCAGCAGGGTGGGGGACACGCTGACGTCTGAGCCCTGCAGGAGCTGACTCAGCTGACTCAGCTTCCTGAAGTCTGGACCTGAACACAGACATGTTTTTACAGATTTTAGTAGAAAAGTGAGAAACAATTGAAAGTTAACGCTGATGCTGAGGAGATGATGGGCTCTCGGCCTCACCGTTGGACTTGAGGAGTTTGTCGACGTCGGCGAGGAGCTGCAGCAGCCGGTGGAGGTCGAACTGCGAGGAGCAGCGCTGCAGCACGGTGAGCAGCAGCACTGACGCCTGACTCTCAACCCACTGCAGCGGGAGGCCACCAGAGGGCGCTGGGCTGCCATTTCTCAGCTGCACGAGACAAAGTTCAGCCAAATTCTGTCACGATTTTACAACTTTGACCTCTGATCTACACTGAGTGTGAGCAGGACTTACAGCCACGAGAGTCCTCTGGAAGTCCAGCAGCCTCTCTTTGGCCTCAGAGAAATTTCTGTAGTCGCAGCAAAGCTCGAACATCTTCAACACCAACACCAGAGGACAGTCCTGACAGAAAACAAGGGCGACATGCCTGTTATCAGGGAGATATGGTCTAAAATAAAATCCCTTATTTTCTTTACCACAACGTTAGTTTAAGATTTTAATTGACTTTTTCCCCTCTTAAAAAAACCCCAATTAAATCTTCAAGTGACACAAAAATTAAACAAATTTTTTGCCTTTATTTTATCAAAACATCTTCCCAGACTAACAGAATTTCCGTCTTACAGTTAGATGCTGTAACTTGGACAAGCAGGCCTGTCGACAAAAACACTAAAAGCTGAGCTAATGTCTCTATAAATTAACACCGAGCTCTCTTAACAGGAATTAATCTAATTTAAAACACAAACACAAGCTTAAACATGTGCTAATTCAAAACTTAACAGGGCCTACATTTTCAGTTTTTATATTTTCACACATTCCAACAACTTACAACCGGAGTTATTCTAGAAAAAGTCTTGACTTTAATTTTTAAATCTTCTGTCAAAAATAAACTGAATTAATTGATTTACTCATATATTGCCCAGCCCGACCTTGCTGATACTTTTTATGATCATCAGTATGATTTACATTTTGTGTGTATATTTTAAAGCCTCTAAAGTTTTGTTCGAAGTGCTGTTTCAGGCTGTAATACATTCATCTCTGAATCATTGTTCCAAGTTGAGTTTGGAGAAGAAATCTGTTCAATCCAGCTGCTTAGAGTTTGGAGCTCTCAGCCTCGCTTTGCTCCTTAACGAGGAGGTGCAGGTCCTTAAGGGAGGAGCACGTTAGCGACATGAAGACTCTGACTTTCAGGACACTTTAGAGTTTTTTTGGTCAAACTCAAATGTATGCCCTTATGGAGGGATGATACGACTAGATTTGACTAGAAGCCTAAAAATAAACACTTGCAAACAAACTGCTTGATTTTTGGCATTAAAAGGTTGAAGTCTAAAGTTTATCTCTGTTATGTTTAGTGATTCGATGTTATAGAAACAGACCGGCTCATTCCAAAATCTGAACACTAGGTGTCGCTATGATGCCAGTTTCTACAGACTGCAGCTTTAAGTATTTCTGTGATCCTCTCATGTCTCACTTCAGCACTTCTTGTTTCATATTTCTACCTTCTGGAAGAGCTCGAAGCCTCGTAGGAGGGGCCTGACGTGGCCCCGCCCCAGCAGCGTCTTCCAGATCATCGACAGGTCATGTAGGGTCCAGTCGTGGTGCTGGGGGGCTTCGGCCAGGTGAGAGGTCGCCTCGTTAGCTGTGACATCATCAACGTAGGTCAGCACCCACACACACAGGCACGGCAGAAGCCCCGCCTCCTGTCAATCAAACAGGTTTTAGTGAATGTGAAGCAGTCTGTCAGTCACTGATTCAGATGTCAGCCAATAACGTCGTGGTTACCGGTGTGCAGGCAGCCAGGACAGCGAGCGTCGGGCAGCGTTGCACCAGCGCCTCCTGCAGCAGAAACCTGCAGGGCGCCTCCTCCTCCTGACTCTGCAGGAGGACCTGGAACAGCCCCCTGGGGTGCTCCGAGCTCTCAGACATCCTCAAAGATCCGGCCTGCTGCTCCTCGGAGGCCTCACTCCTCTGCTGACTGAACACCTGCAGGTCCTGGAAGGCCAGACTGAGGTGAGCCTGGAGGGCGGGGCCAAACTGAGCCGTCAATGACCTCACCTGCAGGAAGAGCCGCAAAGGTGAGGAAAAACAAAACACGGATGCAGAGCTACAGAGCTGTGGCATGATTTGGATCAAGGGTGTGTGTTAAAAATGTCCACCTCCACCTACAAAACGATGCAGTTTCCTGTATTTTAGTGCATTTTAAACATGGTGTTATCAAACTCAAGAGAGGATATGTCGAATTAAACTGTGTGTTTCCTGCAAAGTGCACAATGGTAAACTTTCTCTTCCTCTTCTTGAACTTAAAAAGGTGCTATGAGGAGAATCTATTACCGGTGAAATAAAGACTCTGCTACCCATGAGCACGCGCCGTGACTGTTGTAATGCTGCATTTCCGTAACCTCGGAACTGGGAGTGACATCATCTCCGACTTATCGGCGTTCCAGTTGAAGTCGGAAAAAAACATGCCGATCTACCAGGCTATTGTTAGCTGTTGTTAGCACGCCCTGCGTTGTTGTATGAAGAATGTGATTATCACTATGGCAGCATTTTTGTAAATATAAGTCTAACAATACTATGTATACAGCTGATCTAGAGCGACACACCCCAGTCAGAAGTGCAAATAAATGGATTATTAAAGGAGCTAAATAACTGTTCACACTGGGGGCATCCATCATCGACTGTCAACTTGGGGGTGGCGAGTTCCCAGTAGTGAATTGAGACTTTGGGGGACGTTCCAGTTGCAGTTTCCCACTCGGAACCCAGAAATTCCTACTTCTGACTACAACTTGAATGCACCAAAGGCGTGACTGAAGCCAATCGTGTATTTGTTGTGATGCTAATGAATGCAGCTCGGACCTTCCTCAGAACTCTGCATTGCTTTACAACTTCTTTTTTCAACAACTTACAGGATGCAAAGCCACGAGGTAATGTATCTCTTTCTAGTTACATAGCGGTAGTTTTTGATGTGTGACAACAAGCAAGTTTTGAAAAACTTAGTATCATAGTTTTGTAGCCGGCTATATATCACTACTTACAGCCCGGTGCTCTAAGATGTGTCAGAATAATATAAATTTGCTCTAGTTTTAATTGTCTTGTTCCTGAAGTTGAGTATCCAGGCCAGTCCAGCCCTGTCCAACCCGACCGCGAAGCTAAGGAATAGCATTTATAGATAACCTATTTTGATGCTATAAAACTCATCTTAAAGTGTGTATTTCCATCAGGCATATAGCTAAAAGTGAGACTTTTTTGTAATTACTTAGAAACCCCTCACAGTCCCTTTAACATCCAGTATAAAACATCTGACTTGAAAATAAATGCTTACAGTGGTGATTTTAATTGGAGAATAAGGAGTGGGAATAAACTGTCATATAAGAAAGTGGATCTCTTCTAACTCTGAGTTATCACAACTTTCTTTTAAAATCCATAAATCCAGAATAGAACATCAGACTCAAAGTAATCATAGCCAACATAAATGAATTTATGAATCTGGACAATATCTCACCAGAGAACAGTGTAATATTTGCGTTATAAGCTAGAGGATGAGGATGTCAGACTCTCAGGCTTTTATTGGACAGAAAAACTCTGGATTATTCACAAATTCATCTTAATCCAAGACAAACAGATGTGCTATATACAGTACAAATTTAGTCTTAGCTGAACAATGAACACCCTGGTGGTTAGCTTAAATACTGTGTGTGTGTGTAGATTTCAGACTAAGGAGCTGAGATGCTGTTTTTCATGTTCTTTGTGTGCTTGCTGAACAAGTGGAGTGATAACAACTAATGAGCTGTCCAGTTGTTTAAAATAGTTACATTACTGTGATCCTCAGCGCCCTGTGTGTGAGTGTATGAGTGTGAACAGCTGAAACAAAACACTAAGAGGATCGTGGGGAGGGGGGTTGGACTCTTTCAATAGTTGAAACTGTCAATGTGTTTTTAAGTAGCGTGACTTGCATGTACATAAAAGTTATGCACTGAATTTGACTAGAAAAACGGACAAAATCATGGTGAAGTGGGTGGATCCAACATTAATGACCCCAAAAAGTGAGGGGGACTTGTTCTACTCACTTGCAATTAAGGACACACCAAATATTCGATGACCGAATATATTCAGCTGAATATTGCAAAAAGCCACATCCTGCCTTCGGGGGAGTGAGGTAATAGCAAGGCCCAATAGTACCATGTGACACAATGACAAAATCAAATATGTTGTTGCGTGTGACTGTGGCTTAGCAGACTGCTGTCAAAAGGACAATAATTCATTTGTTGTGGGTTCATCCACTTCAATGCACTTTATTTTTTCTAATGCATGTTTTGTTTTGTTTATAGGATTAATATGAATGAATAACTTTGTTGTGCTTTTTTTGAAACGCAAATGCTACTGGAATATTAAAAAATGTCAGAATATTCAATAAACAATTACTTTCTTTTAAAAATATGTCTAAAATTTAATTCTAAGCTATGTATGCACTATTAAAAAATACAGTGAACCACTTAGCCTCCGCATTGGAAATTCGGTATTCGGCCAAGAGTTTATATTTTATTTGGCTTCGGCCACAAATTTTCATTTCAGTGCATCCCTACTTATAATGGTTGCAACACCCCTGATTTGGATTAAAGTCTTTGCTCACCTGCTGAGGTGGGAAGTTGTGAAGCTGAACGAACAACAGGAAGTGGATGAACTGTCCGTCAGCGGCGCAGTGGGCGGGGTAAACCGAGCTGAGCTTCAGACCGTGGAGCTGACAGAACTGAACAGGTAACGCCCACTCCTGAGACGCCTCGTACGACGACCTGAAACACACAAAATACCTCCTTCATGTGAGCAGAGCGATAATCAGTGGGAAAGGTTCAGCTGTCTACGGCCGGAAAGCTTTACAACAATAATTAAGCCTCTCAGAATCTGTGGCGTCCCCTCCATGTGCGGGAGCGTTAACCTTTCAAAGCAGCTGGATCCACCAGAGCAGATCCATCCTCAGTCTGAAATGGCTGAATCTGATGAGGAACACACACAGACCTCTGTCTCTAGATAATCTTTGCTCAACAACAGAGCTGACATTTCTCTGATCAGATCATGCTGCTCATTAATCTTTATTTAAGGTGCTTATATAAAAAAAAAATTCTTTTCATCTGCAACAAAATTTAGACTAACTATACAGACTGATACAGCATGAATACCCTTTATTTAAGCTGAAAAATATCCTCAAAGTATTAACAAAAAAACAAAGTTTTTTCTGCACACACAAAAAATATCTACAAAAAAAAAAGGGTTCAACTTCAGCTAATCTACAGTCATGGAAAAAATTATTAGACCACCCTTGTTTTCTTCAATTTCTTGTTCATTCTAATATCTGGTACCACTAAACGTATAATACAATGAACACAACAAAAAATGCAGCTGGTCACATAATACTTTATGTCCTATTTGACATTCTTAAGCTTAATTGATTCCCAGGGTATATAAGAGGCCATTTCATGTCACAAGCAGCACTGCACATGCAAAGGCCTAGAGTGGTTTCCTGCTTACATTCAAGCCGTAGCACAACTCAGAAGTTGTCAGCTCTCACATAATGCCTAAAACAAAAGAATTATGTGAAGCCACAAAGGCAGCCATCTTGGCACTGCTGGAAATTGGCATGAGTGAGAGACAGGTAGCGAAAAAACTGAAGATCTCCAAGACAGCCGTTCATTACAACAAAAAAAACAAGCTGAACATGGCACTACCAAATTGCTACCTGGCCGTGGCAGGAAACGTCTTTCTACCCCACGAGATGACCGTGCACTCATCCGTTCCTGTGTCAGGAATCGTCATCAGACCTCCAGGGACCTTAAAAATGAGTGGGCACTGTCGAGAAATGTGACTTGTTCAGCAAGGACAGTTCGAAACCGACTTGTTGAAGCTGGTTTGAAGTCACACAGAGCACGCAAGAAGCCCTTCATCAATGAAAGGCAGAGGAAGGCCCGGTTACTCTTTGCTCGAGACCACAAGGATTGGACTGTTGATGATTGGGCTAAGGTTCTCTTCAGTGATGAATCCAATTTTGAATTGATGCCCACTCCAGCCAACTTACTGGTTAGGAGGAAGCCTGGAGAAGCTTACAACCCAGACTGTCTTGCCCCTACAGTAAAACATGGGGGTGGATCAGTCATGATCTGGGGTTGTTTCAGTCTGAGTGGAACAGGGCAAATGCAATTGTGTGAAGGCCGAATGAACCAGGTCATGTACAGGACTACCCTTGAAAACAGTCTTCTTCCATCAGCTGGAAAACTCTTTCCTGCCTCGAATGACTGGATTTTCCAACAAGACAATGCCCCTTGCCACACGGCAAGGTCAGTTAAAGCCTGGATGGAGAACCACAACATTCGCACCATGCCTTGGCCTGCTCAATCACCAGATCTTAATCCAATTGAAAACCTGTGGAAAATCATCAAACTCAAAATGGAGAACCACAAGCCCAAAAACAAAGAAAATTTGTTTGAATTTGTCCAACAGGAATGGGCTGCTGTGACAGCAGAACAATGTCAGAAGCTGGTGGAGAGCATGCCAAGACGCATGGCTGCAGTCATCAAAAACAATGGTTATGCAATCAAGTATTAACTCTTGTGTGTATCATGTGTTTAAAGCAAACAGAAAAGAAAACATGGAATGCTTAAAAGTAGTGTTTTTATGGTACAATGCCATAGCTATTGATGTAAGAATTTAAGTAATTTTGGTTATTATCAAGAAAACCATGGAAAATGAATAGTTCTTAGTTCTTAAATTAAACTCTCATGAGCTATTTTTGTTGTTATCATTATAATTGTCCAAACAAATGTACCTTTAGTTGAGCCAGGCATTAAAATTAACAAGAAATTGAAGAAAACAAGGGTGGTCTAATAATTTTTTCCATGACTGTATACAGACTGATACAGCATGAATACCCTTTATTTAAGCTGAAAAATATCCTCAAAGTATTAACAAAAAAACAAAGTTTTTTCTGCACAGACAAAAAATATCTACAAAAAAAAAGGGTTCAACTTCAATTAATCTAGACTTGCACACTACACTTTTTTGACCCTGGGGGTCAGAACAGAAATAATGGTTTTGGAAAAATAATTCAGAATTAATGTTGGATAAGGCCTTTACTGAGGCAAAAATGAAATATTGCCATAAAACATGTGCCTTATCCTTTCTGCAAGGCACATTTTCCTAAATAATCTCACTATCTGCTTAAATCTTGTGCTTTGTGAGCATAAACACATATTTACTTGATCCTGATATGTTAAAAGAATTCTGACCTTAACTTTGTATCCTCAATGCAAAGTTTCAGATCTAACATTTACAAGACAAAAAAAGTCTCACTAGCATTTTTATAAGTAACAGCTTCCTGACATGTCTTCATGAACATCTTATTAAACTAAAAATAAGGCCTGAGTTACTGTAAGATGTTAAATTATCAGCCAAAGAGACACACTGAAATTAAGGGGGTCTTAAAATGAAAGTTTCCACCCAGAGTAGATATTAAACCTCAACTTAAGACCCACAGAGTTAAACGCTTCTCGTTTTATTGGCTGATATTTTCTTACCAAGTAATTCAGAGCCTTAATTTTGTTTTTTATCTTTGCAGTAATATTTTTATCTGAATCTGTTGAATTACAACATACACAGAATCAGTGTTAAATATTCCTGACCTGAAACAAACAAACGCGCTCACAGAGGTCTGAGTGTTTTCATCGTGCACATTTACCTGCTCACTCCTTTCTGCTCCAGCATGTGCGTCACTGCAGCCTCCAGGTGGACGATCAGCTCCCCTGCAGCTGCAGGCTCCGCCTCTGCCAACTTCACACCTGAGGGCAGAAAAAAGACACACAAAGAGACTTAAAGTGTGAAAAAACTGTGTCAAAAATGTTTTACACCAGACAATGACCATTTAATGCTCTGTTTTAGGAGAAAACAGTTTTATTTTATTTTTATCATATTTTATATTTTTAATTTTATTCTATTTTTGAAAATTGGCCAGTAATTTTCCAGGTTTTCCAGGACACATGGGAACCCTGTTAAAGCAAACTGTAACAGCCTGAGACATCATGATGATGAACGAGTGCAGTGTGCAGATATTTTATACCTAGAGTGTGCAGATGCTGCTCAGAGGCAGGGTGTGAGTTCTGCTGGTTCCAGTGCTGCAGGATGCTGTTCATGGCCCTGATGTCCACCCTCAGCGTGAGGCTGCAGACTCCCAGCAGCTCCTGGAAACAAACACATGCCGACGCCACAGACGGGACATCGAAGCTCTGCAGCGCCAATCGGTAGACCTGCTGACAAACCTGCTGCAGCCTGACACACAGACAAACATCAGTCACCATGACAGAGAGAGAATCAATCAATCAATCAATCAATCAATCAATCTTTATTTATATAGCGCCAATTCATAACAAGTGTTATCTCAAGACACTTTACAAAAGAGCATAAAGCTCTTCATTTTATGGATACACATATATGCATAGATACATATATACATATAAAATACACATATACATCTATATATATATAAAAATATACATATATATATATTTATACATATACATATACACACACACATATATATATACATATATATATATATATAGATATATATAGATATATATTTGTATATATACACACACAAATATTTTGTTATGCTTTCACCCATATACATATATATATATATATAGATATATATAGATATATATTTGTATATATACACACACAAATATTTTGTTATGCTTTCACTCAAGTCATTAAGGGGAAAGGAATTTTGTTAAGTTAAAACTTTAAGTTAATTTGGAAAACAGCGAAATTTGTATTGTCGGGAAAGGGAACACAAAAGTAAAGAACAATATGAAACTTTAAAAGAAACTCTGATTTTTTCTATCTCATATACTGAATTGTGATCTTTGGAATCTGCCAGGTTTTTGTTTTGTTTTGTTTTGTTAATTTCTGAGATGAACCCTTCAATTAAGTGATGCCTATTAGAAAAAAGAGAGAGTCTTTCAATATGCATCCGACACCAACATGAATCCATATAGCCAATCATGAATCCCTCCATCATGGCTCAAGAAAAAACCTTCTGTTAAGCAGCAGGAAATCTTGAATGTGGATCCCAGTCTCATGATGAACAGCAAATCCACACCATGCTGTGTTGGTGTGAGGGTGAAGGAAGGGAGGTAAGAGGAGACAAGTGGACTAAAGTAAGAACTAAAGTTAGGGACAGATCCATGAACCATAGACCTGTTGTCTGATTTATTAGAGGTTAGCCTCTTGAGATGCTACATCTAGTTTTCAGGAGGGTCCTCATGTCTGAATGGTTGTGGTGATCATTTTATAGAAGTATAATCAATGATATTCTTACTGAAAATAAGAATTTATGGTAGTGACGAACTCATGGATGCATCCCTACCATATTTGTCTTCATTAAGTATAAACATATGAAAGGTAGACCTCCTGAGATCAGGCCTATGCGGTGCATAGAAAGCATAGGAGCTGCAGTCTGCAGCTCTCACACTCACAGCATCTTAACCTCACTGCAGCCGCTCAGCTGCTGCACCAGGAAGGTGGCATATGCGAAGGACGGTCGGCCGTGACGGAGGTAGTAAAGGAAGTCGAGGTTCTCCACCAGAGCGAACCTGTTGACCAGGTGAGGGCTGGAGAAATGAGGCAGCTCTGACGTCTCTGTGGAGGAGAGGAGAAGCAGGATTAGTGCACAAATAAAATCAGGACTTCTTTTTACAATCAAGAAAAACAGGGTGTGGTGGAGAGGTAAGCAATCAGGCACCACCAATCTTTCACCAATCAATAAAAACACAAACACCTGAAAAAGAACAATGAAAGAAAAAGCAACAACACATTATGCAATACAACTTTTACATTTCCATACTCAACAATCACCAGGAAGGAGAAGAAGGAGTTTAATGTGAAAATGATTAAAAAAGGAACAAAGCATCACTGCAGGTATATGAAAACACTGGACTCTAGAAATTTTACTTCTTCACACTCTGTTTATGAAACCTGCTGCACAAACACAGGCTGAAACACAAACATTAACTAACCTGTCATGTTGTTTCGGAGGGGCCTTAAATCTCAATATTCAGACCATAAACTCATATCGATGGATTTGTCTGATTCTGGGGAGCAATCCTGCAGCGTGCCTGAGCTTGTAGGATCAGTGAAGATGATTATTTGACTGAAGCTGATGTTTTTGAAACTTCCACTATGAGCCTTTACGGCTACTCGTACATAACTTAGTAAAAGTCGCTAACTTCTGGTTTATAGGTTGAAAAACAAATATGATAAAAGGTTCAGGTCACTACAGAGCAATGGTGGCGTGGAATTTATTATGAAGCTTTTTTATCTCAGACAGAAACAGAAGTTGCTTCAACAAGAAATTAAAGATGTATTTGTTTACATTTGGGTGACCTTAAAGATAATAATGTTAATTACTTCTCCCTCATGATGTGAATGTTTCTTGTTGTCCCAAGAGGTAAGGAGGTGGAGGTTTTCTCTTCTTTTATCCATTCTTTTAAACTTTTTTGTGTAATGGTTTGCTTTTTCCAATCAAGAGGTGAATAATAGAGCTACTGTATGAGAGGATTGTATGAATGTTATGAGTGCAGTGTATATAAGTCATGCTCAAAAGGATGATATTTTTGTTAAAAATGTAATATGTGGACCCCAGGAAGAACAGCTACAGTAACTAATGGCGGATCCAAAATAATTCAAATCAAATCAAATATTTGCTTTCGATGCTTTTGACATTATTTTCTATGTATGAATTTCATGATTTGGATTATTTCTAAGAAAATGTAATTTCCTCAGCTTTTATATGAACATTTTTGTCAGTTTTGGAGCTTATGGTTCTATTTTAAATACAGATATTTTATTTTGAAGACCACTACTTCCTGTTTCCTTCCTGTGTTGTACTGCTGGGGAAAAAAAAAAGATTTGACAACAGAATGAATGAGCTAACAGCAAAACGGTGAAGGGTACAAAACAAAGGAAAACAAGGCAACAAAACAGAAACAGCAACGTAATGATAAAACATTAAAGGCTGAGAGTATTTGGGCATCCTCCCTGAGGAGGCACAAAAGCTGTCGTGTTACTTTATGGAGTCGTTTTCTGGAATAACAACAACTGCTAAAACCATCAGTCGGGTCTTTTAGCATCTTTTAGAAGGTATGCAGTGGTCACCCAGCAAAACCTGGCATCAGATTAAATACTCACATCTAGGTATGCTTGTTTGTCCATTTTCAAGTCAAAAATTAGAGCAGGGATTAAGGTTTAACCCTTAGATACCCAATCCTGCCAGCGGGATCAAATAACCAATTAGATTTAAATGAGTGGCATTTACAAACCATTTGTCCATCCTGAAATAGAAAACAGTGGTGTACTCGTAAGATTTTCAAGTTTCTGAGGGTACCTGAACGTATCACAAGTAACGTTGCCAAAATATTAAATAAAACGGATGAAAACTGGAACATTTCATGAGAATTCATCAACATCACTTTAATTCTCATGTCTTCTTTGAAACTTTGCAGAAAATGAACCGTTGTCTCCGGCTAAATTCTGTAGAAAACAAAAAAAATCTACGGCTCTTCCTGCCTTCAACAAGACCTGAATGATTCTCATACTCCTCCATTTGCTGTTAAAAAAATCTTTGAATTTTCGGCCCTCTGCAGCGTCTTACAGGCTCATATTCCTGCTCAAAGTCGTTCAGCACTAATGAACACTGTCAGCGCCTGATGTCAGTGCCTTGTAGACGTGTTACAGGTCAAATTTTTCCAGCAAACTGCCATTACAAAGGAAATAGTGGTTTAAGATTGCTTCTGCAGTGTAGACTGCAACTTAGTACAATTAATATTAATAACAAAATAGATCTTGATAAATATCAAGATTTTTTTATTTTCATTTTTCTTATTCTAAGGATTTTTAGCTTGTAAATTTTGTTGCACTGCATGTTGACATAACTGAGTTACAGTTTTCAATAGCCTCGTTTGATCTGAATCTTTAGAGGTGCTGGACTTCATATTGCAGAGAAAAAAAGACCACAGTAAGTGAAAATGTGAGAGAAGCAAAAAAACGACCAGAAACTGCTTGGGATTGAGAGGGTTAATATCTGTTTGAGTAAAACTTGTCTTGTCCTATTGGCAGATTATTTTACTTATTATTACAAGCAACTCAGGCTATTTTGAGTTTTTATATCTTCAACTTAAATCTTAATCCAGATGTGTAAGGAAATTGTGGATTGGAATAAGTGTAGTGAGATTTTTTTTTGTCTTGAAATTGGACAAAACTCTAAATTACATTAAGTTCTTTCAGTTAAAGTGTTTGATTTTGACCTACGAATGTCTGACCGTGCTGAACAGATGATAGATGATAATGTTTCTACAGAAGTTTTGAATCCTAGCAGATGGTCCTAAAGAGTTTTCACTGGTTATTTTTTCAGCTGTCATAACCTTTGACAAACACTAAAGTTTCCATCACTCACCCGTGGAGTTGAGGGAGTTTGCCGTCTGCCAGCCGAACAGTCTGGATGGATCCAGAGGATGGAGCGACTGCAGGAAAGACTCAGTCAGTGCTTCATATATTTATGATTTTATCACAATCATAATCGCTGCAGCTTTGAAATAAGGATGTGTGATACACTGCAAAAACTCAGATCTAGACAAGTCAGTTCAATAACAATAAAAACATATTTTATTTAAGGGCGTCTTTCATGACATTCAAGATGAAAAAGATTAAAAGTGCAAAAAAATTTTGTCTATTTTTAAGTCAAAAATATTCACAACACTTACGCTAACCCACTTCATTTTATGAGTCCAGACAAAAATCTTACTTTAAGGAATAAAAGGCAAAAATAAGGCACTGCTTATAATATCTGCTTAAAATACATTTGTCTTATTGGCAGATTATTTTACGTATTATAACAAGCAGCTCCCTATTTTAAGTTTTTACATCTTTAAATAAGATCTTAATCCAGACATTTAATAAAATTGTGGATTAGAATAAGTCTATTTATATTCTTCTGTCTTGAAATAAGCCAAATACTTTCACTTAGATCTGAGTTTTTCTGTGTATTATTGGTTTAACATGGGCTGATATCCGGTTAGTAAGTAAAGTATCGTATCGGCTGCTATTGAGGTTTTTTGTGAATTTTTCTAGAACTTATATCAGCGACACTTCTGCCATTTATCAGCTGGAATTTCTGTATCATTTCAATAAGAGTTAAATGCTGTTTCACTTGTTTTATATCTGTTCCCAACTAAAATATTCTGTTAAAACAAGTCCATTCATGTTAAAAACAGCTTTTAACTTGAAATATCTGTATCTATAATAATAAAATATGATAAAACTATATGGAAAACAGAGAGGCAAACAAAGTAAACTAATGATAATAATCATACCAACACATAATATTAATACCTCTCTTGAAATGACAAAAAAGTAAAATTATCCATGCATTAGGTGAATGTAAATAATTAACACTGGTAAAGGAAATCAGTCAACAATCAAAAGGGGGAGCACTTGCCTTTTTTTTTTTCTTGTTATAATTTAGTTTATTTTCTTTTTAATGGATTTATGTAACTATGCTATTCAAATTTACTTGATTTTGACTATTTACCAGTGGCATTTATATATATTTTACTATGTTTGTGGGTATTTATTGGATCTATATATGTATTGTTTTACTTAACTATGTAAAAAGTATATCAATTGCTAAGGTTCATTTTAACATAGTCTTATTTATTGATTTTTTATTATGATCGCTGTTATTCATTTAAATGTTTTTTGGGTTCTCTTGTTTTATTTAAGTGTTTTAATATATTATTATGGTATTTCTCTGGATTTGTTGTAAAAACGTGGGTTTAGACGTGGTGGGGGGTCGTACCTGCAGCAGGTGGTAGACTGAGATGTCAGAGGTGGAGCTGTTTCCTCGGGGCCCGGTGGGGAAGAGGGCGGCCTTGAGTTTGGGATAAGGAGTCAGCGCCATCTTCAGGAGCTGAGGGTCGACCGTCCTCTCTGACCTGCCTGACCTTTCACCCTGAACGACCACCTGCAGGCAGAAGCAGAAACAAAATAAACTGGATTATTGTTTTATAATAATTAATGTTCTAACACTAAGACTCCAGGCTGTAGTGTCAGAGATTAAGACTTAGAGAAAGTTTACTGATTATCACTATAGTGAGTCGATCCAGTTTTAATAAAGCCTGAACATTTCCTCTGAACGTTCTGTGAGTTAAATCTCTCACAGGTTTTAAAATCTAAGATTAAACACAAAGCTGAGTTGATAAAACTGTCAGAGGATTTAATGAGACACTTTATAGATTCTGGCAGCCATTCCTGGCAAAACCAGACATTAAAATTTTAATATAACACATAATGCCAGATACCATCAAACATTGAACTCAATTTACAATTTTAGTTATTTTTTTCCCTTTCAAAAAATCTTTTAAGACTTGCGAAGATCACATAAATCTTTATGTTATTAAATAAATACCAAAGCTAAACAGGCTCTTCCACTTAAAATTTAATGTATGCTGTATTTTGTCACATGGCTGAACTAGAACTATGTCTTGTCGTGCTGGGTGATATGGCTTGAAAATAAAATTTGAATTTCTTCTTGAAATGTTTTTTTCTTTGGGATGCTGGGAATTTAATGGATTTTATTTTCATTGCACGGGCTATTTTGTTTGATGATATCTGGCAATTTACATTTGTTAATGATTTTTTTAAATTTTTTATTATTTTATCTCCTTCTTTGTTTTGTTATTGGATTCCAGTTGGATCATATGATCCTTATTATAATGGCTAAAAGACTGATTTAAAAAAAGCTTCACTGACGATGCTTCGTCATGTTGCTGCTGTTTAACTCAGTTAAAATCAGGCAGCTAACTTTGTCCTGCTGATGTTTTTATCTTATAAAATCAAAACAAGCTTCAGACTCTCCTGTCTGAGATGACTACTCTCTTGGTATCTTTGTCTTTTGTGCTTCCTTTGGTGATAAATCAAATTGATTTCCTAAATTAATTATAATCAGTAGTCCTTTACAGTACTTTACCATCCTACTTTAGCTGATTTTATTCTGGTTTTAGGATATCTCAATTTACCATATTATTTACTGAAATTTTACTATATTAATTAATTTATTTATTAACCTTACTCTCCCTTAAGTATTTTTAACTATGATTTTTTTAAATGATTTTTAATTATAATTTAAGTTTTAGCTCCGGTGTTTCCTCACTTTAATTTAAGACAGCGTTTCCTCAGTCTTTTTATTCTGTTTTCCGTTTAAAATTTCCTTTTTATGTCTTTGTCTTTGCTGCCATGCCAGGTCCCTCTTGAAAAAGAGATTTTAAATCTCAATGAGGCTTTTATCTGGTTAAATAAAGGATATAATTTGTGGGTTTGATTAATTTAGTGTGTGTGTTGTATGTGAATTGTGAGGGTGGGTGGTGTCTTTTATTTATATTTGTAAGCAATTTTCTACTCTAATGTAATTTATGTTTTTTATGTTCAGCCCTTTTTTGCATAAAAAGTGCTATACAAATAAAGCTTGATTGATTGATTTATTGATAGAAGAACTGAGCTAAGCTCCAGTCTCTGTAAGAGAACATTTCTCTGAACTTTCTTAGTGATAATTAAGGTACACTCTGTGTCTGTAACAAAAAATGCTTCTTTTTAAGGACGTCTCAGTCTGAAAAAAATCAAATTAACAACTTTTTCCAGACTTTTAAAGGCCCTAACTGTGAAAATTAGATGCAGTAGCTCTGTAGATTTAATTAACTGAAAATATTTCTCTGCTAAAATGCTGATTTTTCTGATCTAGGCAGCTAGTTGCTAATTTAATTATGTGATATGAAAGCATGTTTCTGTGTTGAGAGACTAGAAAAGTGATGCAGCCATGATAAAAAGTGTGTATCATCTCACATTGCTGCAGGTGATTTTAAATGCTCGACAGCTCCAAACACACAAAATTAGATTTAATGAAGACCATCTCAACATACTGTCTAAAACCTCTTGGATGTAAAGTAGATTTCCCAAGATTTCCTAAGACTCTATATGAAAAAAAAAAAAAAAAAAAACATCATCCCCAACTTATCGGCGTTCCAGTTGAAGTCGGAAGAAAACATGCGGATCTACCAGGCTATTGTTAGCTGTTGTTAGCACGCCCTGCGTTGTTGTTCACAAATATCACATGAAGAATGTGATTATCACTATGGCAGCATTTTTGTAAATATAAGTCTAACAATACTATGTATACAGCTGATCTAGAGCGACACATCCCAGTCAGAAGTGCAAATAAATTGATTATTACAGGAGCTAAATAACTGTTCACACTGGGGGCATCCATCTTCCACTGTCAATTGGCGAGGTTTCACCCAGTTCCCAGTAGGAAATTCCGACTTCGGAGGACGTTCCAGTTGCAGTTTCCTACTTGGAACTCGGAAATTTCTACTTCTGACTACAACTAGAACGCACCAAAAGACGTGACCCAAGCCAAAGTGTGTGTTTGTTGTGATGCTAATGAATGCAGCTCAGACCTTCCTCAGAACTCTGCATTGCTTTACAACTTCTTTTTTCAACAACTTACAGGATGCAAAGCCACGAGGTAATGTATCTCTTTCTAGTTACGTAGCGGTAGTTTTTGATGTGTGACAACAAGCAATTTTTGGAAAACTTCGTATCGTAGTTTTGTAGCCGCCTATATATCACTACTTACAGCCCGGTGCTCTAAGACGTGTCTGAATAATATAAATTTGCTCTAGTTTTAATTGTCTTGTTCTTGAAGTTGAGTATCCAGGCCAGTCCAGCCCTGTCCGACCTGACCGTGAAGCTAAGGAATAGCATTTATAGATAACCTATTTTGATGCTATAAAACTCATCTTAGAGTGTGTATTTCCATCAGACATATATCTAAAAGGGAGACTTTTTTGCAACTACTTAGAAACTCCTCACTGTCCCTTTAATCTGGTCAACATCCCATAAAAAGTGATGGGAAGGGAAAAACCAGAAAGTTGATTGAGTGAATCTTCTGTCTGTCAGCTTGAACACCTCTTCTTTTTTTGCACAACTAACCAAAAGCTGCAGCAGAAGCCTCTTATTTCCAAACGGACACTGATGATTCATTTTCATCATCAACAGTTTCTGCTTAAACCCCTGCAGGATGACATGAGCTCTGGAGGATCTGACATCTTCCCTGGTTAGAAGAGGAGAAACAACATCATGGCTGTTTATCACAAACCCTGCTGGGATCAGAGCTTTGCTTTACCTGGTCGATCCCTCCAGGAGCGAACATGACGGCAGCCAGGGCGAGTAGACTGTGACCCTCCAACAGCAGCCCGCTCAGAGACGGCTGGCTGCCCGGTAACAGGACCTGAGCGCTGGTCAGAGCCGCCTGGAACACCAGAGCCGGGTCTGAAACATCAGGGGAGGAAGTTTAGACGGGGACTCAAATTAATATTAAAAAAAAAAAAAAAAAAAAGAAAGAAAGAAAAAGGTTGTTTGGAGCTTTGACAATAACTTTTATTAACAGCAGTAAAAAACAATGTGTAAGTGTGCAAAGTAAAGTATTTATACAGACATGTAGGGCTGGGCAATATACGGATTAAATTGATCAATCTGAATTATTTTCTGCAGAAGATTTAAAAATTGAAACTTGAGATTGGTGTCCACTCGCTTATTTTTTAAATTTTAAATTGATGCAGTTTGAAAAAATATAAACACTGAAACTTTACAGTTTTCATGATGATGGCCCTGTCAGGTTTTGCACAAGCACTTTGGTAGGTTTGTATTTTTTTTTTTCACTTAGATTAAACATTGATGAAACATGTTAGCTGTGAAAATTCCTCAGCTTCAGTGTTTATGTAGACAAACCTGCCTGTGTTAGAACTATATACTCAACACTTATGACACACACTTTAATTTTAAGAGGGAAATTCTGATTGGTTTAGGAATATATTTTGACAATATAAAAGCAAAACTTGAGTCATGTCATTTTTGTGTTACTTGGAGTTTTTTTAAGAGGGAAAAAAATCAATTAAAATCGTAAATCAAGTTTCAGGGACTTTATTCTTAGGCCATTTTGCCCCGCCCTAGAGACATGAAGACATACAGAGTGCATGTAAATTTATGTATGAATTTATGGATATCTGCTTTTATATAGGTGTACATATAAGTGTGGGTGTTAAAGTATACATGGATAAGAGTCGGTAATCAGACAGGTAGAGAGGTATCTATATGAGTTTAGAAAATAGGTACTGAATGTATAGATATATTTCATAAGTCCATACAATTTGATTTCATGATAAGTCTATTTGAGTTCAGAGGTGGAACTTAAGTCAAACATCTAACCGAGATTAAGGGCTAGGACCAGATCAGTTTTACTTCTTCCTTCTCCTTTTCGAGCACGCACACTGTAACTTATGATGAATGTTATAACTCAGATTTGCTTCCTTATTATTTTGTCTTTGTCATTGTTTTGTTTTGTATATATTTTGTGGCTAATATATTAAAAATAAATAAATAACTAAAATTAGAAATAAAGAAAACCATCAACTTCAACTTAATCCTTTGACTGGCACTGTAACCGTGCGGTTTACTTTTTGCCGCCTTACCATTATATTTAAAATTTTTAAAGCCTATCTTTGTTTTTCTCTATTAACCTCTCATAATAATTTGTATTAAGGCGCTGCTGTACATGAAAATAACTGTTTAAAAAGTAGAAAAATCAGAAAAGAGTCATTGCTTCTCAGAAATCTAACACTAAGAGCATACATCAGAGTAAGAAATAAATATTGTGTTATCAGATCCTCTAACATTCATATTTTAGTTGAAGGGAATAAACTTGATGATAAAAACATATCTATGATCCCTCAGAAAACTGGGTCAGCTGCTAAATGTCTATATTTTGCTCTCTGTGATGTTCTCATTTGGAAAAATTAACATTTTGTGTCAGAAATGAAAGAAATCTACTCATGCCCAGGATAACTCTTAACAGGCAAGTCAACCAGCAGGTTGACCAACATATCTGCTTCCTGATTGGGTA
Organism: Scarus forsteni; assembly: GCA_036419115.1. Classification (NCBI taxonomy): domain Eukaryota; kingdom Metazoa; phylum Chordata; class Actinopteri; order Labriformes; family Labridae; genus Scarus; species Scarus forsteni. The sequence continues at coordinate 13,268,177 of JAZDUH010000536.1, forward strand.
TTTTGAAAAATCAAAGCTGAAATGTTGCTGAATAAGAAGGAAGGAAAACAACTTTCACCAACAATTATATTGCAAATGTGTGTCTCAGTTTGGGAGTCAAAAGGTTGATCCAAACTCTGACCTGACCCGTCTGATGACTGTCAGAAGAAAACTAAACTCTTAACCAAAGAATAACTCGACTGAATTTACCCTCGATGGTCCACTTTTCTAACTTTTCTAACCCTGCCCTGGACACTCTCTTTACCTGACAGATCTCTGGTGATCTCCTGGATCTTCACCATCATCTCAAACCACGGCTGACTCCCCGAGAGGCTCTGATTGGTCAGCAGGGGGCAGTTTCTGGGCGTCAACCTGCAGAAATGTCATTAAGACAGAACAGTTAATGACACTGATCAGAGGGATGAATTAGTTAATCTACATGCTTCACATTACAGAAAAGTCTTTTATCTTCTCTATTCCCCTGTGTTTAAGTATTTTTTAACATTTTATTTGTTAGTACTGCTCTTATCATTTCAGCTCCTTTGTTTTTATTGACTTCTTCTCTGCTATGTTAACAGACTGCTGTGTTAATTTAACTTTTAATCTTGATTTTTTATTTTGACTTCACCACACATTAAACTCTTAATCTTTTCATCAAAAACTTTAAAGCTCATTGTTTAACTCTTCTATCTCTTTTTAATTATCTCTATTCAATTAAATTACTACATATGTTTTATGTTTGTTTTGTTTTAGCTTTTACTTTGGTCCTCATGGTCTCTTTTCATGCAGAACAGTTCTTGTTATGTCTGGTCTCCTATAACATGGACTCCCTCAATTTCATTTGACCTTTTCTGTATGTCTTGAATGTTCTTAGATTTTAATTCAACTTCTTTCCTGCCTGCTGTAAAAGCACTGTGACATCAGTTTTTAAAAGAGCTATACAAATCAAGTTGTTTATTATTATTATTATTATTATTGCTATTATTATTATCATTATTATAAAGCTGAATGCAAACAGCCACTAAAGACTGTATTATCAGTGTAGTGGCTACCTTTTTTTGGGCAGTTTGGTTTACATTTGGTTTGCATGTGAAGGAATGAAAAGTGGAAAAGCTTCTACCAATATTTCTCATAACTGTTCACATTTTAAAACCCGAGGATGAACTTTGCATTATGTTCCCATGGTTCATAATAGATTGATCTCTCTCTCCGTGGTTGGATCGATTATTCATCCACAGTAAATATCTTTAAAACCATATAGACATGAGGACCCTCTTAAAAATGAGATGTTATTTCTCAAGGAGCTTACCTTTAATACATTTATATTACACAAAAACAAATATGCTGCTATACAAATAAAGACTGATTTATTGAGTCTTTACTTCACAGAGACAAATATGATTTTAGTCCATTTGTCTCTTCCTGGATGGATTCATCTCTGAATGCTTAAACAAATGTATATATTAGCATGTATACATATGTTTTTGTGAATCTGTAAATGAAGAGTTTGTCTTCAGTCTGCCGTAAAGTGTCTTGAGATAACACCTGTTATGATCTGGCGTTATACAAATTAAGACTGATTGATTGATTAATACCAAATTATTTAAATTATTTCAGTTGTGACATGTCTGCTGCTCTTTTGTACTTTATTTTATTACACTTGTTAAATATTATATATTTTGTATCTATTGATTAGTATTAAGTGATATTAAAACAAAACTGATATGCTGATACCAGAAACATAATGCATCACTAATATGATAGAAATATAATCATATAAAATATGTAATGTAGGTAAGTTAAACCTTCACAGTCAGCATGCCCCATAATTGTCACTGATGTGTCTTAAACTCCCCTGAATTCTGCTTTAAGCTCATTTAAAAAGCATCACTGGATGAACTGAGCTTGAATATATAAAAGCTGGAGTATATTTCAACCTGATTTACTTTAATAATTATGTTCATCCAATAAATTACATAAATTTGACCCTTTTAACTTAGAAAAGAAGTACTTATGGCTCGAATTAAAGCATTTACAATCTGCATTTAACTGATGAGTAAAGACAGAAGAATTATGGCAGAAAATATCTTTGTCCAGTGATCTGTTCAGTCTGAAGTTTAACAAGTATGGAGCACTAGCATGTGAATAATTACAGTTTGCTCTCTTCTCTCTCCTGAATGGTGTTCGTTAAGTTCAAATATCCAAAGAAGGTTGTTTTTGCACCTGTAGTGCTCCAGGTAGGAGTACAGCAGGTACTGCAGGCTGTGCTCCAGGCAGAAGGTGATGAAGAGGCCGTGCAGGTCCAGGCCGAGCGGAGAGCGGTAATGAGGAACGGGAGGGGAAGGAGCCATCACTCCGCCTCCCTGAGCTAACCTCCACAGCAGCAGCTCCAGATCGGACAGCTCCTCGGGGGTGAACAGGCCTCTCCTGGAGAGACGGACACAGGTGAGAGAGCTCTCTGCAGGACAGGTGGACATCATGACCAAGATGCACATTTATGACGCTAAAGTCTGTAACAGACAACTTTTTATGTTCTTATGCAAGTACTCGCCACTCCATGAGCCAAACCTAACAAAAACAGCTTTTAACATGGCAGCAACTCAGTGCATTAAAGGGACTGTGAGGAGAATCTATTACTGGCGACATAAAGACTCTGCTACCCATGAGCACCTGGCGACTGTCGTAATGCTGCGTTCCATTAACCTCAGAACTGGGAGTGACATCATCTCTGACTTACCGGCGTTCCAGTTGAAGTCTGAAAAAAACATGCTGATCTACCAGGCTATTGTTAGCTGTTGTTAGCACGCCCTGCGTTGTTGTTCACAAATATCACATGAAGAATGTGATTATCACTATGGCAGCATTTTTGTAAATATAAGTCTAACAATACTATGTATACAGCTGATCTAGAGCGACACACCCCAGTCAGAAGTGCAAATAAATTGATTATTACAGGAGCTAAATAACTGTTCACACTGGGGGCATCCATCTTCCACTTTCGATTGGCGAGGTTTCACTGAGTTCCCAGTAGGAAATTCCGACTTCGGAGGACGTTCCAGTTGCAGTTTCCTACTTGGAACTCGGAAATTTCTACTTCTGACTACAACTAGAACGCACCAAAAGACGTGACCCAAGCCAAAGCGTGTGTTTGTTGTGATGCTAATGAATGCAGCTCTGACCTTCCTCAGAACTCTGCATTGCTTTACAACTTCTTTTTTCAACAACTTACAGGATGCAAAGCGACGAGGTAATGTATCTCTTTCTAGTTACGTAGCGGTAGTTTTTGATGTGTGACAACAAGCAATTTTTGGAAAACTTAGTATTGTAGTTTTGTAGCCGGCTATATATGGCTACTTACAGCCCGGTGCTCTAAGACGTGTCTGAAGTTGAGTATCCAGGCCAGTCCAGTCCTGTCCGACCCGACCGGAAGGCTAAGGAATAGCATTTATAGATAACCTATTTTGATGCTATAAATAGGGATGGGAATTGATAAGATTTTATCAGTACCAATGCTGTTAACGATCCTGCTAATTGATCCAATTCTTTAATGATTCCCTTATTGATTCCTGCAGATTTTGCGAGTGGGCAAATGTTGGTCTGATTTTCAGTGGCAACAATGTCAGACACGTCACAGCATAGAAAACTGCTTCTGCAAGTTGCTGGTGTTTCCACTCACTTAAAGTTGTGCTATAGGTGCAATGAAAATTAAGCTACAATTCTGATGCTTCTGAACCCTGTCAGTGGAAGGAATTGATAAGGGAATTGAAAAGCAAAAAGATTAATGATTTCGATTCCTTGATGGAGCTGTTTATGATTCTCAACTGGAATTGGTTTTCAATTCCCATCCCTAGCTATAAAACTCATCTTCTTCTTTTTTTTTTTTTAATTTGTTTATTTAACAGGGGCCATGCAAGCCAAGGACTGTCAAGCCAGAGTTAGCTACAAGATAATTTACAAATGCGGTCCCTGGGCAGGACACAGAAAAATATACAATGCAGTAATAAAATACACAATACAGCAATAAAAAACAATAATAAAATACAAAAGTTATAAACCAGATGAATGAGCATTTAAAAACAACATTCAATAATAGCCCATGGTTAACAGCACACTAAACATTTCATTGTTCTTGTCGGTGTTCAGAGATTCCATCAATGGTCACATGATTGTTTTTGCTTTAGCCTTGATTTCAGTTTGCTTTTAAAAACACTGAGGGTAGCAGAGTCCCTCATTTGTGTAGGCATTAAGTTCCACTTCTTAAAGTGTGTATTTTGATCAGGCATATATCTAAAAGTGAGACTTTTTTATAATTACTTAGAAACTCCTTACAGTCCCTTTAAGGCACGTAGACATGGTTAAGATGAACCGAGAAGAAAGGAAATTTTAATGAGTGTGAATGTGGCGCTGTGGTCAAATTCTTCCTCCATTTTGGCTCAAAAACTGACATCTAAATACGAGCTGCTTCAAACTGCATATTGACCACCAGTGAGCTGAAATTACAGATATAAATTCAGTCTTTATTTGCAAAAGAAGAGGGAGCCATCACCTGTTGGGAGATCTTCCTTTCCACACCTAATAATCCTAAAGCAGTTACTCCACCATGCAGGGGCGTATTTACTCATATGGGGGCCCAAAGCAAACCCAGTAACTGGGGCCCTTCATATCCCTGTACTGTGCTGACTAAAGTTTTACTATTATTTCAATTTTGTACCACCTAACATAACGAAACTAAATGCATTTCCTCAAATTCTTAAATTAGTTCAACTTTGTTCAACATTTTATCTAACAGCTTAAATTACATAACCATGTTTCCCCCGTCCAGGGAATAGTATTTATGATAAAAAAAAGTTAAATATTTATGGTTATTATTATGGAGATCCTGAAGAAACATCGGCAAAAATAAATGAGAAGTTATCATGCACAAGCAAAACTAACCTTGAGCCTTGTGCTTTTTGTTTCCTATAGTGTCCTATAGTTTGAAAAGTTATGAATTAAAATATTTTACAGGATACTGTAATTGAAAAATCAAGCCAATGCCATCAAATGTTTGAGTTTACTGACAAAATGTTCATAAAATATGGACATTGATCTCCTCTGTTTCTTACTACAGCATGTGAATCAAGACTAAAATATTAATAACTGCTTTAAATCAAAGAAAACGTTATTAATGCATTCTCGTCTTTATTATACATCTCGGGGCCCCAGGCAATTCAGTTCAGAAAACCTTATTTTTTACCACAAGGGGCAATTAATCTGTAGCTTTCCAGCGTACATTCATGTGTAAAGTCAGTCTACCACTTAAAAAAGTAATCAATAATCTATCAAGGAAAGCATGGGACAGATAAAGATGTCGGACATTATAAGTGGCCTACAAGACAATGTAAAAACTGTAAAAACAGCAGAAAAATAGATAAGACAAGAAATAAACAATGTCCTTTAAAAAGGTCCTTGTAGCACCCTATAATGTAAAAATTTATTGATAATGTAATAACGCCTGATAATGAAAAAAAATTTGCACTTAACTCAATCAAAAATGTAATAAAACTTGTTAATGTAATAACTTAACCATTAATGTAATAAAATATCCTGACTGGTGCTGTAGTACCTCATGGCATTATGGGGAATTTTTTGTATATTATGAGATGAACCTGTAAAAGCCAGTCAGCTCTTTGGCAGGAAGTTTAGTAATAGATTCCTAAAAATGTCATAAGGTATTACAAAAACAGTTAAGATGTTAATACAATATCAGTCAGGATATTTTTATTACATTATTGGTTAAGTTATTACATTATCAGGTTTTATTACATTTTTCATTGACTAGAGTGTAAATATTGTTACACTATCAGGTGTTATGACATTATAGGTAAATTATTATATTATAGGGAGCTACAGTCCTCTATGTGTTTGCCTAATGTTTCGTACGCCCCTGCCACCATGTTTGGATAAACAGAAGCTCTACCTGGCCAGCAGGTCAAGGATGCTCTCCCTCATGTGCACGCTGCAGGCCGTGTTCTTGTTGACCAGCTCTGGGGTTAACTCCGGCCACCGGGGGGCGCTGGAGGAGCTGCTGTCCTGGATCCAGTCCACCACACGGTGGTGGTCGTGGAGGGCGGTGAGGTAACGCCACAGCACGGCCGGGTCACAGGAGGTCAGCTCTGACGGAGGAGGAAACAGAGGAGGTGAAGAGAGGAGCAGAGTCATGGAGACATGAGAGCTCCTCTGAGGTGTCTCACCTGTGTGGCTCCGTCTGGACAGCAGGACGGAGCTGCGACAGCTATGGTCCCAGTTTCTCACCCAGTCCAATCTGAGGTTGGTCCACAGCTCACCGTCCTCCTCCTGCTCCGACCTCCTCTTTGTCTGCAGCTCCCTCAGGACCTCCTCACCTCCTCCTGGCTCCACACACAGCATCTGGACTCCACTGAGGAGCAAGAGAAGACACGGATATTTGGAATCTTCTTTAGCCTCATTCCACCATCGTTATAGCTCCTGATATTAAACTTTAAAACAAAGTCATTTCACATAACTTCAAACTTTTACAGCAGTTCAACCCAATCACATGAAAAAACAATACATACAAGAGAGAACATAAAGTAAGATAAGATAATCCCTTATTGATCTCCAGAGGGGGAATTCAGGTATTGAAGCAGCACTGGGTTCAAAAGAATTTCACATAATTAAAGACAAACCAAAGAGTGACATACTGGGTGTTCATAAAGTCTCTTTACAATTTAAAAATATTACAAAGGCAGTTGATGAGATCTCTGAACCAGATTTGTTTTATTTTAATCATTGTTTATAAAGTTTTTATTCACATTAAAATGTTGTGTTTTAGATATTCTGTTTACGGAAGGAAAGCTGTTAAATGAACCCCTACAAAATGGCTACTCCTCAAGAGAAAGCACAATGTGTGTCCTGGTTTATTGAGACAAAATCAGATGTGCAGACTCAGCAAAACTACAGAACTGAGTGTGGAAGAGATCCACCATCGCGTCCTTCGATTCAAGAGATGTATGGAGACAGGGACAGAGCTGGATAAAGAGAGGAGTGGGCAACCAAGAACATCTGAGGAAAACATCAATCGTGTAAGACATGCCTTTCCTTCCATCAACAGAATATCTGAAACACAAAACTTTAATGTGAATAAAAAATGTAATAAATACTGATTAAAATAAATCAAATCTGGTTAACCCTTTAACTCCCAGCATAATGGTTTTGGCAGAGGTCAGTAAATTCAGAATATTTGATGTATTAAAAAAGAACAAGTTTCTGTCCATTTTTTAGGATACAGAAAAATCTGCAAACAAACCAAAAGAACTGATATTCTGTTTGTGTGGGATTTAATGGTTCAAGAAGCTAAAAGCTGGTATAATTATTACCATAATCATTATTTTAAATTCTTAACCACCGATATGATTTAAATATATATGTAATCTGTTCTTCATCAAAAACATTTTTGTGTGTGTTTTTTTAGTGTGTTTAAGTTATTTCAATTGCTACTTCATTTAAACATTTTTGCATTTTCTGATGGATTTTGTCCCAAATATTTGTGCATTTTTATGTCATCACATTTGTTTGTTTGTGCTTTTCTCTGTTCCCTGAAATGATGACAGAATCATATCAATGATCTGATTTGTTCTGTTTCTTAAAACATTTAACATCCCTAAATTTACTGATGAACTCTGCCAAACAGTTGGTAGCTAAAGGGTTAAGTTATCTTATTAACTGCCTTTGTAATAAATTTCTTAAATTGTAAAGAGACTTCATGGACACCCTGAATAATAAAATGGGAAATCAATAAACTGTTCAGTAGCGGCAAACAAAGTATGAGCTATTCAGTAAGTGTCATTCACGACAACTGAGCCCTCAGTGCTGTGCAGTGATATTAAAGTGACAGTGTGATGGGGAACAGGAGTTATGTGCAGTATTCACAGTATGGTGGCAGTGCAGTTATTTTACCTTGGAGAATTGTGAATGATAGAGAGAGATATGAATCAATGAGGTGCATAAAAGTTAAATTAACAATATGGATATGAATCAGTTCAGCACATATGGAAGATGAATAAACATTAAAGTCTAATTCAGTGTACTATTGATTAAATACTGTCTGGAGTACGCAGTAACTGAACTGAATTAAAAGAGTCATCATGGCAGACGAGATGTTTGACTTCCTATGACGTTAAACAGTTTGAAAGAGATATTGAAACAGGTGATCAGATGTAAAATCCATAATCACACTGACGCTGCAGAATGTCACTTCTGGTTAAAATAAGTAATCAGCTTTTTCCAGTTGTTTTTTTGTAACTTTTTGATGGAATATTTCCGAGATAAGGTCAATTGTTCTATAGTGTAAATTCCTTGATTGTGTCCTTCCAGTCTGTGATAGTTTGTGATTGTCTGTTCTGTAAATATTAAAGTTAACATTACACTGATCTCTCCATCCATGGTTGTATTGATTATTCCTCCATAGTGACTTTATTTATAACCATACAGAAACGAGGAGCCTCTGAAAATGAGATGCTATTATCTTTAAAACATTTATATTCTACAGATATGCTGAAATACCAATAAATATGGACTGACTGATCAATTGTGATGAGGGCAGATTTACCTTTTAGCCAAAGTCTGTTGAGAGCAGCGGGCTGCAGGCAGAGACCCCAGCGTCTCCATCTCTCTGATGAACTCCACGCTCTGCATCTCATCTGCTGGGAAATGACTCCAGCCTGACAGCTCCTTCACCTGTGAAAAACCAGCCAATCAGAGGCTTTAGAGGATCACACAGATGGGCCGAGGCTGGATTTAGGAGAAATAAAAACCAACAGACTCACCACGAAGTCTCGGAGGTCTTTGTCATTGGTGTACAGAGAGATTCTGTAGAGCTGCTTCTTCACACTGAAGCCCTGAAAACAAACAAAATCTGCTTAAAGGGACAGTGCAGTGTTTTTAAGTGGGATTGTTTGAGATCCATAAGGCCACTAAGTACATCAGATACAGTGGAAAGTTCTTTGGAACTAACCAACTCACGTCACGTGTTCCTACTTCCAGATAAGCTTTATATTTCCAAAAAGTTAATGCACCCAAAAACATTTCTAGGTAGCGTCCCCTTAAACTGTGGTATTATTTTTTGATGGGAGTTCTTGTAGGCAGAGAAAATAGCCTTTGTTCTTGGTACAATACTTCCCTATTTGTTGCTGGTTCTGCATCACAAACTATTACAAACTGTTACTGAGGGAGAGGAGAGAACTTTCTACTGCATCTAATGTACTGATGGAGCTCAAACAACCCCACTTCAAGAATACTGAACTGTCATTTTAACATTCAGGGTCATAGTTTTGTGTTTCACAGCGAACAGATGGCTTACACTCCAAAAAACATGATTTCAGAACCTTTATTAAGAAACAAAAATGTTAAACCACATGATTTAGGCAGCTGTTTAACTACCTCCATCATACAAGATCAAGGTTAATTTTTATATCTGATAAAAGTTATTATTTTCAATATGAATAAAAGTAATTAAATAAGTAAATATGGTTTATAACTGCACAGTAACAGATGTTTAAAAAGCAAATCAAAGGGATGCCAAGCTAACAGAACAGTCTAAAGAATATGCAGAAATGCTTTGGTTGTTTAATAAAATAATAATTATGGTTATCCAATCCGATCCAAAGGAAATAAGACAATTTGTATTTTCAATTCAACTGAATTTAAAAAAACAACCGAGCTGTAAGTGTAAAAACACCTGAGATACATCAGTGGGAAGAATAACCTCAACCTCTGTTCCATTATGATTTGTTACACTGACTGACTTATTTTGATTTGTTTTATTTCAAATATGCTAGTTTAACGTGAAGTGGACTGGAAAAAAACAAAACAAAAAAAACTAATGAGAAAAGTTGAAACGGCAGTAATAATATTAACCCAACATGTCTGAAAAGGAGAAGGATGAAACATTAGCTTATTTAAACCTCTTCTCCACGACTCGATTAACTGTCAGTCTTTGTCAAATATACGTATTTACATATTTACAAGAACAAGAAAATAAACAGAGTCAAAATAAAGGAATAAATCCAGGAATCATTTACAAAAATACTTATCAAAATACAGAGTCGCTAAAACTCCTCTTCCACCCTGTACCTCCTGAAAACCATGTTTTTGTACCGCTTTAAACTTTATTTACTTTATTTATTTTTCTTTTCTACCTTTATTAAACTAGATAACTATTGAGATCAGGACCTGATTCACGAGGGCTACCCCGCCAAGAGGTTCTGCAACACACAGCATAATAAATACAAATTCAAATTAGGATTAAAGCAATAAAAACAATAGATATGGGAAAAAATCAACAAGTTGATGGTGAAAGTCGTACAGTTTTGAGGACATTAACAATAAAAAACACAAAATTTAAAAACTTGTTTTACAAAAGTCCATTAATTGATAATTTAATGATTACTAGAAGTATGTAATCACCTCAAAACACATTTTTATACTTGATAGTAGTTATTATTGCTATTAACGTATACCATACACTAATGAAATTAAACAAGCTTTAAATCATTCTTACATTGTCACTTTTCAATGCTAAAGATCATTTCATTAACAGATATCATGTCATATTTACGGTATCCAAAAGCTGCAGAGACGGAGCGGGCAGGACTCTAACTTGCACAAATTCACTGGCTTTATTTTGGTAGTGCAGCATTGCCAATATTTTTCTTTTATTGTAGCACAAGTTTTCTTCCAATGTTTGCTCATAAATAAACTAAACAACTTCTTAAATTGATTTCCTCTGTAATCCAGTTTTGCAGCTGTAGCCTTCAAAATTCAAGAAGCATTAAAGTCTTTTAAACCTGCTGTGCTTTTAACCCTTGTTGATTCAAACACAAAAATGAAAGTCTAAATATTTAATCGACTGTGTTGCTGAGTTCTGACCATGTTGGTGAGCAGTGTGCTGGCTGTCTGAAGGTCTCGCTGCTGCAGGCGGGAAAAGACCTGACGTAGGCCCTCCATCCTCAGGGCGGCCAGACGCTGCTCCGGTCGGCCCCGCCTCCGCAGGACAGCCTGAGCTCGGGGGATCTGATTGGTCAGGATGGACTCACGGACGATTTCCTGCAGCACACACAAAGAAAAAGCTGTTGTTGACTAATTACTTTCACCAACAACGTTCACATGGACAAAAACTCAAACTAAACTGACATTTTCATCAACAGATAAAAACTAGACTAAAATGTCTGACAGACTTAATCCAATCAGACCTAATATGGTCATGTAGGAAGTAGAGATGAGTTAGGGATCTATCCAGTCACAGCTACTTTGGTTGTGTTAAAGGTTGGATGAGTTCAGAGGGACATCCAATCACAGCTGCCTTAGCTTGGTGGTGGTGGGATAAGTTGTGGAGCAATCCAATCAGAGCTGCTCTCTTTATGAATTGATATATTCATGTAGAGCAGGTTCACTGTTTGTTGTCAGTTCTGGTATTGTAACTGAGATGCTCTGCCAGGTAGCCTAAATAAAGGTGACTGCATTTCACACAAAGGAACATTTGTTTCTGTTCATTTAGACATTCAGACTTTACTAACATTCAATAAAGGGTTAGTAGATGTTTGATTTTATCACAGAGGAAAACAGGACTTCAGAAATTCAAGGAAACATAAAAATACCTTAAACTTTACACTTCAGATTTTAGTCGACTAAATTTACAGCAGATTTCATCGACTAAAACTAGACTAAAATCAAAACTATTTAGAGACTAAATTATGACTCAAACTAAAAGATAGTTTAGGCAAAAGACTAAAACTAAATAATGATGTTAAAACAGGATGTTTAAAAACTGGGTTTTCCCACATATAGAGCAAACTAAAGGTGGGATTATGTGCTGTGGCGTCACCTCCGTCTGCAGCTGCTCCCACTCGTCCCGCTGAGCCTCCACCTGAGCTCCGCTGGTGCTGCAGGTGTCGCCCCCTGCTGGTCGAGGGAACCTCTTCATGTAGCTCCTCAGCTCTATCACATATCGATCCAGGACGTCCACGCAGCTCTGCACGCCTGCATCCTCACCTGAGCAAGAAGAGAAGCATTACACAGGCACTGGGGGATATACACACACTGGCCACTTTATTAAGTACACCTGGTGAGCTGCTTATTATAGCAAACAGCTTGTCAGTCGATCACGTGGCAGCAACTCAGTGCATTTGGGCATGCAGACAAAGTGAAGGTGCTCTGCTGAAGCCCCCTGTGCCTGCAGAGAGGGTCACTGTGAGTTAGCTTACAGTGTGTGCTGGTCAGGATGGAGCGGATCTGCGTGTTGACGAAAGTCATGGTGATGTTGAGCAGCTGTTCAGAAAACTGTCGGCTTTGAGCTTCACTGTGGGAGTCTTTGACGGCTGAACACAGGAGGTCCAACGCAGGACACAACTCCTGCACACCTGCAGGGAAACAAACTAATGTTCAAATCAACATAAGAATACTCTGGGGAAAAGTTAAAGCTTAGTTGAATTTAAATCAGCAGAAGGAGATTAAGTTTGTGATGGAGCTTAAATGTACTTTAGTTTGAATGTCGGGACACTCACAGTCACTCAGGCTGAGTGTGGGGGCTGCAGGCTGATCAGCTGCAGGGTTCAGGACGTTCTCTTTGCTCTTCAGGTAGAAATCCACCGTATCCAGCTGACGGTTTTTCAGTCCAGCCTGAGAGTCAAAAACAGCTTCAGTGTGTCATGCTTTAACATTTTATTTATTCAAATAATGACTTAAGATTTGAAGCTGGACATGTCAGGCAGTTCTAGCATACAATAAGTCTTGTGAGATTTTTTAAATTGAAACTGGATGATGAAACTTCCCTAGATTTGAGCCCATCGAGATCTAGAGCAACAAAACTACACTACCCACAATCCTCGAGTCTCACTGCAGCATATCTAATTGGTAGAGACTAGGGGTGTCAAACTATTAAAACATTTTAATCAGATCAATCACAGGGTTGCTGTGGATTCATTTTGATTAATCATAAAAATAAATAGGATTTCTTTTTAATCTATATTAATCACATGAGGATGGTTTGTTGTGAGCTGGATGACGTGTTAGTTGAAGTGGTAGAAGGATCTCGTCTGATTCATGCTTCACGTTAACGTGGCACATTAAGCTGGAGGTGCATCAGTGAAACGAAAATTCCTTCCTGCAGTGTGCCTCTAACTATGTACCAGTCCACTCCACGGTTCCCTTTTACTTTTTTATTTTCATGCAGCATGTGCTACAGAAAGTCTTTTTTTATTATTGCTATAATGTAATAATGTAATAATTTCATCATGTTGTAATTATTTCTGTTTTTTTTAATTGTATTGTGTTATTTGTGTAATTTTGTGCATTTTTACACAATTTTATATCATAAATTTTGTAAATGAAATATTTTAAAGGACCCAAGGAAGACTAGCAGCCATTAAATGGGCAGCAAATGGGGATCCTAATAAATAAATAAATAAATAATTAAAGTCTACTGGGACAAACTGCTGGAGATTTTGAGTCATTCTTCACTGCAGATTTTTTTAACTATGTTAAAATTTTTCTCAGATTAGATATTATGATGGATTAATCTGTGTTAATGTGTTAATTTGAACACATTAACACATTAAAGTAGAGACCCTTAGGTTTCATGAATACTTTTTCTGAAGCTGCTTCCACTGAATCTAACGGGTTGGCTTTGTCAGTATCTGAGAGTGATCTCTGTCCCACCTGCAGGGCGTGGATGGGGATGGAGCAGCGCCCCCAGCTGTTCAGGTGACAGACTGCGTCAACAGTTGCTGCGCTGCCGAATAACATCAACCTGCTGAGCAAATCCTGCTGGGAGACGGAGAACAAGACCAGGTACACGCCGGACTCTGCAAAGAGACGAAGAGCAGGGAAACATCAGTGCATGAGGTCTGTGATGATGATGATTGATGATTACTCTTCCTCCTCATTAGCCAGGTTTACATGCAGACTTTTTTTCATTCTGATTAAAATCATTCTGATTGAAGATCTCAGGTGAACTGCTTACATGTGACGTGATCTATTCCGATCTGGTGTTTACATGTGCCACAACATTTAATCAGAACAGCTGTTTTACAGACACATGATATGCTCAGATCTATTTAAACATCACATCATTTCTCAAAGATGGCGGTAAGTAGGTGTTTTAATGAATTATTTGTGGGTTGTGCTAGTTAGCCTTATAGTAGCCAGCCTTCAGAGTTTTCCAGCGGTTTGTCTTTTGTTTGACGTTTTGGTCTGTTCCGGCTTCACAGAGTTTTGTGGTCTTTTTTATACAGTTCAGTGTTTCTTGTTTTCCTACCATCTAAACGTGCGATAATGTTTAGTTCTTTGAGAGTTTGTATTAAAAACAAACTCTCTGACGCAGACCAGTGCTGTGTGCTCTGTTTGGAAGCCGCCATGTTTCCAAGTAATTATACGTCACTGCTTGTTTACGTCAAGACTGAGCATGTGCAGACAGAACCCAGCCTGACAACTTTCAGATTCACAATTTATATGACAGGATTTTACTTTTAATCGGTTTGGGAAAAGGAATATACTACCCCTGTGCAACTGAATGAAAATTCCATTTAAGATTTGGCCTGTTTATTCTGATTGAGGTGTAGGGATGTAACGGTTACCGGTAAAATGGTAAACCGCGATAAAATTTCCCACGATAATCGTTGCCGTGTCCAATTAAAATTACCGTTATACCGTGCTTGATCACCACACTGCCTCAGTAACGCACGGTGATGCTACTCTTTGCCTGGAAAAGCTGGAACTATGTATCTGCCCTCGATTAAGGAGCCTCACGCGAGGTGCACATGCGCAGTTTGCATTGTTTGGCCTCTGAGTCTGACACATTTATTGACAAAAAAGACAAAAGAACTGTTATGAATATAACAAAAAAGGGGTTAAATGATTTCAATTCTGTGTAAAAGTAGTTTTAGAACATTTTGAGCACACTGCAACAATACCGGGATAATAATGATAACCATGATAATTTTGGTCACAATAACCGTGATACAAAATTTCCATATCGTTACATCCCTATTGAGGTGTTTATATGGAGTGTTTTTATTCAGGGTTTTATTGGGCTTCTAACCCGATTCTAATCAGAATATTAGGCTCCACGTAAACCTGGCTACTGAAAGTTCCTCTCACTCTTCAGCAGCAGGACGTTCTGCCTCTCTCCACAGGCTTCCACCGGAGCCGCCTCTCCCTCCACCCGATGGCAGCCCACGTCCCCCAACTCCAAGTCCCACAATGCCACTGTGGTCTCTCTGTTTCCAGGTGAGACGAAGGTGAGCTGGGCGGAGAACTCTGTGACAGCCAGGAGAGACGGCGTGGATGACTCTGCGACAGAGAAGTCGGCCGTCATCCCGCCTGGAGGCACCCTGCTGTGGGCCGAGGAGGAGGCCAGGTGGGACTCCAGGTGAGGGAGGGAGGAGGACCAGGAGGTCTGAGGGGGCTGGATGGAGGAGGAGGAGGAAGAGGAGGAGGAGGTGACCTGCTGTGCTCTGCGGTACATGGAGGCCAGGTGAGCGTCCCAGGAGCTGCAGAGGGGTGAAAGGTCAAAGTCAGAAGAACATCCAACAAAATGAACAAATGTTCAGAAATGATCAACGACTCAGAAGAACAAGAACAGAAATGGTCTCCACTCAGAAAAGCAGGCTGAGAGTTTAGCAAGAAGATTTGAACAAGACAAACTTCAGAGTCTTTAGGAGAGTTTAGGCCAAACTGAAGAAAAACATCAGATGAAACTTTTTCAACACAATCCTGACGCACAAAAAAACATCACTCAGTCAGTGGAAAACCGAGGGTGAAGAAAGGCCAACAGAGTAGGTCCAAAGACCAAAAGCACGTTCAGGTTTTGATTTACCGATCAGCACTGAAGCCTGATCCCAGAGCCCTGAGGCTACAGTCGGAGCTCAGCAGGCTGTCCTCGTCCCACGGGTGCAGAGGTCGAAGAGGAGGGCGAGCCGGGGGGGCCGCACACAGTAGGTGGTCTGGATTCTTCCTGAAACACAAAAATACTCCATTAAAGTCTGTTTGTTTTTCTCTGGAGCATGAGACGATTACGCGGCTGATCTGACAGGCAAATCCGTTTATTTTTCCTCCAGCGGAGTCGGGAGCAGTCATGGACAATCGAATCAGATCAGAGAAGAAATTAAATTGGCAGAAAGAGGCAAACGGGCCGTGCTGCTCCCTCCTCAATCAGGAATCAGATTGTTCAGTGGGCAGAATAATTCCAAACACTGTGTGCAGGTTTATTTTAGTTTGTGTTGAGACGTAATCAGCAGGAGGAAACTTCTGATGGAAACAAAACAAAAATGATGAAACTGATGAAATCGGAGGTCACCTGAAGTAGTGGTCAAGGTCGACGGCGATGGCGGTGTGAGTCTTGGTGACGGCTACAGCTGTGTTGAGATCAGCTGACACCTGAAGGAGGCAGAAAGAGGAAGAGAAAGAGGAAGAAGAGGAAGCCAGGTCATCCTCTGCTGCGCTGGAGCTCACGTAGGCGGGCAGGTCGATGGTGGCGAGCAGGCGTCCATCAGAGACGCTACACACGGCTGAGGACAGAGTTAAAGAAGACACATCTCCGTCTGCCTGCTACAGGTGTTACAACTCATTTAGTATAGGATACATCGGCCTGTCACGATAACAAATTTTGCTGGACGATAATTGTCCAAAAAATTATTGCCGATAAACGATATTAATGCCGATATCATTTTGATTTTTTTTCATTAATGTAATTATGATATACGTCATAATTGAGTGAGTACACTGTATCAAAATCAATGACTGCAATTTCTTAAAAGTACTTAACTGTGATTGGAAGGCCAAGAGCTTTTTATGAAAATAAATCAAAACAAACAATATAATAAATTTGAAAAACAAAAAAAGAGAGAAAAAAAGACCCAATGAAAATGAGATGGACTATCTTTTGGGAAAAAATTGCATGCAACTAAAAATCATTATGCTAATAAAAACAATAAAAAATAGACCCCAGGCCTATAGTACGAAGCAGGATTAATGTGTTAGCAAGGTAACTTCAGGGTAAACCTGATTTATCGATAGCATGAAGTTGGTTCATTTTTTATCGGAGTAGATCACCATGGTGATTTACTCTGAACGACTAACCTGCTCCGGAGCAGGAGAAGGTTGGGGGTTGAATCTGATCCTGTGAAATGACCCTCGCACTAACCAATAAGCTTCTCTGAATCAGTGGCCTGCCCTCTTCTCCTGAACCCGGTAGAAGGAGGCGCACAACTCTTGAGACGAGCATGAATATGAGGAGTGTCACAATACCGATTTGACCCACTAGATCAACCTGATGACGCGCTATGAGACGTATCGGTTCTCCTGGCCCGGAATCATCTACCTGTGTGATGTATTGGAGCCGTTAATTCCCTGTGTGACCCACATGAGTGGTGCACCAACTGTCACACTGTCATTGTGCATCACCCTGCTCTATAAACTTCACTTCTATAGCCCCTTTAATACATTCAAATGCATCATAAAGTGCATGATAAATAAAGGGGATGTAATTCTTATGTGAAACAGCACATTATTCCATCATGTCCTTCCTGCTCTTTATTCATGTGTTTGAGGGTTTTTTTTCTTGCTGATTTTAAATTGTTAATATGGATCAGACTTCAGATCGGTGTGTTTTTATGATTTCATTGTGGCGACGACTTAAATCTTAAATGCAGCTGATATGACATGAAACAGACCAACCTACCAGATGCAGTTATGTTTTTGTATTTATTTTTTATCTGCTCCCACGACCTCCTCACGACAGAGGGATTATATCTGAGTGATGATAACTGTCAGACATGCAACACATTTTCACAGTCCACCACACATTTTGTCTGTGATTGACAGCTGCTACGGTGTTTCATTTCTCCATTATACTGACTTTTTCATCCTCATATTTTAACACGCTTCTCATCATGTTCTCAGCTCATGATTGTGATTGGTCAGCTGCCTCTGAGCCCTCCCCTTATACGTGCACGTTTACAGCTCTTGATGAGACAATCCTGGATTGAGTTACCATGTTGATAATCTGCGTCGAGGTATCGATTATCCTGATTGCCATTGTTGCGGTTACTCAATCCTGGGTAGACGTGAGTTACCGGAGATAAGTTAGCCGCGCTTCATGATATAGGCCTCCTGTCTCTGTAAACAAAACTCCAATAAAAACACACACAACAATATAAACAATAAAAAAAATTGAGTTTATCCAGTTCAGGAATTGTTTTTGGTGTCTGTTCTCCCAGTGAGTTCATACTGTCTGTCAAAACGTTTGTAACATTTCCTGAAATGGTGGCTTTTCAACCATACTGATGGGCTGCATTTCTTTAGAAATGTAGCGAACGACACTGTCTGTGAATGAGCACCACTTGGCGCTTTTATTCATATTTACTTTGCAGACCAAACACCTCAGTAGGCGGTGACTGTCAGGACGAAGGCTCCGCTGCACCTCCCCTTCTTTGACGCCACTACTTTCACACAAATTCAACATATCGGCTCGTCGGTGTTCATGAGCTCACACCTTCTTCATTCTGTTTAAAACCAAAATATTCCCACACTGAAGCTGTGGCAGCCAGCATAGGAACTGTAGCTTTCATGCCATCATTCATATTTGTGTTTGTTTCCTTGTTACTCTTAACAACGCTCACTTCAGCTCTGTGTGTGTGTGTGTACGCACGGCTCCAAAGATTGAATGACTGACAGATGCTCACTCTGCTAAATCTGCTATAAAACAAACGCACCCAGGTGTTGAGACAGTTGCACAGAGTGAATGTTCTTCTCATCCAGCCTGTTTGGTAGAGAGAAGGGAGGAAAACAAACATGCATGCACGTGTCAACTTATCGAGGCCAGCAAACTTACCGAGGACGTTTTTATATACTGTGCGGTTAATTGATTCTTTAATTATAGAGACAGGCCTAAGGATACATATGATTCCCACGTCGCTGAGGACGAACAGCGTCTCCCTGCAGACACAGTGATGGACGGCCGCGTGTCCGTCTCTGTCCGGCAGGACTCGGCAGCAGGAAACGGGCTGAAGCTCCTCCTCCGTGTGATGACACTGCAGCTGCAGGAGCCAATCAGAGTTCAGCAGGAGGAAGCAGCAACCGGCAGAGAATGATAAGATCTGCAGCGAGCACAGCTGGAGCACACCTGGGCATCGACACAGGCAGACACACACCACAGACAGAGTGAGAGAGAGGAGGGCTTGACTCCACCTGCTTTTTAAACACTGTTGTCTCAAATCACTCAAGTCAGGTAGATAAAGAAAAAAAATAAAAAACAAACTTCTAGTTCGGTAGAGAAAAACTTCCTCGACTCTTGGACAGGGTGGAGGACTTAATTTCAAAATGTTGGCATTCCCAGTCTCCTCTAACGTCCTCTGATGTTACCAGCTTATTTAATAATCAATGCAGAACTATTTAAGTTCTAATTACTGAGATACATTGTAGTGAAGCACTTTTCATGAAAGGAGCATTCGTAAGCTGTCTGTGCATCACTGTTAAGTTGTAGTCAGGATATCCCCCTTTATACACTGTTTGCTAGATTCTAATTATATTTATGCCTTCATTTGTTTTTTTTTCTTTTATGTTTTGTTTTTTTGAGTGTGTGTGTGTTGGTTTGTTGCAGTGTTTTGTCACTGTTCAAGCTGAAAGCTCTTGTTAATTTAAAAATGAATAAACTATGAATCATAAAAAAAGAAAAAACATAAGCAAGTATAAAAGAAAACACAAATTTTAAATATATATCAAGATGAAGAGCAGCAGTTTAACCAGGGCGAGAATGTAGAGTCTTAAAAAAGTATGGATACATTGTCTTGTTTTGTATTGTGTTTTCTCTGTGGTGTATTTATATTCAAATAAATCAAGTATTATATACATTAAATAGTATGTGTACAGTTGTATAGTAATTCCTAATAATATAGTTTAGCCTGCTACATATTACTACTTCTTGCACAACAAGCCTCTTTGCACTCCTCTGACTCTCTGCTCTGTGTGTAGATTAGGTTAGTGTTTTAACTCGTTTCATCACTTTAAGGTTTTATTTTAGGTAAGTGCTGTAAGTATTATAGTTACATTTATACTTGCAAATATTATGATTTTTAATGAGATTCTATTTTCAGATTAATGCTGTAAATATTATCCTTATTATTTCTGTTAGATTTTTACTCGCCTTAGATTATGATAGTGTTGTAAATATCATTATTCTGTATTTTTACCACCTATTTATATCTTTTATATTTCTTTCTGGCTGATACGAGGACCTCAGAAACTAGTTTTGTTCTTTTCTCATGTAAATGTTTGACTGGAATGACAAATAAATACCCTTGAATCCAAGTCAATGTTTTTATAAAGACCACTAACTCCTGAAGAGATGATGAATGTTGTAAATAATATAAATATGAAGAAATCAAAACGTTACTGCAGGATGTGGTGATGAAAGAGGTCAAATAAGTCTTAACTTCTTCCTTTTCCTTTTTGAGTGTATAAACTTGCCTCACGAGCAAGAAATTGTCAATAGTTTACCTTCTTTATACACAATCAACAAGTGCTGGAGTGCTTATTAAAGTGCCAGACTTAGAGTTATAAATAACAGCAGGTCCCTACTTTACATCTGTGTAAAGAAAAAGATGTTATGACTCCAAACAAGAAGAAGTAAATTAAGAGACAAATTAGGAAAAATTTCACAAAGGTATTGAAATGAGATGAAAATCTAAAAAGACTTTATGTAGATCTACCTTTAAAAAAAGTAATAGAACTTATTAAAAAATAAATATAATTGTTTAAATCCTCTTGAGAGAGATTAATGTGCACATTTCAGTATGCCAGTGGTCTATTTAAACTGTTTAAATACTTAGGAAAAAACATATTTCCGTGCCTTAGAAAAAGTGTTTATAAAAATTATGTCAGCACTCAAAACACTTCAAAACGATTTGGAGCAATGGCACAACCTACCAATCTTTCTCTCAGGCAGAATTTCAGTCATTTCAATGAATATACTTCCTATGTTAGATTTCTGTAGTTACATGTTACCCCTATATATAATAAAACTGGCTAATCTACAAAGAAAGAAGGAGTCAGGAGGACTTTCAGTCCCTAACTTTAAGTTGTATTTTCAGGTACTCCCCCTTCGTAACATCATAAATTGGTTTAATGACAGCATTTCCACGCCATAGAAAAATAGTCCAGGTGGAGGCTGCTTGGTTCGGCCTTTTTTTTTATCAACCTGGTTTCTTGTTTCTGTGGAAAAATCTGGCAACCCTGCTTTCAGCCTTTCACCAATAAACCTTCTCCATGATCCTCACTGATCACCGACTCCTCTTAACTGACCCAGAATGACCTCAGCAGCTGGTGAATGACCTTCTGAAGGTCAAAGGTGAGTCTCCGTGGAGGTGCGCTCACCTGGGTCGTGCTCCCTGACGGTCTGCAGCAGGCACTCAGCGGGACACTCACACACAGAGAGCAGAGAGACGGGACGGTCACCTTCCACCTCCAGCAGCTTCAGGTCGAACTGAGCGCCGACCACGAGGAGCCTGAAGCTGCTGACGCCACGACCGAGGGCGGGGACTTCCTCCCAGGAAAAACTGGAGACAGGAGAAAATTAGACCATCTAAATTCATTTTTACTTCATTTACTCAAAGCTCCGGGGCCGGTTTATCTGTCAGTCATTTATTTGATTTGTTGCTTTAATCCATCTTTAAGTGTTTTCTTATCCTAAACATCAACAATGTTTCTAACCTGGAATGTTGTGGTTAATATTTCTCTTGACTCGTACAATGATTGTCTTTTTTTTTCTCAGAGATTCCGAAATTATTGTATATTTTTTATCAATCTCAGAAAATTTTAGAATTTTTTTAAAGAACTTGCATACGAACTACCAGACAAACTTTGGCTTTAAAAAAATTATCCAATAAGTTACACAAAAAAATGCCTAATTTATGACATCAAAACAACACACTTAACACTGTTCTAGTGTAGTTTTATCATGATATTGGAAATTTTTGTTTAAATGTTATTATTTATTTACTTTAAAGAAAGGATGCATGATAATATTGGCATGATGTTGCTATAGCTGATGTTTACCCTACATTTCGACCTTATATATCTTTTAATGTGTGTAATATTAGCAGCATGTACAGGAGTACCTTAATAATTTCCTTCATCATCACTGATTGTCCACTTTCATAAATCAAATGTGTCATTTATTAGAGAATAAAATTATTTTTTCTTGCCTCACATCTCTCTGTAACACAAACAGACCGTCACCAGAAAAGGAACAGTTTACTTTAGTGAAGTGGAAGAAAAAAAACATCTTTACCAGAAATAATGAGCTCAGATAAACTGACAGAATTCCCTTATCGTACATCCCTACTTCATAGCATTAAAGGCTTAAACCACTTTTGTTCAGATAAAATTAGATGGATACAACTTAGGGAAATTAAGATTTAAGAATTATATAATAGTTTTATATGATAGATAAAAGACATAGTAGATAAACATATATGACGTAAAATATATACATAAAAAGGTTCATATAAACAAAAGTATAAATAAATATCAATAAAAATAGGGCTACTTGTTGGCTACTTTATTTTATCTATGTCGCATTCATGACGCATTTCTTTCATATTTATTGAAATAAAAATACCTCAATTATAATTTGAAAAGCACATCGTAATAACGCTAAAAAAAAATGAGAAGCTAAGCTGAACCACATCACAAATTACATTAACTTAACTGCACTAGACCTGCTTTGTATTTATGCTCAGTGGCCATTTTATTAGGAACACCTTTCTACCACCAGGTTGGACCTCCTCCACCTTCAAATGTCCCTCAGAGATGTTGGTCCATATCTCCATGTCAGCATCACACAGCTGCTCATCCATGAGGAGACTCCACTGCTCCGCCACATCCCAAACCTCCTCTATTGGACTGAGACCTGGTGACTGCGGAGGTCACTGCAGTGCAGGTGAGATGATCTGAATTTTGATCCAAGGCAGGATGGATCCATGCTTTATGATGTTCACACCAAACTCTGAATGTGGAGCAGAGATCCAGACTTATCTGACAAGGAGACACTTTACAGTCTGCTGTTAAGCCCAGTTTCTTGTTCTCAGCTGACAGGAGTGGCACCTGGTGTGGTCTTCTGCTGCTGTGGACGTGGATGTGTTGTGAAGTCAACAATGATAAGTGGTTTCTTGAGTTTGTTTTGCATTTTCATCATCTCCAACCTTTCAACAAAGCATTTCACCAATGGACCTGCTGCTCACTGGATATTCTCTCTTATCAGACCATCCTCTGCAAACCCCAGAAATGACAGCCATGCTGTTCTCAAAGTCGCCTTTCATGAGCAGCTGGGTGTGCCTAATGAAGTGGCCAGTGACTTTACCTGCTATGCTTCATGATGGCTCCCTCTACAACACTGCTCTCGTGTGTACACCTTCTATGTCACTAAACAAACGCGTGCACATTTCCGTCAGACTCACCCGGTGCAGCGGCCCTCCACTTCCGCCGGAGGAGCCTCCCTGTCGGCGGGGTCCCACACCACCAGCCGGCCCTGGAGCTCCAGACATCCGAGCAGAGAGCCTCCAGGGGCGGCCTGAGCTCTCTGAACCTCCGCTACAGCTCCACAGTGCTGGTTCTCCGGGATCACGCACACCTGGATGGAGGTGTCCTGCCGCCCTGGAGCCTCCAGCATGATCACTGCCGGGTGTACGAGGACTAGTTAACCAGGCGGAGGGTTACACAGACCGCTACGGAGACATTTTACATCAAAATAATCATTTTAGTTCAAAGAAAGGCCAAAGAGGGGAAAGCTGTCATGTAAACAGCAGCTGAGGCCCGGGAGTCACATGATCAGCACCTGTCAGCTGACCCCACCTGACCAATAGAAAGACGGTTCACAAGTCAAGCTTAATCAATAGTCGAGTGTGGAACAGTCATTGTCTGTTTTATGTATTTATTTAGCTGATTCCTTAATGTAAATTGAGTGTATTACGGAAGAGGTTCATTGACATTTAGGAGAAAAAAACTGAGGAGAGAAATATAGTTTTTTCAAATCATAACCTACATAAATAAAGAGGACATGCCTGGAATCAAATGGAAATGTCAAAAAGTGGACACAGAAGAGTTTATTAATGAAATATGTCTTCGAACTTTATTTCAGTTATGACTTCGGGCTGGCACGACGAGGATTCTTCGAGGTTGAAATTGGTTCAACATGTTTGTAGTTTTGACTTTATTCTCCGGATTCATTCTTTCTGCCTGTCTTAAAAATAAATTAAAGACAAAAATATCATTATATGATTCAAAGTCCAACTTTTATTTTGATAACCCTGACTTTAATGTAAACATTATGTTCATCTGAGAATTCTTTTTACTTGTACTTAAAATTAATAATAATAATAATAATAATAATAATAATAATAATAATAATATGAAAGTAATTGCCAGTCTGACTTATTTCCCAGTTACTATGACTTCAGTCTTATAATTCTGACTTCCTTCTCGGATTTCATCTTTTTTTCTCAGAATTCTGGATTTAATCATAGAATCCTGATATTTTTTGTTGAGCTTTAAAAAAAGATTTCGACCTCTAATTAATTTTACTGTGGCTCTAACCCTCTTACAAAATATCCATTTGCTGCCTGAATATGTTTATCTATGTTTAGTTTTATTTAACTATATGTTTGTTTGTCTATGTGTCTTTTTTGTCACGATAATACTTATATTTTCTTACTTACGCATATACTTGTTCAGTTTAATTGTTTAGTGAATTCTGTCTGACTGACTTCAGTCGAATATGATGTACATATTTGAATTTCAATAGAATTTCTACAACAACTTCAATTTAAAATCCCTTTCAAAAATGACTACAAGACGTATTAAAATTAAATTCCCAACAACCTAACCTGGCCCCCTAAAACATACCCCCCAATTTTTTTTTGTCTCAGCTTTAAATTTGGAAAAAATCTGTCATCATGAAGAGAAAAAGGAAAAATAAACTTCGCTTTTTTTGTCGTTTTGTAAATAAATAAAAATCGTGAGACTGTAATCAGTTATCTGTTGCTTTTGCCTGTACAGGCTTCTCCACAGCGCTGATCTGTAAACAGTATCCTCTCCAAAATGGCGGCTTCCCGCCGTTCCAGTCCGCTCACAGATCTGATGTGTCCTCGCGCCTCTTCCGCTAACAGCAGCCTCGCAGTCTTCCTGTCAAAGTCAGTCTGCTCTCTACAATGGCGCTCTCGGTAACATGGAGGTAGTGTCCAGCCTCGTCTCTCTGACTGTCTCCAAGCTCCTACAGTTTTCTGGACTTGCGGACTTCAGGGATGTCGTGAGGAGCAAGAAGATGGAGGAGAAAGCCTTGGAGGTGTACGGTGGGTGATTACAGGCCTGTTACTGCTCAGTGTCAGCGGAGGGAAGGAAACAGCTCATTTTATTTAATGTAAAACAAAGTGAACGATTAAAACCCTTTTGTGTTTGACCCAGTCCTTAACAAGGCTCTTAACATCTCTAAAAACAACTTAAACTAAACCCCATTAAATAAATATTTGTGTTTAAGTTAAACTTTCTTTTTAAAGAGAACTTTCTTCCTAATATCTCCCATTACCACCCTGCGGATAACTGAAGCTGATAAACGAAGGGCACCAACACATTAACAAAGTTCATTCACAAAGAGAAGTTACACCATAATAAGTCATTTACAGAACAGATGCCATTTTATTTCTGAGCTTTAAAACAATTTTATTCCAGTTAATACATCTTTCCACTTTATATTACTATTAAAAGTAATGTATATTATTCCCATTCATTGGTTCGAGTATAGGGAGGAGTATTAGGGCCATTTTAGATGGATTTTTTTTTTCGGTAGGTCGAGATTAAAGTGAAAATGACAAAAATAAAGTCGATTTTTTTTTAGATTAAAGACGATATTACAAGTTAAAGCTGATATGTCAGCAATAAAGTTCAAATACAATTTTATGATAAATTTAAAATGATGAGATTAAAGTTAAAGTGTCGAAAATTAAGTTTAGATGTGACGAATAAAGTTGACATAAAATGTATTTCGACTTAATACAGCTTTTTTCTCAGCGTTTTACGTTTTTTGACGTTACAACATTTATCACAAAATAGTATTTTCACTTTATTTTCACCATTTTGACTTTATTTATTTACGTGATTTCAACATTAATCTCTTAATTTAAATGCTGCCTTTATTCTAGTCATTTCAACTTTAATTTTGACCTGCCGAAAAATTATTTCTAATCTAAAATGGCCCGAACACTCTTCTTTATGAGTATAATCATTTATTGCAACTTAAATTTAAGCCACAGTACCTGAAGATTATTATTATGACAGACTAGGGATGTACAGTATTGCATTTTCATGCTGATATTCCTGAATGCATTATTGTCGATACAGATGTTTTTGTCAAGACCATAAAGTCTTTAAGAAATTGGACTTGTTGCTTACTGTGTGGCAGTTTTTGGTCAGGAACAGCAGTAAACAAGAAAACTGCCATTTCCCTTTTGATAAAATGAAACTATTGACTCTTAAATGAACCCATGATTATAAAATTAGGGAATGTGGTACATTTTTATATTTTGTGATATATGGGAGGTATGTATGGCCAATATATCAACTGTAAATACCATCCAAAACTTACAAATAGCATACTGATGCATCCCTAGTACAGACCAAAGATCATGCCATTATTATTATAAAGGGAAACTCCTCTGTTCAAGTGTTGGTGCCGAAACTGCAGTTCCTCCAGTGGCCACTAGAGGCTGTCTGTTGAAACATGTCAAGTCTCAAACACACTACATGTTAAACTGTCTATTTTACAGCCTTACAAAAACATGCTTACGGCTTGATTAGTTTCTGATGACTTTTTGACTCTTGGTCTCTGCAAAGTGCAGCGTGTGAATATGTGAACCTTACCTGGATGGGAGTCACATATGTATTATATGTAAAGAAAGTAAGTATTATATAAAGGTAAAATATTATGTGTACATTTGCATAGAAGTAGCTTTTATTATATTATAGTCAATATATTATAGAGACTATTGGTTTCTGAATAGATGGTGAATGTTGTAAGTATTATAAATATGGGGAAGTAAAAACCTTGACTGTAATATGTGGTAATAAAAAGGATAGGATTAAACAAGTTAATACTTCCTCCTGCTCCTTTTCCAGCGTGTAAACTTGCAGCACATGCATTTTACAGTTTACGTTCTTTTCTTTTCTATTTTTGGTTCATGCATGTTTTTGTTTATGTTGACACATTTAAAATAAATTATTCAGTACAGCTCAATCAGTTCCAGGTGAAAATCATTAACAAGTAGCTCAAAGAATTGATGTCATTAGTTTTTTCTGGTCAGTTCCTCCCACTTTGTCTTGCAAATCAACAAGTCGGCTCTGATAAGGGGAAGTCAGCAGAAAAAATAATGAAGACAAAGTAAGGAGACAGAAGTGGATGAAAAGTAGATTTTATTTTACACAGTATGACATTAATAACAAACATCCTGAAACACCAGAGAGCTACAGCAGGACACAGGGATGGGAGTCAAAGTCTAAACCAGCTGGGTTTTATATATAAATAAATATATTTGTTACAGAACACCGCTTCTGCTTCTCTGTCTCCTGTCAGATGTGATCCGCTCGATCCGGGACCCTGAGAAGCCCAACACTCTGGAGGAGCTGGACGTGGTGTCGGAGAAGTGTGTGGAGGTCCAGGAGCTGGGCGAGGACGAGTACCTCATCATCATCAAGTTTTCTCCCACCGTCCCTCACTGCTCGCTGGCCACGCTCATCGGTGAGTCCTCAGCAAACAGCAGGCTAAAATCAAGGACACTCCTGCGTAGGACTGTCACGAAAACAAATTTTGCTGGATGACAATTGTTCAAAAAAATGTTGCCGATAAACAATATTATTGTCAACATTATTTTGAAACATTATTTTTCATTAATGTAAAAATAATATGTCGTAATAAAGTGAGTACACCGTATAAAAAGCAATAAACTTGAATTTCTTAAGAGTATTTAACTGTAATTGGAATGTCAAGAGCTTTTATATAAAATAAATTAAACAAACAATGTAATAAATTAAACAAACAAAAAACAGAAAAAATACAATGAAAATGAAATGGACTCTCTTTTAAGAAAAACTGCAAAGAAAGAAACAACACTCTAATAAAATTACACACAACAATTAAAACAATAAATAAATTGAGTTTATACAGTTCCTGAATTGTTTGTGACATGTACGTTCTCCCAGTCAATTCTCAATTCATGTTCCCTGTCAAATGTTTCTAGCGTTGCTGACTTTTCAACCGTAGTGAAGTGTTGTATTTCTTCTGCAGTGTAGCGAACGACCCTGTCTGTGTGCGCACACCATTTTTGCTGTTTTATTTATATTTACTTTGCAAGCCAAACTCCTCAGTAAGCGCTGACTGTCAGGACGAAGGCTCCGCTGAACCTCATTGGGCAGTTTCTTTTTCAGGTAGTGTTTAAAGATGGGGTTGGCAATTTTGGAAAACTAGCATAAATTTGAAAGTAGCATCTCCTCAGGGCTCCCCCTGGTTTAAAAACAGGTATCCCGGCATGATTATTGGTTGGTGTTTTCCCTGTTTTACTCCTGCTGTAGATAGCGGATATTTTTCGCTCTGTTCTAAGAACACATTATGAGTTGATTACCATCGGGTCATAAAGACCATTTTAACCAGAATTACAAAAAGTGTATAAATCAAATCGCCAACACCAGCTTTAAAGGAATACTACACCCAAACAACGATTTGGCCTCATTTTCTACTCACCCTCATGCTGAACAACACTGTGGAGTAGTTTTGGAACATCTAGGATGCAGCCGGAGATCTGGGGGTATACTTGCTGTCCACTGACATTGATATCATGACTTAGATAAGAGCCCGAACGAACAGTGTCCTTAAAAGTCCACAAAAAGTCAGCAATATTCCTCCATACTGCTCGTCCTGTAATCCAAGTATTCTCCTGTAAATGCGTCCACCATTAATAATAAACATCATTTAGCACATGTTTATAGCCTAAACAGTACTACTTCCTTTTCTATGATACTCTTGAAGGTGCCTCACGGAGCATGATGGATGCAAACCAAACAAATGCGCACTCTGCAATAACTAGGAGCGTAGAACAAGAAATCCCACATTCTGCTGTTAGCAACGGAGCCGTGGACAGACACAAGAGGGGTCAGCAGAATGTGGGATTTTTTGGGTTCTTGTTTCTTGTTCTATGCTCCTAGTTATTGCAGAGCTTGGTTGAGGTTTGGTCATCCGCTGTCGGGCTTCCCTCATTTTCACAGAAATGCAAGAACTGTTTGAAAGGCTAAAACATTCTAAATGATGTTGTTTCGATAAATGGTGGACGTTACCGATCAGGACACTTGGATTACAGCGCACGAGCAGTATGGAGGAATATTGCCGATTTGATTGGACTTTTAAGGACAGGTGTCCCTGCATGATTATTGGTCATGGGGATTTCAATGTGTGGACAGCTGTAGTTAGCGGATATTTTTGTTGATTACCATCCAGAATTAGGTCATATTCCCCTTCTTTATCGCCAAACAAATACAACATATCGGCTTGTCGGTATTCATGGACTCACACCTTGTTCATTCTGTTAAACCAGAATATTCCCGTACTGGGGCTGTGGCATTCGACTTAGGAACCATCGGTTTTGTGCCCTCACTCATGTTAGTGTTTTTGTGTCCTTGTTACTCTTCACGACGCTCACTTGCAGCTGTGTGTGTAAGAGTGAGCGACCCCGCCTCCCCCACAACGATTGAATGACTGACAGATGGTTCACTCCGTTCATTCCGCTATAGAACCAAAGCACCCAGGTGTTGAGACGGATGCACAGAGTGAACCCTGATGTCATCCAGCCAGTTTGGTAGAGAGAGAGGCTGGCAAACTTATCAAGGACGTTTTTATTTATGGAGCGGTTGATCGATTTATTGATTATCGTGACAGGCCTACTCCTGAGGGGGTGATAAAAACATCATGGCATTGTAATTATTTCAATAATGAACTCCCGTCAGGTGCAGCTGCGCTCGGTAAGAGCAGTGTGGTGTTACATTTAAATTACTCACTGTGTTATCTGGTGACCTTCAGCAGATGGGCTCCTCAGTGTTGTTGCTCCGGTCAGTCAGGGGCGATGTTGTCTCATAAAATAATCCAGGTAATAAAGAGTTCGGAGACTCCTGTCCTATTTCTCAGCTTCAAAACTCATTAATGAAACCCCAGAATCATGATTTAGATCAGTTTGTTTTTTCCTGCAGCCGTCTGACTCTCCCTCCTTCCTGATAGATTCTTTGGGGACACATCTGGGATCAGAGTCAGACTGCAGCTGGAATCGCCCCTCAACGTTAGGAAGAATTTAGTAACTCCTTGATATTCATAATTAAAATCTGAACACGTCAGGTTTTCATATCCTCTCATATCCTGTCTGAAATGTTTGTGGCTCAGTGATTTTCAGCTCCAATGGAACAAGTCTATAGAGGATGAAACTAGGGATGTACGATATTATTGGTTTGGTATCAAATCGACCGATATTGAAATTTTTGCAGATATTTACAGCCCATACATTTCAGCCACACATATCAGCCATATATCAGCTGGAATATCAGCAAGTTATACAAATGTTTAAAATTGATGCCCTTCTCATCACTGCACGAGTACATTTAAGTATGGAGGATTTCATTTTTGCAAGAGTTAAAAGCTGTTTTCCATCTGTTCATGCGATAATTTACTGTAACACTGTAAAAAAGCAAGC
The DNA here is from genome assembly GCA_036419115.1 of Scarus forsteni. Classification (NCBI taxonomy): domain Eukaryota; kingdom Metazoa; phylum Chordata; class Actinopteri; order Labriformes; family Labridae; genus Scarus; species Scarus forsteni. The sequence goes on from JAZDUH010000536.1 coordinate 13,298,983, forward strand.
CGATTTTTATTAAGCACAGAGCTTGTGCTCTTGACCTGAAATATTAGCATAGGCAATAGGGCTGGGATGATACACTTTTTTCCTGATTTGATTTTTTGCATTTTTTTAGGTGCAGATTCAGTCTAAATTGCAATTCTACAATATTGCCAGTTTTTGCCATCTTTAGTTAGCTTTCTCAACACCAGTGAAAAAGATGAACAATGATGATGCCTACAGACTATATCAGGAAAAATACACATCACATGTGAGTCTGTTTTTAGGACTTATTCAGTAATATATTTTAACCAGCTGTTTATACCCTCTCTGCAAAAGCCTGGACTGCATTTAAAAGCAGCAAAAATCAGTACAGAAAACATCTGAAACCTTTCTAACAAAATGAGACAGAATGATGGTAGAGATGGACGAAGAAAAGCATGTCGCCCTCTGCTGGAGAAAAGTGGTAACTTTTTTTTTCTTTTACTTTTTGTGATTGGTTGGTTCCTTTCCTGTTTTACTCCTGCTGTAGATGGCTGCTGTTTTTCCCTTTTTAAAGAACACATCATGCATTGATTACCATCAGGACATAACGATCATTTTAACCAGCATAACAAACAGTAAATCCAAATAAATCACCAACCCGAGCTTTAACGATGTGTTCCAACCATGGATGTATTATAAGAACTGGATAGCGTGGCTCCGCCTTCCGCCATGTAACAGATTTGAAGCCAGAATATCCCTCGTCAGGGCGCCGCCATTGTGCAACCGGTAGAGAATTTGGCCCGTAATCCGGACACAGCTGTCGTAAACGGTCGCAACACTCCACAGCATACGGCGTACACAATCATTGTGAAGCTGCCGTAAACCGTGGTCATTTTTAAACTCTAATAACTAATAAAAAAGAAACTTTTCAGAAAAAAGAGGACTTGGAGAACACGCAGCCCAATAATACTTTCATATCACCACAGCATACAGATGGGAGAAATATTTGTACGAGGTGTATTAATTTTTTTAAGTTTCACTTCGGCCCGTTCAGATGAATGGGGGAGACGGAGATTTGACCTATACTGCAGCCAGTCACCAGGGGGAGCAGTTTTTGTGGAGGCTTCAATTTGAGCCCAGCATCACGGCGTCCATGTTTTTTACAGTCTATGGTTCCAACCTGTTTTTGTCTCTTTAGTCTGTTTTATCCTCTCAGCCCACAGCTCGCTGACTCACACACATGATGCTGCCATCAGGAGCTCAGACTCTCAGTTACAGACATTTTAACTCTTTTTAAAACCAACATACGGCGCAGAGGCCAGACTCTAACTGAGCCAGCAGGATTTCAGTCTAATGACTGGACTCATTGAGTCCCTGTGACAAATCCTGCCCTAAAAACCCTGATCCACGTCAGATCCACGTGAGCCGCAAAAACTCTTTTCATGCCAGGTTTATGAGGGATGTTTGAGTTTGTTTCACAAAGAAATGAAAAGAAAAGAGTGATTTTTGAAGCACGGGGTGGGCAAACAGCAGCCTGGGGACCACAGGCGGCCCTCCTCCTCACTCAGTGTGGTCGTCAGTCAGATTTATTCAATCTTTCTTAAATGGTCTTTAAAAACTTTCCTTCTAAGGCTGTAGTGTCAACAGTATAAAAGGTCAATTTGCACATTTTTTTATGAATTATTAGCACAAAGAAGTCAGTCCTCATTTACTTCAGTGGTAAAAACTTTGGAAAAGGACTTGGGGATGGAGTTCAGTGAAAATATATGGCAATACATTTTTTCAAGTTCATATTTTACATTTACAAGCAACACCATTAAAGAAGCAAACTTTAAATTAATTTGCCATTTTTATTTAACCCCATTAAGGATGTTTAAAATATCCAAAGATATCTCTACCAACTTTCCAAGATGTAAAGTTAAAGAAGGAACATTTATGCACCACTTTGGCTTTGTGATACTTCAAAAAGTTTTTGGAATTAAATTCATTTATTCACAAAAAAGCATTAAGACACAATTTGATCAAATACCCAGTGTTCATTTATTAAATAACAAACCAGTTTTTCAGTTTGATCAGAAAAAAATGCAGATTATTCATAATTATTACATATTTTGCAAAGAAGTGTTTTTTTTTTTCATTTTTGGAAAAATGAATTATCCCCAACTTTTCAGATGTTTCTTGAGCAGATTTCTGAGATTTTACCTTTAGGGGGATTAACATTTATAAAAGAATAACAGAGAGACAATAACACGTCCCTAAGGTATATAAAGGGAAAAAGCAAAACAAAACAGGGAGGCCGTAATGAAAGTAAAATTTAAAAAATTAGAAATTGTCGTTTATCTACATTCCTTCATGAATTTATTCTGGCTAAGCAACAGTTTTTAGTTTATAAGAAATCTGTTTTACACCGATTCTTGTAATCACAAGAGTGCTGTATGAATCATATGTATGTTTTTTTTTTTAAATATTGTCTCTGAATTTCTATGTTTTGTTTTTTAAGTTGATTGTTGTGTTGTGAATTTTTATTATTCTTTAATCTTTCTTTTTTTTTCTTTTTTTCCTCGGATTTGTTGGGAAACAATTTTGCCCTTTTCAAAGAAATTTTCGGTGCAAGTTGGAGAGATTTTGGGTGGGGGTCTGGTAGTGTACAGCTTCATGTGTTTATATTTTTGTGATATACTGGTTGATGTTCACATGGTGAAAATGCTAATAAAATATGAAATAAAAAAGGAAGGAAGCTTTGGTGACAATAAAAAACTGTTCTTCTTAAAATGTTTGGGAAATTTGCATTTTTATCTATAATTACTTAATTTACATAATTTGATTTTTTAACAACTTCCTTGCCAAGTCACTAAAACAAAAGTCACATATATATATATATTATTATCAGCATTGATAACAACCAGAATCATTGCTGAAATGTTCTTCTTAATTCATTTCTGACTTTTCAGAAAAGTCCACTGAGGCTCAGATTTGGGTATAAAGAGATGAATTCAGGTTAAATGACTCACTCCTGTTCAAAATAATAAAACATGAACCCCTTACTCTTTTTTATGACGGATGATCTCAAATACATTTGTTAGACACTAACTGTATAAACGTGTGTGTGTTTTAAAGTCGGATTTTTGGTGAAATTAAATTAAAACTGCAAAACTGATTTAAAAGGACGCTGTAAATACTTATTACTTTTTAGCAATGCCTGCTTCACTGTTTTGTTTTCATTATTAAAATATGAATAACAGTTATAATAAAAGAAAACTATTTTTGTTTTATAGTTAAAAGTATCTATTTTCTTACATTTATGTCTGATTTTCTCTGTTGTTAAATGTCCTTTCGTCCTCGTTATTTCTCTGCAGACACAGAATAATGTGACATAATCCGCTGTGAGCTGCTGTGTTTTTGTTCGTCTCATTTCTTATTTTCTTGATTCCAGGTCTGTGCCTACAGGTGAAGCTGCAGAGATGTCTTCCTTTCAAACACAAGGTGAGAGTCACCATCCATCCCAGGAAATGTAGACGGATGAGTATCAGAACAGACTTCGCCAAAAACTGTTTTTCCTCTTTTGGGAAAATGAATCACCACCAACGTTTAGAATATTTCTCGACTGGAAAAACACGACTCACAGACAGCTTCATTTAGCTCATCACTGTTCAGGCACTGATGTTTACATATCCATGTTTGTATGCTTATGTGTATTTTGATTTTTTTGTTCATATCTGTGTTTTTCACTTTACCTGTGTCTTTTATTGAACCCCTTTGTTTTTGTGTGTTTTATTTCCCTTCTGTGTCAATGCACAGAGGGAGGAAGGCCCGAGGTCGATGTGGGACAGAACTGAACACTCGTTATGAAACATTCGTCAAACCAAGTTTTTGTTTTTCTCTCTTTTCAGCTTGAAATCTACATTTCAGAAGGCACCCATTCCACAGAGGAAGACAGTGAGTCTGCTTTTGTTTATTTGTTTCTCTGATGACCTACAAAGTTCAAAAGGAGGCAATTTTAGAAACACAATAGTGCAGATTAAAGATTCACAGAATTCTCATCAGTCCTTTTCACAAACATCAGCCGTCTGCGCATGACTTTAGGACGGGCAGATGTCAGTTTCAGATGTGTGACTGTTGTGTCGTACTGATAAAGAGCTGCCACTAAGACTGTAGGCAGTTCTAGATTACAGCTAAAACCTAGAATCTGCACAACATTAGTGGGTGTGAGTATAGGCAAGAAGCTGACGATACAATACGTATCACGATTAGGGCTGGGTATTGATTCAGACTTTCAGGATGGATTCGATTGGATATTACCAGGTCTCAAATCGATTCAATTCATATTCAATAAGATATTTATTCATTCTGGGATATCTTAGTTAAAATAGTGCTGTAAATTTAAAAAGTGACCTTTTGACCTGGTACATCATTAAAAATTGTTTTACCATGAAGAACTAAACCCAAAGCAGTTACATTAATCATATTTTAATGATATGCATTAATGCATATTCTGCATATTACTTGTTTTTTGTCCTACTGGTATTTTCCTTTGTACTTGTTAAATCTAAAATACTGTCCATCCAAACATCAGCTTTTAAACTTGCCAGTGGTGCCCATATAGAGCTTCCACCATGTTTGTTTGCAGTAACATCTCATGAGATCTTGTTCAGTAGAAAGCAACGCTAAACACTGATCACACCAGACGAGCAGGGTTGATACCACAGGCTGCTTCTCTGCACGTCCAAAGAAGAAAAAACTACCCAAGTTAAAAGATCCATCTTTGGATTTAATGGATCCATTATGAACCAGTTAAAGGAAAATTGATTTAAATCGATTAAATAGATTTTTTTAACCCAGCCCTAATCACGATACTTGGGCATGATATATCACAATATCACAATCTAATAATAATGATAATAATAATAATAATAATAATAATAATAATAATAATAATAATAATAGTTATAATAAACTCTTTTGTGTAGCACTTTAAAATCAGAGGTTTCCAAAGTGCTTTGACGGGCAGGAACAGAAAGACAGCAACGCACAAGAGAATTAAAATCTAAGAACATTTAAGACAAACACAAAAGGCAGAATGAAACTGAGAGTCCATGGCAACCCAGACAAAACAAGAACCCTGCTACGTAAAAAGAAACCATGAGGACCAAAGTAAAAGCTAAAAACATACAAACATAAATAAAATTAATAATAATAATAAAATTAAATAAAAGAATGGAGGTTATAAGAAAGATGGAGAACAATACAACATATTTAGAGTATCATGTAAGGTGAAACAAATATAAAACAATCAGAATTAAAAGTAAATAAAGACAGCAATCTGTTAAGGAGCTAAAAAAGATAAGTTCAAGACTTACAAATAAAAGGCTAAAAAAGACTAAAGACTAAAACACAAATAAAAAGGCTAAAAAGACTTTAACACAGAGAAAGAGAGAAGATAAAGACTTTAAAAGACATGAGGAGGTGATGTGGGCTGGAATTATAGATTCTGTGACAGGACTGATAATATTGTGATATATTACCATATTCTGCAGTTAACTAAGACAAAACTGGAGATGGTGTTTATGTAAATCACACAATATTACATAAAACTGAAGTAGAAATCAAGTCAAAACTATTTGATTGAAAACAAGTTTTTCCATTTTATTGTTTTTGAAATATGTCAAATGCATACACTTCACTTTTAAAGCCGAGTGCATGAAGTCACTTAAACTGATGTTGTAATGAAACTATTCTTGTTTGCTCTTTAGTAATGTATTGAAAGCTTCCAAACCTGCAGAGCAGCTCAAACTGTAGTTAAGGAACAAAGTGCTTTGAGTTACTGACAGCACAACAGGAAGTAAAAAACAATCACACATTTCTTTTGTCACTGTCTGAACTGAACAGACTGCATGAAAAACAACATGTGCATAGATGTTTCTCAGTAACATTTTATTTCCAACTAATAAGATGGATAGATTTATTTTTACAAAACAATCGATATAAAGGATTTAAATATCAATATTATACTGGAGGTTAAAATGTGGGGATTTATTGCTGTATTGATATTTTTTCACCGCTCTAAACATTATGTGCCTGGACCTTCTGCTTTTGTTGCTTCTGTTTAAATTAGGGATGGGAATTTCGACTAATTTCCCCGCCGACTAGTCTCAAATTTTATTTGCGACTAGTCGACTAGTCTATAAGCAAGAAAACTCGCAATTTAATACACATATTAAGTTAAAAGTTTAAAAGTTTAACATGCAAATGTGTATTTAGAAACTATTTTAGCCCAAACATTTAGGACAAACTGTTAATTTAAATTCTATTGATGTAACAACAACTGACTGAATAAAGTTGAACAATTTAAAGAGAAATACATTTCTGATACGTTTGCCAATGCAATGCATGGCATTTATTATAAATACTGCTTTGGTATGAAACTTAGATGCAGCAGCATGACAATTCCAAACGTACAACATAGTAGCCTAGAATAGAATTTCCCTGAAATCTCTGGCACTTAAGACTAGTGCACGATTCAAGAAACTTTCATTTCTTAAGAATATTTAACTGTAATTGGAAGGTCAGGATATTTTAAATAAAATAAATGGAACAAAAAATATTGTAAATTTAACAAACAAAAAAGAGAAAAAAAAGCAATGAAAATGAAATGGCCTATCTTTTAGCAAAATTGCATGTAAATAAAAATAATTATACTAGTCAAAAACAAAAAAAAAATAGACCCTGTCTCTGTAAAGAAAAAAAAAAAAACTCACACAACAATAAAAACTCTGGCCTAAATGAAATGGAGTTTATACAGTTCAGGAATTGTGACATGTAGGCCTACTTTCTCCCAGTCAATTCGTACTATCTGTCAAACGTTTGTAACCTTGCTGGCTTTTCAGCCGTATTGAAGGGCTGCACTTCTTTTGCAATGTAGCGAACGACACTGTCTGTGAGCGCTTCATTTTGGGCTTTTATCTATATGTTCTTTGCCGACCAAACACCTCAATAAGTGTTGACTGTCAGGACGAAGGCTCCGCTGCACCTGCACATCTTCGTCGCCACTACTTTCAAACAAATGCGACATATCAGCTCGTCGGTGTTCATGAGCTCACACCTTGTTCATCCTGTTTAAAACCAACACATTCTCACACTGGGGCAGCCGGTTCATGCCATCATTCATATTGGCGTTTATTTCCTCGTTACTCCTCAGGACGATCACTTCAGCTCTCTCCGTGTGTCCGCGCGAGCGGCCCCGTCTTCACCCCAAAGATCGCATGTTTGACAGATGCTCACTCGGCTATAAATCCGCTAAATCCACTATAGAACAGAAGCACCCCGGTGTTAAGAAAGGTAGACGTAGTGAGCCATCTTCACATTCAGCCTCTTTGGTAGTAAAAGAGGAGGAAAACAAACATGCAGGCTACTGCAGGTGGCATTTCTCGCCAGACGAGTGACAGTGTTCAGTTAGTAGCAGAGGCAGAGGAATGTTTTTTTTAATACGGGAGAATTGCGGGAAAATATTAATACGGGAGGACGGCAGGAAAGAGGGGTAAAATACGGTAGTTTCCCGGCCAAAACGGGAGACTTGACAGCTATGCGCAGAGGCGTGAAGAACAAGATGCATGATGCTTAATGTAGCGTTTAACCGACTAGTAAAATACTAAACGATTAATAAATAAGTATGCGGTTAAACGATTAAACGACTAGTCGCGCACATCCCTAGTTTAAATATAAGCATCTTAAAAGATACAAGAAAGTTCATTTGCCTTTGAGCATCAGGTTGAACAATGAAATTAAAAAACATTAGGCATTTGGGGAGTTCAGATTGGGGAATAGTTCACTCTCACAGCTTCCCTGACTGATTAAAAATGCTTCTGTTGGCTTGTTTCTGACTCCGGTGTTTTGTCTCCAGTTAACAAGCAGATCAACGATAAGGAGCGAGTGGCGGCGGCCATGGAGAACCCAAACCTGCGGGACATCGTGGAGCAGTGTGTGACCGAACCGGATGACTGACGGGGAAGCTTTAACTCTCTGAGCCGCTGCTGTCCGTCTGTCCGTCTGTCTCTGTGTGACTTTGTGTTTCTCCTCCGCCTGAGGATATTTTTCTGAAGATTTCAGAGGCTCCAGGGAGTCGGCGGATGTTTGGGGGATTTTTTTCTTCTGTAGATTCTGGAGTGATAGACGAAGACGAGTGTGGACCGTTCAGTCGCTCCCTGCTGGATGGATTTTTGTTTTCATCAAACTGCTGCAGAGAAACAGGAAACATGTCCTGCCCCACTTTATCTCCGTCCTTCCTTTTCCTTCGTCAGCCAAAGAGCTGAAGATCCATCACTGTGCGCTCTTTTAATGTAGGAAACCTGGAGAAAAGCTCCTGTGGAGACTCTCTTATACCTCTGTCCTCTTATAAATGTTGTCAGAGATGAAGACCTTGTTAGTCAGAGTCCACAAAGATTTGATTTTTATGAAGAGATTATTGTAAAAAGTTGTTATGAGGAAAAGAATCAGGAATTAAAAACTACAGAAACAAGCTGATTCTGCATTTGATTGTTTTTCTTCTTACTGTGACTGTGGATGTAAGTTTAGGTGTTTGGATAGCATTTGATTGGCTACATGCTGAACCCTTTCTGTCTTTCTTTCTCTATTTTATTTCGAACATGAACAAATAATCAAACATTAGGGCTGGGTATCGATTCAGATTTTCTGGATCGATTCGATTAGATATTACCAGGTCTGAAATCGATTCAATTCACGATACAATGAGATATTTATTCAGTCTGGGATAAATAATAATAATAATAATACTGTAAACTTAAAAAGTGACTTTTGACCTGGTGCATTATTAAAACTGTTTTAACATAAAGAAATGAACCCAAAGCAGTTACAGCAATCTTATATTAATTAAATACATAAATGCGTATTCTGCATATCACTTGTTTTCTGTCCAACTCCTCTTTTCCTTTGTGCTTGTAAAATCTGAAATACGTCTCAGCCTTTAAACTCTCCGGTGGTGTCCATATAGTGCTATTTGCTTCTGCCGTTTTTGTTTGATTACTTGCAGTAACATCTCACGAGATCTTGCTCAGTGGAAAGCAGCGCTAAACGCAGATCACGCAATATTAGCAGGGTTGATACCACAGGCTGCTTCTCTGCACGTCCAATGAAGAAAAAACTACCCCAGTTAAAAGATCCATCTTTGGATTTTATGGATCGATTATGAACCATTTAAAGGGAAATCGATTAAAATCCATTAAACAGATTTTTTAAACCCAGCCCTATCAAACATATAACAAAATAAATCAACCAAAGTGCAAAATAAATGTGTAACTTGCATGTTCGAACGGAGTAGGAGGAAGTCCCACCCCTTTACCTAACACAAGTATTCAGTAATTAGTATTCAGTGATTAACCCACAAAATAATGATTATTAAAATAATAAAAATAATCACACATCAACAAAATAAACCAAATAGTAATATTGTAATAACAGACCCAGTGAAGCTGATAAAACCCACAACGCATTCCAAAGATTATTTTGGCCGTTTCATTTTTTTTCTTGTTCGTTTGTTTTTAATTTTATATGCAAACGTATGGAAATGACGTGGTCAATAGCAGAGAAAAATAAACAAAAGGAACAAGAGAAACTACGTCAACATTCAGTGACAGTAAATAAATATTTTTTGTTAAAAATGTTTGTTATTTTGATCAATAACTGTGTGGCCTGTCAACTTTTAGATCTAGCACAACCTTTTCCCAATGATTAAAGGCTTAGTTTGAGTTTTTCATGCCCGTGGCACCATGCTGGCTCCACTAGACGCTAAAGTAAGATTCTTTACAGCATTTCACTTTTCTGTGTTTGGAACTATGTTGTGATGCAACCTTTGGACTTCGTATCCTTCCACCAGCAACACACGTTCTCTCGTTTTATAGGTCCAAGATTAAAGGAGACATATCATGCTGATGCATGATTTAATAAATACATATAATATAATAAATTTGAAAAGACCTTACCCCCTCTTGATTTTCAAAAAATTAGATATTGTATTTTTTCTGATATCCTAAAACCAGGTTTGATGCCTCTGAAAATAGGTCATTGCGAGATGTCCACGAGATTTAAATCGTCGTGACGACACGAGGTACCTTTCTTTTTATTGGAGTAATCTGATAAAACACTTCCTCCTCTGTGATGTCCGTTAGCCACAAAACCATCAGTCAGGAACACATCCACCAAGCAGCAGTATATAGATCCCTAGCTCACACTCACTCATTACCAGCTCTGGCCTATAGGGGGACTCAATACGCGGTCGCTGCTTTGAGCCTGCCGGAAAATACAGTGGAAGAAGAAGGACAGGCTGGCTCTACCTCCGATAGAACTGACCAATCAGAACACAAGGGGCTGTGACGTTGCGAGGTAACTGTAGGTCAGCCTGAGAACCGAGCATTTCAACGAGAGCTTGATAATGGCCTAAAATGAGGACTTTGAGAACACTATTGTGGGGCAATGAAGGAACAAAATGACTTGTACTGAGGGCAGAAATGCTTTACAGGCATCCTAGTCTGGCATAGTGAATAGGAGAAACAAGCATGATATGTCTCCTTTAACAGTGGTAGCTAAATCTAAAATTAGTGATCATTTTAATTTTATTTACACTTTGCCTCTAAGGTCTGGTTTTATGTTTTTATTTCTCCTCAAGCTTCAGCCTTAAATATTTTACTCCTGAGGGGATTTATGGTTTAATGAGGTTTGAGGAGATGAAGAACGTTTTGGAAAACGAGGCCTCATTCTAAAGTTTTTTCAGAAACTGAAACATGAGTTTTATGAAGCAAGAAATAAAGATATCTGACACCTCTTTTTTTGTTACTTTAATTTTTATTGAAGTTTCATGTGGTATGTTGAAGGCAGTTTACATTTCAGTTATTCAGTTATTTTTCCATAATAGAAATACTGTATTTGTGTTAAACCAAAGAAAAATAACAAAACAAAAATGGTCCCAGTTACCGACATCCTCAGTCAAAGCAATTTACATATCAGTGATTCTTTAGATATATTTTCTTATGCTGGAAATTGTCAATTTTTCTTAATTTTTCAAGAAAACATCCTCCTTCAGTCTAAACTGATAGGCCAGTCGTACTATAATATAAATCTCTGTAATAATTTAAAGCCACTGGTTTACAGTTGGGGTTCAAGTTTTCACCAATTTTGAGTTATTGCCTTCTTGCATGAGATCAATAATATTTTAGTTAAATATCTCTCTCTGTTTAAGACACAGTTCATGTTTCCAGGTACATGACTTTACATTATTTGGGCAAATATATATATATATGTTTTTTACACTTGGATAAAGCTAAAATATGTTTGAAGACTATTTAAAACTATTAATTGTGATTTTCATTTTTGTCAGACTTTAACCCTTTCAGATGAATCATGTTCACACCTGCTCCTTCAGGGGATTACAGCTGTAATGACACAGCTTCACCTGATGGAGGCGCTGTTGCTGTTTTGATCAGATGTTCACAGAAGACGACTGACAGAATAGTGCTTAGACATGATGTAACAAAGCTGAAAACATCCCATAATGAAGACTGAATACAGCTTTAAAAACATTTTTTTATTTTTAAGCAGAGATTTTTATTTAAAATGCTTCTGAGCTTAAAAAAACTGATTTATATGCCAGGTGCTCATAATCTGGTGTATTGTTTGTTCATTTCCAGACAAAAAGGTTCAAAAGGAGGGTTTTTGCCTTTTTTTCTTTACAAGTCAAGGCTTAATTATTTCTCTTTGCTTTTCCGACCGACCCATCAGCTGCATGGTTTAGTTTATTTACTCCTCATGTTCCTGAAATATCTGCAGTGCAGAATCAAAACTGGCAGTAAGTGGATGGACTGATAGGTGGGTGTACTGGTTAAAGGTGACTGTATGGATGGATGGATGGGTGGGTAAAGGATGATTTGTTGAGGATAGATGAATAGGTTAAGAATGGATTGATGTGTGGGCTATGAGTGGATAGATGGACTATCTACTGGACTATCAGATGGCTGTCATCTTAGGATGAATATCAGCATGTTAGCATGGCTGAGTGGATGGGTTAAGGATAGATAATTATTTGGTGGATGGGATAAGCAACTCGGTGGACTTGTGTTACAGAGACTCAATGGATTTGTGTCACAGTGATTAGGTGGACTTATGTCACAGACTCAATGGACTCGCGTCAAGGCATCTCGGTGGACTTAAGTCACAGTGATTAGGTGGACTTGTGTCACAGCGTCTTGGTGGACTTGTGTCACAGAGACTCATTGGACTTGTGTCACAGAGACTTGATGGACTTGTGTCACAGAGACTCGGTGGACATGTGTCACAGCATCTCGGTGGACTTGTTTCACAGCATCTCGGTGGACTTGTGTCACAGAGACTTGATAGACTTGTGTCACAGAGACTCGATGGACTTGTGTCACAGCGACTCGGTGGACTTGTGTCACAGCGTATGGGTGGACCTGTGCCACAGAGACTCGATGGACTTGTGTCACAGAGACTCGTTGGACTTGTGTCACAGCTGAGTGGAGGACCTGCAGCTCTTCTCTCCTCTGTATTGGTGGCTCTCAGCGCTCTGACAATGAGACGCTGATGCAGTTATCCTCGCGGCTCTGTGATTGAAGTCAGAGTGTTAGCTCAGTAACAGCACAGGCTGACACATGCAGGCTCAGGGTCACAGACACTCAGTCTGAATCAGCTCGGCTGACAGCAGAGAAAGAAGCTTTATGTTCTGTTTCAAACATCAGACCGTGGCCCACAGTTTACATCCACACAGCACCGAATTATCAGAGCTGTAATCACTCCCATCATGTTTGTAAGGTACCTGCTTATTTATGGTCAAACTGACAAAATCTCACACACCTCCTGTGGATTCATCCAACCATTATCATCCACAGCTGCAGCAGTGTCAGGCTGAGCTCTGTCCTCACGTAGGCGAGCATTTCTGAAGATACCTGAGAGTTTTTAACAAAGTCCTGTCCACATGAAAAGCCATTGAAGCACTGTTAAACTCTGTTATCACCATGGAGCCACATCCACACACAAACATAAGGGCTCTCACCTTTCCCAAAAATCTAAATGGACACACAATATTTTATCAGATCATCTCACTATCTCCCCTGTCATATCTGAGGAGGACAGTGTTGGGGGAAAGACTGCAGATTTGTCATGGATGAGGAGTAGGCCAGCTGCTTTGCACATGATAAACACACAGGTCAGTCTTTGCTTTTATTTTCCAGCAGTGGTGTAGAAACCAAAGTTCTTTCCCATTGTGGCTTTGCCTGTCCTCCATTTTCTCAAGGTGTACTTCCTGTTTTTGAGGTCAGCAGAGATGGTTGGTTTGGGCTGGGAGCTCCCTCTCCAGGATCAGGGGGTTCACTGTCTCAGGTGGCCCAATGTCTCACGTCTAATGTCTTCTCCTGCTTATCCGTGGTCAGGTCGCGGGGGCAGCAGCCTTAGCAGGGAGCCCAAACTTCCCTCTCCCCGGCCACCTCGTCCAGCTCTTCCCGGGGGATCCTGAGGCGTTCCCAGGCCAGCTGAGAGACATAGTCTCCCCAGCGTGTCCTGGGTCTTCCACAGGGCCGCCTACCGGTGCGACATGCCCAAAACACCTCACCAGGGAGGCGTCCAGGAGGCATCCTGACCAGATGCCTGAGCCACCTCATCTGGCTCCTTTCAACGCAGAGGAGCAGAGGCTCTACTTCGAGCCCCTCCTGAATGACCGAACTTCTCACCCTATCTCTAAGGGAGAGCCCAGCCACCCTGCAGAGGAAGCCCATTTTGGCCGCTTATACTCGCAATCTTGTTTTCTCGATCACGACCTACAGCTCGTGACCGTATATGAGGATAGGGGTGAAGATCGACTGGTAAATCCAGAACTTCGCTTTTCAGCTCAGTTCCCTTTTTATCACACAAGACCGGTGCAGAGCCTGCATTACTGCCGACGCCGCACCGATCCGCCTGTCGATTTCTCGATCCATCCTTCCTCCGCTCGTGAGAGACCCCAAGGTACTTGAACTCCTCCACTAAGGGCAGGATCTCATCCCCGACCCGAAGAGAGCACTCCACCCTCTCCCGGGTAAGGACCATGGACTCAGATTTGGAGGTGCTGATTCTCTGATGTACTGCTGGAAATGCAGACCAGGATCTGGCGCCGGTCATACAGAGATATGACCTGTATCAGAGGGTCTGCTACCCCATATTCCTGGAGGGACACGGTCAAATGCCTTCTCCAAGTCCACAAAACACATGTAGACTGTTTGGGCAAACTCCCATGCACCCTCGAGGACCCTATGGAGGGTAAAGAGCTGGTCCACAGTCCCACAACCAGGACGAAAACCACACTGCTCCTCCTGAATATGGAGAACTCTTCGACTGCAGGGGTCAGAAGATTGTTGAAACAGCTGTTTACCACGTCCATACCTACTTCTGCAGATTATTAATCTTCAGGCAGAACTTGAATCACAAACAACTCAAAGAAGCTGCATGGGGTGTCACACCAATTTAAATTCTTTAAAGTAAAGTCCAATGAAAAACAAGCACGACCCTATGTGCATATTATAACGACTGTCCTCCTCGCTGCATAGATCTGCAGCCCAACCAACACCAACAGAGCAGGACCTCCTGCTGAGCCCCTGCTGCGATCTGAACCTCCACATCAGACTGGAGCTGTGAGGGCTGAAATGTTTCTGTATACTGATTTAATTTAATGCAGAGAAAGAGCAGCTCGTCAGGAGAAGGACAAAAATAATCTAAAAAGTCAGAATGAAGAAGAGCATGAAGGCAGAGGTGGATCAGGATTAATCAGAGTCTGGTTCAGCCAAAACCTGCAGAAAACCAAAGAGACGTAAAAACTGGTTTGTTATACAATTTGTCCCTGTGTGGGTGTGTTTTAAACTGCAGGATTAACTAGTAGAAGCAGAAAGGGGCTCAAGGGCCGTTCAGGGTGGTTTCTGTGAATGAGTAGAAAACATGATGGATGCAACACTGAAACAAGACAGAGGCTCTTTTCGAATTTGCCTACTATACTCGCAGTGCGTACTGATTCGACCGAAATGTAGTATGCAGTTTACAGTATGCAAACAAAAGCAAAGTTTCAGTATGCCAAAAATACCGGATGACGTACTGTTTCAGGAAAAAATTCACAGTATGCATCGGACCAGTCTGCTTCGCCTACTGTTACCCACAATGCAAAGTGGCTGGAGCGAAGCTTCAACAACCGGAGCAGCACACGAAAATAAATATATGATCCACTATCTGTTATCTTAACCTTTTCAACAGGTAATAGTGTGTAATAAGCTGTAAAAAGGTACGTTGTTGTTCTTTTTCCGTTAACGGTTCATAACGGCTGGACGGTGGTGTTACGTCCGTCCTATACCTGCAGCATTATTAGCGTACACCACCAACAAGCCTGACATTTTACCGTTACGTTCTGTATTTCCACCACCCTAAATGTTCCTGCTTCTTCTCATTCTTAATACTGTCTTGTGCATTTGATGTTATTCTTGAACTGTTTTTTTTAAGTGGCCCTAATGCGCTGTCGTACGCCATCACACAAAAACATATAAAATAATTCCTCTCCTAAATAATTTGTATTTTCCACCATTCACTGTTTCATATGAAATGCTTTAGGCAATATCTTTGCAGATTAATAACTGAAATGTCATCATGTACTCATGGTTTTCATGTACTTTCATACCCAGCATGTAGTAGGTGAATTCGAAAACAGCCTGAGTTTCTTCTGTGATACCAAACCAAGCAGCTACAGGCCCTCATTGTGCAGGAAAGATGAAGAAAATGCCAGACAGTTCCTGCTATTTGTCTATATTTGGGTTTCCAACCACCTAATCTTGAATTTTTTGAGCGAATTTTGTGAAAACGTGCAAAAGAAAATGGAAATTCATGCATGTTTGTTATTTTTTTAGCGGTTATTGGGAGAAGAGTTCGCCATGAGACAGCAACTGAACTCTTTCAAAACTTAATCTCTCAATCCTGACGTGAATTTATCAGATCATATGTCATTATCAAGGGGAAAAAAACAACAAACAAGGATGTTGGTGTGTCAGTTTAACTGGTGACCATGTTAACTAGTGTTTTTGCTGTAAAAGTTTTAAAAGTTTAAATCTTAAAAATACATCTGTGTTTAATATTCATTTATTTATATACAGTCCTTTATGTATGATGATTTATGTACGTTAATTTGTGCTCAAAGGACTCATTTACCTCTCATTACTTATCTTAAACTCAGAGAAAGTCACCAGTTCACATGCTCACCAGTTAATCTGAAACACTGGTCGGTAACTTGCAAAAGATTCACTATCATTACTTCACCTGAGCTTTTGATTGAGAAACTGAGTGATGTAACCATAGGTCTTTGTTCTAAACTTTCTCCATTAGGTCAAAATACTTTAAGTTGCTATTAGCTTCTCCACCTTCGCCACTGGTAGCCATCCAGCGCCTCCCATCATGTAACGTTGTTTGAAATGTTTCCACTTACTTCTGAGGATTTTCCACAGTTTGTCAAATCCTCTGTCCACCGTTTGCTTCTGTAATTCCTGGAATACTGTTGTGTTTCTTTGCTGTTTTTCACTGAATATGGCTTCTTTTATTAATCCCAGAAAATATATATATATATATATATATATATATATATACCACCATGTTTTTATATATATATATATATGTACATATATATATATATATATATATGCTATATATATATATATATATATATATATATATATAGAAATGCCATATATACATATATATATATATATAGGTATCAACAGGAATCAAACAGACGTTTATGACTTATTTGTAGTGTGGACTGTAAGAAAAGGCTCGATCAGGTGAGATTACTCAAACAGAGAACAGCAGGCAGCAATAGTAGGGATTAGAAAAACTGACCCATTTGGTATTAACCAATGGGCTCAATAAATCTAATATAATAAAATGTAATATGATACATGTTCACCGCAAACATAAGAATATACTACAATTAAATAAAAAATAAGTAAGAAGACTGAAAAGTAATCTCAATAAATCCATGAAAACAAAAACATATATTTTTAAATGGCAAAATAACTGTGTTTAACTTAAACATAAGCATATTCTACAACTGAAATAAATACATTAAAAAAATGAAAAAAAAAAAATCAAAATGGACTGCTTGTATCAGAGTGCTTATATTCGAGATTTTAGATGTGGGTCGATACAATCCACTATTTTTTTTTTTTTTTAATGATATTGGACTGAAATTCGATATCAATAAAGGATCAGGACACCCCTAGACCTAATATCTGGTCCAATCAGTGTTTATCCACAAGAACTTGTGTTCCCTTTTAATGATACACTGACAAATCCACCCCCTCCAAGCATAAAAAACTTTTTTTTACAGATTTTCGTCCTTTTTCCTTTAAATTTCTGGTGTTTCCATCAATGTTTATTTTCACTATTTCTGAAAATGTGAATAAGAAAAGGTGGATGGAAATTATTGCTGGGTCAATAAAAGATCAAAGCAAATACATGGGATCAAATTTTTGATGCAGAAGCATTAAAAATACATTTCATGTTTACATTTTTAAGTTTTGTTGTATTATTGTGCTGTGAATATGGCATCACTAAAAGTTATTAGGAATGAAGACAATCAACCAAGTGAGCATCTTTACAGAAGCTCTACATGCTGCAGAAATGTGGTTCAAAATCAATACTCATTAAAAAAACTTAAAGATCCATCACAAATGTGGGTTTCCTTCCTGTGTTTCTTTCACACTTTTGTCAAGTCAAAAATTTCAAGCTCATTTTTTGACCAGTCTCTTTATCATTGGAGACCATTTCTGTTCGATTATCCCGAGTCCTTGGTCATCTCATGACATAACACAAACATTCATTCAGTTTGTTAAAGTCATTAAAAAGTTCCGAAAACAACTAACATCAGTCTGCTCCACTGTATAACCGTTATCGTTGTTCATATTAATATGAGAAATGACAATCTCTAAACCAGGCAGTACAGCTGGATCCCCTAAAGGTTTATCCTCACAAGAGCAGACTCATTGTTGAATAGACAAACCTAATATTTTTTTATTGTTTTTATTTTGAACATAATCCCTCCCCAAAAAAACATGAAACATTACAACATTGTACATATATATATATATATATATATATATATATATATATATATTTTTTTTTTTTTTTTTTTTTTTTTTTTTCTTAAGTTGTTTTTGGGCTTTTATGGCCTTTCTTGTATAGGACAGCTGAAGATAGACAGGAAAGCAGGTGAAGAGAGGGGGGATGACATGCAGCAAAGGGCTGAGGCCAGGATTTGAACCAGCAGCCGCTGCTGGGGGTTGGCAGCCCCCGTACATGGGGCGGACGCTCTACAACTGAGCTAATGTCCGCCCCAGGAAATGTATATTGGATATAGTTTTTATGTATTTGAAACACCTTTTTTTCTCACTCTGTATCTAAATGTCTGTATAATCATTGCTTCGCTGACTACATGTTTTCTCACACATAGTCACACACACACACACACATGACCTTGCATAGCCCCACTCCTCGTCCATTGCTTATCCTTGTTTGTTATGTCTGCACCTTCAGGACCAACTCAAACCGGCATGAGAAGCTTATGTGGAGGTCACTTCATCTCTCACCCCACATGTTACACACACACATTCTTATAAATGAGAGAAGACATCGTATTTCTGCAGTTCAACATTTGATGTTGTAACATGTATGTTGAAACTCTTTTTGCAAGTGAAATTCGCCTTGATTCATAGCTGTCAAGTCTCCCGTTTTGGCCGGGAAACTACCGTATTTTACCCCTCTTTCCCACCGTCCTCCCGTATTACTATTTTCCCGTAATTCCCCCATATTAAAAAAAAAAATCCTTTGCCTCTGCTCCTAACTGAACACTGTCACTAGCCTTGCGAGAAATGCCACCTGCAGTAGTCTGGGTGGCAGTTGTCGTGAGGTTAGTGCTGACAGTGGGAACAAACCCGGGACAACAGAGGAGAAAGATGGATGGATGTGAGCGAATTTACTTTCCTAAAGAGAAGTAGGATGGGGCACAGTCACGTTGGGGTGGTGGGACAGCTCACAGCAAGCACTGGAAAATTTCCCTTATTTTCAAATCCAAAACTTGACAGGTATGCTTGTTTGCATCCAGCTGCCTCTCGTCATCTTTATTCTGAATTATGTCAGGTGTGGTATGAACTGGTTTCTGAGCAATCTTAGGACTGTAAGGGGAAAAATTCTGACACAAAGGAACAACAGAAACTAAATCCACCTGCAGTAATCTTTTACCATCTCATCTCTGTACCTTTTCCAAATCAGGGTTTTATTTTTTTTCTTAAACTGCTCGATGTTTGGACGTTGTTTTAATTTATCACTTAGACCATCCACAGTTTTACACCGCACACCAACACACAAAAGCTTTTCCTGGCAGTTCTCACTTTTACAGTCTTAAAATAAAACAATCCCCTTAAGTGATCATTTCCCTCTCTCTACTTGAACATGCCCTGAATATTTCCTGGTAGTCAATTATTTTTTGCTTTAAACATAATTTGTGAATGTGTGATCTCTATAAGCTGCTCTGTTTATGACCCTAGCTGCTCTTTTTTGGACAAAAAATAGAGATTAAATACAGTATGTTAGCAAGGAAAGATGATGACGATGGTAGTGAGGGATCATGGGAGTGATTCCCTGCACTCCTCTCTGAAAAAGATCAACTTTAAAGCAACACTACGACATTTTTGTTGTTTTTGTGTCTTGCCTCACTCCTGAGTAACAAGGAAGAGACAGACAAAGCTCACCCCCGCCACTTAGCTTTAGCTCAAACACTGGGACTCAGTGGGTAGTGTTAGGCTTCCTCTGCCTGCAGTCATCAGATAAACTCTCCAGCAACTCTAAGTGGTCCTGTGTACTTGTTGTGGTTCATTTTTTATCCCATTATGTCACATTATCTTCTTATATCTTCATATTATCTTCTTCTACTCCTAATCACAGGCTATGTTTTGTTGACCTGCTTCCGTTGTGGTTTGAGCTGAGATGTGATGTCTGTGAATGAGTCGATTCTTTTGAACAACTCCATTAAGTGAACAATAAGAAGCCATTTGTAGTTGTGAGCGAGACGTTTATTGTTGCAGGCGGTTTACATTTGAGGCTCACTCATAACTGTGAATCAGTTCTCCTTGTTCACTCAAAGGATAAGTTCAGTTTCTACAGCTTTCACATTGTTTATAGATTGAAGTAGAACAATATACTCACCCAGAAGGTTTTCCTGATCCAAACAGTGCTTCGGGAGATATTTAGATCCAAAATCGAGCGGCAAACATCCGTATAATGGCAGCACATAGGGCATACAGCGCTGCTCCTAAAACTGCATTAATCGTCCAAAAACTCATTAGTTTCACCAATATTTCATCATGGTCCGCTCACACTACTCCATTACAGTCTGTGTCACTCCAGACATGTCTTTGTGACTGTGCTGACCTCTGAACTGAAGAAGAAGGTTTGCCTCATTCACAGAACAGACTCAGTCACAAAAGTCACATCCCTGTTAAAAACCACCAGTGAAGTAGGTTGATAAAACAAATCCTCTGTTAAGGAATAGAAGTAGATAATAGGACAATAATAGAGGATAACGTAACATAAAGGAGTGAAAAATGAGTCACAACAAACACACAGGACCGTTTAGAGTTCAGGAAGACTTTAATTGCTGACTGTAGGCAGAGGCAGGCTAACACTACACACTGACTCCCAGTGTTTGAGCTAAAAGTAACTAGCGATGGGCAGCTTGTCTCTTTCTTGTTACTGGGCACACAGTTGAAAAATCTGCTCGTCGTGGACTCTAGAGTGAGGCAAGACATAAAAACAACAGAAATGTGGGGGTGTTCCTTTAAACTACTTTAACCCCTTCATGCAGGAATTATCAAATCATAAAAGGGAAACTTTTAAAGTTTTTATTAACTTTAAAACAAGGTTGTAGTCATGTTGTTCCAAATATATTATCAATTTAGAGGCTATACATATATTTAACCTGTCTGAGTCTTTGAGAATAGAAGGCTTTAACATTTATTCATGAAGGGTGTAGCGCCATTCACCCTTTGATGGCCATTTTGGATTTGTGATGCCATATCTCGATATGAAAAAAAAATGCAAAGATAGTACTTTTCTGAAACTTGAGACAAGGGTTTGGGAGTTAACCACCCAGGAGTTGGACATGGTACTGCAACCTAAAAGGTTTAAAATGTTTTCCAAATGTCTGTCGACTGTAGTGGTCAACATGCATGACAGGGTTAAAGATGAAGCAGAAGGAGGTTAAATGACGATGATCAGTCAACAGCAGCAGAGTTTTGTGCTTTATCACAAGTCAGCAGCTCTGACAAGCTCGACGTTTCATCAGATTTTTATGATCAGTTTGTTGTGAGCAGCAGGGAGCTGTCTCCTCTTAAACGATAAAAAACAAAGACTCTCTGTTCATGTGGAGTTTGTAGTCTCCTGCTGTTCGGCTGGTTTATCTCCAGAGAGCGAGGAGCCTATGAGAGCAGCATGAGGCCATGCTGGTTTCTGTTCTCCTGTTTGGACCAACAAATGTCAACTGAAATGTCACTGCACACACTTGAGCGGAGCTGTAAATATGAACAATCAGCCGTCTGTGGGTCACGCTCTTGGGTGCCTCAGTCTTTTTCTTGAGTGGAGGTAAAATGTGGATGTTGTTCTGCTTCTGACCTTTCCTGATAAACAGCTGATGATGTGATGCAGAGAAACGATGATATACTGACTATAAAGCTGACACTTCAATCTCTCAGAGAGATAAATGAGAAAAAGTTTTAGGTCGGATCAAAAACAAGGACGACAACAGACTGAACTGTTCTAGACTGAATTTAACACCTGATTTATACCAACGTCCAGGTGTGTGGGAGAAGTACGGCTGACTGTGAGACCAGTCTGTGAGTTTGGATCCTTTATGACCAAACTGCAGCTCCAATGAAGCCGGGACATCGTGTCGTAAGTAGAAATAGATATTTAATGTTCAGTCTAATAAACTTCACTCATTTTGTTGACCTGCTTCCGCTGTGTTTTGAGCTGCAGATGTGAAGTTTGTGAACGAGTCGATTCTTTTGATCGACTCCATTAAGTGAACGATGAAAGCAGATTTGTAGTTGTGAGTGAGCCGTTTGTTTTTGCAGGCCATTTGCATTTAAGAATGGCAAACGTATCATAAAGGAGTAAACAACGAGCAAGGGTGGACACTAACAAAGTAGATTTACTTGAGGACTGTACATAAGTACACTGTAACAGGTTATTATAAACTTAACAGCATTTTAACTGTAATATCTACTACGTAAACAGCTAGGGATGGGAATCGAAAACCAATTCCAGTTGAGAATCGTTAACAGCTCCATCAAAGAATCGATATCATTAATCTTTTTGCTAATCAATTCCCTTATCAATTCCTTCCACTGACAGGGTTCAGAAGTGTCAGAATTGTGGCTTAATTTTAGTTACACCTACTGCACAACCTTAAGTGAGTGGAAACACCAACAACTTGCAAAAGCAGCTATCTATTCTGTTATGTTTGGCATTGTTGCCACTGAAAATCAGACCATTTGTCCACATGCAAAATTTGCTGGAATCGATAAGGGAATCGTTAAAGAATTGGATCGATTAGCAGGATGGCTAACAGCATTGGTATTGATAAAATCTTATCAATTCCCATCGCTATAAACAGCTATGCAGTAAATTCTTGTAAATGGCAAATATTTTGGATAACATTCAGATTTTTGAAAAATATACAGAATTTACCATAAAAACAACAGTTATTTACTGTAAAATGTTCATACAATAAATACTGAAAATGGTACTGGATCAGGAGAAAAATCCCCTTTTCCCAGGAAAACTGACCAATAGCAGGTAACATTTTTTTGGGTAGTTTTTCACATATTTGGGTGAAACCATTTTTTGAGTAAATGTATTTTGTTACATAAAAACTATATATGTCTTTTTTTTTCAAAATTATGTCTTGACAATACATGGTCAGTAAAATAGTTAAAGAAATTGTTACCTGAATTAAAATACAGCAAGGTCAATTAAAACGTCATTGAAAAATGATACTGTACATGGAAAAATAGTAAAAGATGCCGTTTTTGATAATACAGTGATAATGTTGTAAAGTGTAAGACAGTAATGATTCCTTGAATGAAAATAGAGAACTAAAACATTCATAGAAAATAATATATTTTCTATTATAGTAATATTCTTGTTTATTTAAATAGAGTAGTACTACTGTAAACATATTTACAGTAATTTACTGGCATCTTGATGTCAGTAAATTACTGGAAAATTTACAACAACCTTTAGTGTTTTCAGTTTTTAAAGCACAAATATTTGACTGCTGCAATTTTCTAAATACAGTGTTGAGTAATACTTTAATGTTCTTACGCTTTATGGAAGAGATTTAGAGACATTATCACAGCAAAGTTCTTCAAAAACGTACTTAAGATAATATAGATCATACAGAATTATTTCTGTTTGATATCTGGGTTTTCTGCATATTTGTTGATTTATGGATATGACTGGTGGGCCACATTTAGTGAGGTTGAGGGCCACATATGCCCCCCGGGCCACTAGTTGCCCTACCCTGGTCTAGATACTTTTAAGTAAAGCTTTGAAGTCAGAATGAAACTTCTTTTCTCTTCTAAAATGCGATCTACGTGTGATTTGCTCATGTGGTGATACTGTACCTGTACCTCAGATCATCAGGTAAACGTTGAGCTAACATACTCAGATAACAGTTTGTCTTGGCAGTAATGATGTACAGATGATGATTCCACACCCGGGGACCCATCGTTAAATCTCAAATCCATGTTTGAGATTGTACAAATGAAGAATGATTCATACTGTTTCAATGTTTGCTCCGTTTACCGTCCACAAACTTCATCACCGCCTACAAAAACTGTATAACCTGAGAAAGCGTTGAGGTAAGGTCAGCTGCACACATTCAGAGATTAGTCAGATCACTGCTTTGCTGTTTTGGAGGGGGGTTGAACAAAAAAATTAAAACAGCAATGGTTGTCCTTTTATCGGCTTCAGTCGTGTTTTAATAAGCATTTCAATAGGCTACATAGCATGCACACGTGTCAAAGATTGTTGGTACTCTTGCGTGAAAGAAAGGAAACCCACATGGTCTCTGAAATAACTTGAAACTGACAAAAGTAATAATAAATAAAGTTTACTAAAAATGAACAAATGAAAATCTGACACTACTTTTTAATTGTTGTTCAACAGAATTATTAAAAAAAAACAAACTAATGAAACTGGCCTCTACAAAACTGATGGTACCTTTAACTCAATGTTTTGTTTCACAGCCTTTTGAGTCAATCACTGTAACAAGGTGATTTCTGTAACCCTCAATGAGACTTCTGCACCTGTCCACAGGTATTTTGGCCCACTCCTCATGAGCAAACTGCTCCATCTGTGTTTAGGAGTGAAGGGTGTCTTCTCCAAACTGCATGCATCAGCTCCGTCCACAACCAGGGATCATAGAAGGCCACTTAAGAATAGTCCAGTGTTTTGTTCTGAGTCATTCTTGGGTGTCTTTAGCTGTGTGATTAGCTCATTATCCTGTTGGAGGACCCATGACCTGTGACTGAGACCAAGCTTTCTGACACTGGGCAGCACATTTCACTCCAGAATGTCTTGATAGTCTTGAGATTTCATTGTACCTGCACAGATTCAAAACACCCTGTGTCAGATGTAGCAAAGCAGCCCCAGAACATAACTGAGCCTCCTCCATGTTGCACAGTAGGTACTGTGTTCTTTTCTTTGTATGCTTCATTTTTGCATCTGTGAACATAGAGCTGATGTGACTTACCAAAAGCTCCAGTTTTGTCCCATCTGTCCAAAGGACATTCTCCCAGAAGCTTTGTGGCCTGTCAATATGCATTTTTGCAAATTCCAGTCTCACTTTTTTTGTAATTTTATTTCAACAGTGATGTCCTCCATTAAGTCCACTCTGGCTCAAACCGTGACAGATGGTACGATCTGATTGTAAGTTGTTCTGGGCTCTTTGGTTACCATTTGTATTATCCGTCTCCTCAATTCCAGCACAGGTACTCTTTTACTCTGAAGCCTCACTGTTGTAACACAAGCATGGGCACTTACTTCAAATTTAAAATGAGTGAACATTTGCAAAAACAATGAAATTGACTGATCTGATTTGATTGTCTATATTTCAAAAATATGAATAATAAAGTATTAAAGTTATGAAATAAACAAACCAAACAGCAACAAAAAAAGAAAACATGGGGTGCTGGTTTGGCATAGTGGTTAGCACCCCATGTACATGCTTCTGCCGGTCCAAGTTCGGATCCCTGTGACCAGTTTGCAGAGTGTCTTCCCCTGCTCTCTCTCCCCCTTTCACAAGCCTATCCACTGTCTCTCTCCTATCAATAAAGGCACAAAATGCCCAAAAAATACATTTAAAAAAAAAAGAAAACATTTTATACATAAAATTCTTTCAGTGTTAATGTTGTTCGATGTTTGAAATGGAGTAGAGAGAAGCTCTGCTTATCTTGTCCTACCCCATTTTTCATCAGTGTTTCACTAATCAATCAGCAACACATATCAAAAAATAGAAATTAAAACAGAGGAGCAGAAGAAGACAGTTTACAATCATCCACTTCAGCTTTACCTTCTGGTTGTTCATTGATATGTTAACTGAAAAGGTTTTTATCCTTCCATTTGAATTGCATGATAGTTTTTACTAATTTTGATGTTTTCTTCAATATTAATAAAAAAAAAAACACCTCACAATGCCAAATTCACATACTTTTAAGATTTGTTGAGCAAGGTGCTTTATCATGTCAGTGTCCCTCTATAGTAACACCCCCTTCTCTGATCTGATCAGTTTGAACATTGAAGATATCCTTTCTTTGTGTATTCATAAAATAAACTCAATAAAAGGTAAAAGATTCTAAAATTTAAGTTTGTATGTAGAAAAAAAAGACAATCGTTGAAAAAACAAACAAAATCCTGACTCTAATATCAGAAATCTGACATTTATGTCATATTTTCTGTCTTTTTCACTGATTCACTTGTTGCAGTGGCCCTAATTCTCTGTCATATTATTTAAGGGTCCTAAATTAACACCTACAGGGCTGCAGATGACAGGTGGATTATTGGTTTGATGTAAATTCAGAGGGCAGATAACATATCAGTTTATGAGAAACAATCTCAGGTGTTAAGGTGTGCAGGTGTAACTGCAGCACCTTTCTGTCCGTCAGAGTCATGGAGTTATTAGAATAATCAATCAAACACACCAAACCAAATGTATGCAGCTCAAAAATATCATTTGGACAGAGGAAATTTGCTTGGCCAGTGAGTCAGAAGAGAACTTTAGACCCTGAACGAGCTTCATTAGAAATGTTTTTGTCTGTGATGTCTTGTTGAAAAAGTAATAGGCCTACTGCTTTGAGTTTGATTTATAGAGAATCAGCCTCCAGGGTCCTTCACATCAGCCTCTGAGGGAAGAAAATGATTGACGTCAGGGAGGTTTGTGGCAAAGTCTAAAAATAAACCTCCTTTCAGTGTACGTTCTCCGTGAAAAACAGGCTGTTTGGAGAAAATAGGGCTGCTATTTTAGAGTCTGTGTGGATTGAATTAAATAAAGAAATCTAATAAAGGCAGGATGAGTATACCAGGGATTTTTCAGAGTTCAGACTCTCTAAAAATCCAGATATTTCTTCCAGGATGCCTTCTACTCAGAGGAAAGTCACTCCTCCTATAGAAGCTCAGACACTTTCTTTTCTTTTTCTTTATATTTTAGCTTCAAGCCAACAGAAGTACAAACAGTCCTCAGGAGAGTTTGTCTCCTCACAGCTCTGAGCCTGAAGACACAGATGTCTGGATATTCATCATATTTATTCAGACTAGTTACGTAGTGGTTACCGGTAAGTGGTAAACCGTGGGAAAATTTACCACCGTTAGTATTATCGTTTCCTGTTTAAATTACTGGTAAATTGTGTTTGATCACCACCCTGTGGCAATAACTCACGGTGATGCTGCTGGAACTATGTGTCTGCTCCTCGGTGAAGCAGCCGTCTCTCACAGATGAAGGCGTGCATGAACAGTCCGCAGTGTTTGGCTTCTGAAAGTACAGCGAAACTGACTGAGGACAGTCACCCTGTCTAAAACATGAAGCTGCGATGAAAGACAAAAATTTGCGTGATTTAAACTGCTGTGACTCCTCGAGTGAGTGAGCAGACTGAGCCGGAGAGAGTGAGAAGATTGAGTGAGCCAAACCTGAGTGAATTACAGGAACTGTTACATTATTTTCTGTGGAAATAGTGTATAAATATTGTAAATAACATCATTGGTATCATTCTGGAGTGTGTTCTTGACGTTCTTTTGCCATTTATTTGTCTTTTTTTGCCGAATCTCATAATTGATCGTCTTTTTCCATCATAGTTCACGTTTAATGGATTTTATAAATCATAATTTGGAAATATTGGAGGAGGAAATGTGGAGGAGATCTGCCAGGGAGAGGGGAGACCAGAGGAGAGTCATGAAGGGGATAACTGGACAGAAATTGCTTCAGGGACTATCGTCGGTCAAAAAAAAAAAAAAAAAGGCCCAACATAGCAAGCTGTAATATGGACTAAAAAATGTGTGAGTGTATGTAAAACAGGTTAAGTTTATTTTTGGTCATCTTCAAACTTTCAACATGTTCATTCAATATTGTTTATGAAGAGAATCCTGTTTAAAGTTAATATCTGCTTTTTTCTTTTCCTTTATTTACACACAGTTTAAGCATTTATAACATAATAATGACAAATACCTGCTAGAATTGTTTACTTTCATTTCTCATGAAAAAAAGAGTAAAGAAAATTACTTATGTGACATTTCCTGATGCATTTATGAACAAAAAGACAAAAAGACCTGTTATAATTATATTAAAGGGATTCAATTATTTCAAGACTGTATAAAATAAACATTTTGAGCACACTGCAACAATACCCTGCTAACTGTGATCATTTTAGTCACAATAACCGTGATATGAAATTTTCACACAGTTACATTCCTAATTTAGACTCACAAAGTGTTGCAGCTTGATCTTTGCCCGTCACCCTGGGATCCACGGCTCCTCCTCCTCCCTGCCGGTCATAATCTGAGATGAATCGTGTGTCTGGTTTTCTGTCTCATCCTGTGAATCTCGCCCCCTCATTCTCCTGTAAACAAACAAACAAACTCCAATGTCTTTCTC
Organism: Scarus forsteni; assembly: GCA_036419115.1. NCBI lineage: Eukaryota > Metazoa > Chordata > Actinopteri > Labriformes > Labridae > Scarus > Scarus forsteni. The sequence continues at coordinate 13,327,220 of JAZDUH010000536.1, forward strand.
CTCCCTCTGGTTTCATATTCTACGTGAATGTGTGCAGTTTGATGCAGCTCCTGTCTGCTTTCTCTGTTTTGGTTGTTTGTCTCTGTCTCCGACATCGACAAGAGGATAGAAATGATTTCCCTCTCTGCCATGTGTGTCTACTTTTCCATTTATTTATGCAGTGTATTTATTCATGGGTTTCCTGCAGGATCAGACTCACAGAATCTGGTTTATATTCGTAATGTGAGCAAAAAATGAGTTTGAACACAACCTAGTTGGAACTTTTCTCCTCCATCAATGACTCAGTGAAGCAGAGGACATCTTTTAGCCAACATGTCAAACTTCAGAAGTAAATAAACAAACTAAAACAAGATAAAACTAGAGGAGCACAATCTTCTGCCAACATCTCATCTTTCCCTGGTGAAGGTCTGAAGCTGAAACATTAAATAGTTTATCTTTGAGTTTGGGATGCTTGAAAGCTGTGTGAATGACAAACCAGGGCTAAAGGGACTGTGAGGAGTTTCTAAGTAATTACAAAAAAGTCTGACTTTCAGATATATGCCTGATCGAAATACCAGTTTAAGATGAGTTTTATAGCATCAAAATAGGTTAGCTATAAATGCTATTCCTTAGCTAAGTGGTCGGGTCGGACAGGGCTGGACTGGCCTGGATACTCAACTTCAGGAACAAGACAATTAAAACTAGAGCAAATTTATATTATTCAGACACGTCTTAGAGCACCGCGCTGTAAGTAGCAATATATATAGCCGGCTACAAAACTACGATACTAAGTTTTCCAAAAAATTGCGTACTCGTATGTAACTAGAAAGAGATACATTACCTCGTCGCTTTGCATCCTGTAAGTTGTTGAAAAAAGAAGTTGTAAAGCAATGCAGAGTTCTGAGGAAGGTCAGAGCTGCTATACAACAAACACACGCTTTGGCTTCGGTCATGTCTTTTGGTGCGTTCCAGTTGTAGTCAGAAGTAAGAATTTCTGGTTTCCGAGTAGGAAACTGCAACTGGAACGTCCCCCGAAGTCGGAATTTCCGACTGGGAACTCGGTGAAACCTCGCCACCCCCGAGTTGACAATGGAAGATGGATGCCCCCAGTGTGAACAGTTATTTAGCTCCTGTAATAATCCATTTATTTGCATTTCTGACTGGGGTGTGTCGCTCTAGATCAGCTGTATACATACTATTGTTTGACTTATATTTACAAAAATGCTGCCATAGTGATAATCACATTCTTCATGTGATATTTGTGAACAACAACAGAGGGTGTGCTAACAACAGCTAACAATAGCTGGTAGATCGGCATGTTTTTTTCTGACTTCAACTGGATTGCCAATAAGTCAGAGATGATGTCACTCCCAGTTCTGAGGTTACTGGAACGCAGCATTCCGACAGTCGCCGCGCGTGCTCATGGGTAGCAGAGTCTTTATGACCCCCGTGATAGATTCTCCTCGCAGCACCTTTAATAATAAATTGTCTCCAGTGCTGCATCATATTTTTTTTTCTTTAAAATAGTTTTGCTGCATTTTAGTGAAGTCAGAGGTCTGCTTTTTCCACTTTATTCCTTCATCTTTAAAGCTGGACAACAGTAGCCCCTCTGATAACCTTCAGACCAGCCTCGTTCATGGAAAGCACTTCAAGACAGAGGGGAAAACTTCAGACCAAAAAGCTTTGGGATAAATAATTCAGCTCCAGGCACTCAAGATGGATTAATATTTAAATAGAAATATTTGAGATTACACATGACATTACGCTTGTCCTCAGGGAGTGAATCTTCAATTCTTTCTCAGCTGCTCATAATCAAAGGATCTTATCAGGAGCTGTAGAGGCTGAAAGTTCAGTCATGACTGTGAAGGATGCTGACGGAGCGTCTCAGACCCAAACATCTTCAACAGTGTCATTTTTGACTGAATCCAGTATGAGACACGTGTGACACTTCACACTACCACTCGTGAACTTTCAGTAGCCTCGACACCAGCTATCTGATCACCTCCTCCAGGACTGTTAAAGTTTTGACTGTGTTTTTTGGTCCCTTTTTCTTTTTTGCAGGATAACTGAAAAAAGTTGTGAAAAAAAATTCTGATGTGAATTTCAGAGAATGTTGGTCATGGCAGAGAAAGGAGTGGAAACATTTTGGTGAACCTCTATCCAGGGTTTTTTCAAGAATTTCTTACCATGGCAAGATCATGCAGTTTCCAACTTTGTGCTAGAAACTCAGCAGGTTCTCTGTAGATATTTGGGACTTTTTCAGTGAATTTTGGTCATGGCTCAAGGAGAGAGAGATCAGGTTTTAATGGTGTCCAAATCAGTTCACCACATCCACAATAAGTCACTTGACAGTGTTGGACATTCCTTGTCGAAGTAGACTTTATAAACAAAAGCTCCACTCCATATGTCATATTTCATGAGTAAGGACATTAACAGGATGAATTTGACATTTATTTTTATTGTGTACAGTGGATAACAACAACATGGCCGATACGTGAAGCAGATAACGGTTTGGGGAAACTTCATGGGGAATTCACCGTAGCCCTCTGGCATGACAAACCCCCCTCTATAAGGCCGTTAGGAAAGAAGGAAGATGACATTTTAGGAAAGGGGAGAGAGGGAGGGGTGCGTCGCGTGTGCGAAACAAAAGAGGGAAATGGTCAGTTAGAATTTACAGGAATACAGGAAGAGGCGTGGTTGAGGTGTGGTCCTGCTCCTGAAATTCTACTTAAAACTCCACTTAACATTCAGTAAACTAGTGCTTTCATCATATATGTTCATATTGACCAAGAAAAGGGCATTGAATGTGATGATACTCTGCTGTTGGTGCATCAGAATGCTTGGTCAGTAGCTTGAAAGCTACAGCAGCTAAAGCAGGTTTCTTCTTAAATTTATTTAATTAATTCATTAGACTAAAATTTTGGATGGCTGAAAAGTAAAGACGATAGATAGATAGATAGATAGATAGATAGATAGATAGATAGATAGATAGATAGATAGATAGATAGATAGATAGATAGATAGATAGATAGATCCCCCTTTGAATAGTTCAGGTATCTAGCATCTCATACAGAGTACCTACATATTAGAATAAATATATGCCAATATAAAATCATAAACATATTAACAGGTTAAAGAAAATAGAAAATACATACTCTTTAACACTAGAACTACCAAGACAGTCATTTTAACTGCTTTCAAAATTTGCAATGTCATAACTCTGATTGATTAATATCTGCATACCCATAGGACCCTGACTTTTCCTAAATGTGGGTATATTTTCTTCTGAAATTGTTCTTGCATTAAAATTTCAAAACACAAAAGAGTTGTGAGTATTACTACCTCAAACTACCATAGCAGTCAAATTGACTGCTTGCAATTTAGCAGCTCTTTCTTCTGCTCTATTGATTGCTTGTTTGTTTTTTGTACTATTTGAAGCTGCTGGGTGGCTTTCCTTCTGCAGAATTTATTCTGATGCTAAAATCGAGCTAACAAGAGAGGCAAAAGTGATTACTAGAAGGTGATTTAAAAAACACGGGGCTTCAGTCTTAGTTCAGAGCCTTGATAAGGAAGAACAAGAGCAGGTTCAGAGAGTAATGTCTCTTGATGCTTGGAAGAAGGTTCATCTAGCTCTGGGAATCACTTCAAAAATATTTTAGAGATGCCCCCAATTTAAAAAAAAGATGACTGGAAACATCAAATTATACATTTGCGGAAATCTCGTCTGCTAATTTTCAAGCAAGAAAGCCTACAGTAGGAATCCTTATTCTCATACTGTAATGTAAGCATGGACTAGTTTTTTGTGTTCTTGAGAGCTTCTTAGTCTACGTATAGACCAGTGGTTACAAACCTGTGGTCCAGGGCCCACTTGTGGCCTGCCAAATAATGACCTCAGCCAAGGAGGTTATGTTTTCGCCGGGGTCTGTCTGTTTGTCTGTTAGAAAGATTATGCAAAAACTTCTGAATAGATTTACATAAAAAAAAAATGTACCAGGTGTGGAGGAAGAAGCCATTACATTTTGGTGCTGATCAGATCCAGGTTGATGACACAAAGCACTGAAGTTTATAATGGCAAATCCCATTCGTTTACATCGTTATGGAAATTGTAGTTTATTTACAAACTGACATGAATGTGTTTTAAGACACTACATTTCCTAGCTTCTCTTGCCATGCCAGGAGGACTTCTGCTAACATAACAGCCTGGTAGATCGGCACATTTTTTTCTGACTTTGTAACTATAATGGCGATAACTTGAAGGTCGTGTCATTCACTCTCTCCTCTTCTGATGCAGTATTCTCCACATGGAGAGATATGAGTGGACACTCGGCTGTCCAATCAGAGCAGAAAAGCCACTGAGCTGAGCTGCTTGGCAGAGGTCTGTGCTCTCTGAGTGCTTTTCTAGTTTACATAATAGTATGGTTTTCTTATGTATGGCTTTTTGTATTATCAAGTGTACTATGAAATGGAAATGACCTAATGAGAGGAGTATTCCATGAAATAAAACTTTTTGGATACACCGTTTTGGTGACAGAGCAACATCCTAAAACTTTCGTGGCAACTACTGTGCCAACCACACAGTGGCGTAGTTTACGTGGGGTTGGTGGGTTATGAAAACCCACGGGCCCTCTTCACCACACTTCCAAGGATTTTTTGTTTGTTTGTTTGTTTAAATCTGAGTCAGAATGAGCGCAGCAGCTGCCTTCTCTGCAGCAGCAGGTTAGTGTGTAACGTGGCGTCAGACTGGGTCACTGTATTATGTTGCATATTAAGGGGGGGATACCCCTGCCGATTTGAGCTGATCCATTGGCCCATTGAAATGTGATTGGCTCAGCCGCGTATTGAGCCAGACCGAAGACGAGAGATGAAAAAAGATGAAGAAAAGACAGATGCCGCCAGAAAAAGCCGCTAGTGGAGCGGAAAAACGTATGGCTCGAAAAAAAAAAAAGAAGAGAAGATGCAGCCAAATGCGCCAAACTTCCGGATCTTTTCCGCCACAGTGGGGTCCTCACAGGGGCGGAAAACATCCGGGTGGTGGCCCAGGCCTGTGACGATGCGAGACCGAGCACCGCTACAGCAGGTAGACATGCAGGTAAACATGCACTGTCTACTGCAGCGACATGGCGCTACATCATCTCAACCACACAAACACAGCGATTTCACCCATATAAATGGAGATTAACGGCTATTTTTAAACCGATAAAAAGTGGTTGTAAACAATAATGGTCCACATGTAAGGGCTTGCACTTAAGAGTGTTTCCCATACATTTGTTAACTTGTGATTATTATTTATTATTATTATTATTCTTATTGTTATTTAGTTTCAAATCTGCATTTGCTTCTTCTGGACCATTTGACTGTGCTTGCTTATAATGCTCTTCTGTGCTATTTTAAATTTTTCTGAACTTCACCACAGTAGTCCAAATAATTGTTCAGGGCACATTCAGAAAAGCCATACATTATAAATCATTAATTTTCTATGTCAATAAAAATGAAATCCAGAGGCTTTATTATAACATTTATTATTAAGTATAGCCTATATTGAGGGAGAGCATGAAAGTGAGGCAGCATTAGGTGCACAGGCAGAGCGCACTTTCAGTCACCTTAAACTGATCAAGACTTATCTGCACTCAAAAATGAGCAAGTCTCGCCTCTCAAACCTGGCATTACTTTTCATTGAGAGAGAGATGTCTGGGAAGACTAACTTGGACAAGGTTGTTGATACGTTTGCAAGAATGTAAAAAAGAAAAACACATCTCAAATAGTGGCGGTAATGAGAGGTTGTATTCAGTATACATATTACATATTATTAGTTTATATATTTTTTAATTTTACTTTTTTTCTGTCCTCTATTCTTGTGTGCAATGCGGCATGCCAAACATCCAGGCCCCTTTGACACATATGAAAACCCATGTGGAATACATCCCAGCTACGCCACTGCAACCACAAGAGCATTCATGATGGTTAATCAGCTCTCTGTTTACAGTGTCTTATGATGACACCAACCTACTTTGAAGACAGAAGGAATTTGATTGCATTTGAAAAAGAAAAGGAATTCGATTCAAGTTTGCATGTATATGTTCAGAAGTTAAGTTTGTGTCCACTGAATTAAGAAAAATCTCATTCATTATAATTTTTATTTTGTGTCCTGGACCATTTTTAACCTTTTTCATCAAATTATTAGTTGATATTTTTATTGATTGTCTGAATTATTTCAAAAAATGTCTGAGCAGTTAAAATGACTGCTTTGGTAGTTCTAGTAGTGGCAGAATTCTGGTAGACTGAGTGTTAAAAGAAGACAATGACTAATGACAAAAGACATATACATGTCGAGTATAGTCTTCAGGGGCTTCACCTTAACCCAAAATTTCCACTTAGTTCACCTGTGGAGCGAAGCGTCCAGGCTGCATCTTGTTCCGACGACAGCTTGTATTCTCACAACAAATCAACATTATTCCCACTATTTCAGCAGTATTTTGTCATGACCTGGAAACTCTGAGCACGTGTTGTTCTGTGTTGGGTCGATGTGGAGACTGCAGCGCTGAAGAGGCTCCTATGAAAAACAGACTGAACGTGTATTTCCAGCGAACCAGTGCAGAGCTGCTTTCTCTACCGATGAATGAAGGTGCAGGCTGTGGAACAGACTGAGTGTGCGGCATGTGCAGGATATGCCGGAGGACTATGGGGAGAATGGGGTTAAGACAAATTTTTTATTGTCATTCAAAAAATACACCGCGGTTGCACACATGAATGAAATTTTGTTGCAAATAGCTCAGACAGCAACACATAAAGCAAGATAATTTAAAATTAAATACATGTTGTTTGATTTTGTAATAAAGAATAAAACACACCCACACACACCAACACACTTCAAACATAGAAAATAGCTCCCTCCTTCATTAATTTGCTCTTTTTTATTTTATTTTTTTGTTTGTTTTGTGTTGTTTCTCTTTTTTTTGTTTGTTTTTTGGGTTCCCCCTAAATGGTAAAACCACTTTGCTTGTTTGTTACGTAACCTGTCTTGTTATATGCCTCAGTCTGTATTGTTTGTTTTTGCAATAATTAAAATATACATGTTTTAAGACAGAAGTATAATAACAGTGTAAAAGACAGATGGCAAAGAGTGTGAAACTAAAACTGTAGCAAAAGAAAAGTGCTGGAATTCTTATAACAAGAATAAGACAAACTGGATCATTGCACTGAAATATTTCTGAAGATTTTGCAGAACACCACTGGGTTATTGCATTAACTTATTGAACAGAAGTTGCACAGTCTGCAAAACTATACTTTATTGAGAAGTCTTACATTTAGGCTCTAAAATTTGGTGTTTTCCTCATTTGCTGTCCCATGCCTGCAGCAGATAAATCAGGCTTTTCTCGAAATTCTTCTTCTACCACATCGATTCAGGAATGAGCTGAATTTGGGGGGAAGATTCACAGACATTTCATTTTATGAGTCAGGGTTCAGTATGTGTTTGGTTTGGAGCATTTTCTGTACCAAAACTTTCTCCTCTTGTCCAGTATATATCTCAAAAATACACATTTTTGCAGTAGTGTGGCAGTTTGTCTCCCTGCAGTGACGACACTTGATCATGAAGATGAAGCCGCGGAGAGGATCCGGGACTGAGGTTTGTACAGATAGTTTCTTTAATCTACATTAACATGCACGGCCAGACAGAAACAAAGAGGCCCTTAATCAGCTCTGGGACATGTGCAAATGTAGAAAATCAACTCTGCGTATGTTAAGACAGATTAGCTGAGGAGCTGATACATGTTTGAGATCATCATATGCATGAGCTTTATTCATCATGTCCTCCTGAGCGTACAGATATGAACACTGAGTTATATCTGAGGGATGGGAGCTGAAATATGATTACATGCAGCCCTGCACAGAGTGAGCTGTCTGCACAGCTGTACTTTTCTTTAATAATTATAAAGTGGTACAATAAAATACATATTCCATCATACTTATTCATCAATGAAGTGGCTATGTTTGGCTGTGTGCAGGGCTCTCTGGATATGAACATGTGGCATGTCACAATCAGTCCGACTTCAAATCCTGGAACCAAACGAGCCTCCACATCAAATACTGAGATTTCTTCCTCCACAGAACCGTCCACGGCTGTACTCTCACGCAGAGATTTAGGCAGGAAAAGGGACCAACAGCAGCATCAAATGCTGGAATAAAAAGGATCGAGTAAAGATCAGAGTGAATATGAGTGGGAGATTAAAAAGAAATGGTGACAGAGGAGGGCTGATCAGAGAACGAGAAGGTGGGACGATCAATCAGAGTCTGATTTTCATCCTCTTTTTAAAAGCTTCAGACACCTCAGAGATGTCAGTCTCTAACTTTCTGTGGCTGTTTGAACGACATGGATACAGAGAGATGAGGCCTTTCTGAGTTAGATCTGCAGCTAGAGTCAAGATTCCTGAATGAATCAGGGCTGAAGGTGCAGGGCAAATATCCAAAGAGAAGCTCATCAACCGGAACATTCATAGTTTTTGACAGCAACCTTTTCCCCCCTGATGAAAATTAGACAGTAACTAATAAAAACAAGAGCACATGGACAAAAACTCAAACTAAACTAACTGACATTTTCATCAACAAATAAAAACTAGACTAAAATGTCTGACAGACTTAATCCAATCAGACCTAATATGGTCATGTAGGAAGTAGAGACAAGTGATGAATCTATCCAATCACAGCTACTTTGGTTGTGTTAAAGGTTGGATGAGTTCAGAGGGACATCCAATCACAGCTGCCTTAGCTTGGTGGTGGTGGGATAAGTTGTGGAGCGATCCAATCAGAGCTGCTCTCTTAATGAATTGATATATTCATGTAGAGCAGGTTCGCTGTTTGTTGTCAGTTCTGGTATTGTAACTGAGATGCTCTGCCAGGTAGTCTAAATAAAGGTGACTGCATTTCACACAAAGGAACATTTGTTTCTGTTCATTTAGACATTCAGACTTTACTAACAGAGGGTTACTAATAAAGGGTTATTGATTTTATCCAAGAGGAAAACACGACTTCAGAAATTCAAGGAAACATAAAAATGCCTTACACTTTACACTTCAGATTTTAGTCGACTTAATTTACAGCAGATTGTATTGACTAAAACTAGACCAAAGTTAAAACAATTCAGATGACTAAATTATGACTAAAACTTAAAGATATTTTAGGCAACACACAGAAACTAAATTAAAAAGTGCTGTCAAAATGAACAGGTTTTCTGTGTCTTGGGGTTTATGATGTCATAGCCACACAGCCTCCGCCAACATGTGAGTAACCCCTCCTCCCATCAGACAATCAACTCAGAGCTAATTATCTGTAGCCCCGCCCCCTCAGTTCTGAGTGTTTCCAAAGTGGAGTGAAAAAGAGCTGCTTCTGATTCCCGAAGACAGCATTTTTCATCCTTTTATTTTTTTTACCTAAATCCTTGATTAATAGACATCAAGACACGAGGTAAACCAAAATTTTTGCTCATGTCTGAACTTAAACAACTTAAACTGTAAGACAGAACAAATTCATAATAAAGTGAAACAGCTCCTTTAACATGCGTTGCAGTTTCTGATTGGTCCATGCAGTACAGCTCTTCTGTCTGCAATGATGGGTATTGTTTTTGCTCTTATTTTAAATTTATTTTGGTAAATACTTAAGTCAGTTGTGCTCTACTTTCTACTTATTTTTATACTTCATTTCCTTCCTGCTTAAAACTCTATCGCTTAAACACCAATTTTCTGAGTCTAATTCCTTGTATGTGCAAATGTACTTGGTTATAAAAATTCAGATTGTGCTTCTGCTTCTGGTCAACCTTTATTTGCCTTATATACAGTGGCATATAAAGTTATTGTTAATTTACACATGCACACATGTTCCCCTTACTCATTTCTGTGTATATAGGTTATGTGGGCTATTAGCAGTATATGGTTGACCATTTGTATATGTTTATGTGTGTGTGTCTGATATGTGTGTGCACCATTCTGTAATCTGTTATTTTTATTTGGAATCAATAACTCTTTTACGAAGCACTGGTATCCTGTAGTTTGTGTCCAATCGTAGTGGGATGGTTATTAAAAACTGAGTGTTGCACAGTACTGCCCCACCAAGAATATTTTTCACCAGCTGCCACTGCTTCTATATGATACAACAATAAGCTGTATTACTTTGCACCACTTAAACTTTAATCATTTTAAAATTTCATGGACACAAATTCAGACATGACAGAGCACAATTTCTTAAAATTGGAGGAATTATAAGAGAGAAAAAAAGAAAATTATTTCCCACCCTCTTCTTCTATTAACTGTAAGACAAGCTGTGCTCTTGGAGGTTTTAAAAATTAATATTTATTTGTAATTAAACAAATAAATATAAACACACTAATGTGCCTGAGACATGAGACCTTTAAATGATTACCTACCCTTTACTTTTTAATATAAAGTATTTCAGGGCTATCTTAAATAGCAGAAAAAAACTGGTTGTAGATCAGCAGAAGATGTAGTAAAGAGAATCATCAGAAGAAGAAAAAGAAAATTCTGTTTTTAGAAAAACGTCAAATATATTTGTGTAACTCTCTACCAGTCTACTGGTTATTTTTTAAAAGTACATTTTTAAAAGGTTTTTAGGTGTTTCAGGGTGTTGCATTGATCAGGATTTTCTTTGTAAAATATTATTAAAAATGTGAAACAATTTTCGTTTATATTTTAAAATGTATAGTCATGATAAACCAAAGGTTTTTCCTACAGAACTGTGTTATTTATGTCTTTTAAATCATATTCATAAAACAGCTGAACCTGACTCTTTCCCTGGCTGGTGAGGCCCGGCTGTCTCGTGTGCCGGACAGATAACAGACGCCTGCAGGATGATGGAGCTTCACACTGAGCTGCTGTAACTCCACTGCTTGTTTTAAATGAGGAGTTTGAGGCGCAGCAGCAGCAGCAGTGGTATTAAAGTCAGTCAGTGTGTGTGTGTGTGTTTGGAGAAACATATTTTTAAATTAAAGTCCTGCAGGCTCTAATCTGTCCTCACACTGAGACTGAGACAAATAAACGGAGCTGCTGCCATTTATCAAACTGACGACTCGGCAGCTTTTTAAAGTCCACGTTTCCTTTAAGCCCCCAGTTCCACAGGGTCCTGTTTGTTTGCTCGAAGGCTGTCTGATAAAATCATATTCCTTTGGCTTTTAATGTGTTTTTTGTTCTCAATTAATTATTTGTTGGCAGAGGCTGCCCACTGCAGAGTCGAAATGTTGTAACACAAGCACAGTGTGGCTTTATTTCCTCTGAAATCAGCAGGGACGTCCCTGAAAACGATGGATGTCACCACGTTAAAATATTGAATTGTTAAAGTCACATTTAAGTTTTTAACATTTAAGGCAAAATAGCAAAGTTGAGGGTTTAAAGCCTACATTTTTAGATTTTAATGAAATCTAAATATTGAAGTCAATATAGTGAGATATGTTAAATCATCCAATTTGAGGCCAAAATTTAAAGAATCAAGATTAAAGGTTAAAATCAAAATGTTTATATCAAAATTTGAAGTATTGGGAGTGATGTTCAAATGTTGAAACACTCAGATTAAAGTTTAACTTTTCAAAATAGCAACCAACATCTAAAATCTTTAGATCAAAACAAATATTGAAATTAAAATCAAAATATCAAAATGCTGATGTAGAAGCTTAAAAACATCAAAATAAAAGTCAAAATATCCAAATCAAGTTTAGGATACTGAAATTAAAGGTAAAATATACACATGCTTGGAAAAATGAAAATGTTAAAATCAAAGTTCAGTGTTGGCAAATATATCAACATGTGGGATCAATGTTCAACTGACTAAAATTAAAGTAAAACAAAAAAATAAGTTTAAATTAAAAGAAAATGAGATTAAAATAAAGATATCAATGCATTAAGATCAAATTTTGACACATTGAGATTCAAGAAAAATCATCAAAATGTTGAAATTACATAAAGAAAAAGATCTGAGTTATAAAGTTGAGGGTTTACAGCCTACATATTTTAGATTGAAATGAAGAGTCCAAGTGTTAAAATCAAATGTTTATTAGTGAGACCAGTTTAAGCACCAAAGTTAAGATCAAAGTTTAAAAGTAAAATGTTGAAATACTGATATTAAAGCTTAAATAACAACCACATCTAAAATGTCCAAAATCAAATAAGAAGATGAAATTAGAATATCATATCAAAATGTTTATGTAGAGGCTTAAAACATCAAAATAAAAGTCAAAATGTCAAAAATCAAAGTTTTGAATACTGACGTTAAAGGTAAAATATACACATGCTTAGAAAAAAACAAAAACTTGAAAATAAAGTTAAATTTAAGTAAAGGCATTTAACATGCTGAAACCAATGTTCAACTAAAGTAATTAAAGTAATTCATCAAAATATTTAATTCAAATTAAGTGAAAAGACAGATTTAAACTGTTTTCTGAAATGATGAGATCAAAGTTTGACACACTGAGGTTCAAGAAAAACAATCAAACTTTGAAATCACATTTTAAATAAAAAGATTTGAGTTAGAATTTCAAAAAGTTGAGAGTTTGGAGCCGACATATTTTAGATCTAAACTGAAATACAAATGTTGAAATAAAACATTAATAGAGTGAGATATGTTAAATCATCAAAGTCGAGGTCATAGTGTCAAGAGTTAAGATAAGTTAAAATCAAAATTTAAGATCAAAATTTGAAGTATTGGGCGTGATGTTAGTATGTTGAAATAGTGAGATTCAATTTTAACATATCAAAATAGCAACCAATATCTAAAATGCCTAGAACAAATAAATATTGAAATTAAAATTAAAAAATTCAAAATGTTGATGTGAGGCTTAAAATATCGAAATAAACGTTAAAATGTCAAAATCAAAGTTTAAAATACTGAAATTAAAAGTAAAATGTACACATGCTGAGGAAAAATAAAAATGTCAAATCAAAGTTCAGTTTAGGTAAACATATCAACACGTTTTGATTAATGTTCAAATTACTGAAAGTAAAGTTAAATATCAAAATATTTTTCAAATTAAAAGAGAAGTAAGATTAAAATCAAGAATATCAGAAAGTTGAGATCAAAGTTTGACACATTGAGATTCAAGTAAAATTATCAAAAATTTTAAAGCCATGTTTAAAATAACAAAGAATTAAGTTAGAATAAAGTAATTAAAAAGTTTGGGGGTTTAAAGTTTACACGTTTCAAATTTAAATGAAAAAAAACCCAAATATTGAAATCAGAGCTTAAAATGCTAAGATTTGTAAATAGCTAACTTTAAGGATTGAGAATAAAGTGTCAAGATTAAAGTTTTATTTTAAAGTGTTAGATCAAGATGTTTTGATTAAATTCCAAACCGTAGAAAGTGAAATCATTTTAAATTGTTGATGTAATATCATAACATATCCCAATGTTGAGATTGAAGTTTCAAATTTTAAAGATGCTGTGGGGAGTTTCTAAGTAATTACAAAGAAATCTCACTTTTAGATATATGCTTGATCGAAATACACACATCAAGATGAGTTCTCGCAACCGAGTTGACAATGGAAGATGGATGCCCCCAGTGTGAACAGTTATTTAGCTCCTGTAATAATCCATTTATTTGCACTTCTGACTGGGGTGTGTCGCTCTAGATCAGCTGTATACATAGTATTGTTAGACTTATATTTACAAAAATTCTGCCATAGTTATAATCACATTCTTCATGTGATATTTGTGAACAACAACAGAGGGTGTGCTAACAACAGCTAACAATAGCCTGGTAGATCAGCATGTTTTTATCCGACTTCAACTGAAACACCGATAAGTCAGAAATTATGTCACTCCCAGTTCTGAGGTTACTGGAATGCAGCATTACAACAGTCGCCCCGCGTGCTCATGGCTAGCAGAGTCTTTATGGCGCCAGAACTAGATTCTTCTCAAAGCACCTTTAAGATCCAGGTCAAAATGTAAAAATGTTGAGAAAATGTCGAAATGTTTAGATTGAAGTTGCAACGTTGACCTTCACAGCCTTTTACTTCTTGTCAGAGCTCATTATTCTTGTATTTTAAGGGTTTGCTGTTGAGTTTATTTACTTTTGTTCCTTAATGTTCAGCATCCACTGTTTTTATCTCTCTGTCTTCTCGTGGTTTGGTCAGTTGTTACTCCTGATTATGATGTCAGCGTCAGAGAAACTGATCGATGGGGCACATTTCTGTCTGATTGTATGTTTGAGATTGTGATCCAATCAATCAGCAGGCTTCTGTGTTTGATGGGTTTGGATCAGAGACACGTGCTGTGCTGTCTCACTGTTATGGAGACCAATCAAACACAGACTCCTCCATCAGCTCGGCTCACTGTGTCTTCATCTTCTTCACTGTTTGTGTTTGCATCTTCAGAGGAGAACAGAGGCAGCCACCTCCACCTGAGGATCCTGTGAAGGAATAATGACGGGCAGAATAACAGGTACACTCATTTTTCTGCAGAGTCTTCGATTTCACACTCTGTAAAAATAAATCCATGGTCATTTCCTGCAGCGAGGGAGCGAGCGTGGGGGCAGCAGCACGCCTGCCGGGCTGAATGTGTGACACCTCCCTCACAATAACAGGAGGAGAGTGTGTGTGTGTGTGTGTGTGCGTGTGTGTGGGTCTGTTTGATGTGAGCGTGTGGGCGTCCTGTTGTTATCACGGCTGCTGCATGGAGCAGTAATTGAAGTCTGTGTCGTTTTTAAACCGTGTCAGAGATAATTTGTCTTCCATATGTTGAAAAATAATTACAATAAGGGCCCAGCGTGTTCAAGTGTTGATGTGAGCGTGCATTAATCCTCCCATGGCTCCTGGTTAAAGAACTTAAAGATGTCCTACTTACACTGCTCTGGTCCTTCAGTCCGTCCCTTTGACAATGTTTGACTCGTTTCTTAAAGGGGACTTTATTCTACAGCTCAGGATGAGGGACATGCCTGAAAGCCGGACATTTCCAAAAATGACATCATGACACAGAAACTTTTACAGTGTTTATGACACTGACGTTACAGCAAACAGATATTCTCCCAGACTGTAGGGGGCAGTGTTCCCAAAGAGTCTCATCTTCAGCATGGTGTACAGGAAGGTCAGAGGAGAGAGTTTGTTGGTATTGGCTACACCAATAAAGAGGGAAAAAGAGGAAATGGTCGAAGGTTTGTTGCTACCGGCTAAGTTGGAGAAAGAGAAGAAACAGGAGAAAATGGAAGAAAGTTGGTTGTCAGCTATGGCAAAAGAAGAAGAAGGAGAGGAAATGGGAGGTTTGTGGCTACCAGCTAAGTCAAAGAAGGAGGAGGAAATGGAAGAAAGTTTGTTGTTACTGGCTATGCCAAAAACAAAGAGAAGAAGAAGAGAAGGACATACTTTATTTATCCCTCATGGGAAATTAAAACTCTTTACACTGCAAAAACTCAGATCTTGGCAAGTTTATTTGTGTACTTCAAATTTTCATGTCTTACTTCTAAGATATATAAACAAAATTCATCTTGATACATTAGTACAAGCAATTCAGAGTTTATTTTTTGTTTTTAAGTTCTGAAATAAGATATGTAGCTGGACATGCCAGGTCATTTGGGCTTACAGTAAGTCTTGTGGGACTTTTGGAATTGAAATTACATGAATAAACTTCCTTATGAGTTTTTTGCAGTGTACACTCTGTTGTTGAGACATGCCTTACACACACAGTCTGAAATACACTTGCACAAACAGGTCCTATGATCATGCACTAATGGAGAGATGTCAGAGTGATGGCTTGCTGCTGCTGAAGAAGTGCTTCCAAGTAGTTTTGGGGTTAAGTGCTTTGCTCAAGGGCAATTTTGCAGTGCCCAATAGGTCAGCTGGCAGCTCTCCAGCAACCAAACCAACTTCCAACTACAGCTGGGATTCGAACAGGCCACCCTTCGTTCTCCAGACCAAGTCCCTGCTGACTGAGGTACCACCACCCTAACCTGACAAGACAGATGGACGGCTCCATATATCTGCCACAGAAATATTTCACTAGTCCATCTGGGTAGGAGCCCTTTGAATTTGTTTTCAGGAGCAGAACGTAAAAAAAAAACACAAGCTTGTGATTGGACAATCGTTTGGCTCGTCACATTCATCACAGACTAATCCACATCAAGCAGGGTTGCCTCCTATAATGTAGCATACATAGCGGCTAATGTAGCGGCTAATGGCTAACAACAGTTAACAACAGTTGATGGATGTTAGCCATAGCAGGGAACTTATACGCTAACAGTGAACAACAGTTAATGACCGTTAGCCGCTAACTTAGCTGCCAACAGCTAACGGCCTTTTACCATCGTCTTACATTAAATTGTACCACACAGATGATTCATTTCACACTTATATGTGATAAAAACTTCGTCAAAGACAATCCCTAAAAGTAAACTTCTGAGGAGGGCAGATTCTGCCAAGTTTCGCTGAGTAGCCATGAGGACAATAGGCTAATCGGCATGTCCGTTCTGAACTTCCGGTTGTTGTCATGTCCGCATTCTGCTGTTTCCGCCTCTCTTCCCTGATTGGGCCGTTAAGAATTCAGCCGAGTGAATTTGTTTGGCAACGGAGGCTGAATCAGGCAGGTGTGTCTGCTCTGCAAGGCTACCACCGCCCCATAAGAAGAGGAAGAGGAAGAAATGGAAGACAGTTTGTCGATACCAGCTACGCCAAAGAAGAAGAAGAAGGAATGGTAAAAAGGTTGTTATCTGCTACGCCAAAGAAAGACAAGGAGAAGATGAAAATTAAAGAAAATATGTTGTTACCAGCTATGCCAAAAGAAGAAGAAGAGGAAGAGGAGGAAAGTCTGTGGTCAAATGGAGAAACCATGAAGAGTTACTGCCTTCACTCTTGTTCTAGTGTGCTTACATTGAGGAGTCACACAGATGTTTACATTTCCAAATTTCTGTCAACAGTAGCTCTTAAAGTTCGTCATTTCCTCTTCTTTTTCATTCCTCTTCTTGAACATCAAAACATTGCATTTCTGTCTATATCAATATGATATATTAATATTCTGCTGATGTTAGTGGTGAGGGGATGGACCCCAGCCAACGCGACCCTGAAAGGGATAAGCATCGCAGATGATGAAGGACAACCATGAAAATATCTGGACTGAAAATGACCTCCAGTGTGGTCAATTTCAGAATCAGAATGAATTAATGATATTATAATGAATAATAAATAATTAAAAATAAATTAAATGAGAATGAAAATTAATGCTCGGGTTGGTGATTTGATTTAGATCCACTTTTTGTTATTCTGGTTGAAATTATCGTTATGTCCTGATGGTAATCACTGCATGATGAGTGCATAAAAAAGAGAAAAACAGCTGCTGTCTACAGCAGGAGTAAAACAGGGAAAACACCAACCAATCACAGCGACTCATTCTGAATTATTAAACCAAACTGATTCAGTGTAGCCGAGCTGAGAGGGATCCAGCTACACGGGAGAATGCTTACCTGACTGGGGTGTGTCACTCTAGATCAGCTGTATACATAGTATTGTTAGACTTATATTTACAAAAATGCTGCCATAGTGATAATCACATTCTTCATGTGATATTTGTGAACAACAACGCAGGGCGTGCTAACAACAGCTAACAATAGCTGGTAGATCGGCATGTTTTTTTCAGACTTCAACTGAAACACCGATAAGTCGGAGATGATGTCACTCCCAGTTCCGAGGTTACTGGAACGCAGCATTACAACAGTCGCCGCGCGTGCTCATGGGTAGCAGAGTCTTTATGTCGCCGGTGATAGATTCTCCTCATAGCACATTTAACTTTACTATAATAATGTTTTGGTGTTTTCTTACGCTGACTGAGACATGACTTGGTGTGGTGTGAAACATAAACATTGTGCTGAGGGTTTGGAGTTGAATCGGTCTTCTGGTTGTGAATCAGCGGTGCTGCATGTGAGCAGGGGGGTTATTTTGGAGGAGGGGTGAGAGGGGCTAGGTGGAGCCCTGAGGAGATGCTACATTCAAATTCATGCTAGTTTTCCAAAATTACTGATCCTTTGAGCAGGATGGACCACCTTCAGGTCATCATCAGAGTCTCTTGGACCTTTCTTTCATTACAGACTCATGTTTATAAAAATATTTCCCCTTTTTTTCATCCTCACCTGTTTTTCATCCTCACTTGTCATGTGCACGTGCTTCCCTCCAGCTTGTGGACCAGCTCATAATGAGTGAAGGTACTGCTGGATGATTTCTATGCATGTGATGTTCTACAGTTAATATTCCTTCATTTACTCAAAGTAGCACATGTACCAGCGCTGATGAATGCTGTGCTTTGTTTCTGTATGACTCCATACATGCTAATGCGCCCCCCCTGCTCGCAGGAAGCCTAATGTATGCACTGGCTTCATTAACTGAGTCTGAGGATCCGTGCAGCTGCCAGATAAAGCTGGAGGCAGAGAATCAGCTGCAGGCCTGCTTTTTATATAAAGTTTGTTATGAAATTAAATAAGTTTCCCACAGAGAGACAGCGTTTTGTTGCTGTAATTGATTTCTGAAATGTGCCAAATTGCTTTCCATGGTGAATACGGAGCTTCCGGTCTGATATAACGTCCTCTCCTCCCTCCTCCACTGCTCCATTACAAAACGATTGTGTAACCAGTGAATTATGTGTTATTGGACATGAACATTTCCCCAGCTGAATGACTGTTGCATAAAGTTACAACATAATGTCAATCTTTTCAAAGTAAAATCAAACAAATATCAAAGAATGTGGACACATTCAAGGAAGCAAAAAAACATGACAGCCTTCACTTATTATTTATCTCACCTGAGTTCAGAGTGATGAGAGGGAGGGAAGGAGAAAAACACAATGTCCCAGAGCAGCTGAAAAATAAATCAAAAAGCTTTAACAGTACAAGGTCAACAGAAGTTCAGACCAAGCGTCAGGACAGAGGAGACAGTGATTTAAGTGACTTTGGTGGTGTGGTTGTTGAGGATTTTCAAAACATTTCAAAAACAAGCCATCTCTGGGTTTAAAAAGTATGGTCAGAAAAACAGAAAATATCCACTGGAAAGTCCTTGAGGTCGGAGGAGAATGGTTGGAGAGGACAGAGGACAACAAAACAAGAAATCAGAAACTTTACAGTTACTCCCTCGCCTCCTATTTCACTGGCAGCTGTGTCTTGACCTACCAGTGTGATGTCATACCATTGTTTCACATTCAGTTTTAGCCCATTGGCTCAACGTAGCGAGCCCTACAAATGTAGCTGTTATACGGTAATATTTCTGTTTTAAATTTATCCATCAGTCATTAGCCACGGTCACATGATGTTTTTTTAATTTGGAATTAAAGTTTTCTCCTTCGTGTTTACATGGAAATAGTACTTCTGAAAGCACATTCATGCACCTTTATTCGAGACCTGGAGGGGGAATGGTTCTGACTGGACGGGGGTGGATGTGACGTAGTGATGTGTTTATGTCTACTGGAAGAAAAGCTCCAGCATCTCCATCAGGGAAACCTCGTCCAACTTGGATGCTACAGCTGTAACAGGTCCACATGTTCATGCCTACGTCCATCCACTCTTCCGTTAGGTCCAAGTCTTCTAAATTGTCTCTGCTTCAGTCCAACGCTTGCTTCAGGCAGTCATCCCGACCCGTCAGTGTCCCGTGCATCATTGCAACAGGACAAGGGAACAAGCATGTGCAGAATGACCAGAATTATTTAATTAATTTGAACATAAACATGATTGAGAAATTATTTAATTCTGATTTAAAATCAGAATAAACCAGCCACCTACTTTGGCAATTAGGTATTATTCAGAAGTATCATTTTCATTCTGAGTTTGGTGTTTATGTGGTCATTTTAGTCTCTTTAAAGAGGATTTGAGTTTTATTTGGAATTAAAGGGGGGGTTAAAGCTCTCATGTAAACATTAAATGTATTAACTAATTAGATTCATCTTGCCTTCTTAGAACATAAGTGTTAATAATTAACACTTATTAATGTATTAGCCAGCAATCAACCAGGAGAACAAGTTTAGTTGCAACAGAAATTAATCCAGCTCCAAAAATGCCGGCAGCAGTCACAGCCTGCTCTCCCCCTCTCATGCTCAGCCACATCTCATCAGCTAAACTGCTTCCACCTGCTGCTGTCACCTGCTCACCATCTCCAATCAAGCCAGTATATAAGCAGCTTCACTTTACTCACTCTTTGTCAGATTGTCTCAGCTCTCATGCCTGACTCTCCAGCACTCGTTTCCAGACTGCTTACCTGGTGCCGACCCAACTCACCTCCGACCTTGCTCCAAGTCTTAGCCCCGGTAAATCCACCAGCCTTCTGTCCTCGACTACAAGTATTGCCTGCCTGCTTCCTGTTCCTTGTCTGCCTGTGGCTGGTCCTCTCTCAGTCCGCTCCTGCTCAGCCTAAAGACCCACTGCTTCAGCTTCACCTCGCCAGCTCCCCTCCTCCATTGTTGTCCGCCACGCCGACTCCCGCTCAAGGTCAGGCTCCACTCCCAGCCCTCATCTAAACCACTTTCTAGGAAGAATTCCATCAGCAGTGAGTCTGAGCCTTTCTACCCCACTACACTCGTTGAGCCTTTTGAGAACTGTTGGATTTTCACATGCTCACCAGTCTCACACAATTCCTGCCTGCCTGGCGAGACAGCGGGGTTCGAATCCTTCCTAATCTGCCAGTTCTTTTCCTCCTGATGCATCTTGTGGTTAACTGTTTCTACATAAATCTGTTAAATAAAGACTGTTCGTACAACAAACCTAGTTCATTTGTGCTGCAATTGGGTTTACTCAACAGCCGTTATAGGCAGCAGCATGTGTGATAGGGACTGGTCTCATTTTCAAGGCTAAAAAATACATGCTACTTAGAAATGAGAAAATATTAAACTTTTTTTTTTTTATTGTAAGTTTTATATTCTATTTGGATCAAAATATTTTTTCACTTTCACTTCAATGTGTTAACATTTGATCTCACAATTCTAATGTAACTTTAAAAGTAGTTTTGAATGTTCTTAACCTTTTAATAATAACTTTGATAACTATTGGGTCCGTATTAGTGTGATAGTGTTCAGAAACATATCAAAAATAGAAAAACGACTGGATATTTGATTTGGGTTTTAAAAAAAGACAGCAACATCAAAATTGAAATACAGCTTTTTTTAAATTTTATTTTGCAATTATTGTAATGATTTCTATAGCCTTTATATTCAAACAATAACCCACAATTACCGGCAGGTAATGGCCACCACGGCAGCTCACCAAAATGAGGCAGCTGCCTCTAGAAGGCAGCCTCTGGTGCCTCGTTTAAAGTGACAATTACCAGCAGGTCGGAGTGGCAGCTGCCTCTGGTGCCTCGTTTAAAGTGACAATTACCAGCAGGTCGGAGTGGCAGCTGCCTCTGGAGCTTGATGTAAAGTTACACGATCACCGGCAGGTAGTGGCAGCCGAGACAGCTCTCCAAAATGAGGTAGCTGCCACTAGAAGTCAGCCCTCGCTGTGCCTCCTTCTTCTAGGGCTCTCTGATGGTTGGCATGTATAGGCACCACGCTGCCATCTACTGGTCAGTATGAGCAATATTCTTGTCGTGACAACTTCTGCACTGTAAAAACAAAAAAGTTGTGCCAACTCAAATTTTCAAGGCAACAGTCTCCACAGAATTTTTGAGTTTGAGGTCCAACTAAAAATCTTAAGTTTGATCAAACAAATAAGTTTTTGTTGAGATAACTTATCATTAAAGTTGTTGTAACTTAATTTTTTGAGTTGCACACAAAATAATTCAGTTGAATTAAAGCTCTGCCAACTTGTTAGTTTTTGTTCATAAAATGTACCTTACATATGTATAACAACTTCAGATTTCAAGTTCTGCAAACCAAAAATTCTGAAATAAAGATGTGCAAACATTTTTCAATCAGAAAATGTTCCTTTATATGTATTATGACTTCATGTTTTAAGTCCTACATAACAAGACTAATTCCGTCCACTTTTCTGTCACACACATAACTAACAAAACCAAGTCAGTTTTAATGTTATTCACCGTAACTGTATAATTGTTAACACTTTTCTTTATGATGCAGAGTCTCACTCAGTCTCAGTTTATGTGAAGTAAGTGGAATTTCCAAAAACAGTATCTCACAAAAGTGAGTACACCTCTCACATTTCTGCTAATATTTTATTAGATCTTTTCATGGGAAAACATTAAGGAAGTGACACTTTGATACAATAGTGAGTGTCCAGCTTGTACAACAGTGTCAATTTACTGCCACCTTGAAATAACACACAGACAATAATGTCTAAACTGCTGTCAACAAAAGTGAGCACACCCCAAAGCGTTATTTTTGTGTCCATCATTATTTTTAAGCACTGCCTTAACTCTCTTGGGCTTAGAGCTCACCAGAGCTTCACATTTTACCACTGGAGTCCTTTTCCACCTCCATGACCACATCGCAGAGCTGGTGGATGTTAGAGACCTCGTGTTCCTCCACCTTCCTTCTGAGGACATTCCACAGATGCTCAGTAGGGTTCAGATCTGGAGACATGCTCGGCCAGTCCATCACCTTTACCTCAGCTTCTTTAACGAGGGGGTAATCGTCTTGGAGGTGATCGTCCTGTCACTACCCCTCCCCCCCCACAAAAAAGATTGCATTAGTTTAAACCAGAAATATACACCACAAAAGGGGCCAATCTTTAAAAGCAACCCCAGAATAGGAATAAAGATAAAATTAGGAAAAAATGCTAATGCTCCAACTGAACAACAGAGCCTGCGAACAGTTGTTGTTCAGCTGGAGCGTTAGCAGCTACCAGCTAACATCAGAGAAAATTTTAAAATGAATGAACAAATAACTTGAATTCTCTTATTCTTATTCATTCTCTTATTTGAAGAGTCAGTCTATTTTATGGGGCTTTTAGGGGACAATGGCAAAAATGTCAAAGTGTTGTAACCAAAAAAACTTGGCACCAAATTCTAAAACTTGCTAAAAAAAAATTTGAAAGTATCAATAAAACACATTATCTGTTATTTTGGCAAAGTTATACATTTGTCTTGTTTAACAATGAATAAAACGTTCTGAATATTATGGTAACTTTGGAGAATTTGTGGACTATATAATATATATCCAATAAAATATATATAATTAATAAATATTTTTATTCCATTCACTAACAACTTAAAAATATATAATAAATAAATACATAAATAATATATCAAGTGTAGCAGTAGTGGATGGACATTGACAAAAATGAGAATGAACAGCTTCAAAAACATATGAAATTTCAAAAACATGTTCATTATTAGGCAAAAAAAAGAATTTATATCTGTAAAAGTACATGTATTAACTTTCTAGTGTTTCATGATTATTACAAAATAATAGATCCTCATATCCCCCAATATATGACCTTGTCAAGCAAAAACAAAAAAGCAGGTCAACACGGCAGGGTCCATATATAAATTCTAAAATTAGTTCATAGAAAATGTCCAATTTTAGTTGTTGGCATTTTTTTCCTCAATGAAAATAATAAAATGCACAAGTTCAGTTATACTTGCTGTCTCTCATTTTTGAATTTTTGTGCCACTTTTTCTTGAAAAGTAACATAGTAACATGGTGTGACTGTTTTATCAGTTTTGTAACCTGTTTTTTTTTTTTGTAATTGAAAATGTTACATTTTACAGAAAAATTCAAGGGCAATAAGATGTAATCCTCTTTTTGAATATACTAAAACACTTTAACAGTTTATGTATAATTTGTCAAACATTATTTAGAAAAAGCTAAGTCATTTTCAGTATTGGTCCTGGTCTTTATTGCAAAAACGCATATAATTTAATTTAAAAATAATCATTAAAAATGTATTTTCAAGTGGTAAATTAAAATGTAGTCACTGCATTTATAAGTACACTTGTATACACCCCAGATGTAAAATATTTAATATTTATCCTTTTGTTGTGGTAAGACCACTTGACATTTTCAGTCAAATTATTTATATTTTGATATACAAGGCGGACCTGACTATAAGTTGCAGGATCAGCTAAATTATGATAAAAATACCAATTTTTAGACTGGAAAATATGGTAATCTGTAGCACAGTAGGTTGTGTTTCATTTTCTGATACTTTTCTTTTCGTGAAATAAAGTAATGCGTTTAATGTCAGACTGACATTACTGGCATATTTATCTTCAGACTCAGGAGTAGTACTGGGATTTCTATTGAACTGTTTGTATTATATATTCAGTAATAGAAGAACGTTATATTCTTCATGAAGGGGAAATTTCTTGCAGGGCTCTTGGTTTACAGCTAATATGATTGTGTCTTAATAATTTACTGCTTTGTATTTAGAACTTTAAGAAACAGTTTTGGGTAGGAACTTACCATCGTATTGCAAACAACAGGAGCCAGGTGCTGCAGTCAAACTTTGCCTCTCAAGTGGCCTGGTGAACCTCAGCAGTGCATCTGTGCCAATCCAACCTGCTGCACTGTGCAGGAGAAAGGGTCCTCTTAGTATCATTGCTAATCTGTACTGTGCCATAGGCCAATATGTCAGTCTGTGGAGCTGTCTATACATGAATTCAATGTTTAACGTTATAGCATACACATCTCATTGCAGCAATTGTGAGCAATGTTTTGTTGATAGCCATTCCCCTCTAAAATTAAACAGATTTACTGCCTCGTCTGTTCAGGCACACAATCTATTATTTGCCAAGATAAGATCAACCTTTTTTCTAGCAACCTTTCAACAGGGAGTTTTTATTTAAAAGTTTGAGACATTATAATTCATGCTTTCACAGAAAAGAAACTGTACTGAATACACATGAAAAACACCTCCTCACCCGGGTTAGTGGTTTGGTGAAGCAGCATCTCACAGCACAGTCACCCACTAGCATGGTAGCTAGCTAATGTTCAAGGTGGCTAACATATCTGTAATGACCATGCTGTTTTAAGCTAACTGACAAAAATTAAAGTAACATTAATCCGCAATCTAGTCAAAATCAACAGCTAAGCTTTGATAAATACTCAAATAAAATACTCACCTTTATTGAGATAACATCCATCCAGGACAAGTGCACAGGAAAATGGCAGAACATGTGGGAACTTGAAAGTGCAGAAAGACCCCTGCAGATTTGAGTTGGAAACCCCGTTCTTTCTGAAAGCCAACTCAAAGAATTTAGTCATAGCCTCAAACCTTCAATTTTAAGTTCTGCCAACCTAAGTTTTTATATGAGACCAACTTTACTCAACAAACTTATAAAAGCTAGTTGAGATAACTGATTTTATGTTGTTTGCAACACAACAAAACATTTAATGTTTGCCTGACTTAAAAAGCTTTGTCAGGTCAACAATTTTAAGTTTTCATTTTTACAGTGTGGCAATACAAAACAATTCAGGCCATTTTTCGATTCGTGTCCCGTGCCATATTGCATTTTCTTTTAAGAAATTAAAGTTGAAAATCAAACCACTATTTGACTTGACTTTACTCGTTTCAGACAACAAAAAATATCAAGTTGAATTTCAATTTTGATGTTTCCGTCTTTTAAAACCAAAATCAAATATCCAGTCGTTTTTCTATTTTTGATATCTGTTTCCAAACGCTATATCCAATTACCAAAATAGACACGGACTCTATCAGAATTTGATGCATTCATTTTAACATGTGAGTTTGTCCAAATTAGCTGAAGTGACCTTCCAAAAGCTATTGAAGGTAATTTAAGAGAAAATGTAATGATCATAACTGTGCAGGGTGTTGTCAGCTTTGTATTTTAGGAGCTGAAGTTTGAGTGACTGGAAAAAAAGACAAACTAAGATCATAAATCTCAATTTTGAGCCTGCAGACTGTATTACTGTTTATACATCTATACAGTACAGTAAATGTAAAATTCTGCTATAGTCGCCTGAAAAACATCAAAAATCTCAAGAGTTCAAACTTTCTGATGAAACCACTGAGAGAGAAACTGTCTCACACTCCAGTAAACAAACTCCTTCACAACATTTCCAGTGTTTGGATTAATCACTCCTGACATCAGGGCACAGGAGGAAATAATCAAAGCCGACGTTCACCCACACAGCGTCCACAGAAGAGCTCGACTGAAGCATCAGAATCACACAACAATCATCTCAGTTATGATCTGATCACTGCAACCATAACAGTGTTTTGATTTCATGTAAAATTTTAAAGTATACGGGTAGATTGAGCTCGGATTGTGTTAAACATGAGTCCATGCCATGTTCTCAACCTGTTTGACTACTGCTCACCCGATTGTTCATAAAGTGGTGAACCCCACCATCCCATGCCGTTGATGATACGAGATAAAACAGGCAAATACACCTCCAGGGGCGTTAGAGATCTCTGGGTCTCTATAGGGCGACACTATGGAAGTGTGAATCACTGAGGCAGTTCAGGAGTTATATGGCTTTACTTGGAAAAACATGGTTCTGTAAACACATCAGTATACCGCATATCAGCAAACACTCTAAGAAAGATAAAGTTGCACAACATAGGTTTATACTTGTATGATAAAACTATAATGATCATAAACAATAATCAACAAACTCAATTAGCAATTAATGACATAAATCAGGACATAAATCCTTCAGTGCATGCCAACAGCAATGTTAATCTTGAGCACATATTTTAGCTTAGCAAGGGTGAACAAGCTAACAGTCAATTTAGCTAAGTGAACAGCCATGACATTGGAATACATAAATACGATATATAAATGAAATAATCATTGGTTAAGTCATAAATCAGCTGCTACTTACATTTGTCATGTACACACGTCAGAGAATCACACACTGCTCCACGGCCGATCAACATGTGGTCTCACTGCTCTTACGCTGCGTTCCAGGCGACCTGTAACTCGGAAATTTCCCAGTTGAAATCTCCGAGTTCCAACCTGAAAGCGTTCCAGGCAAATTACGACTTCGGTTTGAGCGCAAGGAATTCTGGAATGTAAATTAACCAACATGGCAGGCATTATAGGATTTATGCTTTATCAACTAACTCATTTGAGTGAAACAGAAGCAGAGAAATGGCACATAAGGTAACAGAAGCTTATACTTTACTGTGTTTGTCATTATTAAGAGGCCGACATATTGTTTAGGCAGTGAAGTGACGTCACAAGCCGTAACTCAGAGTACATCGATTTGGTACGAGTTTATTGGTGAGGAATTACGAGTTTGACTGCCGTTCCAGTGCACTTTCATGAGACAGGTGGGAAAAACATGAGTTATGGATTATCTGGAATGCAGCATAACATGCAACAGAGCAAAAAACTCTCGTGAAAACCCCGCCCCTTAAAGGGCCAGTAACAAACAACCCAGTGCAAAACAGTACACTTAATATTAAAGCTTTCCTACAGGGCGCCACAAAGTTGGAAAAATATACCTAAAATATTATTAGATTAAACTCATCATTACTATTAACTCTTAAAATGGAAAAACTCACATTAAATGAAATGCAGAACGATGCCCAATTAGAATCATCACCATTGATAATGTGCTTATTTGCAGGATGTCTGTTTTGAGGTAAAGAAATCTGAAACACAGTATAAATATTTCTTTTTCATTTGTCATGTTTTTGTCATGATCATGCTCTTTGTCTATTTACCCCGTCTGTCCTTATGTTTCATGTTTGCTTGTCATTTCCTGTTTTATTTTGAAAATCACTTTTCCTTGTCTTCGTAGGCTTTACTTCCTGTTCTGGCTTGTCTCACCAGGTGTCCCACATTACCTCTCATTACCTCATGTATTTTACCCTCGTGTTTCTCTGTCCTTGTTGCCGGATTGTTTTCTCTCATAGTCACTCTCTAGGCGTTCTTTCACAGTCACAGTTATTGACCCTTTTTGTCTTGACCTCGGTTTTTGCCTTTAGCCCTTTTTGGATACCTCTGCTTATTTTTGCCTGTCTTTTTGTGTACCGACCTTGCTGTCTGACTACCCGCTCTGTGTACCGAACCAAGCCTGTATGAGAACCTCCTGTTGTGTTTTGATCATAGAACTGTTAGTAAACCTTGATTTTTGCTTCACGGACCTGCCTCGTCTGCTCTTTGTGTGCCTTTGGTCCTGAAATTTTTAACATGTAAATTGGGTGACATGTTGTTTTTTAACTTAAAGATGCTATGAGGAGAATCCATGTCCAACAACATAAAGACTCTGCTACCCATGAACACGTGCGGCGACTGTCATAAAGACGTGACCCCAAGCCAAAGCGTGTGTTTGTTGTGATGCTAATGAATGCAGCTCGGACCTTCCTCAGAACTCTGCATTGCTTTACAACTTCTTTTTTCAACAACTTACAGGATGCAAAGCGACGAGGTAATGTATCTCTTTCTAGTTACGTAGCGGTAGTTTTTGATGTGTGACAACAAGCAATTTTTGGAAAACTTAGCATCGTAGTTTTGTAGCCGGCTATATATCGCTACTTACAGCCCGGTGCTCCAAGACGTGTCTGAATTAGAGCTGAAACGATTCCTCGAATAATCGCGATTATTCGATTACAAAATATCCTCGAGGCAAATTGTTTGCCTCAAAGCCTCGTTTAATATATAATTGTACATGTAAAATATATCTGGACTACAAAACAGTGCACGGTGTTTGACACGGACGGTCATTTCTGACGGAGTTAGCTTAGCACGTAGCTTAGCATGATAGCACGTCGTCACTGCTGCAGCATGTCAACAGTAAACATCCAGTCTGTGCGTCAAGTCCTCAGAGCGACACAACAGGATGACAGTCATGATACATCAACAGAAGCAGCTAATGTGATCAATAACTGAGATATGGGCTAGTAAATAACCTACTTTGATTATGGCTCTGTGTAAAGGCTGGTTCAGAACGTAAATCCATGCAGAGGCTACTTGCCCAGAATCACGTGTATTTTGTTCACATAATTTTCACATCCAATAACTTTACATTTAATTTGATTGCAGAGAGTAGAAGAGGAAACACTGACAGTGAGTAGAGGAAGCAGGTGTAGGGAATGCTTTCATATGTTATAGAAATGTACATTAGCTAGTTAAATTATCTTAGTATCTAAGTATGATATTATTTGGTCCTAGAAATAAAATAAGCAAAATAAGATCATCAATATGGTACAGTAGTAAAGGCCATAATTTAGCAAAAAGAGATAAGCATGAATACAAATAAAATAAAAATAACCAAACTTAAAAAAAAATACTGAAAAAAGCAAGATATGGCCCAGAGTAAAAATAAAAGTATAGATTTAGATTTTGATGTCCCATTTATGCTCAGAATGTTCAAAATAAGTTAATTTAAGTGACCAGGCTTTTCTGTTTTGTGTGTCACTAATAATAATAATGTGTAGTGATTCAATGTAAAAAAAAAAAAAAACTGCAGTGAGCGCAATGTAACAGTTTTCTGATTACTCGATTTACTTGACAGAAATTTGATAGAGTAAGCGATTACATTACAGCTGTACAGCTATGGGAATCCATAGCTGCAGCCCTAGTCTAAATAATATAAATTTGCTCTAGTTTTAATTGTCTTGTTCCTGAAGTTGAGTATCCAGGCCAGTCCAGCCCTGTCCGACCCGACCGCGAAGCTAAGGAATAGCATTTATAGATAACCTATTTAGATGCTATTAAACTCATCTTAAAGTGTGTGTTTCTATCAGGCATATATCTAAAAGGGAGACTTTTTTGTAATTTAGAAACTCCTCATAGCATCTTTGAAGAGAACTCTGTTTGATTTCTTTGCCACATTGGACAGGACCGGCTCTTCTTTCTGATGCTCCTTTTATGACCCAATCTTGACGCTCACCTCTTTCAGTTAACCTGTTCACCTTCTAGCTGGAGTTTTTTTTTTTTTTAATATTCCTCAACTTTCCCAGTCTTTTGTTGCCCCTGTACCAGTTTTTATGGAGCATATTCCAGTCATCTAATTCAAAGTTGGTGAATAGATTCATTATAACAAAGTTTATCAGTTTAATTATCTTGTCTTTGTAGAGAATTCAAATGAACAAAAGCCAACGAGTATTTTCAGATCATTGAATTCTGTTTTTATTAATATTTTCGTAAACGTCATTAGAGTTTGGTTGTGAAATTGGATTTTTAGGAAATGCAAAATTCAAATGGAAATGTCAAAAGTTGGAAATATCATTTGTGGTGTGAAAAGGTAATTCACCACATTCTTTTCCTAGAGTTTGGGAGAGTCTGACATTTTTTTAGGACACAAAGTTTGACTCAGAAGCTGTAACGTTGAGTTGTAAATCTGACAGACTTCTCAACAAAGCTTCTGGATAAATGTGGGAAATACATAAAATCAGTTTGTATCAGACCTGCTGGTTTGAAGATATCGCCTCAGATTTACAGTTTCATTCATTTCCCTTAAGAAGTCCCTCAAATATAACTACACAGACATTCCTAAACTGCTGGAGTATTTGCAAACACTGTTGTTCACAAAGTTTTAAACCTCATCTAAACTTTCCGTGATGCTCCTTTAAACACAGCTATGATGCTCACCTGTTTCCGATTAACCTGCTTACCTGTTGAATGATCCAAACACATGTTTTGTGAGCATTCCTCAACTTTCCAGGTCTTTTGTCGCCCCTGTCCCAGCTTTCTTGGAAATGAGCCAGGCATTAACTCCAAGCTGATTTAATACATATGTAAAAAAAAAAAACAAAGTTTTTATTAGAAAGCTTGTCTTTGTGTTGAATTTATTTAAACATGGGTCAAAAATGTGATGTTTTACACATCGTCCCAACTTCACTGGACTCCTGTCTGCATATGAAATGAGTCTTTTCAGCCTCTGTACAGACGCTGAGCTCTCACAGACAGCTCTTTGAATATTTGTTTGTGCTGCCGTCACCTTGATTTTTTCTTCACTGAGGTTTTTTTAACATCTGCAGCCGTCTGATCTCGACCTGCATGAGCCGCCATGACAGGGACGTGCTGTTCAGTGTGTTTTCTTCTCTCTGAAACTCCATCTCAGGCTTTCATCAGAGGGACTTTGACTGCATGATGCAAGTGTCCTTCAGAGAGAAAGGCCGTCTGAGTCTTTTTATCTTAATAACCCTCTGAGAAGGAGGAGGAGGAGGGACGAAGAAGGTGACTCTTGAACAACTTCACAGCATTGACCTGTGATTCACAAACAATCTGTTAGAGCCGCTCCATTCTCATCATTCTGCTCACTATGAAATGCTGTTAGGGAGATTGTAGAAGTCATTTTTTAATACTGTTTCCTGATGCTGCAGCTCTGTCATCTTCACAAACATGATGCAAAGAGAACGAGACAGAAGAAGGAAACAGGAGAAGACAGACTGCTGCAATATCCAGGACATAGATGAGTGTTTCTGAACTGGGTCATGGCTAAAACTGTAGATCAAAGATTTCTTTAAACCAGCAGGAGGCCTCGTCTCATATGAACTGTGATCTTGTATAAAGCATTCCTTTAAATCCATCCAGAAGCTTCAGTCTTTTAATTTTATTGTAAAGTCCTTTAGATTTACAGCTTTTCTTTACAGCTTAACAGTCCAACTCTGTATCAAAGAAAATATGTCAGATTCTTCCAAACTCTGGGGAACAAGGTTTTCGTCACACAGTAACCTTAAAAAACAAAAACCTATTTAAATACAGAACTTCGAACCAGGACAAAAATGTGAGGTACCAGTTAGAGTTTTTCACAGTTCTTAATGTAACAAAATGTAACAATAATATGTTCATTATTTTTATATATAATTACAAAAATTATCCCTGAATTTCTAAGTATGTATTTTAGAGTCTCCTTGTAAATTTCTGGGTATTTTATTTTGTAGAGCCTGGTCCTCCTGTCAGTTTCTTCTTCGTTGCTTTGTTGTCCTTTATATTTGGTTTGACCTCTTTCTCCTCCCCTGTTTATGTTATCCCTGCGGAGAGGTAGGTGTCTGTTATCTAACTGTATTTCTTTTTTTATCTATTTATTTATTTTAAGTATGCTTTGTATTGTTTGTGACACTTTAATGTGTTTCTGAATTATATTTTATTTTTATAAAGTCTGAATCTTGGATCCAAAAAGTTATTTTGTTCGTAGTTAGTCAAGCTAGCTGTATGAACACGTTTTTATGCTAGCTTGTGTTCACTGTGTTCTAAGTTAGCTGGCATGTATTTTGTCTGTGCAGGAGCGGATACAGGCTGCATATTTGTGTACCAGATGCTGAGACTCTAATTAAATTTTTGTACAGGTATGATTGCTGTAATTTATGTTTATATGCATGTATTGTTTTGCTTTGTTACTGGCAGCCGCCGGGTGCCCCTTTTTTTTATGCTATCCCTGGTGAGAGGAGCGGATACTGGCTGCATATTTGTGTACCAGATGCTGAGACTTGAACTATATTTTCGTACAGAATAAATCCTGACGAGAGAGCAAGATCCTGTGTCTGTCATCTCTGCATGAAAGAAAACTACACAACGCAGAGTCACACCGGTCACAATAACACTCGTTTCTCAAACCACTGATGGATTCCTTCAAATTGTACACACAAACCTGAAAACCTCACACACAAAATGCTAAACCTGACACTCCCTTTTCAAGATGACTCTTTGCTATCAAATCTCTTAACTGTTCACAAAATAGAACTCGTGTTCTCATTTGGTACACAAAGCCACATTCTCTAATGACACACACACACACCAGTAAATTGCACGCCAGTAAATTGATACTCACAGCTCAGCATTTGCTGCACACTACCAAGCATTCACAGCACACTGAAGTGCAAAATTGAAAACCCAATTATAGAAATGCATAACACAATGTGAATGGCATTGACTCATGAGATTTACCCATTTTTTCTTTTGGAAAATGTCTGTGTAGGTCCACTTCTTCAAACATAAAATATCACACAAGTATGCAGCAAATCATTGTTTTATTTTCAGTGTTTCAGTGCACAAGCATTTCGAAAGAAAATGTACGTGAACCAAAGAAGTCAAAAGGTTACACTAGATCACATCAGGTCTCCTGTTTCTAACTGGCCAGAGGGCCTCTACTCCTCCTCCTCCATTTCCTCCTCTCAATCTTCCCCCTCTCCTTCTCTGGTTGTCGTTGTCCATTGTTCCTTGCTCACCAAACAAAGCAGAGGCTCAAGGCCCTTTTATGCTGCAGTTCTCCTGATT
This sequence comes from Scarus forsteni, assembly GCA_036419115.1. Taxonomy (NCBI): domain Eukaryota; kingdom Metazoa; phylum Chordata; class Actinopteri; order Labriformes; family Labridae; genus Scarus; species Scarus forsteni. The sequence continues at coordinate 13,360,243 of JAZDUH010000536.1, forward strand.
GAAGATTGCTCAACAGACCTGGGCCCTATTCTATGAAGCAAGTTCAGCCTAGCGAGATACCTTTGGAGCTACCTCGCTGAACTGAGCGCGGTAGCCGGCGGTCTCGCTACACGGTTTGACGACGCTGGTTATCAACCTCATAAGTGGATCCAGCTTTGCAATAAGCCCGTGCACACATAAAAGGCGGAGCCCGCCGCATATGACCAATCGCGAACATGGACCAGTCTGGAGCGTCGGAGCAGGCCGGAGAGAGAAGGACCGCATACTTCACACAGGAGGAGCAGGAGGCGATCATGAGAAAGTATGAAGAATTAAAACATGTAACAAACGTCAAAAGCAACATCGCTGCTGCAAAAGCATGGAAGGAGTGCTGGCAGAAAATTGCTGACAGTCTCAATGCACAAGTATAGCGAACAAAAAATCTTTCGTGCCATTATCATCCTGAAACAGCACTGTTCAACATGCACTTTTACTGTAACATGCACCAGGCATGTCTTATTCATTTCAAGATGAATTCATTCATTCATTTGTTCATTCCTATCGTGTTTACATTTTTTATGTGATATGTAGCCCACATGAGCCATACATTAATTCCTGTCACAATTTTAAGACGGGCAATAAAGTATTGTCATGGAGCAGAAGTGTTGGCATTGAAGATCTTGTCACAGCAATGAGAGTCCTCCCCCAGATTTTACTCCTGCAGAGGAGCTGGCCGAGAGAGCTCATTTATCAGTGGGTGGGGTTTTTATAGTCCACGAGTTCAATCTGGACCCTAACCTGCCCCGGAGCAGGTTAGCCGTTCAGTGTAAGTTGCCATGGAGACTCGCCTCGCTAAGGAGGGATCCCGTCTCATAGAACAGGGAAACTGGAACCTACCCTCAAAGCTACCTCGCTAGGCAGTAATCCTGCTTCGTAGAACAGGGCCCTGGGTGTTTAGAGATTTGCATAGTTGTGTGTCGTGGGTTGATGCTTTGAGATTTCAATTGGTGTGTGTGTGCAACAACTGACCATTGTGTGTACAGCTTTGACTACAAGTTGATGTGTAATTGACATCAGAGTGTAAAGAAGGAAAGTCAGAGTCTAATGCAGATAAGGGAGTGTTTAGATGTGGCAAATTGGGCCGAGCAATTGGTACTTGAAGTGAAGGTTTTGCAAACTGTGCCAAATTATCAATTGTTGTGTGTAAGAACTGTGAAAAACTGTAAAAGACTTACAGGGTTTCATCAGTTTTAGGAAAAGGTCAGTACAGTAGAGCCAACAGATCAGACAGAAGTGTCCAAAAACGTTAGAAAAGAATCTGGGTCAAAAAACAAGGCGATGGTTACAACGAGACAAAACAGAAGAACGCTGCAACAAGTCATGAGGGTTAAATACGTGAGGTGATGAGACACAGCTGGGAAGGAACAATCAGGGATCAGGTGTGATAGAACCAGACAGGAAGAAAAACCTATTGGAACAAGTAAAGACACATAAATGTATTTATTTATTCATTTAACCTTTATTTAGCCAGGTTAGTCCAGATCACTTTTCCAAGGGAGACCTGACCAAGAAAGCAAAACACAGTTTCAACCAACAGTCACACAGGCTCAGTACAGTACAAATAAGATAGGAAAACAATAAAAGTCATCAAGTAAAACAGTGACATTCAGAAAGTCTGTATGTCAGAGTTTTCACTGCAGACTTAAAGACATTCAGAATTTTCAATATAAAGCAGGAAGCACGGGACAAACATGAAACAATGAAATATAAAAGGTAGGTTAACTAAAACAGGATCATAACAGAACAGAATGCTAATGAAGTTAGGACACGGCTTAAAATACAAATACAATCAGATAAGTGACTGGCAAATCTGTAGACTTAAACTCACTTAAACAAAACCATGGAAGAAATTTATTTAATGTTCAAACTGTTAAAATGTTTTTTTTTTTTTCTGCAAACATTCACTCATTTTGAATGTGATAAAAACCTGGGGAAGGGGCAACAAAAGACCTGGAAAGTTGAGAAAGTTGAGATTTATCATCTGCAGTCTATAATATCAACAGATTCGGAATAAAGTCGAGAGAAATATTGGAAATAAGCTGCAAGGTTGAATATAAACATTGAATGCCTGTGACCTGTGATCCCTCACTGCTCAGGAACACTTTAGAAAACCATCATGGGCCGAGTTCATCTGAGATGGACTGAGGCAAAGAGGAAAAGTCTGCTGTGGTCTGAGTCCACATTTCAGACTGTTTCTGGACATCATGCACGTGGTGTCCTCAAGGCTGAAGAGGAAAAGGACCATCCAGACTGTTATCAGAGCTAAGGCCAAAAGACAGCATCTCTGATGGTATGGGGGGGTGTTAGTGCCCATGGCATGGGTAAACTGCATGTATGTGAAGGCTCCATTAATGCTGAAAGGTACAGAAAGGTTTAGGAGCAATGTACTGCCATCAGTGACATCCTGATTATTTCAGAGATATAAAGACATATTCTGCTCGAGTAACAACAGCAAGGACAAACTGACCTGCTGCAGTCCACACCTGTCTCCACTGAACAGGGACTAGACTGACCTGCTGCAGTCCACGCCTGTCTCCACTGAACACGTACTAGACTGACCTGCTGCAGTTCATGCCTTTCTCCACTGAACAGGGACTAGACTGACCTGCTGCAGTCCACGCCTGTCTCCACTGAACAGAGACTAGACTGACCTGCTGCAGTCCACGCCTGTCTCCACTGAACAGGGACTAGACTGACCTGCTGCAGTCCACGCCTGTCTCCACTGAACAGAGACTAGACTGACCTGCTGCAGTTCACGCCTGCCTCCACTGAACAGGGACTAGACTGACCTGCTGCAGTCCACGCCTTTCTCCACTGAACAGGGACTAGACTGACCTGCTGCAGTCCACGCCTGCCTCCACTGAACAGGGACTAGACTGTCCTGCTGCAGTCCACGCCTGTCTCCACTGAACAGGGACTAGACTGACCTGCTGCAGTCCACGCCTTTCTCCACTGAACAGGGACTAGACTGACCTGCTGCAGTCCACGCCTGTCTCCACTGAACACGTACTAGACTGACCTGCTGCAGTTCACGCCTTTCTCCACTGAACAGGGACTAGACTGACCTGCTGCAGTCCACGCCTGTCTCCACTGAACAGGGACTAGACTGACCTGCTGCAGTTCACGCCTGCCTCCACTGAACAGGGACTAGACTGACCTGCTGCAGTCCACGCCTGCCTCCACTGAACAGGGACTAGACTGACCTGCTGCAGTTCACGCCTTTCTCCACTGAACAGGGACTAGACTGACCTGCTGCAGTCCACGCCTGTCTCCACTGAACAGGGACTAGACTGACCTGCTGCAGTTCACGCCTGCCTCCACTGAACAGGGACTAGACTGACCTGCTGCAGTCCACGCCTGCCTCCACTGAACAGGGACTAGACTGACCTGCTGCAGTCCACGCCTTTCTCCACTGAACAGGGACTAGACTGACCTGCTGCAGTCCACGCCTGTCTCCACTGAACAGGGACTAGACTGACCTGCTGCAGTCCATGCCTGTCTCCACTGAGCAGTTGAGGAACATTATGAAGCACAAACAGAAGAATGTGGAAGGTCTGGGCATTAAATGTTTTTGTGTTTTACAGGTGGAACAAGAATTTGCCAATTCTTGAGCGACTTCCTCTTCATATTTGATACAATGTCAAAGCATTATTAGAAAGAATCTTTCAAACTTTAATTCCTTTACTTTAGCTTCTTAAGTTTCTGGGCTGAGCCTCTGTCCGCTCTGTCTGTCTGTCTCTGTTACTCAGCATGTATTTTTTAATCTTACTTATTCACTTTATGCCAAATTTAAAGAGTCATCGTCAGCACATTGGCTGATGGAGTCTGAGCAGATTACCCTTCTCTTAAGAACCTCGTCAGTATTCCTCTTCTGGCTGCTGTCCTTCAGACGTGTCTGGCAAAGGCAGAGTGGTGCGATGAGGGACATTTAACAACAGCAAAGGAGGAAGGCTCGAGCCAGATGGTGCCTGGACTTTACCAGAAGTTTATCTGTATTTCTTTGTGGAAGCAGCTGGAAATATTCTTCACAATCTCCGTTTGCAGAGTCCAGCTAAAGGCTAGAACCAGACAAGACTGGTAAAAGTCCTTCAGGTGAAGTTTGACTGTCGGCAGGTTACCAGCCAGGGGAAGGCCTAAGTCAATTACTGCCTCTTTTTAGTCAGAGAAGATATCCACCATTAAAACCTAAGCTGCTGCAGAGCTTTCTCTTCACAGTGCTTACTCATGCATCATAAAGATGTTTTCTTATTGATAATCTCTGCAGGTAGTTTTTTAATTGAGCACCACTTCATTCTGTGAAGACTTGCTCATTATTCTTTTAGGGACAAACCGACCCTGAAGCTTCACACCAAAGAGCTGATGAATCAGTTTGAGTCTAATTCATTACAGTGAGGAGATGCAGCCAAAACAAAGCAAACACTCTCCTGGTATGAAATTTGTGAACTGACGCTGGCACAGACATTAGCCAAACATGATGGCGGTGAGCAGGCTGATGCCAGCAGCTGCTAACAATGGCACATCCACTCAGTGTGCTAGCTTCACTGAATCATCCGTCACAGTCGCTCTGTGGTCTTCTTCTCAGGAGTGGTATGGCAGAATATGTGCAAAATCCAGTTACAAAAAAGTCTGGACGTTGTGTAAATGAAAACAGAATACGATTGATTTAAATCCTTTTTAGCCAATATTTAGTTTAATACACCACAAAGACGGGATACTTAATGTTCAAAGTGATGAACTCTTCTGTTTTTATGCACTATCCAGCACTTTATAATTCATTGTGAATAATTCCAATGGTCCTCGAACTCCTTGCACTTTTCTTTTGGACATTTTAATCTGTACATCTGTTTGTCTTTTATAGAGCCCCCAAGGTGCCACAGAGAAAAAAAAAAAATCGTGTACACCAGATACTAGAATGTGCATATGATATATTAAAATATGTGCTCGAAATACCTATCCTTGCATATGATATATTAAAATGTGCACTCTAAATACTTATCCGTGCGTATGATATTTTTAAAACGTGCGCTACAAATACTTATCCTGTTTTATATGGTTTGATTCCTATTACAGGATTATGTTTCTGTGTTGACACCAATCTGCTAATGGGACTGGGGATGAAAAGTAGCCACTCGGCTATTATCCCATGCATTTACATGTCAGTGTTTATTTATGCATACTGTTCCATAAAAAAAAAAAAGACATGCTCAAATGTGCATGTACAGTATGTTGGAGGTGGTGCTCTGTTTTCTATTTCTTTCTCTGGAGAGCAGAGGGATTTCTCACTCCAAAGAGCTTTTGAGATCACCTCTCATCGAAATAAAATCTTCAGAGTTTCTCCAGCTGTCCAGTCAAATCACTTGGTGTTGTGTTGAAGAGGGAAATATCAGGCATGGAAATTCATGTTTAACAGATGCAGTGTGGACAACAGGCGTGTGATGCTGCACGATGCACCGCGACATCCAGCTGTCATGCTCAGTTCTGACACAGCATTAAATATTAATTTTCAAAACAGCCAAAGACATAATAAAAATAAAAAGAAGCAAGTTAAAAAATGAACAAGCGAGAAGAATAAAAACGAGGATAAAAGCAGAATAACAATAACAAATAAAAAATAAGTAGAAACAAGTAAAAAAAACAAAACGAAGAGAAGATTAAAACATGGATAATAGGGTTAGGGTAACAAGTCAAAAAATAGAATAACTACAACAGTGATAAAAAACAGATGAAGATAAGAAACAAGTAATAAGAAATAAGTAGAAACAAGTTAAAAAATCAAATAACTACTAGAAGAATAGAAGCATGGATAAAAGTGGGATTATAATAACAAATTAGAAACAAGAAATAAGAAATAAGCAGAAGCAAGTTAAAAAAAATGAATAATGCTGAGAAGATTTAAAGATGGATAAAAACGGAGCAGTGATAACAGATAAGAGACTTTGTGGCAATAAATAAGTTTTTTAAAAGTCTATTAACATTATATACCAATTAATGTTTGTATGTTTGTATATTTTTTCTGCTTATTTATTGCCACCAGTCTTTTATCCGTTATTAATCAATCAATTTTATTTATACAGCACTTTAAAATACAAACAGAGTTTGAGCCAAAGTGCTGTACAGCGGGGGAAACCCAAAAAGAGTCAAGAACATAAAAGAGTACACCAAATGATAATATAAAAACATCATGAAAAAATGAGGACAGATGAACAAAGTAGAACACGATTGTGTCTGGGCAGCACAAGAACATTACACACAGACTTCCACAGCCATTATTAGACGGAGTCATGGCTGGAAACCCAAACAACCACAGAAGGCAGCATGAAGCCACTGTAACAGCCATCATCATACACTCGGACAGACAGACACAGATGCATACATACACACGTCTTTCCACAAATGACACATGGGCAAAAAAGAAATATGAAAACTTAATTCGGCTAAGACTGAACTCATGAGAAGGCAAGAGAATAAAAGTGAGTTTTAAGGTGTTTTTTGAAACAGTCCAGGGAACCGGCAGATCTAACATGTAATGGGAGGTCGTTCCACAGCCTTGGTGCAGCGACTGCAAAGGCCCTGTCTCCAAGAGTTTTTCTGTGGGACCTTGGTACAGTAAGGAGTCCTTGATGTGATGATCTGAGGGGCCGTGCAGTGCTGTACAGTGATATTAGTTCAGTGATGTAGCTGGGAGCAGCGTTGTGATAAGCTTTATATACAAACAAAAGAATTTTGTAGGGTATTCTAAATTGAGCAGGGAGCCAATGAAGTGATGCGAGTATGGGTGTAATATGATCCCTTTTTTTATGCCTGCAAAGCAGTCGTGCTGCGGCATTTTGAACAAGCTGTGGTCGCTGTATTGAAGCTTGGTTTATTCCAAAATACAGAGAATTACAGTAGTCAAGTCTGGAGGATATCAGGGAATGGATGACTTTCTCCAAGTCTTTATGTGACAGAAATGGTCTGATTTTTGATATGATCCTGAGCTGGAAGAAACTGGATTTGATTACAGAGTTAATTTGTTTGTCAAACTTTAAACTACTGTCAAATATTACTCCAAGGTTCTTTGCATGAGGTGTTATGTATTCTAATAGGTGACTGAGAGAGTGCAGGACGGTGTTAGGGGAGTTTGTGGGATGGAAAACTATGATCTCAGTTTTGCTATCATTTAGCTGCAGGAAGTTGCCATCCATACCCTAATATCCTCCAGACATTTATCGAGGTCTGAGGGACCAGAGTGGTTATGGGGGTGAATGGGAAGATAAAGTTGTGTGTTGCCTGCATAACAATGAAATGAGATGTTGTGTTTCTGAATAATTTTTCCTAAAGGAAGCATGTATATGGAGCAGTGGTGGCTGCTGGTCAGTCAGGGAGGGGAAGCTCATGTTTTTTTCTGGCCTACATATAAAATTTATTTATTTATGTAAATGATCTGTGACCCTGTTGTACCAACTAGGTGTCTTTTCCAGGGATTTTATTCCCCAAAACCCACTTTTGACCAGACAACACATTTTATTTGTGACAGCACTTCCAGTGAGCCAGCTCACCCTGTCATACCAGGAATGCTGAAAAGACCTGATACTTTTCCCCACCTTTTGAACTAAATCAATCTTAGGAGTTGATCTGCCCTGCTGTTTAACTCTAATTTTCTCTTCGTAAGGAAGACTATCAAATGGCTTCGCCAAAATCTGGTTGACAACATTCATACTATCTGCCATGATGTGCAGCTTGCTAGCAGCTGGAGCTGCTACGTGAGACTACTGTTTGACAGGCTGTGAGTGTGAGTGAAAGGGAGAGAAGCTCCCCAGCTATAGCTGCTCGTTTGTGAAAAGAAAAACTGATAGGAGAGAATCTTCACACACAGCGCTAGTCGTTTTTAAGAAAGATAAAGTGGCTTGTGATCAATAAAGCCTCCGGATCAGTCCAGAACAACTGAATGTAAAACTCCGAAAATGCCCCGGTTAAGGGTGAACCTTCAAGATCGCTGATTGGCTCATTTCACTGTCAATCAAAAAAGAATTCGGCCTCAGACAGATCATCCAATCACCATGCAGAAGCTGAGCGTCCAGGCCAGCCCACTGCCTCATAGACCCCCAGAGACGCTGAGCATCCGATGGGCGGGACAAAGCCCAGCGTTTTTCCAATGACCGTCCAGTTTCCACAGTGGAACAACCCACTCTAGTGTTCCCTGTTGATGCCAGGAGACGCTCAGCGTCCGACTGTGTTAAAGCGCTGAGACGCTGCGGGGATAAATGAGAAGGAAGTCGCGCCAGTTACCTGTGATAAGTAGCTGATTCTGAACAAAAGATGAAGGTATTCTAGTGCATATTTAGTCAATGAAATGTACACACAGCAGTACATATCACCACTTTTTTGGGGGACATTTTAGGGGAAGCTGAGCTTCCCTTGCAGTCTTAGAGCAATCGCCACTGATATGGAGAACAACAGGGGGCCAAGTACAGAGCCTTGGGGAACTCCACAAGAGAGATCAGTAGGGGAGGAAGAGGAGTTGCTCACTGTGACTGTAAATGATCTGTCAGTAATGTAAGATTTAAACCAGTTAAGTGCCAAACCAGAGACACCTGCCCAATGCTGCAGACGGTGTAGGAGGATAGAGTGATCGACAGTGTCGAAGGCGGCACTGAGATCAAGGAGGACGAGGATTGAGGAGAGGCCACCACCAGCTGACATAAGAAGGTCATTGGTTACCCTCAATAGGGCAGATCCTGTGCTGTGGTTTGTGCGAAAACCAGACTGAAATTTTTCAAAAATGTTGTTGTTAAGGTGAGGGGTCAATTGATTAAGAACTATTTTTTCTAAGATTTTACTGAGGAAAGGAAGTTTTGATATGGGTCTGAAGTTGTTAGGAAGTTGTGGGTCAAGATCTGTTTTTTTCAGTAGTGGGTGAACTAAGGCATGTTTGAAAGACTTTGGTACAATCCCTGTGAGCAGGGAGCTGTTAAATATATTTAAAAGACTGGGACCAATTTCTTTAAAGACCTCCTTTAACAATTTAGAGGGGATTGTGTCCAGAGAGCTGGTGGTTGGTTTGGAGCCAGAAATTATTTTATAGCTCTGAGAGAGAGACGGGCAAAAAGGTGTGAAGTGTTGGTGGGGTCTTGGGTGGGTGTATTAAAGCACTACCAGTAGGGGTTAAGTTGTGTCTGATATTTTCAATTTTATCAATAAAGAATGTTTTGAAGGTCTCACAGCTAATGGATGGAGGTTCTAATTTGGATGTGGGTGAGGGGTGAATAATGGAGATAATGGTGCTGAAAAGGGTTCTTGGGTCATGAGAGCTTCTTTCTATGATTGTAGAGAAGATGACGTGAGGTCCTTTACGCAGGCACTCGGAAAGCAGTAGGTTTTCGCCTTGGAAACGGCAACACCGCGGACAATCGAGGAGCCCATGATGCACACAGGTGGTGAGCCAGGAGCCTGATTGTCGCAGGTGGAGTGAGTGGATCCAGTGGAGGTGAGAGGTGACACCGCTGCATTCACTTCAGCGGAGAGCAGCTTACCAGCAGCTGGCGGCTGAGCGAGCGCCTCCGGGGAGCGCTCCGGCGCAGGGACGGCTTCCTTTCCCGCAGTGCTGTGCACCATTGCCTCTGGTTGAGTGGACCCTCCGGAGGATCTCCGCATGACAGCCTCTTTGAGCAGCCTGCGACGAGCAGAGGAGGATTTGACCGCTTCCTTGTCAGGAGCGCGTTCAGCCAGAGGGGGTAAATCCTGCAGGCTCAGGACATCAAACTTGTTGGCGAGTTTGATGGCTGGAGGTGGAGAAAGGGGAGACGGAGGCTTTGCCCAGTGTTTATTCCTCGACGCCAAAGACGAGAGCTCCGGCTGACGCGGGGTGGAACTCACGGGCGCCTCCACTGCAGCCTTGCCGGAGATCACCTGTGTTTCTGCAAGTTCCAGGCAAACTTTGGATCCCGACAGTGTTTTTGGTTTCGCACCCATGCGAAGCCACGGCTCCTCCGGCAGGACAGAAACGGTGTCAGCCTCCAGGACACCAGCGATGGTAGAGCCGGACCACGGGATGGTCGGATCCAGGATCAGCTCTGGAGCTACCTGGCCGGAGCAGGGAGGGAGACTTGCCGTGTTGCGGTAACCATACCCGGAGGCAGTCAAGGCAGACAAATGTTTGGCCTGGGTTGTGGCTATGGATGTAAACTCCAGGATGAGTTTGTTTTTTTCTCTGAGCTCGGCTTTTAAGGACTCGAGGCTTTTCTTCAGATTTGACACGGTAAGAAAGCAAGACACACACTCAGCTTTATCGTCAGCCATCGTAGTTTTAGTCCAGGATGTATCGGACGAGAGAGAAAGGGTGTCCAAGTGCTTGAGTAGACTTTCAGAGTAAAAAATAGACGGTAGAACCTTCTCAAGGGGTTTTAAAATCCACAAGCCGGGACGTTTGGCAGCAACCGGCGCAAACCCGGCATTTGTCACCACACCGGATCGACTTCCTTGTTGCAGTATAGACTTGTATCTCATTTAAACACAGTGTGATCACTGTAAACTCAGTTCCAAGCAAGGCTTAGGGACACAATAAGATGCAGTCTTTGTTTTAGGGAAGAACAAAAACATGAAAGCCGAGTAAAATGTTGAATTACTGACAGAGCCTCTTACCGAACCTGTAACACACCACGCATGCGTAGCGCATACTATAATAATGTTATAGTATTATTGTTCCACTTTATCCAGAGTGGTCCATCCTGGGACCAATATTAGAAACGCGGTCAACTTATCCCTGATAACTCACACCTATCCAGGGTCGAGTAACCCCAACAATGGCAATCAGAATAATAGATAGCACAATGCGGATTATCAACAGGGTAACTCAACCCAGGATGGTCTCATTAAGAGCCGTGAATGCACATGTATAAGGGGAGGGCTCAGAGGCAGCTGACCAATCACAGTCATGAGCAGCAAATATGCTGAGAAACACTGAGAAACACGGACAGAGCTCCATATTTCACATGTGAAGAGTGGTGTCTCACTGTCACCGTCTTCTCCCGCTTGTCTGTGGTCGGGTCTCTGGGGCAGCAGCCTAAGCAGGGAAGCCCAGACTTCCCTCTTCCCGGCCACCTCGTCCAGCTCTTCCCGGGGAATCCCCAGGCGTTCCCAGGCCAGCTGAGAGACATATGGCCCTTTTCCACTAGCCCTACTCTACTCTACTCGACTCTACCCGGCTCTACTCTACTCACCTTGTGCTGCTTTTCCATTAGCCCCAGTTGGCTGCCCAACGGGGTGAGCAGCTCTGTGATGACGTCATTTTGAGCACAACACAACAATCTGTGGCTTTTTGTCACAAACCGAGTAAAAAAGGAAAGCAGAAGAAGGCTGCAGGTGGTAAGAAGCAATACCCCTTGAGAAGCACAGGAGAGTTTTGAAAGCTATACAACAGAATGAAGCCGAGGACGAGAGCAATCCAGCTGTAAAGAAAAGACGTATGAGGGTAAGCTAACGGTAGCTACCGCTAGCACGCTAGGTCGTCACGCTCATGACTCATCAATGACGACATTATCTGACTAATCAGTAGCCGGCAGTCGGTGACGTCATCTTTTAGTATTGACTCGGCTCGCTTGGAACCAGAGCAGAGTAGGTACTAAAACTAGCTTGTTTTAGGAGGTACCAGGCTAGTGGAAACACGCTGCAAATCAAGGAGGGCCGAGTAGAGTAGGGCCAAGGCGTGCTAGTGGAAGAGGGCCAATAGTCTCCCCAGCGTGTCCTGGGTCTTCCCCAAGACTGCCTACCGGTGGATGTGCCCGGAACACCTCACCAGGGAGGCGTCCAGGAGGCATCCTGACCAGATGCCCGAGCCATCTCATCTGGCTCCTCTCAACATGAAGGAGCAGCGGCTCTACTCCATGCTCCTCCCGAATGACCGAACTTCTCACCCTACAGCCCAGCCACCCTGCGAAGGACGCCCATTCCGGCCTCTTGTACTCGAGATCTGGTTTTCTCGGTCACGACCCACAGCTTGTGACCATAAATGAGGATAGGGGTAAAGATTGACTGGTAAATCGAGAGCTTCGACTTAAAGCTATGGTCTACGATTTGGAAGCTTTGTACATATTAATAACACCGTTTATAAGGCTGTTATGGTCCTATGGTCCTATCTACACAATACAAAGACCAAAAAGAATGAAAAAAATCCATTCAGTATATCCGCTGAAAAGCTGCATACTAGCTGACCAATCAAGCCTAAGAACCTGCAACTATTAATTGGTCCGTGAGTTAGTCCATGAGTCCATCCAATCCTCGTGTCCCTCACTACGCAGTACGCAGCATCTTGCCCATGGTCCCGCCTCCTCCCCTCTACCTCCGGTGAGCAGCTAGCAGCGTTAGCTACTGAACTATCATGGAGCCGGAAAAGCCTAGCGCCGAACCCGGGAATCCGCCTCCCTCTCCCAAGACAGTCTGGCTGCAGACCACCCTTCTCCTCTCCCCTCTCCCTCGTCTCCCTCACTACGCAGTACGCAGCATCTTGCCCATGGTCCCGCCTCCTCCCCTCTACCTCCGGTGAGCAGCTAGCAGCGTTAGCTACTGAACTATCATGGAGCCGGGAAAGCCTAGCGCCGAACCCGGAATCCGCCTCCCTCTCCCGCGGGCCCAACGGAGCTCTGCCCGCGGGTGGAGGCCTGTTAGCGGGCTAACGGCTAACGAATAGCCTCAGCCGGCCGTCAGACCTTCAGCATCGGCCGTTTCGCCCCTGGTTGATCAGGTAATGGCTTTGTTTACTACAGTGGGAGATGTCTGCTGAATAACTCTGGTTAGTTTGTGCCTGTACGGGCTAATAACTTGTAGGGGAGCGGGTTAGCCTGTTAGCCGCTAATCGTTAGCACTGTAAGCTGAGCTGGGGAGGACAGGCTGAGAAAGATAAATCCTCCCCCACACTCGGCTCCGCTCTGGCGGCGCCAAACCCGCATTGCCGCCGGTCCAGTTGAAATGGCTACTGCTGTGTGTTATAAGGGAGATGTCTGTCGTGTTTGATACTTTCAGTTGAGCTGAGCTGTTTTTGATTGAGTTTGCTGCTGATATATTGTGCTAGTCGCTCGTAGCTCAGTCCGAGGGGGCTTTATGAGGCGTCACGAGCTGGGGGCGGGATCTTGGGACACGGAGGGGAGAGGTGAGGGAAGGAGGGGCAGGCTGCGGTTTCAAATCGTAGACCACAGCTTTAAAGGCCCAATATGAAGGATTCCATTTATTCTGCTCTCTAGTTCCCTCTGTGGTCGTTTAGTGTAACTTCACTGTCGTAAAACTGAGCGCCGCACAACAACGTGCATCTGTTGACATACAGATAGAGGAGAAGTCGACCGGCAAGACTTTGAGAGGAACATATAAAGGATGTCGGCTGAATAGGTACAGTATTATAGTTTTTGTTGCAAATATATTAGTGGCATTGGCCGTTAGTTTAATTTGCATCTGTATAATATGAGAGTCTATTTTATCAACCGCTATTAGCTATATAGGTCTGAAGACTTATAAGGTAACTGGAGAACCAACTGGAAAACAGAACTTTCTGGTAAATAATTTATTCATCCATGTCTGAGGCATGACAGAGGTTAGGTGTTTTTTATGTTATCCATAAAACTGCTAAACTGAGACAAGTAGGACATCGATAACGACGGAGTCAAATGATACTTTACTTTTTTTTTCAACCGTCATTAGGAGTACATGCAACACCTACTCGTTGTAAAATCGTAAAAACATTTGGCCATATTTTGAAATATGCCGTTATAATCAACGTTTATTTCTATTTATTTGAAACTATTTTTGTCTTATACGTTTGTGTGTTTTATTACAAGATTCTACTTCAACTTCAGCCTCCTCAGAATTTGCTGAGTCGAGACTGTCATGGAGAGGTCAGAGAAGAGGAAGAGGAAGGGGGAGGGGACGTGGGAGCTCCAGAGGCAGAGGCAGGGGGAGAGGCAGTAGTCCTGCAGTCAGAGCTGGTGACCCCCTTGACCAGAGGAGGGTGCAGGAGCTGCAGGAGCAGAGAATGGCTGAAATGCAGGTTTGCTATTTGTAAAAGCAAGATTAGAATGTTTAAAACTTTAATTTTATCTTCTACTATATCATTGACAAGTGGTTTATCTTGTAGGCAAAACTCCAATCCCTGACCACAGAGGACCAGGAAAGGTTGCTGGAGTTGGTTGCAAATAGACTGCCAGGCCTTATGTTTGACATGATGAAACTGCTTCAACCGCAGCCAAGTCCAGATGGTTGGCATGAGGGCCCACTGCACTGGTGCACCTGCAACAACTGGAGGGAAATGCCAACAGACAGAGAGAGACTCTGCTGCCGCCAGACTCCTGAAAACTGCATCAGTAATATGGCAAATATGCAGTATTACATTTTAGAGCCAGGGGTTTTACAGCTAGCACGGGCTGCCTGGAATGACATATTTGCCATTGATGATAACCAGGAGCCAGGGACAGCACAGCGGCAGTACAGGCACACAGCATACAGGCAGTTTGTCTTATGGCAGCATGGACGTCTGGGTGAAGGCAACTGGGTGGTTGTTCCAAGCTGCTGTGTGTGGAAGATACGGGCACTTTTCCTGACCCAGGAGGACAGTACAGTGGCTTCAGAGTGGGCCGTCTTGAGTACATTTTTTTTTCATACATTTTTCTGAACATGTGAAAAACACTTATTTGCACAAATACTTTTATAGATTTTCACCAATATTTTTTTTTTGTAAAAGCAGATTTTGTATTGCTCTGTAATATCCTAAAGATTTGAGTTTTGTAAATAGTTGTGTTCTTCTAGTTTATATTTACATTTAAAAAATCCCATTTCTGGAGATTCATGGATGTCATTTTAAAAAAAATGCAAAACATTTGTTGTCAAAGTACCCACTAAAGTTCATCTTAAAATACGATAAAAAACCTTAAACAAATAAGCAAATAAAAAGCAGGTGACAGCAATAACTAAGAACACTGAGTAGAGAAAATCTGCAACTTGCATTCAGCTGCATCCTTTATAAGCAGTTTGGACGATTTTCATTCATAGAAAATGCTATAGATTTCTCACATAATGAAAACTATTATACTCATTTGTTTAATTCAATTTTTAATTTTGAAAAGTAAAAATGCTGAGCATCTCCCAGATGACAGAGCAAACAATCAATCAATCAATCAATCAATCAATCTTTATTTGTATAGCGCTAATTCATAACAAGTGTTATCTCAAGACACTTTACAATAGAGCATAAAGCTCTTCATTTTATGGATACACATATATGCATAGATACATATATACATATAAAATACACATATACATATATATACAAATATATACATCCAACACCCAACATGAATCCATATAGCCAATCATGAATCCCTCCATCATGGCAGCAAGAAAAAACCTTCTGTTAAGCAGCAGGAAATCTTGAATGTGGATCCCAGTCTCATGATGAACAGCAAATCCACACGATGCTGTGTCGGGTGTGAGGGCAAAAGAAGGGAGGTAAAAGGAGACTAGTGGACTAGAATAAGAACTAAAGTTAGGGACAGGTTCATGTACCATCAACTTGTCGTCTGATTTATTAGAGGGTAGCCTCTTGAGATGCTACATCTCATTTTCAAGAGGGTCCTCATGTCTGAATGGTTGTGGTGATCATTTTCTAGAAGTATAATCTTAGATATTCTTACTGAAAATAAGAATTTATGGTAGTGACGAACTCATGGGTGCCCAGACCACAAGTGCATCCCAACCATGTTTGTCTCCATTAAATATAAATGTGTTAAAGGCCTCTTGAGATGTGACATCCCATTTTCAAGAGGGACTTCATGACTATGTGGTAATAAAAAATAGATACTGTAGGTGTAACGATCATGGATATGGAGATCATGTTAATATCTACATGAACAGCTATAATGATAATGCGAATGGAGTGTTCCTAATAAAATGGCCAACTATGTGTCATGTTTATAACTGTAGTTTGAGGCTTCATGACTCCACAGCAGCAGGAAGTCTCCACCAAGGATCCCAGGCCACCTACAAGACAAGAGCCAGAGACAGTACAGGAGCAAACAAAAGGCAAAAGCAGATGCAGAGAGAGAGAGAGAGAGAGAGAGCCCATTGTGCCAGACTCCCCCCCCCCCGGCAGTCTAGGCCTGTTACATCTAAACTATGAGTCTAATTTATGAACTAATTTATTTATTTATTTATAAACTATGAGCTATGAGCTGATCCCTAACTGAAAGCTTTATCAAAGAGGAAAGTTTTAAGTCTAACCTTAAAGGTAGAGAGAGAGTCAGACTCCTGAACTGTGGTCGGTAAATTGTTCCAGAGAAGAGGAGCCTGATAACTGAAGGCTCTACCTCCCATACTACTTTTGGAGATTAATGGTACCACAAGTAGGCCGGCATTTTGGGAGCGTAATGTTCTAGAGGGTTGTACGGCACTACAAGCTCTTTAAGATAGACTGGTGCCCGTCCACTGAGAGCTTTATAGGTGAGGAGAAGAATCTTGAATTCTATTCTATATTTAATGGGAAGCCAATGCAGAGAGGCTAATACAGGAGTAATGTGGTCTCTTCTCCTAGTTCTAGTCAGTACAGGAGCTGCAGCATTTTGGACCAGCTGAAGCGTCTTAAGCGACTTGCTGGGACAGCCTGAAAGCAGAGAATTACAATAGTCCAGTCTAGAGGTAACAAAAGCAAGGACTAGCTTTTCAGCATCGCTCTGGGACAGGATAGGCCTGATTTTAGCGATGCTACGAAGATGAAAAAAGTCTGTTTTTAAAATTTGCTTTATGTGGGAGTTAAAGGATAAATCGTGATCAAATAGCACTCCTAGATTTCTAACAGTTGTGCTTGGTGCGAGGCTCATGCCATCTATGGCAGCTAAATCACTAGAAAAGGATTCTCTAAGATGTCGAGGGCCCAGCACAATGACCTCTGTCTTGTCTGAGTTAAGAAGAAGAAAATTTCTGGCCATCCAGGTTCTGATGTCCTTTAAACAGGCATCTAGTTTGTCTAACTGGTTTGTCTCACCTGGCTTCAGTGATACATAAAGCTGTGTATCATCAGCGTAGCAATGAAAATTAACAGAGTATTTCCTCATGATATCACCAAGGGGAAGCATATATATAGAGAGAATTGGACCTAGCACCGAACCTTGAGGAACCCCGTAACTTACTTTAGTGTGCAGGGGACTTGTTGTTCACGCGTACAAACTGATATCTATTAGATAAGTAGGACTTAAACCAATTTAAGGCAGTCCCTGTAATCCCAAGTAACATCTCCAATCTCTGTATAAGAACATCATGATCAATGGTGTCAAAAGCAGCACTTAGATCTAACAAAACAAGAACAGAGAGAAGTCCTTCATCTGAAGCTGAAAGTAGATCATTGGTTACTTTAACTAGAGCAGTCTCTGTGCTGTGATGAGCTCTAAATCCTGACTGAAAGTCCTCAAGCAGGCTATTGTCTTGAAGGAAGTCACCTAGCTGATCAGCTACTACTTTCTCCAGGATCTTTGAGGCAAATGGAAGGTTAGAAATAGGCCTATAGTTAGCTAATGTTCCTGAATCAAGGTTAGGTTTTTTAAGGAGGGGTTTGATAACTGCTGTTTTAAAAGACTGTGGTACGTAGCCTGTTGATAGAGATATATTTACTGTCTCCAGCAACAATGGACAAACTAGAGGGAAGGCCTCCTTGAACAGTTTAGTTGGAATTGGGTCTAAAAGGCAGGTTGATGATTTAGAGGAGGAGACGAGAGAATGTAGCTCCTGAAGGCTAATCGTAGAGAAACTGTCTAACTCAGGTCTAACTACTACTACATTCAGAGGTACGACAGGTTCAGCTGGAGATAGAGAGTTGCTAATTTTATCTCTAATTTTCAGAATTTTATCCTTGAAAAAGCTCATAAAGTCCTCACAGCTTAGGGCTAGAGGAATCACAGGTTCAATAGAGCTCTGACTCTGTGTCAGCCTGGCTACAGTGCTGAAGAGGTATCTAGGGCTGTTTCTATTTTCTTCAATAAGTGAAGAGTAGTAGGCAGCTCGAGCATGTTTTAAGGCTCTCATGTAGTTATTATGACTCTCTTGCCAAAGTATACGTAACTCTTCCCTTTTATCAGAGC
Organism: Scarus forsteni; assembly: GCA_036419115.1. NCBI lineage: Eukaryota > Metazoa > Chordata > Actinopteri > Labriformes > Labridae > Scarus > Scarus forsteni. The sequence continues at coordinate 13,378,368 of JAZDUH010000536.1, forward strand.
GCCACATTCTTTCTAATTTACGGGTTGTTTGTTTAAGTGTACGAGTTTCTGAGTTAAACCAAGGGGCTGTCCTCTGACGTTTAATACGTTTTTGTCTCAGTGGGGCAATTGAGTCCAAAGTGGATCTTAGTAGACTGGCTGAGTCATCAACAAGCTGATCCAGCTGCGTAGGGCTAAAACTAATATGACAGTTATCAGTTGGCCAATTTATTGAGCTTAAGGCAGTAGGAATGGCTTCTTTGAATTTAGCCACGGCACCACTGGACAGATTTCTACTGCTCACAGTTTTGCTGCAAAACACAGAATCTTCCAGGAGGATGCTAAAAGTTACTAAGAAGTGGTCGGATAAATAGGAAAATAAACACGTAATAACAGAAATGATTATGACACAAAAGGACAAAGGTAAGTGAATAGCAAATTATAAATGTTAGTAAAGTAATAAATAGATAAAACAAATTATTGGCACTACTTTAGTCATTCTTTTCCTATTAATACAAATAAAGCTCCAGTGCAAGTCTCAATTGAACTTATATATAAGTGGTGATGGGGACATGAGGTAGGTGTGATTTGACTAAGTAGTCCTACTGCTGTGAGGGGGAAAAAAAACATGCTTTTACGGTCTAGACATTTTCCGAGGTAGAACAGGGCTAAAAGTTACAGCCTGTAGCTGAGTAAAACAGATTGGCAGGAAGGTTGGCTAACTGTCACTCTGAGGACCCACTTCTCCTCTTGAAATGTGAGTCCGAACCAGCTCAGATGTAGCTGGAGGCAGCGTTGGTGCGAGCAGCCCCAGGTTTCTGGGATCGTTCGGCCTAAGGCTTTGTCTCCTTGGAAGACCTTTGCTACTTGCAATCCTTCGGTAGACAATTGCTCTCTGAAGGTCCAGGATGTAGCTGTACTCTTTTGTCTCTTTCAAGGCATAAACACTCCAGCTCTTTGACTTATTATTGTAATATCACCGGTACCTTGAAAGGAATATCTATCTATATCTATCTATCTATCTATCTATCTATCTATCTATCTATATATATATATATATATATATATATATATATATATATATATATATATATATATATATATATATATATATATATATATATATATATATATATATATATATATATATATATATATATATATATATATATATATATATATATATACATATATATATATATATATATATATATATATATATATTCATATATACATAGATATATATTTGATTTCACATTTCTTGCTTTTGCAATAGTGACATTATTCAAAATTCAAAATCTTACATCTTTTGTCCATCACAGTTTCTAGCAGGGAGTTGGTGGTTGTGAAAGTTGTAGTCGATAGCTGCGAGCCAGGTTCGGGTTCTGTAAACAGGTGGGCTGTAACTGAAGCACTTGCCTGCATGCTTCAGGATGTGGTTCTGAAATCTCTGTAGATCTGAAGTTGTCCTGGAAATGAAAAGAAGTGCAAAATTAGAAAAAATAAAAAGGTTCACGTCCATTCCATCTTACAATAAATAAGTTGCACAGAAAAAGACAAGTACTTTGTTTGAACTTGAACATGAGCAACATAAAGTAAATATGCAACCCTTTTCTTCATTTGAAAAATAATTTGTTAGTCTGCGAAAAAAAAGGTCTTTTAGGAATAAAAATCCAATGCTTTTCTAAAATATAAAATCAAAAAACATATTTCATGATGAAAGGAATACCTAAAGGCAATAAACTTGTTCACATCTTACAACCAGCGCTTGTTGAACACGATGTCTCTGAGTGCCTTGTGAGCTGCTGAACCTATAAGCAGAAGAGAAACAAGCTCATCCTCTGAGTAAAATTACTGAGACCCACATACATGACCGTCTGAACTACCTTGCTGTATCCAGGGCTTTTCCTTGCTGCTGGCATCTAGTGATCCATGGTCACAGCTACCAGTCTTCCAGACATGTTAATTGCGAACATGGTGCAACACACCACTCCACATCATCTAAAAAACAGGAAAAGAAGAAAGAGAACAAATAGAACTGTTAAAATATGTCAGCATTTCAGTATGAACAAGTAATGTCAATGGTTCTTTAATTTGTAAATGTCCTCTAAAATTACATATCTTGAACTCTTCTTCGGAAGTAGCTTGTTTGGAGCAGTACCAGAAATGGTTTACAATATCTTTGATCCATAACAATAAAGATGATTGCTCCTTTATTGCACCTGCCTAATAATGCATACAACATAGAACATGTTATGCTGTGAACCCTCCTGATTATTCTTTGTAAAGTTAGGATTTAACACATTCGATGAAATACATATGAAAACATGGGACTAGTTCCTCCATCAACAAAGGATAACATCCCCGTCTTAGTTTCTTGCTCAAGTCCTTTGCAGCATGCCAGACATCAAGGGAGTGTTTTAGACCCCTTTCTTTATATCTACCACGCTCTGGATCTGAAATTAGAAGTAATCAAAAGGTTTTTGGTTGTCATGTATAACTGGTGTCATGGACCACATAGAAAGTCTACTTTGAACAAATTAACAATACAGGTGAAATATTGTGCATTACCAATCCGGCACAGTGGAGAAAGAACGAAAGGTGGAAAGATGTTGAGGAGGAGGAAGAGGGAGAGGAAGACTTTTTTGTCTAAACACATCAAAAGAACTCAAAATAATTACTCACTGAGCAGTGCAGTGATCTGGGCATGGGCATCAGTCACCACTTCTTTTACTGGTATTTCATGGAGGAGAACATCCATGGCCCTGACGAAACATTCCTTCTCCATGATGGTCGAGTTTCTGGATGTTTCTTGTTTGTGACAGTAACAACATGAACAATGTCTCGAAACTCCTGCTCAATGACTGTGTATGTGCAGTACTGTGCGCTGTGACCTGTGGAATGAATATAGTTTATTTTTCAGTGGGTAAAATAAGAAATAAGTGCATAGAAGTTTAAAAATTATATATAGCCTATATATCTCACCAGGTGAATCCATTCTGCCATCCTCTAGTGATAGAAAGAGAAATGAAATATTAGAAACATTGTTTCAAGTAATGTGCATGATAAAGCAAAAGGTAGCCATAATTTGTGTGTGTGTGTGTGTGTGTGTGTGTGTGTGTGTGTGGGTGTGTATTGGGGGAGGGGGGGTCAACCAACCTAGAACAACAACTTCATCCTTTTGGCTCAAGCGATTCACAACATCAGCTCTGCACTTTTTCCAAAAGTCTTCCACAGGCTCAATGCAGTATGTGTCCTGTATTTTAAAAAAAGTGGATCTAGCTACCATGCCCATTTTCATGAACTGAAATAGAAGGGCAATTTTTCTGTAATTGTTGCCGGACAACAAAGTGTTCATGGCCAGCATAAAATCTCCACCCTGCATGCCATATTTTAATAATGGCTGGGAATTCCATCGCCACAGGCTGTGTCCATGGGGGCAGAGCTGTGATTTGAGAAAGAACAAAGACAAAATTTAAGGTATTTAGAGACTGATTGACAAATGGTCATACAGTCAGACAAATATGACCATTGTCATTATAGTTATCATGAAAAGATAACATTTAAGGCTGCAAGAAAAATGACCTAACCAATTGACACCTTGCATTTATGTACTTACCCATTGTAAGATCACTGCAGTTCCACAAGTTTTCAAGGTCAATTGAAAGGGGGGTTTACCAGCACATGCCTCTACAGTCAGTGTTAGAATAACTGCAAGTCTTCATTGGAAAGTGTAAGAACTTGGCAAGTTCAAGTAGGTTGTTCCCAAAAACTAAACTCGCACTCTTCCCCACTAAGTCGTCCTCACGAAAAACTTTGGGTGGTTCTGCCGGGACTTTGTCCTCATCATGGGGGTCAGGGACAGCAACATCAAGCATGGTTTCATCCATGCTCATTTCATGAAGATTTTGTATGTTCGGGATTTTCGATGAAGCACCACCCACACTGTGTGAAGAGACAAATTAGTATATGTTTGTGTTACATTACTGAAAAATGTATCATCAACGCACATTTATCAGCATTTTATTACCGTAAACTCAGGAAAGGTAGATATTCTTCATCAGAGCCAGACTCTTCTGGGCGCTCCTCCCCGAGATCCTCCATTTCAATTCTGCAAATTATCAAACATTAGTACTAGAGATTGAAATCATAGATCAGTGCGAAATTTCTAGAAATATGGCTCATTGACATCTACTTACATGCTGTTTCTCAGGTCATTAATCTCCTCCTCATCTTGAGAGTCATGCTCTTCAGCACCAGTAATGTTTAAGGATTTCATGCTGCAAACAGAGCATAAATAGAATATGTGAAATTATTAAGTTATCATTCAAGGAAAAATGCTGGTCCCCCTTCTTGAAAAGAGGAACCACCATCCTAGTCTGCCAATCCAGTTGCACTGTCCCCGATGTCCACGTGACAGCGCACCATCCCCAACATAGACAGTGTTGACAGCACACTGCTTCCCCCTCCTGAGACGCCGGATGGTGGTCCAGAATCTCTTTGAAGCCGTACAGAAGTCGTTCACCATGGCCTCTCGAAACTCCTCCCATGCCTGGGTTTTTGCTTTAGCAACCACCGAAGCTGCATTCCGCTTGGCCAGCCAGTACCCATCAGCTACATCCAGAGTCCCACCGGCGAAAAAGGCCCGATAGGACACCTTCTTCAGCTTGACGGCATCCCTCAGCTCTGGTGTCTACCAGCGAGTTCAGGTGTTGCTGCCATGACAGGCGTGATAATAATAATGTTAAAATGTGAAGGTGAAAAGCCAGAATAATGGAAAATGGGAACACCTATGATTGCCTATGCTTGACAGCAACTGTCAAAAATGTGTGGCAATGCATAGCGTACTGTGAAAATCTGCAAATTAGGCTACTTATTATTGGCTAAATCTGACACTGATCACACTCATGAATCTCATAAATTAATAAACCGTGCAAATGTGTTGCATGTCTGACAATTATCATCCCTCAGATGTAATCCCTCTGTAGTGAGGAGGTCGTGGGAGCAGATAGAAAATAAATAAAAAACATAACTATGTCTGGTAGGTTGGTCTGTTTCATGTCATATCAGCTACATTTAAAATGTAAGTTGTAGCCACAATGAAATCATGATAACATACCGTCTGATCCAAATTAACAATTTAAAATCATCAAGACAAAATCCCTCAAACTCATGAATTAAGTGCAGGAATGACATGATGGAATAATGTGATGTTTCACAAAAGAATTACATCCCCTTTATTTGTCAAGTACTTAATGGTGCTTTTGAATGTATAAAAGGGGCTATAAATTAGGTTTTTATAACAGGGTGATGCACAATAACAGCGTGACAGTTAGTGCAACGCTCCTGTGTGTCACACAGGGAATAAATGGCTCCAACATATCACACAGGTGGATGATTCCAGGCCTCGAGAACCGGTACCTCCCATAGAGCGTCGTCAGGTTGATCTAGTTGGTCAAATCGATATCAGGACAGCCTTTCTTCATCTTCATGCTCGTCTCAAGAGTTGTGTGCCTCTGTCTACCGTGTTCAGGAGAAGAGGGCAGGCCATTGATTTGGAGAGGCTGATTGGCTAGTGCGAGGGTCGTTGTACAGGATCAGACTCAACGGCCAACTTCTCCTGCTCTGGAGCAGGTTAGTCGTTCAGAGCAAGTCACCATGGTGATCTACTCCGATAAGAAATGAGCTGGCTTTGTGCTGCCGATAAACCAGGGTTTACCCTGAAGTTACCTGGCTAACACATCAATCCTGCTTCGTGCTATAGGCCTCTGGTCCACACTTTGAATTTCAGAGGCACAAGCTTTCCCCATGAGGGCTGAATACAGCATCTCTTTCTTTTTTTGTCTTTGAGTTGGATGTGAGGATTGAATTGGATCATCCACAGAGAGAGTGTGAGTGTGTTTGGGTTTCACTGTCCCCTCGTGCAGCTGCAGGCTTCAGCCGGATGTGCAGATGTGCTGATGTGTGTCCAAAACATTAAGAACATCAGAGGAATACACTCAACTCTCATCCCAGCTCTGAGATGGGGTTTATTTTCAGCCTCAGGCTCGTCTCTGCCCTCACGCTCACTTAAGACTGTCTACAGCCATGGACTGTAGATACTGAGCATCATCTCAGCTGAACTACACCAATGTGTAGCCGTGCCAGTTTAAACATCTTATCTAAACCCAGAAATATTCAATGAAATAAAAATATGCACATACAAGACAATACAAGACCAAATATTTTTTAATTTCAGGCTGTAAAGTTGCTTTAAATTATTTTTAAAGCTCATAGGAGAACTTTACCAACAAACTCAGTCACTCAAACAAAAACAAAAAACGAAAAAACAAAATTACAGGAGTGAGGAAAGACTATCTTGAATTATAAATGAGGAAACACAGGAGCTAAAACTAAAATGACAGTAAAAAGTCAGAAGACATTAGATAGAAATACTAGAGGGTAAAATATGTAAATAAGAAAAAAATCAATATATAAAATTAAACTTAAATATATAAGGTAAAATGAGAAAGCCTAACACCAGGTGCATAATAAAATCAGCTAAAATAGGATAATAAAAGATTAAATAAAACATTTAAGCTTGATAACACCACACATAAATGCAGAGCACAAAACTCACACTCCCAGCCCTCACAAACATGGACTATATTTGAGTCGTTTACATTAAACACAACAATCGATTAAACCTCCAACAATCAAACAATATGAGAATATTGCTTTGGGGATGGTCCCAGTCTAAGCAGAGAAAAGAAGGAGTATGGTGTTTGCTGAGTGTGTTTAATATGAACTCTTACATCAGTCATGAATTAAGTTTTCTGCAGATGATGCTGTGGTGTTACTGTACTCAATCAGTTTATCAAACATCACGCTAATAACCAAAGACACTCAGTTGGAGGTCACACCCATGGGCCCTGGTGTGCAATAAACAATATCTGTATTTATAACACCTCAAATGTTCATTTGTAAAATATCAAACATGTACATGACCACTGTATTTACTTTAGAATATCTCAAATCTCCATCTGTGAAATATCAAACATGTACACAGCCAATGTAAATATACCACTTACTATTTAATGTATATTCTTTTTTTTTTCTTTTTTAATTATTATTTTATTTGATTTCTAATTACTTTATTTTCACTCATTTCTTTCTTTTTTTTTTCATGTATCTTGCAGCTGCTGTAAATCTGGAATTTCCCGTGTGGGACTGAAAATGCAATATCTTATCTTAACTTGTCGTTAAATCAAGGTAGGTCTTGTGCACGATGGCCTTTTTCCACCCCACTGACCTGAAGTCTTTCTAGACACTTGCATGGAAGGCCAACAAACGGGTGGATGGTCCTGATGCTTTGCACATGATTGACACACAGCCTGGTCTTTGATTATTTTGGTTTGGAGCCCAGAGTGCTTCCATTCAGTGCCCCCCAGATTATTGGATTGTTGTTCTCAACCTAAATGAATATCTATAAATCGAGTTCACCCTTTTACCCAAATGCTCAAACAGATGCTTAAATACAAGGTGACAGCTCTTTTAAATACACTACAAGCCTACGCTTACCTAAGATAAGTAGTAGCAAAATCGGACAAAATTTCTTTGATTCATTTTTTTAGATTCCTCAAACATAAGAGGCAATGACCTTGATCTTTGACCTTTAATATCAAATCAGTTCATCCTTGTATCTGCGGGAACATTCATGCAAGGTTTGAAGAAAGATCTCCTTCTCCAAGTCTGTCCTGGACAGACAGATGGACGTGTGAAAGACAGCCTGAAGTATGAAGCTCCTGCTTTGGCTGCTGTTGGTGTGAAAGAATAAATAGTGGCCTCCTCCTCCTCCTCAGCTTCCTCCTCCTCCTCTTCCTCGCCTCTCTCCTGCTCTTCCGTAGCTGCCAGCCGCGCTTGCTGCATCCTGCAGATGTGGATTCCTCGTCCTCCGCAGACGCCCCAGCAGGGAGCCAGAAACCTTTCTGTGAGTGCCAGAGAAAGCACAAGCACAGGGAGTTATGTAAATGCCACTGTAGCAGCTGCATGAGCAATGAAATCCCTGCTTTAAAATTGTTCTTGGAGAAAAGAAAAAGCCCCTCAAACAGCTGCTAATCTCACTTAATACTTAATGACTGCTTCCTGCCTCCACTTAACTGGTGTGAGACTCCCAAACTCAGACTCCCAAGTGGCATGAGCAACAAACAAGCAACTGCATCGTATAAGTTTGAGCATTAAAAAATCAAATTTACATATTTAAGACTGAAAAAGAATACATTTTCAACACAAAGCCTGGATGCGTCATCTGTATTATCACGCTGCACAAATCCATTAATCCTGGGCCTGCACACCCACACAAACACATGTATGTTTGAATGTAAAACTTCATGACCCCTGACCTTCAAAGCCTATAAGACAAACCATCTGAGGGTTGGCCCACACTAAGCAGAAATAAAAAGAGAAAAGTCCCATTTTATATGAATAAAAAACAGAATACACTGATTTGCAAATCCTTATTTTCATCTTAACTCACTACGAAACCAATATTTCATATTCTAACAGACAAACTTTATAATTTTGCAAAAATTCACAATTCTTTTTTACTTTATGGATAGTTGACCATTTGGTCCCTGTGGTTTTTAACGCCTCCTCCAATTTATTTTGGGTACATGAAAAAAAGGTATCCAGCACTGCCCTGTTGATCAGAGAGAGATCCTCTAATGTAGTTACTCAGCGTCAGTACTTTCTGTATCATCCCACGAGACAGGTGTGGACTGCAGCAGGAATATTGGGCAACAGGTCCCACTCGTTGCAACTTCCTCTGTGGGCATAGAGTCACAGCAACCACAGGAGCACCACCAATCCTCAGCGGAGACATTGGCGTTCAGTGCAGCCGCTGCTTCACCCTCGTCTGCTCGTTGGCTCTCTGTTGCTATCCTCGTTAGCTATTGAGTTTGTAGCAGCTACACGTCCGTATACTCTGGCTCAAATAAATACTGGTGGCAAATATTCAGCCATGATACGATGCAGTAAAACTTCCAACTGTCCTCCGGGATAAGCAGCTCCACTGTGGCGGCACGCTGCATGGCTCCTCTGTTTTCTTCCGCAACAAGCTCACAGATGGCGTCACACAGGTAGACTGCAGCAGGTCATTCTAGTCCATGTTGAGTGGAGACAGGTGTGGACGAAATAAACACTTTTAATGCTCAAACTTATACTGCAGCATGCAGTTGCCCCCTATCTCAGCGGAGACTGCGGCTGCATCCGCTCCCTTGATACTGAGCCAATTTTAAAGCGAGTTGTACCCGTCAATCGTATACACACATACACTTGGGGCAATAGGACCCAGGTTGAAAAATACCTTGATCTGCAGCAAAGCTGCCAATCTTAAAAGATCTCAATCAAATTTACATATTTAAGACTGAAAAAGAATACATTTTCAACACAAAGCCTGGATGGAGTATTATCCGTACATACGAGCTGCACAAATCCATTAATCCTGGGCCTGCACACCCACACAAACACATGTATGTTTGAATGTAAAACTTCATGACCTCTGACCTTCAAAGCCTATAAGACAAACCATCTGAGGGTTGGCCCACACAAAGCAGAAATAAAAAGAGAAAAGTCCCATTTTATATGAATAAAAAACAGAATAAACTGATTTGCAAATCCTTATTTTCATCTTAACTCACTACGAAACCAATATTTCATATTCTAACAGACAAACTTTATAATTTTGCAAAAATTCACAATTCTTTTTCATTCTTGCTTGCTGTTTGACTTCAGTCTGGGTCCTAGTTAGGAGACAGGCGTAGACTGCAGCAGGTCAGTCTAGTCCCTGTTCAGTGGAGACAGGTGTGGACTGCAGCAGGTCAGTCTAGTCCCTGTTCAGTGGAGACAGGTGTGGACTGCAGCAGGTCAGTCTAGTCCCTGTTCAGCGGAGACAGGTGTGGACTGCAGCAGGTCAGTCTAGTCCCTGTTCAGCGGAGACAGGTGTGGACTGCAGCAGGTCAGTCTAGTCCCTGTTCAGTGGAGACAGGTGTGGACTGCAGCAGGTCAGTCTAGTCCCTGTTCAGTGGAGACAGGTGTGGACTGCAGCAGGTCAGTCTAGTCCCTGTTCAGCGGAGATAGGTGTGGACTGCAGCAGGTCAGTCTAGTCCCTGTTCAGCGGAGACAGGTGTGGACTGCAGCAGGTCAGTCTAGTCCCTGTTCAGCGGAGACAGGTGTGGACTGCAGCAGGTCAGTCTAGTCCCTGTTCAGCGGAGACAGGTGTGGACTGCAGCAGGTCAGTCTATTCCATGTTCAGCGGAGACAGGTGTGGACTGCAGCAGGTCAGTCTAGTCCCTGTTCAGCGGAGACAGGCGTGAACTGCAGCAGGTCAGTCTAGTCCCTGTTCAGCGGAGACAGGTGTGGACTGCAGCAGGTCAGTCTATTCCATGTTCAGTGGAGACAGGCGTGGACTGCAGCAGGTCAGTCTAGTCCCTGTTCAGTGGAGACAGGTGTGGACTGCAGCAGGTCAGTCTATTCCATGTTCAGTGGAGACAGGTGTGGACTGCAGCAGGTCAGTCTAGTCCCTGTTCAGCGGAGACAGGTGTGGACTGCAGCAGGTCAGTCTAGTACATGTTCAGCGGAGACAGGCATGGACTATAACAGGTCAGTCTAGTCCATGTTCAGTGGAGGAAGACGGGACTGCAGCAGGTCAATCTAGTCCCTGTTCAGTGGAGACAAGCATGGACTGCAGCAGGTCAGTCTAGTACCTGTTCAGCGGAGACAAGTGTGGACTGCAGCAGGTCAGTCTAGTCCCTGCTAAATGGAGACAAGTGTGGACTGCAGCAGGTCAGTCTAGTCCCTGTTCAGTGGAGACAGGTGTGGACTGCAGCAGGTCAGTCTAGTCCCTGTTCAGCGGAGACAGGCATGGACTGCAGCAAGTCAGTCTAGTCCCTGTTCGGTGGAGACAGGCGTGGACTGCAGCAGGTCAGTCTAGTCCCTGTTAAGTGGAGACAAGTGTGGACTGCAGCAGGTCAGTCTAGTCCCTGCTAAGTGGAGACAGATGTGTACTGCATTAGGTCAGTCTAGTCCCTGTTCAGTGGTGACAGGTGTGGACTGCAGCAGGTCAGTCTAGTCCCTGTTCAGTGGAGACAGGCATGGACTATAGCAGGTCAGTCTAGTCCCTGTTCAGTGGAGGAAGACGGGACTGCAGCAGGTCAGTCTAGTCCCTGTTCAGTGGAGACAGGTGTGGACTGCAGCAGGTCAGTCTATTCCATGTTCAGTGGAGACAGGTGTGGACTGCAGCAGGTCAGTCTAGTCCCTGTTCAGCGGAGACAGGTGTGGACTGCAGCAGGTCAGTCTAGTACATGTTCAGCGGAGACAGGCATGGACTATAACAGGTCAGTCTAGTCCATGTTCAGTGGAGGAAGACGGGACTGCAGCAGGTCAGTCTAGTCCCTGTTCAGTGGAGTCTGGCGTGGACTGCAGCAGGTCAATCTAGTCCCTGTTCAGTGGAGACAAGCATGGACTGCAGCAGGTCAGTCTAGTACCTGTTCAGCGGAGACAAGTGTGGACTGCAGCAGGTCAGTCTAGTCCCTGCTAAATGGAGACAAGTGTGGACTGCAGCAGGTCAGTCTCGTCCCTGTTCAGTGGAGACAGGTGTGGACTGCAGCAGGTCAGTCTAGTCCCTGTTCAGCGGAGACAGGTGTGGACTGCAGCAAGTCAGTCTAGTCCCTGTTCGGTGGAGACAGGCGTGGACTGCAGCAGGTCAGTCTAGTCCCTGTTAAGTGGAGACAGGCGTGGACTGCAGCAGGTCAGTCTAGTCCCTGCTAAGTGGAGACAGATGTGTACTGCAGCAGGTCAGTCTAGTCCCTGTTCAGTGGTGACAGGTGTGGACTGCAGCAGGTCAGTCTATTCCATGTTCAGTGGAGACAGGCATGGACTATAGCAGGTCAGTCTAGTCCCTGTTCAGTGGAGGAAGACGGGACTGCAGCAGGTCAGTCTAGTCCCTGTTCAGTGGAGACAGGCGATGACTTCAGCAGGTCAGTCTAGTCCCTGTTCAGTGGAGACAGGCGTGGACTGCAGCAGGTCAGTCTAGTCCATTTTCAGTGGAGACAGGCGTGGACTGCAGCAGGTCAGTCTAGTCCCTGTTCATACAAGAAATACAAATAAGAAAGTTCCAAAAGAACAATCAGATTCAATTATGGCTATATTTTCTTGGAACATAACATTATTTTTTGTGTTTTAACAACAGATATCGTCAGGTTCTTATTATAAAAACTGTCTGTGTTTTTTAAATTGACTGGTGGACTGCAGTGCTGGAGTAAGGGGCCCAAATGTGGCCCCCGAGCTGTCTGTTGCCCATCCCATTTTTAATGGACTGCAGTTCTCCTGGATACTCACAATCTTAAATGTTTATACATTTTTACAAAAAATATTAGATTTAAAAGTGTAGTGTCTAGAAGTTGGCAGCAATTTGCCAAACAGAAATGGTGATCAAAGATATAATGTTTCCATTTGTATGTTAAGTCCATCAAAATAGGTGAACAATCATCCTCATCAAACTTTGGTTTTCTTTTTATTACTTTAGAAAAACCTTTTTATATCCATGTACTGCGGGTCTCTCCTCTGTGAAGGCTGACATAAGGATTCGCTATGTTGTCTGGGTGGGTTTAAGGGACAAACAGAATGATACTTGATTTTGTTTGCTTGTGTTACTAAAAGTTAACAAAACCTATAATCATCATCTGACCTATAATCAAAATAATAGTTACAAATATGAATGAAAAGCCCTCACCTGGTAACTGTTGTAAATTATGCCCTGTTCACGATCCTTTTTGGTCTTCACCGTCTCTCTTAGCTTAGTGATGTGATGTTTTAAAAACAGACGGGCTCATTCCAACATCTGAACACCAGATGTCGCTAAAATACCGATTTCTCCACACTGCACCTTTAAGCAGTTTTCCGTGTCCAGACGTTGGACTTTGTTGAACCTGTTTGAAGGATTCTCTGTGAGATAAGCTGCTGCTTTTATGCTGATAGACAAAACTTTAATGAGACAAATGTTATCATGAGAAGGAAAATGTCAGGCAGAGATGAAGTTTGAGTTTCATCTCCACAGATGATGTGGTTTTAGTCTATTTAGAGAGTTAAAGGTAAAACATGGAGCAGCACCACTGAGGAGCACAAAGAGGAAACTGTCCTGGGACACCTTGTGCCTTTTGATCTCCACATTTTCATGTTTAAATCAGTGAAGTTAAATCGCATGGCAGTGGTGTTTTATCTCCTTTTCTGACCGACATCGAGCTAATCTTCATCACCTTAGGGTGCCTGAGGAGCGACCGGGTGCAGCTCAGTCAAACGTTGAGCTCTCCTGGCTGCGGAGAATCAAAGGGCTGAATAATCTCTGATCCTTCAGTGTTACATCAGCCTGCCCATCGCCCCCAACCGAGGACTCGTGTCCCTCCATCAGCTGTCTGTATGAATCATGGCGGTAAAGAGAGGCGACTCAGCAGTGAAGCTGTAATTCTTCTGTTGTTCTGCTGTCTGTCCATCAGGCTGCCATGTGACACGGCCTCTTGGACTCCATCTGACCGTCCCACGGATTACACGCTCTCCACAGCCTTAGAAAAGCGGTACCTTTCTTCAGCTAAAACCTGTGACAGCTTCAAAATCGAGCTTAGCTGACAAGTTAAAAGGCTGAAAGAAGCATGAGAGTCACGTTAATGGTTTTGAGCTTTCAATCTGCTCGGTCCACTTCTCAACAAAAGTTCCTACAAGGTCCACTGAAGGTCTCGTGTCCTCTAGCAACACTGTGGACCAAGTAGTGACGTGGGCGAGCTCAAACTACCAGGTCTTTATTCTGTTCAGCAGCAGTGTCAGGCGAGCTCGATTCTTCACGATGGTTCTTATTAAACATCGAGGTTTGGCCTCCCTCCTCTGGCTCTGCAGCCTTCACTGGAACAAAGCTCCTTAACATAGAGGAGAGATTTTCGACAAACAGACAAACACTTGCAAAACGACCTGCTTGTTAGTAAAGCAGGGTCCACAAATAAGGATTTTGTGAATCTGCTGAAATGTTTTATCTGTTTCAGAGGCCACACATGAAGATAAAAATCAGTTATTGAAAAGTTCGGATGATCCAGTCCAACCACTGATCCAGAATTTAGTCCTCCAAGACAGAAATCCTATGCAATCAAATTTGTTCTAAAAAAACAACAACGAAGAAACATGACGAACAACAGGGAAGAGGACATGAGAAGAGGGAATGATGGCGGTCTTGGGACCATTTTTCACAAAAAAAGAGAAGACTGTGGAAAAAATCCTGCAGACAGCATGAACATGTGAGCTGGTCCTTCATTTCTGAGCTCCACCCAACTTAGTGTTTATGTTTGTTTTTATTTATGCCTGTTTTACGGACACAAACAGCCTAATAATCGTTACACAGAAAAAACTCAGATTTTAGTAAGTTTATTTATCAAATTTGAAGTCAAAAATATGCACAATACTTACTAAAATCTCAGACTTATTTGAGGAGTCCAGATGGATGTCTTATTACAAGGAATTAAAAACAAAAATAAAGCACTGAATACCTTGTATTTATGATAAAATATCTGCCAATGGAGCAGGGACATTTTACTTCTTGGGGTCTTAAATAAGGTATAGAAACTACTTAAAGGTGTAGTCAGTGATCTTCTAATCTAATGCTCTATTTGTCAAATTCACCATATTTCTCCTCTCCATCCACAAGATGTCACCACCGACAGCATGTTGGAAAAAAAAAGCCCAGTTTCAATACACAGCCTTGGCTCTGAATTTCAGCAGGTAAATACTGTGGCTCGGGCCGAGTCACCAAAACAGGGTACACTCCCCCACATCCAGGAGGCAATCATACTCATGCGCAGATCAGACAGAGGGGGGAGGGGGAGTAGGAGGTTGCGTCACGTGTGCAGTTAGCGTAAGAGAGAGATACAATAGGTGCAGTAGCAATGGCTGAAAAAGAGCCCAAAAGAAAAAGGTCAGAGGAGTGAAAAGTGAAAAAGAAGGGCTATGACCATGAAAGAGCGAAGACCCGGGTCAACACTGGTGTTTCTTTCCAACGGTGGAGGGAACTCTGCGAATTGAAAGACCTGAAAACGGACACGGATGTCTTTGTGCTGGACAGATAAGCAACATTAGCTTTGTGGTGCTTCACATAACAGTAACAGCCGTCGGGCATTCATCTTATTGTCTAATCTGCCAGAATGTACTGTTGTTGTGATGTTATCAATAACGGCAGTCGAGTTGTCTGACGAGTCAGGGTTACCTTAGCTATGGTCAGTTACGCAGTTTCTGCGGCCGTTTCCATGACGATGCACATCCATTAACTTTTGGGGGTGGAGCCAGGGGTGAGGTATGAAGGAAGAGGTGGGTCTAAATTCATTTATAAACAACCTCTTCACTCGTTTTCTCCCACATCGTTGACTACACCTTTAAGACAGAACATCTTACTTCTGAGACATCATAAAAGTTAAATTTGTTTTGCCATATTGCCAGATATTTTGACTTATTACAAGCAATTCATGTTCTTTCCTTGGTTGTTAAGTACTGAACTAAGATGTGTAGGTGGACGTGTCAGGCATTTTTGGCTCACAGTAAGTCGTGAGAATTTCAGAACTGAAATTACATGAATAAACTTTCTTAGATTTTAGTTTCTGCAGATTAAATTTCAAATTCATTTGATGAGTACAGATGGATATCTTATTTCAAGGAATAAAAAAAAAAATAAAGCACTAAATAACCTATTATCAGAAAATAAAATATTATCAGTGAAACAAGCTAAATTTAACTCCTTGAGGATCTTAAACTCAGGTAAAAAAACTTCTTACAGTGGGTGCTGGATCATGGATAGCACTTTTTCAGGAGCAGCAAGCCATCACTCTGACATCTCTCCATTAATGCATGACCGCAGGACCTGTTTGTGAATGTACATGTGTGTTTCAGCGCATATTTGTGAAGCATGTTTCAACAACAGAGTGTAAAGAATTAAATTTCCTCATAAGGGACAAATAAAGGATGTCTTTCTTTCTTCTTCTTTTAAGATAGCACATCGTTCTTCCAAGACATTGTACAATTAAAATCTGTTTTGCCACATTGGAAGTTTTATTCACTTATTACAAGCAATTCATGGTTTGTTTTTATATTCGGAAAAAAGATGTGTAGCGGGACATATCAGGCAGTTTTGGCCTACATTAAGTGTAATTGTTAGAATTGAGATAGTGTAAAAAAAAATGTCCTTAGGTTTGAGTTTTTGCAGTGCATGTGTGTAACCTGCTTTAATCAGTCAGGCAGTGGTGTAAAAAGTCCTTGAAACCCATACTTGAGTAAAAGTAAAGATACCTCATATAAAATATACTCAACTAAAAGTGAAAGTCACTCATTAAAAAGTCACTTAAGTAAAAGTCTTAAAGTAGCACCTATTAAATGTACTTAAGTATTAAAAGTAAAAGTACAAACAAAGAGAACAGGTACAAATAGTTGTTGCTCTCCCAAACTTTATTAAGTTTAACTCTTCCTCCCTCCCTCAGCTCCCTTCACCTCTTACTCCCTCTCTCCAATCCTCCCTTACGTAAAGTCCACAAACTTGCGGTTCATCTATAGCAGAAGTTGATTTTCAAAATTGCATGAGTTCAGTCTTGCTCTTCGCGGGCTGAATACAAGTTCTGCAATGCTAAACAGTCGTTCACAGGCTGCAGAGGCAGGCAGAGGTGTGTTTCAGCGATATTTGTGCAAGATGTTTCAACAACAGAGTGTAACAGTTAAATTTCTCATGATGTCCTTTCTTCAAAATAAAATGTGAAAATAAGTGTAATTTATATTCACATTTTATTATGTAGCGAGTAACTAAGTTGACAATTCAAATGTAATGAAGTTAAAGTATCATTTTTTAATTTTTAATGTAGTGAAGTAAAAGTAAAAGTTGCAAAAAACATATAAACTCAAGTAAAGTATAGATACTCCCAAAACATACTTAAGTACTGTAACTAAGTACTATTACTTCGTTCCTTTACAGCACTGCAGTCAGGGTCTGATAATCCTCTTGTGTGCCTTACTTTGAGCCCTCCCAATCAGGCAGAACATACCCTCTAGAATCTGACCTTTAAATCAGTAATTAAATTGCACTAGTTGTTGGTTTTCTATCAGATCTCGGCTCTTTTGCCTCATCACATTTTCACTGATCATAGTAAACAGTCATGTGTATGAAGCCTGAGAGGCGAAAGAAGTCCTGTGAGCTTAATCAGAGCGAGCAGAAGGTGAGGAGTTAAAGTGACGTTAATGAGCAGATATGGTTGCATGAATTCTCCTCATAATTGGACAATTACACTTCCAGTGCAGCTCAAACGTTCATCTCTTTAACTCCGCTCACCAGCAGATAAACTTCTAATGCTTTCCTGGAAGCACCTATCCACAACAGGTTCTGATTTTGAGTTCATTCACATCCAGACCACGTCTCTGTGCAGGAAAAACATCTCGCCTGGCGTTCCTGGATTCCTGATGAAGCTCATCTGACGTCTTTATGAGCGTGCAGCTGAGGAGGCGCTGAGGGTAATCAGACAGCGTGTGTTTCATCTCAGCGAGACGTGGAGGTCTTCCTGTTCTTCACAGTCGACACGTTTGAAAAACAGGCATGCTGAAAGTACAATCAGAGCGTGTGGCATCACAGACTGAGATAGTAAAAATAACATCCCTGCACACTGAAAAACTGAGACCTACGTGAGAGCGTCTGTCCAATTTTAAGAGAAAAAAATCTAACGAGACTTACTCTAATCCACAATTCCCTTACATGTCTGGATTTAGATATAACATAAAGATAATAAAACTAAAAATAAGGCCTGAGTTGCTTGTAATAATAGGTGAAATAATCTGCCAATAAGACAAGACAAATTTAACTTGAGCAGATATTAAACGATAACTTCGGTTCCTGCAGCTTTTCATTGTTTATAGAATGAAGTAGAACAATATACTCACCCAGAAGGCTTTCCTGATCCAAACAGTGCTTCAGGAGATATTTAGATCCAAAATCGAGCGGCGGACATCTCTATAATGGTAGCACACAGGGCATACAGCGTTGCTCCTAAAACTGCATTAATCGTCCAAAAACTCATTAGTTTCACCAATATTCCATCATGGTCCGCTCGGGCTACTCCTCCACGACAGTCTGTGTCACTCCAGACATGTTTTTATGACTGTGCCGACCTCTGAACTGAAGAAGAAGAGCGCTTCCTCCGCACATGCGCGGTGCGGCTCATTGTTTCAGCGGAAGACAGTGGGCTACACAACGACTTTCCTCTTCCAGTTTTGTGCAAAATGGACGAATATCTATCGGATGAAGATGTTGTGGAGGAAAACTTTGAATATGATGGGTGTCCTTACAGTTTCAAGCCAGAATTTACAGATGAGGAGCTCATCAAAAGGAGGATGCGGAGGCAGCGCTCCAGAGAGTACTGCGCTTGCGCGTAGGCATACATTCTTCTTCTTCAGTTCAGAGGTCAGCACAGTCACAAAAACATGTCTGGGGCGACACAGACTGTAATGGAGGAGTAGCGTGAGCGGACCATGATGGAATATTGGTGAAACTAATGAGTTTTTGGACGATTAATGCAGTTTTAGGAGCGGCGCTGTATGACCATTATACGAATGTCCGCTGCTTGATTTTGGATCTAAATATCTCCTGAAGCACTGTTTGGATCAGGAAAGCCTTCTGGGTGAGTATATTGTTCTACTTCATTCTATAAACAATGTAAAAGCTGTAGAAAACAAACTTTTCCTTTAAACCTTCATTTAACACCCTGACTGAGTCTAACTTTGTAACTTGTTTCATTGGCAGAAATTTTCTCTTCATTGCAAGCAGTTTCGTGCCTTATTTTGCCTGTAATCCATTAAAGTAAGATATTTATCTGGACTGGTTAAGTAAATCTGAAGTAGAATAAGTGTTTTGCATATTTTGGACTTGAAAATAGACAAACACACTTGCCTAGAGCTGAGTTCTTGTGGTGCAGCCGGAGGGTTGGCAGATCCAAACTGATTTTCCAAAATTACAGAAAATTGAAACTGCTGTGAGTCACAGATGAAACACAGTGACTCATGCCTAACCAGCTAATCTGCTGACGCTTTAGCATGTGAATACGGCCGCCTCAGTTGTAGCTGTCAATCATCCTGCAGGAGTAGTGATTTCCTCTGAAAGTGATCTCAGATGCAGAAAGGTTGGCCATGTGAGATGAGAGGAGATGCATGAGACGATGCTGCAGAGATCATCTGTAATCTTCTCTGACAGTCTGGAAATGACTTTCTGCTTACCTGGAATCACACACGTCAATGTAGACGAGGGTTAACAGGCTTGAGACCTGAAAATGGTTCACTCTGCATTTTGATTGGCTGTCAATCATCTTAGCTGCAGTGGGAGAGATGCCCTCATTATGTGCAACAGGTGTGGGTGCAAAAGGATGTGCGTGTGGGAAAATGTGGGCAATCAAGCACAACATCTGACTGGAATTTCAATGTCATGAATGTTTGTTTTTGTAGCCCTGAAGAATCTGACATGTATCCCTGAAAAGGCAAAAGTATACGTCCTTAGGAATGTGTTCATGGGAGGGCTGCAGATGACCCTTTACCCCACTCATGCATGACCTGTTCTAAGTGTTGTATAGCTCAAGTGAAAGACAAGCTAGCTTTATTGCTGTCCAGAGGTTAGGAGAAGCTGTGTACACAACTCCTGATCCTATAAGCTGTGGTCAAACTGAAGTCTGGGAGAAGCACATCATCGGCAGTCTCCTCCAGGTATCCTGCAGTGCTTGTATGATTCTGGCGTTCTCTTTTTTTATTGATAATAAACCCATTATTCTGAAGCGAGCCAGTGTCACCGAGTCTCCTTCAATCTTCTGCACATCACGAGCAGTCAAGATAAGACAACCATTTTTTTATACTCATTTTTCAGTTTGTTACCTCTATCAAGGTGGTTATACTTTTCCAGTTTTGTTTGTGTGTCTGCTATCAAGATTACGCAAAGTCTACTGGATGGATTGACATGAAAAATTTACCAGAGGTGTGCTTTGGTCCAAAGAACAAACCATGACATCTTGGTGCCAATCTGATCCAAACTTCAAAAAAACATTGAAGTTTATAATGGTAAATCCCAATTGTTTATTTGCAAACTGACGTCATCGTTTTTCAAGCCAATGTCACTACATTTCCCAGCTTCCCTTGCAATGCCAGAGGACTTTGCAAACACAACAGCTAACAACAGCCAGGTAGATCGGCACATTTTTTCCATCTTTGAAACTGGAACACCGATAACACAGCATTCTCTAAATGGAAAAGCCACTGCAGTTACTGAGCTGCTTGGCAAAGGTCTGCAAACTCTGAGTGCTTTTCTAGTTTTGTACATATATTTGGCCTTTGTTTTGAGATAAATATTTTAGATTAATGCTCCAGCTTTACTTCTTCCTCCTCCATTTCTGTCATGTTTGTTTACATTACAGTTGATCTGAGAGGGCTGTCATGGTGGTTTTCCTGCATGAAGGCAACGCTGTTTGTCCTGATTTGGGACAGCCCCATCCCTATTGTAACTTAACTGATATGAGATCACAAAACATTTCAGCATGCTTGCTTCACTGATTTGTCTGCAAATGCTGTGTGTGGATCAGTGTTGTTGCCAGATCTGTTGGTTTAAGCAAAAAAAAACTGTGAGAGCTCCGTCCTGAACTGTGCTAACCCTATTTGAAGGTCTATAAATGTGTTCAGCACAGCACACGTTTCCTTTTCATTGAGCATGTGATGTCATCAGCCTGCATGAGAAACTCGTTCACTGAGCAGCCCCTGAAATCTGTTTTCATATAGGATGATCACCTTTTCTTGAACTACGAGCCAAACTTCTAAACAAAGTTGACCAAATATTAAAAACCAGAGAGTATGTGAGCTTATGCACTCACTGCCAAAACTTAGATCTTTGCAGGAATATTTGTCTAATTTCAGGTCAAATATACGGAAAGCACTTATCTTAATTCATATTGACTCAACAAGTCCTGAAAAGAATCTCACTGCAAGGAATAAAAGGCAAAAGTAAGGTATTGAATTGGTCGCAATGATAAGAAGATGTCGCCCAATGAAACTAAGGTTTTCTAAGTGGGGGTCTTATATGGTGGCCCTGAAAGCATATGGGAATAAACATTTCAATAAGCCTAGAAACATTTAAAAAAAACACAAAGACATTTCACAAAACACAAAAAAGGAGTTATTTTAAATAACTTTGAATATTATGAAATGTTTTTGCGTTTTTTGAAATGTTTGTTTTGTGAAATGTATTCGTGTTTTCTGAAATGTATTCATTTTCTGTTAATTGTTTTTGTGTATCTCTGGGTAGAACATTTCATGTTAAGACACTTTTCAACTTAAATTTGGCTCATTGGCTGATAATTTTTACTTATTTCAAGCAGCTCTGATATCTGCAGTTCAGATGTTATTCCAGACATGTCAGGAAAATGTGTTTTAGTCTACTGAGATCTTTTGGACAAGAAATTGGACAAATACTGTGACTTAGATCTGAGTTTTTGTAGTACAGACTGCCATTCATATGACCCATCAGGATAGCACACTGCAAAAGCTCAGATTTTAGCAAATTTATTTGTAAAATTTGAAGTCAAAAGTACATACAGTAATTCCTAAAATTTCACATTCTTTTGATAAGTCCGCAGGTGGATATCTTTGTCAAGGAATGAAAAACAACAATAAAGCACTGAATATAACCTATTACCAGAAAATATCTGCCAGTGAAACAGGCCAAATTGAACTCCTTGAGGATCTTAAATCAAGTATAGAAACTTCGTACCGTGGGTGCTGGGTTATGGATAGCACTTTTTCAGGAGCAGTAAGCCACCACTCAGACATCTCTCCGTTAATGCATGACCGTAGGACCTGTTTGTGAATGTACATGTGTGTTTCAGCGCATATTTGTGAACTATGTTTCAACAATAGAATGTAAAGAATTAGATTTTCCCATGAGGGAAGAATAAACGTAAACTGACATGCCAGATGGACGGTTCCATTTTGGAAATATTTCACTAATCCATCTGGGAAGGAGCCCTGAGAAAATGTTTTCAGGGACAGAACCTTCAAAAAGAACAGCATCTTGTGATTGGACGATCGTTTGGCTCAACACAGACCAGTCCATATCAAACAGTACTGCTATGACGTAGCATTTGTAGCAGCTAAACATAGCAGCTAACAGCTAACCATTAGCCGCTATGGCTAATGGCTACAAGGGCAAACAACAATTAACGGCCGTTAGCTTAACTACCGTAAGACTATCGCTTCACATTAAATTATCCCACACAGATGTATCATTAACACTTATATGTGACATGAACCTCATCAAAGACAATCCCTACAAGGTAAACTTATGAGGAGAGCAGATGTCACCAAGTAAAACTGAGTAACCATGATGACCACAGGCTAACCAACATTAGCCGCCATTTTTGTACTTCACTTCCTGTCCAGTCACTTCCTGTTGTCGTCATGTCCACAGCTCCTGCCTCTCTCCCTGATTGGGCTGTTAAGCATTTAGCTGAGTGAAACCGTTGGACAGTGGCCCTGCGATCGACTGGCGACCGGTTCAGGGTGTACCCCGCCTCTCGCCCGATGATAGCTGGGATAGGCTCCAGCCCCTCGCAATGACGAAAGGGATAGCCGGGTATAGAAAATGAATGAATGAATGAAAAACCGTTGGACAATGGAGGCTGGCAAGATGGAGATACATGATTTCAGAATCAGGCAGGTATGTCTGCTCTGCAAGGCTAGAATAAAGGATGTCCTTTCATTTCTTCCTTTTGAGATAGCTCCAGCAACACTTGTAGTTTAGGAAACAGCTTTATTAGACCAACGCGTTTCGGCTTGTGGCCTTCATCAGGGTCATCAGAAATGTATTAAAAACAACACTTATAAAGGGTAGGGCTGAAATTGGACAAATTAAAAGAGTCAAACATTTCCAAGAATTGACCAGTTATGTGAAGCAACATTTGAGACAGCCTATGGATTGACTGCAGGGGTGTGTCAGTGTAGTCACCATGTGATTTTTGGCCAGTGAGGTGCTGGCAGGGGGTGAGGGGAAGTGTCCAAAGGGAGGTATCATTGGCACCATTTTGGTAGACGGCCTGAAAGACAGCTTCCATTGGATGGTGCTGGCACTGGCAGCCATGTTAAGATGGTAGTTGACCAGAGGATCAGTGTAACATTAACTCTGCTGACACACCCTTGCAGCCAATCCATAGGCTGTTTCAGATGTAGCTCCACATGGCTGGTCAATTCTTGGAAATGTTTGACTCTTTTAATTTGTCCAATTTCAGCCCTACCCTTTATAAGGGTGCTTTCCCACTAGGGGCCCTGTCCCGGATCCGGGTGCGATTGAGCCCAAAGTCCGGTTCCTTTTGGTAGTGTGAATGCAAACAAACCGCGGCCGGGCACCAGGCCCGGGCCCACTTGGGGAGATGGTCTCCAGCGCGTTTGCAGAGGACTCGATCACGGTTCGGTTCGGATGTGAATGCAAGCGCGCCAGGATACGGGACCACTGCTGTATGACGTCACGGGTGCACGACTCCCTGAGCTCTGCCTGTACTGTGGTCACGGTCACTGTAAATTCTAACTACAGGCTGTCTGCACTTTTTTGGAATGCCTTTTGGTAATTATTAGACTCTAGTCGACGAGTGGTCTGTTATCACTCACCTGACGGAAGGTTGCGAGTTGACGTGTAGAAAAAGCGATGTAAAGGCAAGTTTCAACGTCTCCTGCCTCTTCAGAAACCATCTCATCCGTGCAGAATGGGCCCATTTTATCCTCCAAGCTGCACAATAAATGTGGAAGTGGGGGGAAGGTCGCTGCTTGCGTCTCAAACAATGTAAAAACACTCATAAAAGCACGAAGGACTCCATTGCCGGTGCTCAAACAGGGTCGTTGATGCCGTCTCAAACACGATACAAAAAACACATTAGAAGGAAAAAAAGGAGAGGAGAGCGAGACGTAAACATTGGTTGTTTAGTGCGGGAAATGGTTACCATGGTAGCCTCTTCTTCGTTCTCCTCCGTAGCAGGTTTGGTAACCAGTTGCATGCATATCACCCCCTGCTGTTTCAAACTGAGTAAATACACAAGTGGGCCTGGACACGGTTCGATGTAGCAAGTGTGAATGCAAGCCAGTGGGGGCGAGGGGGAGGAGGGAGAACCGCGCTGCAGCACGGTTCGAAACAAGTGGCCCTAGTGTGAAAGCAACCTAAGTGTTGCTTTTAATACATTTCTGATGACCCTGATGAAGGCCACAAGCCGAAACGCGTTGGTCTAATAAAGTTGTTTCCTGAACTACAAGTGTTACTGGAGCTTTTTTGACCTCTTCAAGACTCTTTTTCTCCAAGCACCTTGGAAGTTGGAGAAGTTGTGCCAGAACTTTTTGACCTTTTCCTTTTAAGATAGCACATCTGTCTTCCAAGGCATCGGACAAGTAGAATTTGTCTTACCACATTGGAGGATTTCACTCATTACAAGCAATTCATGGTTTATTTTTTGTTTTAAAGTTTTGAAATAAGATGTGTAGCTGGACATGCTAGGTAATTTTGGATTACAGTAAGTGTTGTGAGATATTTGGAATTAAATTGGATGAATATACTGCCTTAGGTCTGAGTTTTTTTAATCAGACTCAGATGCAAACAACCTGCTGACAGAGCACGTCGAGAAAAAAAAGGGAGATTCCAGCTCATATCAGTGACAGATGCAGCACAACCAGAATAAAACAGGACATCCCTGTACCTGCTGGATGAGGATGTCACGGATGTGATGGAGTAAATCTTTATTTCTTAGCTCCAAATCTTGACAAAAGTGACTTATAAGGCTTAAAAAAGCCGTTCGCAGTCTGAATTTGGCTGCTCCACTCCGCTCCGCCTGCTGCTGTGTTTGCTGTGGAGGTGTCAGCGTGTTAACAGCGTGTTTGTGTTTCCTCTTGCTGACAGATAACAGCCTCTGTGAGCGAGTCTCTCCGCCCCGAGGACGATGGGGGTTTGATGACGGAGGACAGGTCGTGTTTATGTCCTCTACAGGCCCACAGCAATATGGAGGTAATTGTGAACATGGCAGACGAGTGGGATGTGAAACATTCATTAAACTGTTTATTTTTATCTCTGCAGAGATGGAGGAGGAGGGGTTTGTCCGTCTGTTGGTTAAACATCCAAACCTCGCTGAGATGCTGATAAAAACATAATAGCTGCAGGGTGGGTGAAGTGCTCATGGTGAGAGTTTGTCTGCATTTATGTTCCTGCTTTTACCCACAAACATGTTTCTGTGCTCACTGAACATTTGTTTTTTAGATTAGATTAGAAAGAACTTTATTAATCCCTTGGAAAGACTCCAACTTGGAAATTAAGCTTCCAGCAGCATTTGACAGCAGTAAACAAGTAAAAACTATATCAAGAAAAATTGTGAACATTTAAAAAAAATATTTTTGGCTTTATTCATCTTAAAGAGACTGTGAGGAGTTTCTAAGTAATCACAAAAAAGTCTCCCTTTTAGATATATGCCTGATCAAAACACACACTTTTAAGATAATTTTCATAGCATCAAAATAGGTTATCTATAAATGCTATTCCTTAGCTTCGTGGTCGGGTTGGACAGGGCTGGACTGGCCTGGATACTCATCTTCGGGAACAAGACAATTAAAACTAGAGCAAATTTATATTATTCAGACACGTCTTAGAGCACCGGGCTGTAAGTAGAGATATATAGCCGGCTACAAAACTGCAATACTAAGTTTTCCAAACATCGCTTGTTGTCACACATCAAAAACTACCACTGCGTAACTAGAAAGAGATACATTACCTCGTTGCTTTGCATCCTGTAAGTTATTGAAAAAAGAAGTTGTAGCAATGCAGAGTTCCGAGGAAGGTCCGAGCTGCTATACAACAAACACACGCTCTGGCTTGGGCCACGTCTTATGGTGCATTCCAGTTGTAGTCAGAAGTCAGAATTTACGGGTTCCGTATAGGAAACTGCAACTGGAATGTCCCCCGAAGTCGGAACTTCCTACTGGGAACTTGGTGAAACCTCACCACCCCCGAGTTGACAATCAAAGATGGATGCCCCCAGTGTGAACAGTTATTTAGCTCCTGTAATAATCCATTTATTTGCACTTCTGACTGGGGTGTGTCGCTCTAGATCAGCTGTATACATAGTATTGTTAGACTTATATTTCCAAAAATGCTGCCATAGTGATAATCACATTCTTCATGTGATACTTGTGAACAACAACGCAGGGCGTGCTAACAACAGCTAACAATAGCCTGGTAGATCAGCATGTTTTTTTCTGACTTCAACTGGAACGCTGATAAGTCGGAGATGATGTCACTCCCAGTTCTGAGGTTACTGGAACGCAGCATTACGACAGTCGCCGCACGTGCTCATGGGTAGCAGAGTCTTTGTGTCGCCGCAAATAGATTCTCCTCATAGCACCTTTAATTATTTTCTATATTGAATACATTGTCTTTTATAGAATTAAAATCCTTTCTTTATTCAAGAACATGCTTTAACATATGAGAGAAAGTTTTCAAGTTTTGAGAGTAAAGACTTTTTGTTTGAGATAACTTTTCATATTTGAGAGCAGACTTGCATGTTTTGAGAGCAAAACATCTTCATTCTGAGCTCAGATTTTTCCTTCAAACCTTTGTGTTTGTGCTCAAATCTCTTTTCTCGTCTCAGATTTTTTCTGCTCATACACACGGCGAAACAGCTCCCAGCAAACAGGAAGTGAGTATCAGTTCAACCAATCATGTTACTGCTACATGGTTGCGAGGAGGGTTCGCTAGATTAAGCCGAACGTCTGGCTCCCCTCTGCTGATGCTTTGTTTCCAGGAAACGAGTCATCTCCCATTTTTCGTTTGGTAATCGGAAAACGGAAAACAAGTCATTGTCGGGTACTGAGTTTTCCTGGAGCTACTTCCAAAGCAAATCTGAGATGAGAAAAGAGATTTGAACGCACAAACAAGGTTTTGAAGGGAAATCTGACAAAGTTTTGCTGTGAAAACAAGAAAATCTGCTCTCAAATATGAAAATTGCTCTCTAAATGAAACGGCTTTACTCTTGAAACTTTGCTCTCAAACATTAAAGCGTTCTCTCGAATAAAGATAGGATTTTGATTGCATAGTTCTATGGATGAAACAACAGAAAAGAAGATATGCTTTGTGTTAAGGATCCAGTGGCTTACAGTTTCATTGAAAATATGAACAGTTGGATTTAAAAAAAAAAAGTTTACTGAGGAAAACTTTTTTTCCTCTTCTGAAAAACCTGACCACAAGAAATAGATAAACAGCAGAGATTTGGCAATGGATGGAGTAAACATAATTATAACTGTAACAATAAAACCAGGTTCACCCCTTTAAACAAGATCCCCCCAAAAATTAAACACATATGAGTGTCCCAAAGCAGGACGGTCCAGTCATCGCCCTTTAAAGCTGGAAGTGGTAGAGCTACGAACGAGATGACCGCAGGAGGAGACGAAGCAATAAGAGATAAGCATAGATGCTACTAGCTTCAGTAGCAGTTTTATGTGGTTTGGACCAAAGCTCTTTATAAAAACGAAAAAAAAATAACACAACAAACTTCTCACGAGGGAGGAAATTTTGCTGGAGTTTGTTTTCTGAAGCAGCTCACCTTTTGTCCTTGTGTCCGCCCATGATTTATCTGATTGGTGTGTAATAAATGTGATTGATGGATCGATCATCCAATCATCTCTGAAAGGTTCTGCCCTCACCAAACACTCTCAGTGATTGTTGTGACTGTGAGTCATTTATTTATTGTTTGATGCATTATGTAGAGGAGCATTTTTGTTTTTCCTCCTCCCTCCCTCTGTGCTCCTGCGTTAACACTTGCTGCAGGTGGAGTGTCCTGATTGGACGGCAGCAGAAAGGCACACCACTGCAGAGTGGAGGAGAGAGTGGAGCTTGGTTTTCTTTTTCTCCAGTTCTTCTGTTAGGTTTGTATCTATTTTCTTTTACGTTAGAGGTCAGGTAAGATTTTTGATTTATAAGAGTGTTTTTGTTGTTTTATTTTGTTCTACTTTCTCTGAGGTAAGTTAAGGTAAGAGGTAATTTATTTTGTACCGTACTGTCTTCATTGGCTCATATTTGGCCGGGTCGCGGGGGCAGCAGCCTGAGTAGGGAAGCCCAGACTTCCCTCTCCCCGGCCATCTCGTCCAGCTCTTCCCGGGGGATCCCGAGGTGTTCCCAGGCCAGCTGAGAGACATAGTCTCTCCAGCTTGTCCTGGGTCTTCACAGGGCCGCCTACCAGTGGGACGTGCCCAGAACACCTCACCAGGGAGGCGTCCAGGAGGCATCCTGACCAGATGCCGAAGTCACCTCATCTGACTCCACGTGGAGGGGCAGCGGCTCTACTCCAAGCCCCACCGAGTTGACTGAACTTCTCACCCTATCTCTAAGGGAAAGCCCAGCCACCCTGCGAAGAAACTCATTTCAGCCGCTTGTACTGATGATCTTGTTTTCTCGGTCATGACCCACAGCTCGTGAGGATAGGGGTGAAGATCGACCGGTAAATTGGGGGCTTCGCCTTTCAGCTCAGCTCCCTTTTTACCATGACAGACCTGTACAGACCCCACATCACTGCGGACGCCGCACCAATCCTCATGTCAACCTCCCGATCCACCCTTCCTTCATTCTTGAACAAGACCCCGAGGTACTTTAACTCCTCCACTTGGGGTAGAATCTCATCCCCGACCCGGAGAGAGCACTCCACCCTCTCCCGGGCAAGGACCATGGACTCAGATTTGGAGGTGCTGATTCTCATCCCAGCTGCGAACCGATCCAGTGAGAGCTGCAGGTCACGGTCCATTGAAGCCAACAGGACCACATCATCTGCAAAAAGCATTGACCCGATCCTGAGGTCTCCAAACCGGAACCCCTCAACGCCCTGGCTGTGCCTAGAAATTCTGTCCATAAAAGTAATGAACAGAATCGGTGACAAAGGGCAGCCCTGGCGAAAGCAAAAGAGAGAAAAAAGGAACCATTCAAAGATAGTTATCTGCAAAGTCTTGTTTGTTAGTGGTTTCTTGCTGGTGTGCCTTGGGAGTGACAAAGGAGAGGTCATTTTCATTTTTATTACCTCCGCCAAGGAGGTTATGTTTTTGGGAGAGTTTGTCCATCTGTCCGTCCGTCTCTGAACAAAATAACTCAAAAAGTAATGGATGGATTTGGATGAAATTTTCAGAAAACGTCCAGCCTGGGAAAAGGAAGAACTGATACGATTTTGGTGTTGATCCGGAGCAGCGTCTGGCCGCAATGGCAAAAAATGTGATTTCTGTGAATAACTACTTAACTAAAATAGGTATCATTATTAATCCAGTTGCAAATGGTATGTTTTCATGGTCAAGGAATCTAAATATTGACATGAAATAAAGGCAGGAGTAATATTTATGGTCAAAATGACAATATGGCTGAGGATTGTGGCATTGGCGGAGGTCTGCGCTCTCCGAGTGCTTTCTAGTTCCTCCAGTATCCCCGAGGCTGGTCCTCACAGTGATGGACAGGTGAGATATTGAGCAGTGTGTCAGGTTATAGAGGGACTACACTGGAGGAATATTTCAGCTTTTCAGAGAAGATGGAGAAACAATGAAGATCCTCAGAGGGTCAAAGTCTGTGGTCCCTGTGGACTCTCAACCCTCCTTCTCTGTTCAAACTTTCCCTCTGAAGTTTGATTTTCTGTGAGGATGCTCTGATCTGCTCTGTAATCTTCACAGGAGGTCTCTTCTCCTCTCCCTCTCCCTCTGCTAATGGCAGCTCTGTTAAAAAGTTTGAGAGTTTTTACCTCTGACCTTCATGATGTTTCCTCTCATGCGGAAAAAACTCTAATCTGAGTGAGAATATTTGTCCAGCTTCAAGACAAAAAACATGACTGCATTAAGACCTTATTTAAAAACATAAAACCTAAAACTAAGGCCTGAGTTGCTTTTAATAATAGGTAAATGAATCTGTTAATCAGACAAGACAAAAATATTGAGCAGATATTAACCCTTTGACTTCCAAACTAAGAAATACATTTACAACAAATCATTTGTAAAGTTGTGTTCCTTCTGCATTTAGAAACATTTCCAGTTTTATTTTTCAGATTACTCATCTGAGGAGCAGATATGCAGTTCAAACTGCTGGCTTGCTTTGCCCATTGAGGATTATTCTGGATTATCCAGCCTTTGTTGTTGTTATTTCAGATGAAACAGAGAGAGCAAAATTTAGTTCTCTATCGTATTGAGACTATCTCTCCACACAGTTACATATTCCATATGTATGGGGAACTGTCCCACTGGGGCAGTTGACGTGGATACTCTTTAAGACACACCACTAGGTGGCCCATGCGCAGGTATAAAAGCGCCAGGTGCGCATGGTTTCACTGATTCATTGATTTCCACTCTAGCAGGAGACGTGTGTGTTCGGGAGAGCTGAAAGGAGGCTGGCGTGATATCCACTTACCGCTGTGTGAGCAGAGAGCCGGTCTCCGGGCCCCTCTCAGGATAGCCGGTCTGCCTTTCTTCCCGTTTGTCATCCTTCTACTAAACTTGAAAGAACAACAGTGCAAGAAGGGGTACCGTACAGCGTATTGCAAGATCCGCTCTGCTTACGCGCCCAGGTACAGCCCACTGCCGAAGCTGACTTGGTCGGCAGGTGTAGTGTGGCATCCCTCTCTGCCCGGTGTCGTGCGGGAGCGACGCGAGGTGTATTGCTGGTGGTCCGGCTCACGCACCCGTGTATCCTCCAGTGTGTCTGCAAAAAGCACTTAGACGAAGCGCTGCGATATATCAGCGAAGCCTCCACAGCAACAGGTACCTTCGCTGCTACAAACAAAAGGCAGCGTACGTGTGCTCTTCCGGGTTTTCCGGATACGTCACTATGGCAAGCCGGGAAGGACCTCCCTGCAGGGGCTGCGAAGCGAAAATGCCCGCAGAGGATGGGCATGATTACTGTGTGCTTTGTCTGGGTTCTGATCATGCACTCATGGCAAAAGAGGACCCATTAACATGCATGAGCTGTTTCTGCTTAACAGCAAGAGTGAGAGAGGCTCGCTGCCATGTGTTTAAAACTGCACAGCCTGCCCAAGGTCTGCAGCCAGCCAAGCGGCCTCGGACAACAGCTCCAGCAGTGCAGGAGACTGTAGGTAGAGGTCCCCTTTTGCCCTCCAGTCTTAGGCGTAGTGTGCCTGGACCCTCCACCCTGGTCTCAGCGGAGAGCCAGGCAGCTGATACAGGCTCCCCCTCTGACCAAGGGTCAGACAGGGAGATTGATGTGGTGAGCCTGGAGGTCTCAGATGACGATGCCTTCCCCACATGGCAGCAAGAGGCAGTCATGGGGGAGCACGATCAGCAGTCCCCCCACCTCCAGGAGATTATTGGCAGGGCGACTGCTGCATTAAATATTGAACTGCCATCTGATCAGGGGCCCACCCCCTCCCTTTTCGATGATGAGGTGGGTGGTCAGTCCACGCGTTTCCTGGTGCCCCTCCTCTCTGACTTCGAGGAGGTGATCAGGAAACAGTTTCAGAAGCCATCAGGCCGCTGGTCTGGGCTCTCTAGGCGCCTGGCGGCGGTTCATGGCCGGCAGAGGATAGGCTGTGGGCCATTGCCTCCTGTGGACCGGGCTTTGGCGGCCTTGTTCTCACAGTCTAAGTCCGTTCTTGGGAAAAGTGGCTGCCCAAGTAAGGACGGGAAAATCATGGACGCCCTGCTTACAAAAATGCATGGCGCTATGGCGGTTCAGACCCAGCTGGCTAACACAGGTGCCATCTTATCCCTGTACCAACGCCATCTGGCTCAGCAGCTGGGGGAGGGGTACAGCGCAGACCTGGTTGTGGAGATGCAACGGGTCTCCTCGCTTCTCCCTAAGCTGATGAAGGAGCAGGCAGAGGCAGTGGGAAAAGCCTTGTCTGGGTTCTGGGGGGTCAGGCGCCACCTGTGGCTCTCGCAGTCCATGCTACAGTCAGAGGACAGGTCATGCCTACTCGGGTTACCAGTAGAACCCTCTGCTATGTTCGGGCCCGACGCATATAAGATGCTCCAGCAAGGGCAGGAAGCCCGTCGCTGTGCACGAGAAGTGTCAGGGTCTTGGAGGCGGGACCGTGACTGGCACTGGCCTCAGCGACAGCAATCTGTGCCCCCACAGCACACCTGGAGTCAGGGAGATCTGAGGGGCCGGCTGGAGGCATCAAGGCGGGGCAGGGCTAAGAGGGGGAGACGAGGCAACGACGGCCAGGGTGCACCCCAGCCCTCGCCTCAGTCCTGACATGATGCAACCCCAAGCTGGACCCTGCCCCCAGGGGGTCCATGCTGCATGGGTAGCCCTGGGGGCGGACCCCTGGGTCGTTTCTACAATGACCCAGGGATACCGCCTACAGTTTTGGCACGCCCCTCCTGTGACTCGGTCAGTGACAGTCCCAACTACTACGGACCGTCAGCACAGAGAGGTTTTACTTTCAGAGACCTCCACCCTCTGGAGCGTAACAGCCATCAGGGAGGTGGGAGAGGAGGGCCAGCGAGCAGGGTTTTATTCCCGCTATGCCCTTGTTCCGGAATGGGATGGCACTCTCAGCGAGTTTTGGGGCCTCCCATTCGGCATCTCGCTGGCCCCCCGCACCTTCACCAGATGTATCGATGCGGTATTGGGGCCTCTACGGCGTTGGGAACTCAGAATCATGGACTTCCTCAACGACGGGTTGTTGTGTGCTCAGAAAGGGGAGCAGTGCCAAGTCCACTTTTCAGTGTTACTGGCACACATCCGGAGTCTGGGGCTGCGCATCAGC
The DNA here is from genome assembly GCA_036419115.1 of Scarus forsteni. Lineage (NCBI taxonomy): Eukaryota > Metazoa > Chordata > Actinopteri > Labriformes > Labridae > Scarus > Scarus forsteni. Next base: position 13,411,178 of record JAZDUH010000536.1, read on the forward strand.
GACAAAATGGGCCTCATGGCAGCAATGGTGCAGGTGGTGCCCCTTGCTCTTCTGCACATGCCCCCAGTGCAGAGGTGCCTCTTCACCTGGGGGCTATGCCTACAAAGGCGCCTACAAGCCACGGCGAGGGTCACCAGGAGGCTGTGCATGGCCCTCGAGTGGTGGGAAACCCCAGCCAACATCTCGAGAGGCAGTCGCCTAGGTCCAGTGCTGCGTCGCCAGGTGGTCTCCACAGACGCATCCCTGGCAGGATGGGGCGCAATCCACGAAGGCATTTACCTAGCTCCTCAGCACTCCCCACCGAGGTTAGAGGGTCGTCACCTGCTTGTGAAAACAGACAGCACGGTGGCGGCGGCATATGTAATCAGCCAGGGCACAAGACTCCTGTTACTCAGAGCTGTGCATGTGCCTGGACAGATGAACCTGGGGCCGGATCTCCTATCCAGGTGTGGCCCGGGCCCAGGGGAATGGCAACTCCACCCAGAAGTGGCAGCAGAGATCTGGTGGCAGCAGAGATCTGGTGTGCCACGGCATCGGTCCCCAGTGGGGACCGATGCCGTGGCACACTAACGGCCTCCAGGGCTGCTGTACGCATGCCCCCCATTCAGTCTCCTCCCCACCCTACTGCTGAGGGTTCAGTTGGAGGCACTGAGGTGGATTGTGGTGGCTCGATACTGGCCTCACATGAGGTGGCTCTCAGTGATGGTGCTCCTAACGGACGGGAGGCACCTTCTGAGTCGGGCGTGGTGGGCCTTGTTCCATCCCTTTCCCCAGGGGCGGAGGCTCTGGGCCTGGCTCCTGAGAGGGCCAGCCTGTTGAACATGGGGCTAGCGCAGTCGTTGGTACAGACCATTCAAGGTGCTCGAGCACCATCAACGAGGGCCGCATATTCCTATCGCTGGGGCCTCTTTGTTTCATGGTGCAGGGCAAACCATGCGGAAGCACTTACCTGTAATGCCTCAGAAGTGCTTCGATACCTGCAGGAGCAGCTTGAGGCGGGGAAATCCCCATCAACCCTTAAGGGCATGGTGGCAGCTATCAAAGCTGCTCGTGTGGGAGATAACAAGCTGGCAGAGAGTGACTGCAGTCTTATCTCGCGGTTCTTGAAAGGCGCAGTTAGACTTGCCCCAGGCAGCAGGAGGCCAGTTGTCCCGGCATGGGATCTCAAACTGGTACTGGCTGCCTTACAGCTGGAACCCTTCGAGCCTCTAGCATCAGTAGACTTGAAGTGGTTGTCCCTCAAGGTTGCATTCCTCATAGCTGTAGCATCAGCTAGGCGAGTGGGGGAGATACAGGCCCTATCAATAAATGAGAGCTGCTGTAGGTTCCTACCTGAGAGTGCAGGGGTGCTTCTACGTCCAAACCCTGCGTTCCTGCCTAAGGTGCTATCGGATTTCCACTTACACCAGCCGGTGGTAATAAAATCTCTTAGCCCTGCTCTGGAAGGGGATGGAGAGGCTCATGATCGTGCATTGCTATGCCCGGTCAGGGCCCTGAAAATATACATTCAGCGAACAGGGGCATTCAGGAAGACAGATCAGCTGTTCATCTGCTTTCATCTCCGGTGCCTGGGTCAGCCAGTGTCAAAATCCAGGCTGTCCCACTGGATTGTGGACACAATCCGGCAGGCATATGCAGGCTCAGATGCGCACTCCACACGGGGCATAGCAACCTCCTGGGCCTTGTGGCGGGGAGCCAGCCTCTCTGAGGTTTGTGCAGCTGCTACTTGGTCGAGTCCCTCTACCTTTGCTAGGTTTTATAACCTGAATGTTGCTGCTGGCACCTCCTTTGGAGAACGGGTGTTTGGTGTCAGCATGCACTGATGAGGTCCTTTCTTTTACTATGCCCCTGAGCCAGCCAAGTGGGTCTATCTCAACCCGGCTAGGGAGATGTCTTTGTTTGTTGTCAGTTGGCCTTGCAGAGGGCAGGCCATCTGAGCGGCCTTTCGCATCCGACTCTCGCGTCTTGCGGGGTCATCCATGTTTGAGGTTGCGTCTGGCATCTCAGCATGAGGCAGTGACACGCAGCGTCTGGCGGTGTCTCTAGTTTGGTATGCGTACTATGTCCATTTGTATATAGTTCTTCACTGGGTGTTTTTGTGTTCACACACACTGTTTTAGAGCACTCTGGTGGTGGCGACGTTTCATTCGACTATCAGTGCCAGAGATTCTGAGGTGAATCTGAGGGGCTGCTTTCAATCTGTCTCCTCAGTCTCCTTGCAGTGTGTCTTACAGAGTTCCCCGTACATATGGAATATGTAACTGTGTGGAGAGATAGTCTCGATACAATAGAGAACGTTCGGTTATGTTGTAACCTTGGTTCTCTGAGTGAAGAGACTATCTCTCCAGGGCAAGGCCGCTCGGACACCGTTCCAATCAATGTTAATCAGTGAAACCATGCGCACCTGGCGCTTTTATACCTGCGCATGGGCCACCTAGTGGTGTGTCTTAAAGAGTATCCACGTCAACTGCCCCAGTGGGACAGTTCCCCGTACATATGGAATATGTAACTGTGTGGACAGATAGTCTCTTCACTCAGAGAACCAAGGTTACAATGTAACCAAACGATATTTAGCCATTGTCCATATGCTGAGGACTCACAGATAAATTTTTTATTATCAAACTTATTTTTTTAAACTAAATTATTAGTTTTAGAGGTTCTGGAAATATGTGGAATATGTATTCAGGTGTATGCTCTTACTGCTGGATTTCTGAGGAGCTTTGCTGCAGCGATTCACTTCTGATTTTTTGTAGTTTTCAAACGAATGTACTCGTGTACCGCAGCAAAAACAGACAAAGATTTCCTTAAGCATTTTACATACAATGACAGCAAAAAGTTAACTGTATGATTACAATGCCAGTCTAATGGTTAAATCTTAATTTATGACCTTGAGTCAAACTTTCCTTGTTTCATTTACAGAAGTTTTCTCTTCTTTTCATTTCAAACAGTTCAATATCTTATTTTTGCTCTTAGTCCCTTAAAGCAGATATATATCATGCTGATGCATGATTTAATACTTACATATAATATAATAAATTTGAAAACAAGACCTTACACCCCCTTAATTTTCAAAAAATGAGATATTGTATTTTTTCTGATATCCTAGAACGAGATTTGATGCCTCTGAAAATAGGTCATTGCGAGATGTCAGCGAGATTTAAATCGTCGTGACGACACGAGGTACATTTCTTTTTATTGGAGTAATCTGATAAAACACTTCCTCCTCTGTAATGTCCGTTAGCCACAAAACCGTCACCGAGGAACACATCCACCCACCAGCAGTATATAGGTCCCTGGCTCACATTCACTCATTACCAGCTCTGGCCTGTAGGGGGACTCAATACGCAGTCGCTGCTTTGAGCCTGCTGGAAAATACAGTAGAAGAAGAAGGACAGGCTGGCTCAACCCCCGATAGAACTGTCCAATCAGAGCACAAAGGGCTGTGACGTTGCAAGGTAACTGTAGGTCATCCTGAGATCCTCGTGTTTCAACGAGAGCTTCATAATGGCCTAAAATGAGGATGTTGAGAACGCAATTGTGGGGCAATGAAGGAACTAAATGACTTGTACTGAGGGTAGAAATGCTTTACAGGCATCCTAGTCTGGCATAGTGAAAAGGAGAAACAAGCATGATATGTCTCCTTTAAAGGTGCCGTGTGTAGAAATTGGCATTTCAGCGACTTCTCGTGTTCAGATGTTGGAATGAGCCCGTCTGTTTCTAAAACATCACATCACTAAGAGACGAGAGCCGGTGAAGACCAAAAAGGATCATGAACAGGGCATCATTTACAACAGTTACCAGGTGAGGGCTTTTCATTCAGATATGTAACTATTATTTTATAGATTATAGGTCAGTTAAGATGATGATTATGGGGTTGTAAACTTTTGTAGACTCGTATAAAAAAATCATGTTTTGCTTTTTTTGTCCCAAAAACCCTCTCGTAGACAACATGGTGGATCGCTATGTCAGCTTCCACAGACCTGCAGGGGAGACCTGCGGTACATAGATACTGTATAAAAACTTTTTTCTGACTTAATAAAAAGAAAACCAAAGTTTTAAGAGTAGTTTTAAGTTTTAAAAGTAAGATTTTATTTTGCCTGGTTAGGTGAATGTGGATTAGAAAAAGTGTATTGTATATTTTTGACTTGCAAACAGACTAACACACTCCCTGAGATGTGAGTTCTTACATTGTGACATGAGGAATTCCCTCCAGCCTGATCACACCCATCCTTTGGTCCACCAACAGAGACTTGACTTCACCTTTGAGTCCCCAAACTCTCTGATGAAAGCTGATGAAACATTTGAAGAGGTCACGACCCCAGCATCCTGTCTGAATGCTTCAGTCAGATACTCGTGCAGCAGACTCAGCCTTCAGGCGGGTATAGGCGGGCCGTGACCTTCTCCCAGCAGGTGGACTGGAGGTTGTGTGACATGTTTACGGTGACTCGAGCAGCTCCGAGTGACTCGACGCCCTGCAGGAGCTCCGCTGTCAGTCTGAGTCGATCGGTGTTTCCGTCTCCGATCGCCTGCGGGGACTCCTTAAACCGTCCGTGTGATGCGGCGCACTGTGAGTCAGCTGAGGGGGGGAGCACCCACTGAGAGCCACTTAGAGTTTGTAAATTAAACATAAAATCTGCTTTAAACCGGAGCCTCCTGTTCAGACAGATGCTCTGCAGCTCCTCGAACCGCACTGGGTGATTAACATGTGAAGTGAGAGCTCGACTAACAGGCTGTTTCCTCGTCTCCACTCCCTCAGGCCGTCTGCAGAATCATGAATAAACATTCAATCTTAAGAGCAACAGAGAGAGAATTAATTAGAGTATTTAGCTAAATGGGGGCTGCTGGAGATGCACTTTCCAGGACGGAGAATTAGGGACTTCCTCAGAAACACAACGCAGACTAAATAAATCAAACATGAGGGTTTTTAATTTTATGATATTACAGTTAAATCCTCTTCAATTAGTTTAAGTCTCTCTGAGTTTGCAGGTTAACACAATTATTTATTTGTATGGCACTTTGAGAAACAAGTTTGTAATGAACTCTGACAAAAACTGAAACAGTAAAGACAAAGCACAAGGAGCTGAACTGCAGCAAAAAGAAGCACAAACACATGCAGAAAATGAGGATGCACAATATAAACAGTCTGTCAGTATAACAGCTTTAAGCTAAATTTCAGAAATTTCTTTTTAGCCTAACATAAAAGCTTTGGTTTGGCATAATTTTTTTAAATAATTATTCCTAAATTGCAAGTGAAGTCTCACAACAAAAGGTGGATTTTAAGTCAACAGATTGATAAATCTGTTTTGGCAGCTCTTAAAGGGGCAGATAGAGCATGATTTTACTGTTACTTTGGAAAATGAATATTAGAATCAAACAGCTGAAGTATAAATCTATGTGGATATTTCTATTCGTCAGATATGAATCACACTCAATGTTGGACTTTCAGGTCATCTGACCAGAGCAGAAGTTTTAAAGTTACTGCATTTAAAGTTCAGTCTCAGAGAACAGGATCTGATTTTAGTTCAGCTGCTTTCTCTTTTATTGGCGACTTTAAGGCCCTGCAGAAAACCTTATTGGATCTCAATTTAAAGTCTGCTGTGTGAGGGAAAGCTCAATGTGGTTAATGAACTTTAAACAGTGACTGTGAAGCAGAAACAAACTCCAGGAGCTGCAGAAGAAAAGTTTATGTGGTTCAGAAGCAGTGACGTGCGGTCAGGGTAGGCAGGTGAGGCACTGCCTCACCTGTCACCATGATAAAGACAGAAAAAAGAAAGTGTACATAAATAAATATTAATATTTTCCACTGATCTGTGTTAAAATGCATTTGCAGTATGACTACACATTTCTGCCATTTTATTGAGTAAAAATTGCCAAATTTGAGTTTTTCCGATCAAATTCAGGGCAGAAACCCCGGGTGAGACAGGGGCGAACTGTGCCTCATGTCTGACTGCATGATCCAATACAAACTGGGTAGCATGACGCGTGCCTGTTTCTGTTCCTCAGCATATCCCCAATATGAACTTTACAGAAATATTCGTTATACACCATGACTTTCTGCAGTCTATGTAATGTCTTTTATGTATGTGTGAGAGAACTATTCCTGCTGATCGCACAATAAAATGCAGAGAAAAGTCAGCAGGTGAGGCAGGCAGTACTCTGCCTCATCTCAAGGGGGCGTACGCAAGCTGGCAGGTGCTTCCTCGCTGCAGCGTGGCTTCAACAGAGGCAATGCAAAGTCGGCGCCAAGCTAAGGCCAGTGGGTCAAAAAATGCGGCTATTTTATGCTCTGCCTGATCCATCCCATTATGGAGGGTTGTTTTTCAAGACTTAGAAATTTCTCAAAACTGGATTTCCAGTCCAAACAGAAGGTGATAAGTGAAGGAAGACCAACACCAGAGCTCAAAGGTTTGATCCAAACTACGGGACAGACGAGTCATTCTTTTCAAACGGAGTGATGCAAACGAAAAGACTGGCTGTGTGGCTGTCCTGCAAGAAACCGCCTTTACTGCTTCCCTTGCCTTTTATTCTCATCTTGTGATAATGTATGGACTAACTCTGGATACTGTGACCTGAAAAATTTGCAAAGAAGCCTCAGCAAACATGAAAGATCAGCCACGCACATTCAAAGCCAGATTTCTTTAAAAACTTTTGGAAATTCCAGGATCGATTTGGCATTGGATGAACAATGGAGACTAAACATTAGCATCCACAATGCTAGGGTGAGGGAAAACCGAGAGATTTTAAAAGACCTGAGAAATGCAACCTGTTTCCTAGCCAAACAGGAGCTAGCATTTTGTGGTAATGATGAGAGGGCGAACTCTTATAATCGGGGCAACTATGTAGAACTATTACATGCTTTTGCCGAGAAAGATGAGAGATTAGCTAGACATTTAAAAACATCCACTGTGTTTTCTGGCCTGTCAAACAGGATAAAAAATGATTTAATTGAAGCAGTTGGTGATGTGATCAAAAAGGATATTAAAAAGGAGATTAATGCCACCTCATTCATTGCAGTAGAAGTAGATGAGACTACTGATGTCACAAACAAAGCCCAGATTTCTGTCATTTTGCCCTATGTGGTATTAAGTGATGCCTGTAAAGTGAAGGAGGCGTTTTTGGGCTTCGATGACGTAAGCGACGACAGACGAGCCCCCGCTATTGCTGCTTGTCTTGGGAGTGTTGGAGAAATACAGCTGTGTTGAAAAGTTAGTGGCTCAAACTTATGACGGGGCTGCCGTGATGGCATCAGAGCTTAATGGAGTGCAGGCCAAAATTAAAGAGAAGGTGCCTGAGGCCATGTTTACTCACTGCTATGCACACAAGCTAAACCTAGTCCTGATGCATTCAGCTAAGTGTATGCCTGAAAGTAGAACTTTTTTCAAAACAGTTGAGGGACTAGATACATTTTTCAACAAGTCCACAACTTACTGGATGATGTTGTGAAGCGACGTTTACCAAGAGCAGCGCCCACACGATGGAGCTCAATAAGCAGACAATAAGCATGTATCTATCAGATTTGCATGCTGTATTCCGCATTATAAGTGAAAATCCTGACAGCTGGGACAATGAAACTCTAATGATGGCTGCAGGATATGATCGGTGGCTGTCATCAACATGCTTCTTCCTTCTGGCATATGAAGGGATTTTCATGGAAACTGATGCCCTTTTTAAAGTGCTGCAAAACAAAGTTATGGACATTGGATATTGTTGTGCACGGATCCGCGACAGTCTCAGTAATTGAACGCATGAGACAGGAGTTTGACCTTTCTTATGAGAAGTATGAGCAGAAATGCATCACACTTCGCCTGACAGATAGTGGTTGTAAACAGCCAATCAGAGATGAGAAGAAAAGAATGTATTATAACATCCTGGACAATGTTCAATGAAAGCAAATGAAAACTAGATTTGACCCCTTTTCCTTGGCTTGGTTGACTGTACCAAATTTCATGAAATGTCACAACATCTTGATGACACCAAACTGCAAAGCCTGTCAAAGTATGCAAGATTCTTTGACTTTGTTAGACTAAAGGCTGATCTTGTCGGACTGTGCAGCTCACAAGCAGTAGGGAGGGCTTGTAAATCACCTGGACAGCTTCTCAGCTAATCCAGACTGTTCCAGAGGCAACTAAGTTACTCCAGCTGACTCTCACTCTACCAGCTACAACAGCATCAGTTGAGAGGTCATTCTCTGCATTAAAAAGACTGAAAACATACAGTAGGAACAGAACTGATCAAGGACGTCTTTCTTCTTTGGCCATAATCTCCATTGAGTCAGAGAGACTCTTAAAAATAAGGACGACTTCTACAACCAAGTCATAGAGCTTTTTGTGGAGAAGGATCGGCGCATGGACTTCATTTATAAGTAAAGGTAAGGCCTCAACTGGTTTTAAGTGTTTGTTTGTTTTTTAAATAAGATGGGAGTAATTAGAAAAAAAATAGTATTTGATACATACATTTTTGGCCTTAAAGAATTATTCTTTTTTTCTGATCATTTTGATAGGCAAACTTAAAATTTATTAAAGCACCAGAATTTAAAGTTTGAAAAATAACAGAAATTTTTACTGTAGGTCAAAATTAAATTTGTGCCGCACACATCTCTGTACTTTATTTCTTAAAACACAAGATGGGTGCTCTATCCATAGTTATAAAAGAAAGTTCTTTGTAGGACAAATATGTTCCTGTGTATATGTTTGTGTTGGTTTGTGAGAGTAATTGAAAGAGGAATGCTGATGGGATATGAAGCATTATCAGTAGTTGCATGCTGTTGGATAAATGGTGAAATAAGATGCTTTTTTCAGTCCTTACAATCATAAAAATGACTCTTGAGGATTCGGTGCCTCACCAGCCATGAACCTCACCGCACGGCACTGTACAGAAGATATTAGATATTTTTCTGGGTCATTTTGTAATTATTTAATATTTTGGGGTGATGGTGGTGTTTCTGTTAAAGCTTCTGACTGTAAGATCACTTTTACAGACTTGATGTGTTATTTCTGTTTGACTGTCTCTAAAGCTGTTTGTCTTGTTTTTGCTCTGGTGGTTTCAGCTCCATAGAAGTTTGTTGGCTTTTATATTTTTTTTTCACAAAAATAATTTTTATTCCCATTTCAGATGTTTTTACGCTGCATTGCTTCCTCTCACTGCCTGTGTGTTTTTTGTATTTCTTTATCATAAATCTTTTGCTTCAGTGCTCTTTTATACTTATTCTGAATTTTATTTTATAGTTGTTCTGTTATTTTATTCATTGTTTTCCTGTCTTATTGCTTTCCTGCTCAGTCTTTTTTGATTTTCTTGTCTGTTGCTTCCACCAGTTTTTTTTTTCCAACTCTTCATTCTTAAAGGATAAGTTTGGTTCCTGCAGCTTTTACATTGTTCATAGAATGAAGTAGAACAAAATACTCACCCAGAAGGCTTTCCTGATCCAAACAGTGCTTCAGGAGATATTTAGATCCAAAATCGAGTGGTGGACATCCGTATAATGGTAGCATGTAGGGCATAGATCGCCGCTCCTAAAACTGCATTAATCCTCCAAAAACTCATGTTTTTCACCAATATTCCATCATGGTTCGCTCCGGCTAGTCCTCCATTGCAGTCTGTGTCACTCCACGCAGCGCTGTGTGGCTGTGCCGACCTCTGAACTGAAGAGTTTGTTTACGTGCCTTCACGCATGCGCAGTGCGGCTCATTGTTTCAGGGGAAGACAGGCGGCTACAAATCAACTTTCTTCTTCCAGTTTTGTGCAAAATGGAGGAATATCTATCAGATGAAGATGTTGTGGAGGAGAACTTTGAATATGATGGGTGTCCTTACAGTTTCGAGCCAGAATTTACAGATGAGGAGCTCATAGAAAGGAGGAGGCAGAGGCAGGGCTCCAGAGAGTACTGCGCTTGCGCGGAGGCACGTAAACAAACTCTTCAGTTCAGAGGTCGGCACAGCCACACAGTGCTGTGTGGAGAGACACAGACTGCAATGGAGGACTAGCCAGAGCGAATCATGATGGAATATTGGTGAAAAACATGAGTTTTTGGACGATTAATGCAGTTTTAGGAGCGGCGCTGTATGCCCCGTGTGCTACCATTATACGGATGTTCGCTGCTCGATTTTGGATCTAAATATCTCCTGAAGCACTGTTTGGATCAGGAAAGCCTTCTGGGTGAGTATATTGTTCTACTTCATTCTATAAACAATGTAAAAGCTGCAGGAACCGAAATTATCCTTTAACTCCTTGACTTCCGAACAAAGAATAACATTTACAAGAAATTGTTTGTTTTATAAAATTGTGTTCCTTCTGTATTTGGCAATATTCATGGTTTTATTTTTCAGATGTCCCATCTGGGAAGCAGATATGCCGGTCAATTTGCTTCTTTGGCTGCCCGTTGAGGATTATCCTGGCCATAAATTGATATTTTTACATTTCTGCAACAGCCATTGTTGTTGTTGTTATTTCATATGAAAATATACTAGAGAGCAAAATTTCGATATTAAGTCACTTACTCCATATCCTGAGGACTCAGAGATACAGTTTTTATCATCGAATTAGTTTCCTTCAACTAAATTCTGAATTTTAGAGGTTCTGGAAATATGTGGAATATGTTCTCTAAGCTCTTACCGCTGGATTTCTGAGGAGCTATGTCGCAACGAATCACTTCCAATTTTTTGAAGTTTTCGAGCAATTATATTCATGTACAGCAGCACCACCCACTGAATAAATTGGTGTTTCAAACACTGGACAGATAAATGAATAAGGAAAAACAGACAAGATGGGCTTCAGAGATTTTAATACAGTGGTAGAAAACAGTTAACCTCACGGTTACAATGCCAGTCAAAAGTTAACTCAGTCTCCATTGTCTTATTTTATGTTTCTGTGTTCTTGTGTTTTTGGTCTATTATGACATAAGCAGGTTCTTACTGACTCAGGTTTATGATCCCAGCTGTCGGTTAATTTCTCACTCTGTTTTCTGTTTGTTCCTTGTCAAATCACTCTGTTATAAAGGTTCTATATAAATAAAGTGTGATTATTTTTCTTTAGCAGGTCAAACAGCTCCAATTTAAACCTTTAGTTATCCCAACATGAGATTAAATAAACTGACAGGATCAAGTTAGTAACTCTAGAATCTGGTGTGAAAGCTAACAGACGCCCTGCTGAGATCCTCTGACACAGAGTGATTTATAAAATCAGAGCTGAGCTCGTTCTGACGTTTAGACAGTTGTTAACCACATGCAGAGCCTGGCTCAAAGAACTGACGGCTGGATTAAAAGACAAACGGCTTTGGAGATTAAGGACGAGCATTTTTGAAGACATCAGTCAGGAAATAAACAGACTGAAGTGAAAGGAGCTGTGAGACTGAAGCTGAAACACAAACTCACTTTAAAGCTTAAATTTACAGACAGACTGTGAGAAAAGATCTGAAGCTTCTCCTCAAGTGTCCCAAATTAAAGTTTTACAGGCTCTTTAATCCGCAAATATGTGGAGCATCATCGTGTTTCCTATCAGTCGGTCAGGCAGACTGAGATCCCAGGACTGAAGTCCTCCATCAGGCTCATTTATGTCACAAACACACTCTCAAAAAGAGCTGCAAAATTACTAATGTCAGAGTTGTGATATTTTCCATGGAAATTAATCAGCAGTGGTTCTAGGGGCGTGGACACAGGGGCATATGTCCTATCTGAAGTCTAATTGGCTCCTTGAAGTGCCGCTGTCCTGTCACTCGTCTGTCGATTTGCTAGAGAATGACGATCAGATTTAATCTGACACGACAGATGGACAGCTCCATATATCCGCCACAGAAATATTTAACTAATCCATCTAAGAAAGAGCCGTTCGAAAATGTTTTCAGGGGCAGAACTTTCAAAAACTACAGCAGCTTGTGATTGGACGATCGTTCGGCTCGTCTTACTCATCACAGACCAATCATATCAAGCAACACTGCTATGTATGATGACGCATACATAGCTGCTAGGGATGTAACGATTATCAGTAAAATGGTACACCACAGTAAAATTTCCCACAGTTATTATTACCGTGTCCTGTTTTAATGACTGAGTTACCGAGTTTGATCACCACACTGTGTCAATAACACACGGTGATGATGCTCTTTGCCGGGAAAAGCCTGAACTACTGTATGTGTGTGCTCTTCGGTGAAGCAGCTGCAGTACCTCACAGACAGAGGACAGTTTGTGTTGTTTGGCTTCTGAAAGTATAGCAATTGGTGCCTGCTCAGACACGATATGTTTTTTCCACTCAAAACAGACAAAGCCTATAATTAGTCATAATTGATTGTCTTTTTCCATCATAGATTGTGTTTTAAGGATTTCACAATTGTAATTTGGAAATATGAGGAGTAGACCCTCCAGAGAAAGGGGAGACCAGAGGAGAGTCACTGCAACAATACCACAGTAATAAAGATAACAGTGATAATTTTGGTCACAGTAACCATGATGTTACATTTTCATACTGTTATATCCCTGATAGTGGCTAGCAACTAACAACAGTTAGCCGCTATGGCGAAAAACAGTTAGGCGTTAGCTTAAACAGTTGGAGAGGGGTCCAGCTGCAGACCTCCACTCCCAGCCGGCTAACAGCTCCTCCACTGTGAATCAGAAGCCACCTCCAATGTGAGACGGACGTGACGTAAATATAAATAACTATATAGCCCCCTTCACACCGCCACGAGGTAACGCGCCACCTCCCGTCATTTTAATGAGGGACGGGCGGCAGACCGGAAGCAGGTTTAACTGTGACAGCAGGACAGTTGCAGCCCACGTGAGCGCACACAGATTTTGTCGTAGAAATTATATTCGTATATTATGTATACGTATAAAATACTTATAATATACATATATGTTTTGTAAAGTGTCCTTGGGTGCTTAGAAAGGCGCTTTTAAATAAAATGTATTATTATTATTATATATAATGTCTATGGATTTTGCCCTGTAGCACTGAAACTTTCAAGCGGCAGCAGCCAATCACATCACAGGAGGGGGAGAACCCAGAAATAGCCCTGCTGAAAAAAGTCAGAGAAACCATTAGGCATATTCTATTGGTTTCTAATGGTTCCTGATAGTTTTGTAGTGGTCTCTAATGGTTTGTAATGGCTAGTTGGGTTTTCTTAATGGTTCAGTTTGTTTTTCTAATGGGATTCTATAATCTCCTATACAAATCTACAGGACTTTTAATAATAGTTCCTACAGGAGTCTAATGGTTCCTACAGGAGTTTAATGGTTCCCACAGAAGTCTCAATGGTTCCTACTGGAGTCTAATGGTTCCTACAGGAGTTTAATGGTTCCCACAGAAGTCTCAATGGTTCCTACAGGAGTCTAATGGTTCCCACAGAAGTCTTAATGGTTCCTACTGGCATTTCTATACCAGTCTAATGGTCACTATACAGCAGTCTGGTGATCACTACAGGGTGTAGTAGTCTCTCAAGCAGACAATTGGACTCGAGTCATAGGGACTCGGACTCAAGTCGACTCGAGCGGCTAATGAGACGACTTGCAACTCATCTCGGACTCGGGGGGTAAAAACTCGGAACTCGACACGGACTCAGGAGGTAAATACTTGAGACTCGACTGGGAATTGGGAGAGAAAAGTCTCCAGACTCGACCTGACTTGAGACAACATGATCCAGAAAATTGCACACACTCAGGCTTTATATGAAGAGCCAGACAGGAGATATACGCCGCTCTTGATGCTCCATTCACAGTACACTTGTCCGTCACCTATTATGGTCCCACACACAACACAGTGCTACACACATATGTTCCTACCACACACCCGCTTCTGCCACTGTGATGATCAGTGGGCAGATAGCGCGGGACGCAGACTTCAGCTACTATGTCTTCTGTGCCCAAAGTTATTTTCTTTGCATATAAAGAATTTCAATCAGATGGAAAACGAAGACACGCCAAGTGCACGACCTGCAACGCTTTGATAAGCGAAAAAGAGGGCACAACATCGAACTTTATCCGCCACCTGAGGACACATGAGGCCAAGTAAGTGAAACCTGCAAATATTAGCCAGGTAGCTAATGTTCCTGCCATAGGTTAATATGGCAGGAACGTTAGCCTGACCTGTGGTCAATAAGCTAGCAAAGCTAACATTAGTAAAGAGGGTGTATGTGTGTTGAAATATTAGGTCGTGTTTGTTAACGACAAATAACACGAGCTGTACAACATTGGTTAAATAGTTACCAAGTAAGTAAAAGAAAATCGGCCAAACGGCGTAGAATTAATGATTTAAAGTCTAATTTTTTAGCTCGCGTATATGTGTGTGTGTGTGTGTGTGTGTGTGTGTGTGTGTGTGTGTGTGTGTGTGTGCCTTTATTATAATGTAGTGCATTGAAAACAGGGTACAAGAGGCGCATTGAAGACGTCAAAAGAGCTCCAGCAACACTTGTAGTTCAAGAAATAACTTGATTATTTATTATTAGGCCTATTACAAACAAAAGTGACAATACAACTCCTCTTCATGGCAATTTTAAGTGCGGTACCTGCATAAATTGTCAATACACTAAAAAACTACAATTTTTTAACCATCCAATAAATGGAAAAACGATTGTATTAAACACTTTCTAACATGTAATCCAAAAATTTGATTTATTTTGGATTTTTTATTTAAAAAGCTTATATCCAAGGGAATGATTCAGTGAATGATTTTTTTGTAGCCAATTTATTTAAATTTGCTTTTAATATTTGTTGAAAATATTTTACACTACTACACTGCTTAACAATATATTTTTTATCATATCATCTTTTGAGGGTTTTTTTGTGTGTTTTAAAGACCTATATATGTATGCATGTATATTTGTATGAATATATGTATGTATGTATATGTGCATGTTCTAATGTTCATTCATTTTTAACTTTTGTACAGAATTTGTTTTATCACAAATTTTGTATATCCCTGTGTTACCCTATATGGTCCTTTTTGTATATACATAATGTTACACTGATCCTCTGCTCAACTAGCATCTTAAAATGGCTGCCAGTGCCAGCACCATCCAATGGAAGCCGTCTCTCAAGCCTTTTAACCAAAATGGTGCCGATGATACCTCCCTTTGGACACTTCCCCTCACCCCTTGCCAGCAGCTCGCTGGTCAAAAATCACATGGTGACTCAACTGACACACCCCACAGCCAATCCATAGGCTGTCTCAGATTGTAGCTTCACATGACTGGCTAATTCTTGGAAATGTTTGATCATTCCAAACTTTTTTCAATTTCAACTCTATCCTTTATAAGTGTTGTTTTTAATGCATTTCTGATGACCCTGATGAAGGCCACAAGCTGAAACGCGCTGGTCTAATAAAGTTGTTTCTTGAACTACAAGTGTTTTGCTGGAGCTCTTTTGATCTCTTCAAGACTTTATCTCCAAGCACCTTGGAAGTTGGTGAAGTTGTGCCAGAGGTTTGACCTTTGATACATGAGGTGCGTTAAAATCGCAGAGTAGAGGATGCATAGAGTTTTGTTTGTTTTGGTTTTAATATGTAGTTTTTCTTTGTTTGTTTGTTTTTTTGTTTTGGTTGGGGGGAGTGGAGAGGAATTAAGGGAAGAGGGGGGAGCCATAGGCCTGGCATCCCAGCAAACACTCATCAAAAGTCCCCCCAACCGCCACCTCAACACCTCCATCAGCAACACCTCAGACCCAGACACGACCCCTCGATGAAACAGGCACGCCCCATCGCCAGAGCCCCCATACCGACCCGACGCACAGAAACAGACCAGTCCACTAAAAGTGCATTCAACATGAAATGGGGGAATAATCCATAATGAAAAATAAAATAAAATACTTAAATTATGGACCAGTACGTTAAGGAATAATTACACAGAATGAAAAAGAGCAGAAAAAAATGTAAATGAGAAAAACAGATACATACATAGAATACTAGTAGGTACATCAGGTGAGTATCACTATCTTGTCCCTTTAAAGTCACCATAAACCTGTTATGGCCAGTATAAACCTGTGAAGAATAATTTGACCTTTGTACATATTTTATGTATTCAACTTTTGTACATATTGTATATAATCTTTTCATGTATTTGACTCTTTAAAACCATGTTCCAATCCTGTCATATAATCATGCTTGTAATCATTGTCTAGCTTATGCATACATCTGACACACACACAACACTCATCCACATACCTTAGACATCCCTTAAGCACATGCCTCAGATACTGATTCACTAACCTCCGTATCTGACCTCGTATGGAGGCTGTCTCTCGACCTCTTATCAATTGAGGGACACCTTCCATACCAGCTCAGTCTGGCTCATTCCAAGACACTGAGGTACGGAGGTCAACACACGCACACACACCTTCCTTGACACTCTCATAAAAGAGAGAAAACATAACATCTCTTCAGTACAGCATCCAGCTTCTTGTTGAAATGTTGTCACTCACGCGCTGCGAATTAAATCCCATCTGATTGCCTTCAGCTGTCTCATCGTCATTCATTTTTGAGTTATGTCAGGGGTTTTTGGTACGAACCGGGAAAGTTATACTGAGCTTTTAGAATTGCGAAGGGACAAAATCCTGACACAAAGTGTCATAGTGTCCCAAAAAGGCAGTTTAAACTCATTTTGTTTTCAACTTTCATGGGGCATTTTGTGAATGGATAGCCTCCTGAATATCCAAACCCCATAGCGGCTGTAAAAATGCCAAACTGGATTAGGGAGCAGCCTGACACGTGTCGAAAGCCACACAAGAAAACGGTAGGCCCAACTTAGATGCCAATAATATCCGATTTGAAGCACAGTATATAACTATGTCCATGCTGTAGTCTATGTCATATAGCATAGCATTACTGTTAGTGTATATATGAACATGTTGTTAACTAACTCGCTGGTTGAATAAAAGATTATCATGATAATTTGTGGCAGAGATTTCAAGCTCCAGCCTTATCTGATATTTCTGTTATTGCTGGCCCATCAGTCTGCATATTTCCTCAAGTATAAAAAAGACAACACAATGATCGTTAGAAAAGTAAACATTTTGATTGAGCTTGACTTTCTAATTCATGTTTTCAGCATTTTTACTCACAACTTTAACCCATTGTGAGATGTTTTGAGCTTTAAGATTCATGATTTAAAATTATTCATGGTCTAACCCTTTTTTGTTATTAATTTACATTTTTACTTTTTTTGATACTTCCTTTGACTTCATATTCCTGTAGATTGACCTTTTATACTCAACATTTCAAGTTTTGAGTCATAATTTGACTTTGGACCCTCTGGTTAGACCTTAATCCAGGTCCTGCTGTTATTAAGCTTGACACCCCTAGCACATGATATACGGTGTTATAGAAACAAGGATCTTTAAATTCATGACCAAAAAATGTATTCTGATGCAGATTAAGAGTGCAGGACCCCTAAAAGAACAAAATGAAAGAACCTGTGTGTACAATGATCACTGATTTATCTCACTGGCATGTAACATAGTAGTCAAAGAAAAACACACCAGACTTGCTCTTCCTCTGTTCCCATTTTGCAACATCAAAATGTGTTCTTTACAGTTGGAATACTTCTTCATGTTCAACAAAAAATCAGACCATGACATTACTGTGAGCCCAAGCTGCCCCATCATTTGATAGTCCAGATGGAAAGGGGGGTCCATGTGCACCCCTTGGTTTTTTTTTCCACACCTGATTTTTTTTCTAACTCCTTAGAGTGTCTATTTTCAGAATCTGGTGGTCACCAAGCTGAAATAGGGTGCCAAAGGCTATTTTTTGTTCTTCATTGCATCTACCCCCCCCCCCCCCCCCCAAAAAAAAAAAAAACGCAAAATAGAAAAATGCTGTAGAAATAGGCCTAACTCTTGATGTAAACGGCATACAGAGACAAACCAATAATTTTTTTCATATAATTTTGACCCAAGGAAAGCATTGGAATGGTTATTTTGACATTTGATGACATTTAGACTCTATTTCTGGTCAAAAACAGCAAAAACAGGCCAAAAATGCCTGTATGACCATCTATCTTTTAATTTTTTCAAGCTCACAGGTTGAATATTTATTCACCACCAGTCTTTTCTTAATCCTTTAAGTGTCTATTTAAAGATTATATTGAGAACCAAACTGAAACTATATCCAAAAGCCTTCATTTTTAACCCTTTACTGTACATAGCCCGAAACGGGAAAAATAGAAATGATGTGTAAATATAGGCAGAACTTTGGGAGTTAGCAACATACAAAGACAAATGTATACCTTTTTTTTTTTTTTAATATATGTTTTTGGGCATTTTGTGCCTTTATTGATAGGAGAGAGACAGTGGACAGGCTTGTGAAAGGGGGTGAGAGAGTAGGGGAGGACACTCTGCAAACTGGTCACAGGCAGGATTCGAACCTGGACTGGCAGAGGTAAGTACATGGGGTGCCTGGTTGCTAACCACTCTGCCAAACCAGCATCCCAAATGTATACCTTTTTTTATTCATCCTTAAAG
Source organism: Scarus forsteni (assembly GCA_036419115.1). NCBI lineage: Eukaryota > Metazoa > Chordata > Actinopteri > Labriformes > Labridae > Scarus > Scarus forsteni. Next base: position 13,429,612 of record JAZDUH010000536.1, read on the forward strand.
TGTCTTTATCAGAATTTGCCAGGAACCAAGCTGAAATGATGTCCAAAAGGCTTCATTTTTACCCCTTTACCGCACCCGACCAGAAAACTTGAAGTGCTATTGAGAAAGTGGCGTAACTTTTGTTGTAAACATCTTACAGAGAAAAATGAACACATTTTTCTCCAACAATTCTGACACAAGAAATCCAATGAAATAGTTATTCATTACATTTGACTTTAGTTGACTTTGGCTACTCATCATTATCATCATTTAAGAGATCTTCAAAGTCTATTTCTCCCATTTCCAATTCTGTCCTCATCACTGCTCTCATACTCTCCATCCTCTTCACCGCCAGGCAAGTTATTGTTGTCGGAATCAGCTTTCCTGTCAAGAGCTGCCTGCTCTTCCGACTCTGCTTTTTGAGCCAGTACCTCGACGAGAGAAGGCGGTAGGATCGGTCCAATTGTCCAGATGGGTTCCAACACCTCTTCGTCTCCTGTCTTCTCCCAGCCCATCCTTGGGTCATACGCTTTGGGGCTTTCTAATCTTGCCTTATCTGCTCCCTTATAGCAGGCCACTCTGTAGTTGGCCCGTTGCACATGTGGTATTAGACAGACTTTGGGGGGAGGCAGGCGTTCAAGGTCAACTTTAGACTTTGAGCTGAGGACTTTTTCAGAACCAACCATTTTCCTCAGCATCTTGGCTCGTACTGCATCGACCAATGTTATGTGTGGTTGGCCATACATAATGCATGTGAATTTCTCCATCTCATTTTGCAGCTCATCAGTGACCAGCCAGTCTGAGCCAAGATGCCCAAAAGCACTCTGGAGTTTGGGATTCTGCTGTAGTTTCTTAAGGGGATTCACCTTTCCTTTGCCTTTGAAGGCGCTGGTACAGTCCTCCCCGGTGAATACATGGAATCCCAGCAGGGTGCTACGGTAATCAGAACCCATTCAGTCAGACAGTTCTTTGACATTTATAATGGTGCAACGTTTTCCAGAGCCGTGGTCCAGGTAGATGGAGAGTTTGATTTTGCTGGCATGGAAGAGGAGGATCATCGGGATGTCTGTGTCAGGTGTCCTCACCACACAGGACTTGTACCCCCATTTGACAGCCTGGTGAAGGTACAGGACATCACAGCTTTCTGTCTCCTCCTGGTTGGACCGCAGTTCATAGATCTCAGAGGTCTGGACCTATAATAAATAAATAATCTTAATACTATGACACAGTGTAATAAAATACAAGAACTGCATGACTTCTCTCAAAATATGGTTCGTGATTGCACATGTGTGAATTCAAGAATATTCACAATTAGAATATTCAGAATTCCCGAGCTATTTGTTCTAACTATCATTGAAGAACCTCAATATTTTTCCTAAACATTGTGTGTAAGGTAGCTAACTGTTCAGGTCACTAAGCCTTCCATCGACTTACTTTTCCATTTTTTGAGGTGAGGTCAAGGATTTCCTGTCAACACACACCACTGCTTTCATGCTTTTCTCAATCCGGGATGCTGCCTCATTGCTCCCCCAGACCTTGAGAAGCAGGTCACATAGCTGGTCATTGGTCATTGCCAAGAAATGACTTGAAGTCATAAGGCCTGCGGGTTTTTGGACCTTCAATGATATATTTCTCAGTGGAGCCACGTCTGAGCCTCTCCTGGGCTTTGATGGAATCAGGCCCGTAGCAATCTGCAGATGGTGAAGAATGGTGGCCTTGTTGGTTTTGGCAAAATAGCCAGCAGGAGACCCAAGTGCATGAGGCACAGGTGAGAGGGGATACCACATGAGCTCCTCAAGATTGAAGGGTTTCTCCATAATCTGCGACTTAACAAGCAACTGAAAGGTGAGGTTGCTCTGCCCACACAAAAGGCAACTTAAAGTCTTTGAGTGAAAGCAGGCTTGGACTCACTTCGTCTTTGATCACAGGGGATGGTTCAGAATGTCCAAGATCAGGCTGCCACCACTGATTCGGGAGCACTGGCGGATACTCGGTGTCACAAGCAGGCAGAAGGGTCAGATACCGTAAAACAGATGGCCACCACAGATCAGGACTCGTGAACAGGTACTGGGCGTCAGGAACAGAAGGTAAGGTCGGCAACCGGGGATCATGCAGGCAGGTAGGTGCAGGACAGAAACGGGTCAGTACCTTGTCATCGAGCCGAGGATCAGGCAATAAAGGCGGAAACAGGGACAGAACAGGTCGGCAACGAGTGATCAGTCCGGATAGTAGGTCTGTAATTCTTGGCATGTGAGCGAAAACAGTCTGACACAGAGTGAATGTGGAGCTAAGGGTTTAAGTAGGTGGCTTGATTGCAGCAGATGAGGTGTAGGTGTGAGCAAGAGCACAGGTGACAGGACTTGAGCTGATTAGGCTGAGACTGGACTGTGGCAGACTGAGACCGAGGTTGTGACAGTTTCATGAGTTTACTGTTTGAAATAATTCTGTTGAACAACAGTTTGAAAGCATTGTCAGATTTGCATTATATCATTTTCAGTACATTTTTTATTTATTATTACATTGCCAGTTTGACATCATTTCAGACCATTGTGGGTTTTTGTTTCTTCAACAGATGGGTAACAACCATCTTTGCCACAGGTGTATACAGATGTGTGCAAAATTGATGGTACCCTTCTGTTAAAGAAGTGTCCTGAGACAACTCTTGCTATGATCCCCGATCTAAATCCTGTTGAACATTTGTGGAAGGAGCTGAAACTTGCAGTCTGGAAAAGACAGCCTTCAAATCTGAGACAGCTGGAACAGTTTGCTCATGAGAAGTGGGCCAAGATACCTGTGGACAGGTGCAGAAGTTTCACTGAGAGTTACAGAAATCCCCTGATTGCAGTGATATGACTCAAAAGGTTGTACAACAAAACATGAAGTTAAGGGTACCATCACTGTTGTCCAGGCCAGTTTCATTAGTTTGTATTTTAAAATAATTCTCTCGGACTGCCTCCTCCAATGTTTTATTCTGAACCATTCTTGGGTGTTTTTAGCTGTATGTTTTGGCTCATTATCCTGTTGGAGGACCCATAACCTGTGACTGAGACCAAGCTTTCTGACACTGGGCGGCACATTTCACTCCAGAATGTCTTGATAGTCTTGAGATTTCATTTTACCTGCACAGATTCAAGACACCCTGTGTCAGATGCAGCAAAACAGCCCCAGAACATATCTTAGCCTCCTCCATGTTTCACGGTAGGTACAGTGTTCTTTTCTTTGTATGCTTCATTTTTGTGTCTGTGAACATAGAACTGATGTGACTTAATAAAAAGCTCAAGTTTTGTCTCATTTGTTCAAAGGACATTCTCCCAGAAGGTTTGTGGCTTGTCAATATGTATTTTGGCAAATTCCAGTCTCACTTTTTAATGTTTTGCTTTCAACAGTGATGTCCTTCATTCAGTCCACTTTGGCTCAAACAGTGATGGATGGTGTGATCTGACTCTGATGTACCTTGACCTTGGAGTTCTCTAATCTCTTTGAAGTTGTTCTGGGCTCTTTGGTTTCCATTCGTATTATCCGTCTCCTCAGTTTGTCATCAGTTTTCTTCCTGCAGCCACGTCCAGGGAGGTTGGCTACAGTCCTGTGGACCTTAAACTTCTGAATAATCTGTGCAGCTGTAGTCACAGGAACATCAATCTGCTTGGAGATGGTCTTATAGCCTTTACCTTTAACATGATGGTCTGTAATTTTCTTTCTAATCTCCTGAGACAGCTCTCTCCTTAGCTTTCTGTGGTCCATGTTCAGTGTGGTACACACTATGATACCAATCAGCATAGTGACCACTTTTCAGCCTTTAAATAGGCAGACTGACTGATTACAAGCTTGGAGACACCTGTGATGATAATTACAGGACACACCTTAGTTTAACATGTCCCTATGGTCACACCATTTCCAATCCATTGTAGATTACCATCATTTTTGTCCAAGCCAGTTTCATTATTTTGTTTTTTTTAATTTTTCTGCTGAAGCAAAATTTAAAATCAATGTCTGATTTTCATAAGCTGATTTTTGGTAAATTTTTATTTATTATTACTTTTGTTACTTTTAAGTTATTTCAGTGACCATGTGGGTTTTTCTTTCATTAAATGAAGGGTACCAACAATTTTGTCCACGTGTTCATATATGTATATATATACTGTATATATATATACATATACATATACATATATATATATATATATGTATGTGTGTATATATATATATATGTATATATATATATATATGTATATATATATATATATATATATATATATATATATATATATATATATATATATATATATATACATCAGATATGGAGACTGAGTTAAAGACTCAGTTAACACTTTATAATATATATATATATATATATATATATATATATATATATATATATATATATATATATATATATATATATATATATATATGTCTATACATATATATATATGTATATATATACAGTCATGGAAAAAATTATTAGACCAACCTTGTTTTTTTTCAATTTCTTGTTCATTTTAATATCTGGTACCACTAAACGTATAATACAATGAACACAACAAAAAATGCAGCTGGTCACATAATACTTTATGTCCTATTTGACATTCTTAAGCTTAATTGATTCCCAGGGTATATAAGAGGCCATTTCATGTCACAAGCAGCACTGCACATGCAAAGGCCTAGAGTGGTTTCCTGCTTACATTCAAGCCGTAGCACAACTCAGAAGTTGTCAGCTCTCACATAATGCCTAAAACAAAAGAATTATGTGAAGCCACAAAGGCAGCCATCTTGGCACTGCTGGAAATTGGCATGAGTGAGAGACAGGTAGCGAAAAACTGAAGATCTCCAAGACAGCCGCTCATTACAACAAAAAAAACAAGCTGAACATGGCACTACCAAATTGCTACCTGGCCGTGGCAGGAAACGCCTTTCTACTCCCACGAGATGACCGTGCACTCATCCGCTCCTGTGTCAGGAATCGTCGTCAGACCTCCAGGGACCTTAAAAATGAGTGGGCACTGTCGAGAAATGTGACTTGTTCAGCAAGGACAGTTCGAACCGACTTGTTGAAGCTGGTTTGAAGTCACACAGAGCACGCAAGAAGCCCTTCATCAATGAAAGGCAGAGGAAGGCCCGGTTTTTGCTCGAGACCACAAGGATTGGACTGTTGATGATTGGGCTAAGGTTCTTCAGTGATGAATCCAATTTTGAATTGATGCCCACTCCAGCCAACTTACTGGTTAGGAGGAAGCCTGGAGAAGCTTACAACCCAGACTGTCTTGCCCCTACAGTAAAAACATGGGGTGGATCAGTCATGATCTGGGGTTGTTTCAGTCTGAGTGAACAGGGCAAATGCAATTGTGTGAAGGCCGAATGAACCAGGTCATGTACAGGACTACCCTTGAAAACAGTCCACTTCGATCAGCTG